>JAZAVK010000003.1:0-643663 GCA_037954305.1 Neonectria magnoliae
CCCCCCCCCCCCCCCCCCCCCCTTTTTATCTCCCTGTTCCTTTTTGTCCGCGTCCTTGCCAGTGAGGCAACAATGCTCAACTCGGCCGGCCGTCGTGCCTGGATCTGCAATCGATGTGTACGACTCGCAAGCAAGCCCCTTCAACAACGATGGCAGTCCGTTGCTTCCGCTGCCGCTCAAGCCAGCTCTGGGCGTCTTCCAATTGACCATGCGGCAAGCGTAAACCACGATGACGCCGTGCTCCGCGATCTCTTCGATTCCCCTTCTGGAAGGGCATTTCCCAAGTTCAGTCTGAGGAAGGGCGAGGGTCTCTTCAAGAACCGCTACCTGACCAGTCCAGATGGCTTCCTCCGCTTTGCCCAGAAGAACCTCCAACAGGCCACAAAGATCGTCCAGAGAGTGCTCAATGCGTCAACGGTCCAAGAGTACAAGGCCGTTGTTCGGGACCTCGACCGGCTCAGCGACTTGCTATGCCGTGTCCTCGATCTCTCCGACTTCGTGCGTATGACGCACCCTGATCCCCGGTTCCAGGACGCCGCCACCGGCGCCTGGTCGATGGTCTATCAGTATATGAACCAGCTCAATACCATGACTGGCCTAAGCGACCAGCTCGGAGTAGCCCTGTCCAAGCCCGAGGTTACAAAAGGCTGGTCCGAAGAGGAGAGGACCGTCGCAGACCTGCTGAAGCTGGACTTTATGAAGTCTGCCGTCAACCTCCCCAAGGCCGCGCGAGACAGATTTGTCGACCTGTCGTCGCGCATCAGTGACATTGGTTCCGCCTTCGTCCAAGGGATGCAACCGGAGACGAGGACGCTCACGTTGCCGTCTCATCGGTTCTACGGCCTGTATCCGAGTTTGGCTGCGAGCCTGAAAGTCCGTTCGCAGATCAATCTCCCCACCGTTGGCTCTGAGGCGGCCGCAGCCTTGCAGAGCGTCTACGAAGAAGATACTAGAAAAGAGATCTACGTCGCCCAGCGAACAGCATCTCGGCAGACCATCACGTACCTGGAGGCCATGCTCAAGTTGAGGGGCGAGCTGGCGGAGCTGGCAGGTTTCGAGAGCTACGGCCACATGGCCCTCAAAGATCGCATGATGGCCAAGTCGCCGGCCTCGGTCATGCAGTTTCTCCTCGCACTGAGAAAGCACAATGCGCCCACTATCGAGCGGGAGCTGCATGAGCTTATTGAGAAGAAGCGTGAACGCCTCAACATCCCGGATACGCAGCTTCAGGCTTGGGACAGGGACTTTTATATGGAAAAAATCAGGGCGGATATGAGATCCCGACAGCGACAGGAGGATCAGCTCGCGGCGTTCTTCTCCGTCGGCACCGTGATGCAAGGTCTGTCGCGACTGTTCAGCCGGCTATATGGCATCCGCTTCATCCCAAGAGAAACACTCTCCGGCGAGACCTGGCACCCGGACGTCAAGCGGCTCGATGTCGTGTCGGACGAGGGTGAGCAGGTCGCAGTACTCTACTGCGACCTCTTTTATCGGCCGCAGAAGTCTCCAAACCCAGCACACTTTACAGTCCGATGTTCACGCGAGATTCTCCCGAGCGAAGTCGAGGAGATCGTCGCAGACCAGACAAGTGACATGCCGAGCTTTGAGTCGGCTGAGTTGGCTGCCAACGACGGCATGGAGATATCGAACCGGAACGGAAAGCTCAAGCAGCTTCCCACAATTGCACTTGTCTGCGATTTTCCCAAGAGCGACAGCGCAAAGGAGCCGGCTTTCCTGTCGTTCTACTCAGTAGAGACCCTCTTCCACGAGATGGGCCACGCCATTCACTCCATCCTGGCCCGCACGAACTTCCAGAATGTCTCGGGCACCCGGTGCGCCACAGACTTCGCCGAGCTGCCCTCGACTCTCATGGAGCACTTCGCCGCCGACCCGACCGTTCTCTCCCTCTTCGCCCGCCATTGGAAGTCGGACCGTCCGCTCCCATTCGACCTCGTCGCCGAGCGCATCCGTCTGTCGAAGCGTTTCGAGGGCATCGACACCGAACACCAGATCCTCCTCGCCATGGTCGACCAGGCATATCACGCATCAACCGTCACCGACCGGGGCTTCAACTCAACTGACATCTTCCACGGCATCCAGGCCCGCTTCGCACACGGACCCAAGGATCCCGCGGGTACCTGCTGGCAGGGCTTCTTCGGCCACTTGCACAGCTATGGCAGCACCTATTACAGCTACCTCTTTGATCGGGTGTTAGCTGAGCGCGTCTGGCGTGTTGTCTTCAAGAACGGCGATGGTGGTGCTGCTGTCAACCGCGAGAACGGAGAGCGTCTGAAGGAGAATCTACTAAAGTGGGGTGGTGGCCGAGATCCTTGGACGTGCCTTTCGGATACGCTTCAGGACGACAGGCTTGCACTTGGCGATGAGAAGTCAATGGCATTAGTAGGCAGTTGGGGTATTAGGGTTGACCTACACTGCACCAAGCAGCAATAGAAAGAACGGCTCACGCCAGGCAAAACTCAAAACCTAAGACATAAAACAAAACGAATTGCATGAACCAGGAGCATTACGAATGATACTACTCTTTCGCAAAGGACTTGGGCACCTGGGAGCATCTTTCTCATGTGCTGATGGATGTTTTCTTCATTCGAGACTACCCTCCATGCATTCAACTGTCACAACATTACCGCCGAGACGCCTCTAGCGCCTAACATCCGGGAGAGGGAGAACAGAAGACAGGAAGCAAGAAGACCAAATCTGCCCTAGCGATAATAGCCGCCCAAACCTGTGCAAGATGCTCCCTTTCATGCGAATGCAAAAACGTCGACAATTGTCTTCCGGAGAATAGTACGTGGATGCGCTAGAAGCAGCAGGGAAAAAGCAAAACCCATAACAGAGTAAACAAGAAAAGGAGGATCGACTGAAGACAGCCTGGCATATATGTCATAAAGATTCGCTAAAGAGGTATCGTACATAGGAGGTTGACGTCTCCAAGAAGGATTCGGGAGAATATAAAACGATGAAAGTAGATGTGCTGTGGTAGCGAGTCATAATCGTAGATAAGAGATGTGTACGGAAGCACCTCACATGGCGTGTGGCGGATATTGTGTGGCCAGGGGGTTTTTCCCTTGGGTGAGTTGAGACAAAGATAGTGTCCTCGCCGACTTTTTCTGAGTTTGGTCCTCCTCTGACAAGTTCTCCCCAAATGCACCGAAGCTGTGGGCTTCTTCGCGGGGAGTTTCGAACGTCTCTGAGTACACACTCTCATCGCCATGACCTGTGCCAATGCCCGAGTCCTCGGGGTCAATAGACCGGGCGTGGGCGTCCATCATTGACAGGCCGGCCTTGTTCTCTTCATCGTCGTAGTCGAACGCCGACCTGTCCCCAAATGACTTGGCTGTCGGGGGTGGGTCGTATTGAGTATCTCTCCTCAAGGCTGACTTGGCCATGACGCTGACTTGGTAACCAAGTCTTTTGACCTGTGACTCGAGGGCTTCCCGGGCAGACCGCTCCGTATGAACCAGGGCCAATAGGGTGGCGTAGTGATCCATAGTCAAAGGCCCAGTTGAATCCCTAGAAAGACTAGGGAGGCTACTTACAGCACGAACAGTTACTGTAGACGTCGGCCGGTCTGAAGTCTCCATGGCTGGTCGAGTGTGAGAGTCGCGAAAGGTACCAAGCCGGGGAGGGACATCGAAAGACATGTCGGAAATATCTGGCTTCTGACCTGAGAGGACCGAGCCCCTCGCACCGTTCACTCTTACTTGTTCCGTTGGTGGGTTCAGAGGCCTTGTGGGATTGTAGCCAAATGGTGTCTCATCCGCAAGGATTGGAGGGGCTGGGCGATAAGGGGCACCGGTCTTAGGCCTTGAATCTGAAGCATCATTGCGAACCTGGCTGAGAACCTGCTCCAGCTGATAAACCCTAGCCTCTAGGTTGCAAACTCGAGTTTCTAAATGTGCGGCGTGTGTGATTTTCATCCCCCCAATGTGACGCATCGTGGCGAAGGTATCAAATTGGAAAGGCTCTGGCGGTGTCTGAGATGGGTTGTTGTCGGTGGTCTCGGTGTTTTCTGTGTTCACAGCTGCGAAGTCTTCGGCTTCTGGGGTATCGGAGGATACAGGAGACTTGAAGGCTGGATCATAACTCTCTCTCCAATACCGGATCTCGTCACTGCGTCGTCGAGTTTTGACCTGATCCTCTTCGACTTCCGGCAAGCCCGACAGGCTTCGTGATCGGCGTCGAGAGCCCGTGAAATCACTCGTAATTGCACGCCCGATTTCTCCAGGATCATCGTCTTGCTGTGCCATCCTGCTATCCCGGCCTTGACCTTGACTGCTTGCGGGTCGCGGCGAGAGACCAGTGAGATCGGTCTCTCTGGACCTACGCGGGCCTGTTTGCCTTTGGAACAGGCCAAAGTCGGCGCTTAGTGAGTTGCGAGCACTCTCAATAGCACGAACATCTTCAGGGCGGATGGAGTGAGATCGCAATGCTCGGTCAAACTCGGTGATGGGGAGCGAAGCAGAGCGCTTGGATTCAGCACCAGGGAATGGGCGGTTCCGTGCTCTTGTATCCGGCCTATTCTCAGTGCTCACTTCCTTTTGAGGAGGGTTCTTGCTGATAAGGCTGCGGTGATGGTTGTGCCGCGTAGTCGGTGCCGGGCTGACGTCCGAGTCTGTGTTGTTCGGGCTATCATTAGGATCGGTCTTTCTCTTGCGACCCAGGAGCTTTCCAAGAGCGCCGCGGAGTTTTGATTGTTTTCGAAGCGGGCGGTCCTTGTCTCTGATCTGGATTGTATCTGCACTGGCAATCGACTGCCTGGCTGGATTAGGCTGGTTAATCCTTCGAACGGGCGGTCCTCGCATCCCTGTCACAGGTGAGGAGGATACGGCCTGCGCGTCGCTCAGGTTGGCACTAATGGGGTGTACAACATCATTAAGTGGACTTGGGGCGACAGGAGCTGTAGACGACTGATCTCGACCAGACATGACAGGCTCGGGCTGGGGTTCCTTAAACTCGCCGCGTACAGGTGTCGCCAAGTTCGAGCCAGGGTTACGTATGGGAAACTCGTCATCCATAGAACTCGGGATAGGGACGGGGCCAGAGATTCGGCCACGGATCGTGTGCGGGCTGGTCCCAGGCCGGGCACTGCCGCCGCCCGCGCTGGGGCTTGACTTCCACGGTTTTTTCATCGAGAGAAACTGGGTCGCAGGGCGAAGGAGGTCAGGTGGTGGGTGAGCTGCGATGAAGGAGCTCTGAGAAGCGGAAGAGAAGAGAAGTGGTGGGGAGGGAGGTGGAGGATATGGGTGACGGCTTCAACACATGTCGATGAAGAAAAGACCAAAGGGGAAGCTCTCTAACGTGCGCTCATCTACACAGGGCAGCCAGGCCTATCATTGTGCATGTGACGATCAAGCGGCAAATCGACAGGAATTGAAAATGTCGCTGCCCTTGGAGGGATAGAAATGGGATGCGGACGCGGGAGGCGCAAGACGAAGCTTGGAATAAGAAAACGAATGTGGGGGAAGATGAAGCGAGCGGTTTATGGCATCGCGATAGGCTCGCCCTTGCCGTGCAGAGAATAGCAGGAAAGGGCAAGGAGAAGAGAAATAAGACAAGACAGGAAGAGGAGGCTTGAAACAAGGACCGACTTGGAGCGGTCCGAGTGGGAGGTGGGTGGTCAGGACTATTAATGCCCGGTCGGCAGGGAGTACATGGTACATATCAACGGCTGGCGAACCTGCGCTTGCAGGACCAGCCTGTGGGAGGGGAGGAGCTTCAATGCCACGTCGAATGGCAAGGGAGGACAACGGACGACAAGGGGACGACAAAAGGGGCCATGGAACGGCGACCGGGAGAGCCCAACGGACAACGGCCAGCCAGAAACCAGATGCCAGAAGCAGCACCTCGGGTTACTCTGCATCGTCCAAAGCAGCAGCCGTCGCAGCGGCGGTGAACCGGGTATCGAACGTCAACGGCCGAGGAGCAGCCAGTTCACGACGCAGATAGCCGTGGGGCACGGTGTGGAGCAACGTTCCAGGCGTCGATGCGTCCAGCGTCCAGCGTCCAGCGTCCAGGCGCGCTGCGGTGATGCTCTCAACAACAACAGGTTGGTCTCGACGAAGCTAGAGACGGTTTGCCATGTGTCGAGGCAAGCCTAGACCCAATCATCCAGAACGGGAGACCATCGGAGTTGGGAGACGGGTGACTAGGGCCGTTTGGGTCCGCCGATGGCATGTCGTTTCGTCGACCACGCAGACAAAGCAATTGGTAGACTAGCGTCGCGGTGCCGGGGTCTGCGTGAGATCGTGCCTCGTGGGGCTCGGAACTTCGTCTCGACTCTTCGAAGGCTTCGAGGCTTCGCCGGATGACAGGGACATGGCTCAGAGCGTCGCAACGCGCCCCAACGAGCAAAAACCAGCAAGCAACATGGACAGTGGACAGTGAAAGCCGCTAGGGCCCGGGCTTCCACGGGTGCATGCTCATTGCAGTACTCGTGATGGTGACATGGTCCCGTGGCTCGTGGTTCGCGGTCAGATACAGGGTGCACCCAAAACGGGGTATTCGAGATGACTTTCGCTTGCAAATCCCACTGCGCGCTAGGGCTCCCTGCTCCGTAGTGGCTGCCCGTTAGAGAGCGATGAGAGTCTTGCTTTCCGGTGAGGACGGCAGCACCACCACCACACCGTTTCGCACCTGCTTGGTCTGTCTCTTGGGTTGTTGTGCCTCAGGGCCGAAGCCGCAACACGTGAGTAAATGGATGCCCAAGGTTCTTACTTTACCTCACTCCTACCTACATGCCTGGACGCCTTTTAACCTTGGGTGCCTTGGGTATTAGAATCGGCATTGTCAGGTGTGAGTTATCCGTATCCGTTAGTAATCTGAACTTCATCAGGTCTCATCACGTACGAAGTGCACCAATACAGCTGCACCTGCGTTAGCTTCCAGCCCACCTACCACCTACCTACCTCCTTACCTAGTCCAGGTAGGTAGGAATCTCAATACGGAAGCAAACCTATTCCACAGACAGCCATTGCCTCAGGTCAGCCAGGGCTGGACGAGTTCACCGTGGGACGCTGAACTCGGCCGACAACGTTCCCAGCTCAAAACTGACAGCTCGAGCTAGCTTCGGCTTTCAAGGACGGGAGGCATACATCCGTATTGATTGTCGTTGACATACTGCTCTGCATCACTATGTAACTTACTCCCTCCCCCTGAGGCCCCCGGTGTCCCACAGCCGCGATTCTCAATCCTCCAACCGATCGTCAACATGCTCTGCATCAACTCCGTACTGCAACCACATGCGACAGCTTGCAAGCCTAGCCTTGCCAAGCCCAAGCCACCGCTGGCTACGGGCCCTTAAAAATCCCGACTGGATCTCCTCAATTGACTTGCATCGCGTCAGTGGCGCCCCAAAAACCAACCAACAATCCAGCTCCACTTCAGGGACGAAGTTAACACACAAGACTCTCCCTAGCTCTCCCGTGTGATTCAGTAGGTTTCAAGACACTACAGAGCCCGTTCTCTCTCATCTCGAGCATCTACCGAGTTCTGAGATTGGTCCAACCCCTGTTCGCAGGCTCCATGCATGGATTCTGGAACAAACAGACAAGTCACTGCCAAATGCATTACTAGTGATATGCCAATGAGCTCTGACAGTATTGTTCAATCTAGCCAACCTAGCTAAAAGTCGGAACACTCGACTATAGAGTGGCTGATATTGATGTCGACGGCACCGCGTAGGAGCAAAGAGTAAATCCATGTTCCAATCAGTGAAGCCACTGACTAGTAGCCTTAGGCACATCAACATCTCGTCTCTCTCCACAACGCGCGCACAGACTCCGCCTTGTCAACTTGAACTCATCTACGCATGATTGGGCTCCTGGTATCCTCAAAGAGATCTTCAGTACTGTTCTCAGTCGCGTACACCGCAGATGCAAGTGGCCAATGACCCTAAGCGCCACGCTGTGCATCAATGAGACGGTAAGCTGCTTGGTTGTAGCGACTCGTCGGAGGCATGCCACGTACCTTACTCTACGGCCAGGGGTCCCTGAAACCGACACAGCGGCGTCATCCAGTCCGTCGTGCAGAGATTACAGCACTTCGAGCAGCTCCTAGGTAAGTTGCTGAACAGAAATATCAATTTCGCCAGTCTCTTCAGCGAGTCAATTCTTCCCTGCTATGGTCTGCATTTCTTTGAATGTGACCATCCTGGCCTGTCTCTGGGCGTGGTCCGAGGGGCTGGTGGCTGGTACACGCGCATCAACACTACACGCTTGGACGGTATGTACGACTGCAGGCTGGACTGTAAGTTTTCGTGCCTACATACCTAGAGCAGCTTGCGGCTGATCCTTCAAGCCACCGACTTTGTCGGTTTAGGAGTAAGGACGCGTTATGTCTCAGGTATTACATCACGCATGCAGGCAGAGCCTCTGAGAGGCTTCAACTTGGTCGCCGTTTCCATGTTTCATCGCAAGTTCAACGCAATGTCTTGCCTCAAAGACCAGTTGAAGTTTTGCTTGACAAGGTTCCTCGAGGATTCATTCCTTTCCTGAGACGAAACCGTTGAAAATAGCGTACGAAACCGGGTCAGGGATGCGCAAACCCCCACGGCTAGTCGGAGGTCCCACGCAGGATGACCTGAAACAAATGCAGGGATAGTGAGCACGACTTCTTGAGTTGGTAACTAGACGCCCATGGCTCTCTTAGAATCATCCGCGGCACGAACCAGAGGAGAACCATAGTCTCGGAGGCAAACAGACACCGGTTGACCGTCCAGGGGTCACTTTCCGACTCGGCCTCTCCAAGTTCTCCAACCTCAAGAGGCAGCACCCTTGCTCTACTACAGAAATGACCGTGTCCCTGATGCCGGCAACGCTTGGCATGAGAAGCTGCCTGGTTGGTGCTCCAATAATAGCGAGGGTTGCAAGCCTAGTCATGTGTCTCAAATGCAAGGCGCGCTAATGCGGTCCTCAGTTGTGGGTGAGGCATTGCGAATAAGTGTGATAAGCCGCGAATGGCCTCGAACGAAGCTCTCATCCTTCCTGGGTCACCGTCGACAGGTCCGGGTAGCGCAGGTCGGCGTTGTCTTCAAGGAACTGCATCCACTTCTTCAAGAAACTACTCCCTCTGCCGCGTAGGCGCATCAGCAAAACTCAATCACACGGTGGTGGGCGGATGGAACCCTCCCGGGCAGGCTATCGTCAAGCTAAGTCTGCATGTGCGAGGCCCAGCGTGAAAATGATGACGGCGTTCTCACCTTTGGACGGTTTCTGAATCTCCAATTATCGTCAAAGATCGCTTTGGACGTGTCATTGCCACTGGAGACCCTCGCATTAGCTTCCCGCCTGGCCTCGAATGATGACTCCCGCGAGAACAAGCTCAAAGGGAAAAACGGGGCCGGTGAAGGGATCACGATCTCACCATTGAGCCGGCGCTTCTCGCCAAGGAAGCCAACCTCACCCTCCGAATTACTGCGCACAAGGCTCACGATTACGGCCTCCTTCTCGCGGCCTTGGAAGCCGTCGACACTGCCGAGTTCGATGCCGGGAAACTGGTCCTTAAGGGGTGCCAAGACGGCAAGCTGTGTGGTGACAAGTCAAAATCGCGGTCACTGCAACACAAGGGGGCCCCCAGCTTGAAGATCATACCTGAGCGTTGTATGGGGTCACAACGGCGATGTCTTGAGGTTGCACCCCGGCTTCGACCAGCTGTTTTACGTGCTGCCGGACCAGCATGGCCTCCATATCATTGCTTTTGCTCTCGCCGTGCAAGCTGCCTCGTCCTTTCTTCGGGTTGTCCTTGTCGTCCTCCTCGTTCCTCTCTGGGAAATCTCCACCCTGTGTATCAATGAAGATGAGAGGCTCATTGGTGTCCTCGGTGTCCTCGACCTCGTAGTCCAGGTCCTTGAGGAGTCGTTGTTTCACAGCGTCTGCTGCAATCAACTTGGACTCATACAATTCGTCAGAAGGGAAACGCATGATGCTCTCATGCATCCGATACTGGGTAGTCAACATCCGCTTTATGGAGGGGCCGTGCAGGGCCAGAAGCCGATCAAAGAGGGTGGTTTCGAGCGTCGCCCCCTTGATGGGGTTTACGCCCTCTTTCACTGTCAGCTTAACCTTTGAGTTGGTAGACTTGATGGTGGGAGGTAGCTGCAAGTGATCACCGGCGCAAACGACCTTCTTGGCCGACACCAAGGAAACCCAGCACTGAGCCTCGAGGGCCTGACTCGCCTCGTCGATGATGACGACGTCGAACTCCTCGTTGCGCAGCTGGTAGCCGCCCGCGCCATGGAGTGTCGCGAGGACCACCTTGCTTCCTCTGATAAGGTTGCTGACGCAGCTCCTCTCACGCTCGCGGTACTCCTTTCTCAGCTCCTTCAAGTCGTTGTAGATAGCCTTGCGCTCCTTGCCGCTCTTGGTCTTCTTGATGGAAGCCTGTTTGAAGTCCATTTCGTACCGTACCTCCTTTACGATGGCCCCGGCCTCGGATGTCTGAGTGAGGACGTCGAGCGAGTGATTGACCACGGAAGGGAGAAGGCGAGCGGGATGTCCAAGCCGGAGAATGGGTAACTTGTGTGAAGAGAGACGCTCGACAATGTTGTCAACAGAGATGTTCGAAGGGCCGCAGACCAATATCCTCTGATTGCACTTGGTCATCTGCAGGATGAGCTCAATGAGGGTATGCGTCTTTCCGGTCTGGGGGCAGGTTAGTAGAAGAGGTTGAGCGGCGAGCCTGGGAAGTAACTCACCCCTGGGGGACCATGGATCAAGGCTACTTCGCGAGATGCCAGGGCAAACCGGATGGCATCTTTCTGAGAGTCGTTCAGGGACGGGTCAACCCATTCCAGGTTTCCCACGTCGGGGTCTGCGGCGAGATCTTGGGAGACTGGCGACGGGCTCGACAGGCCAAAGAGAACCCTGATGAAGCTCGAGTACTCGGCCTCGGGCATCTTCTGCAGCTTCTCCATCGTCCAGCTCATGCTGGATCGGGGGCGAGGTCTATCAGCACATGGCCCAGCCAGAGATGAAGAAGAGGCTCTCATACCGCCGATGCGTCACCTCGTCGGCCAGCTTGACGGCCCACACCCGGCCGGTAAAGGCGGCCTCCTCCTTGCCGTCGTCCAGGGCCACGGCCACAAAGGTCCTCTGTACCTTGGTGACGACGGCGCGGGCGCCCTTGCGCTCCAGCTCCTTGACCTCGCGCTTCTTGGCGCTCCCGGCGGGCTGCTCGGCGACGAGGACAATGTCGCCGGTGCGGAGGCCGTGCTCCGGCAGCTCGTCGTCGCCGGACCGGGCCGTGGCGGTGTCGGGCCCGAGAAGCAGCACGGTGCGGCCGCCGAGCCCCGTGCGCTGCGCCGAGACGACGAGGTTGGTCAGGGCCATGCCGGCGCGCTGCAGGCCCGTCGGGCTGTGGTTGGCGATGAGGCTGCTCGTCTCGAGGACCTCACTCTGCAGCTCCTGGTCCAGCAGGGCGAGTTGGGTGCCGGCGAAGGCGGGGATGTCGACGGGGTCTTTCGGGGGCATGATTTCGAGAGGTCAGAAAGATAGTGGTAGTAGTATAGGATGATGGAAGGTGAAAGAAGATGTATACGGAGTGGGCGAGTTGAATAGTTGAGCGAGTGAGTGAAGAGGGATGAAAGTGGCATGTGGTTAGTTAGGTGAGGTTGAGGAACCCCGCCATAGTTAAAACATGTCCATGAGCGATGGAGAATCGTCATCGCCATTACCAGCGCCCGCGAAACAGGGCGTGCGCAGGCCACAAGACATTCAATCACCCCGTGCTGATGTCGACACTGAAATACACATGAATATAGGTCGTCGTCTAAGTCATCCTGTGGGAATTTGGCTCCCAATCGTACGCACAAACTGCCGTGGTATCAAAGTCATGATGCGTGTGTGCCCCGCACAAAAGCTCCGTCGACATCTGGATCCAAACCCAGCAATACCACACAGTATGTTCCCGTTACCGTCCGTATTGGTGAGAGATATATATATGAATAACAAAAAAAAAACCACCGCTCCCAGAATCCTGAATGCTCATGCCTTATGTAATGATGCTCACAAATTATGTCGTCACCGCAATGAATGATCAATGATACCAAAGGTCCCAAACACACGCCTACAGGTCTGTCGACGGTTGTATAGCAATAACCACCACCAAGGATGCGACCATGATGGCAAAGGCCACAAAGGCCACGATGGTCACGGTGCCGCGGCTGGCGGGGAACTTGCCCTGCATGACCCAGTGCTGGGCCTGGAAGTATCGTTTGTAACCGAGGAACAGGATCAGGATGCTGATGCCCAGGAAGGCGGCTCCCAGAGGTTTGCCCATCCGTCGCAGCGTGTCAATGTTCTGGTCAGGTTTACGGTCGCCGTTGCCCTCGGCCAGGGATGTGTTGAGCCGGAAGAGCTGGGTGACGGCGATGCCGATGGAGGCAAAGGCGAGGGAAGTGCGTAGCCAGGCGAGGAACGTCCGTTCTGCAATGGTTAGCCAGGTCGGGGGCAAGCTGCAATGGGGAGTAGGTAAGCTACCGATGGCGAGGTGATCTCGCGCCACGCTGCCCTTGTTCTCCAACTCAATGGACTGGAACTTGAGCAGCTGGGCCCGCCACCACGGCAGGCTCTTCTCCTCGGGCTCGGCCTGGCGGGTATATTGCATGTCGTGGAGGACAGACGGCGGGCAGGCGTCGGGCTGCTTGGGAACGGGCACCTCGCGGCGGGAAGAGTGGGAGGGCGCCTTGCGGGGGCGGGGGCGGGGGCCGGAGGTGTGGGTGCTGGTGGTGTGGATGGCTTGGTAGTTGAGGTCGGAGCCGCGGGAGATGATGCCCGTCATCTCGTCGGCGCTGCTGTCCTCGGGGATCGGGAGGGGGGCCGAGTTCGCGGAGGCATGCCGGGCGACGGGGACGGGGCTTCCGGGAGCCCGGGGAGAGTAGGTGGGCGAGGCGGTGCCGGCGGCCATGGTCTCGGCGCGTTCGATGCCGGTCTGGGGGAGTTAGCGGTCCGAAGTCATGATCGGGTTTGGTCGAGTGTATGTAAGTGGTGTGTGTGTGTACAAATGGGGGTTGTGCGCAGAGGCAAAGAAAGAGAGAGAGAGAGAGAGAGAGAGAGAGATAGCGGAAGGTCGGGAAGGAAACAGGCGATGCAACCGGAGCAATCTAGTCTAATGGGCACTTGTGATGCAGTCTCAGCCCCCGGTGGCACGGAACGGGGGGTCCAAGTCAATTGGACAAAGAAACCCACCTCGAGAATCTCGCTGATGCGCTCCGCGGTCGCAGAGGGACGACGGGTGAAGCTGACGCTAGACGACGTCCTGCCCAAGAGAGAGGTGCCGGTCGGTGATGATCGCGTCAAGGCGGCGGCGGCGGCAGTGGGGGGGACGACGACGACGACGACGGGGGGGTTGGAGTCAGCCATGACGGCGGCGATGGGCCTGTGATAAAGCAAAGCAGAGCAAGGCAGAGCAAGGCAGAGCAAGGCAGTCCCTGCTCCCAGCTTGCGGGCGTTAAACCTATTTCTCGCAAACGGGCGCGTGTCGTCTTTTCTGGCGTCTCGATTGCAACGCTCAAGCCAGGATGGCGCCTTTCCGGGGCAAGGAAGTTGCAGAGAGAATCGACGGAAATCGGAATCAACGGTAGGTCGAACATGGATGCAGGGTCCGCCGCTGGGCTGCGTAGCCGAGGCTGTCCAATGGAACTGCGCTACAGCTCGTTTTTAGGTTTTCCAGGGTACTGCAGCCACTGGACAACCCAACTGGCCCATTGGATCCACGGCTGGAAAAACCTCCCCGCTGCCAAGGCCTGTCCTGATCTCTGGGCGAGACAATGGTGATGGCACCAGACGGTTAAGAAAGCACGTCAGCACACAGCTCAGATAACGGATTGATACATACTGTACTGACTGAGATTTCAGACATGTACTGTAGACTCAGTACTTCTTGCGTCTTTATTGTGGTTCTGACTCTCAAACGACGTCATCACCATCCGACGTCTTTTCACCTCTCCACGTGCCCAGTCCTCCATCATCATCCAACCACAACAATCAATCACCTCCCAGTTCCCGGACCAATCAGGCCAAGGTGCTCATCCGGCATCTGGTAAATCTCCTCCCGTGACACACCAAACCACCTCGGGCAGAGCCACAAAGTCGTTTTAACGCGACGTGTTTCATGCCGTAGTCAGTCGTCTTGATGAATCGCCGTCATGTCTCACAGAGAAACAAGACCGAGCGAGACATGACTACACCCCGTCGACCCGTAACTATAAATGTGCTTTCTCAGTCTAGAACTAAATCCCATCACTGAGTATGCCTACGACCTACAAATTCACTAGACTAGTCCACCCTCCTCTCCAACTCCGCGAAGTCCATCCCGTACGCGTTCCTCCCCCATCAACAGCCCGGCCCTCTACCCGCTCCTCGGCCCCCGCCGTCACCCCTCCGCTATCCCCGTCCGGTCGCCAACTTAAATCCCGGGCCTTAAACCACCCGGAGATAAAAACAGAGTGCCGTCCCCCTTCCATCTACCGGGCGCTGTTCTCCCAAGCCCAGATTGCCTTCCTAATTCGGAAAATGATCTTGGCATCGACGCCACGATCGGGGCTTCACCAGCCACAGGGCCCGGAGCTACCGCCTTACTTCCGACTTCCGGTACGGAACGTTCGTCTCGTTCACGATGGAAGCGTCGCGGCGGTATGAAGACGACGGGGCCTCGTAGACGACAGACGGGAATAAATAGCATGGACTCGGCACTCGCAGTCGTTCTCATGAAGTCAGCTCAACAGAGAACCCTGCAGTCCACATCTTCAGACACAACTTACCACCCACTCACTTCACAACACCATCTATCACCATGGCTTACAAGATTGCCGGCAAGGATGTTGGAGACATTGGCTACGGCCTTCTAGGTAAGTCTGCCAGTCCACCCCATGACACTCCCTTCACACCGCAATCCGGCATTCCATTCTCACCACCTCATCCCCTCCAGGCCTCACTGCCTACGCCATCCCCGACGACCAGGCCTTCGCCTGCATCCGCGCCGCCCTCGATGCTGGCTGCAACTACATGAACGGCGGCGAGTTCTACGGCCCCCCGGACGGCAACTCTCCCGCTCTGCTGCGTCGTTACCTTGAGCGCTACCCCGAGGACGCCTCCCACATCGTTCTCAACATCAAGGGCGCCCTGGGTCGCGACTACGCGCCCCGCGGCTCCAAGGACGGCGTCCGCGAGAGCATCGACAAGTGTATCCGCACCCTGGGCCCCAACGGCCGCATCAACCAGTTCGAGGCCGCCCGGAAGGATCCCAAAGCCGACTACACCGGGGAGACCCTAGCCGCCATCGACGAGTATGTCAAGGCCGGCAAGATAGACGGCATCTCCTGTTCTGAGATTAACACCGACACATTGCGCAAGGCCGCCGAGAAGTACATCATCACTTCCATCGAACTGGAACTGTCTCTCTTCTACAATGAGCCAATGACCAACGGACTGCTCGAAGCGTGCGCCGAGTTGAACATCCCCATTCTCGCATACTGTAAGTCACCGACCTCTGTATAAACCAGCACGAACCAGAACATCACGGAGACTAACGCGCATCGCGAACAGCTCCTCTGGGGAGAGGTCTCCTCGGCGGCAAGATCAAGTCTGCCGAAGACATTCCCAAGGGTGACATGCGCTCGCACCACCCGCGGTTCCAGGGCGACAACCTGGTGAAGAACCTCGAGCTTGTGGCCAAGGTCGAGGAAATCGCCAAACGCAAAGGCTGCACCGCCGGCCAGGTTGCCATCAGCTGGCTCCTCGCTCTGTCCCGCAACCCAGGCATGCCCAAGATCATCCCTATCCCTGGATCCACCAACCCGGACCGCATCCGCGAGAATGCTATCATCGTCAACTTGACGGACAAGGACATGGCTGAGATTGGTGAGATCCTGGCTTCGTTCACAACGGCTGGGACGCGGTACCCTGCCGCAGCTATGGACTTGTTGAATCTGTAGGGATGACATGCAGTTGTCTTATCGTTTTCCTTTCGTCGTCAGCTTCTTGAAATGGCAGGGTCATCAACTTGTCGCCATGTTTGCGGGAGACATTGTCAGGCGGAGTAGGTAAACCAAAATCAAACTTTTGTCTTCTCATGTTCTCGTCTCTCATATCGTCGTATCATGCGTAAAATACGGTCTCATATAAAGCCACCGCCGTCAATTTCTCGCCAGCTGAAGACCAGATTGATCGACATGGAATAATGGCTGGGCCGTCCCATGCGTTCTGGGTAAGTCCCCACGCAGACTCTACTTCAACGGCATCCACGTAGACAAGGTACGGTCTTCGAACATTAGGCTCTGGTCCATTTGAGTTGAGGCGGCGAAGCGAGTCCAAGTAAACAACGTTCGTCGTCTTGAACAAATTTTCAAAGGATTGCCTTCCAGGCTGCTGCTCAAACCCGTATGACACTGTAGTGTAGACAAGAGTAGCCTTCTGAGTTTTGACAATGGACTGCCATGCCCTCCAACCTGGTGTCCCGACTTCGGGATCGAACGTTAACTCAAGGCTACTCTCATCCACCCTGGAGAGACCATTGTGAGCATGCCATTCCACGGCAGACTGCCGGGGGAGTTCCTCCACCTCGACTGCGAACATAGGGGGGATGCACGTATCAACCTCGTTCTGCTGACGGAGCGTGAGAACGGACCAGTCTGGAACAGAACGCTTTGCGTCCTGGGCTTCATTGCCTGCCAGTGACTGATACTCTGGGTTGTACTTGAGATCCCAAGGGTCCGGTCCGTTCACGTCCTCTTCATCGTCTGGAGATCCATGAGCCAGTTTCCAGACGAGGCCTGCGACCTTGGAGTTGCGCTCCATGTCAACGACATATTGACTTCGAGGGAAGTATGCGACTGAACTAGTCCAATACTGGACTCTGAGCTCTCTTCCAACTCTCCACAGGTGTTGCAAAGACAAGACGATCTGTAGCTCGTGCGAATTATCAGATGGGGAGGGAAGTAGCATAGTAGCAGGAACCAGGGGGATCTGTCCTGCAATGGAAATGGTCCGTACGCCCGTCTCTTCCTGCCGCACAGTGGCAGGCACATCGATAGCCTGACTGTACGGACCAATATTTGCAGGAGCCCAGTAGGATCGGGATTGTACGTGCAGTCCGTCTCGGACTGCAATCTCTCGGGGCATCGGGGCGGTGAGATATACGGCGATATTGGTTCCGAGAGGAAGTAAATCGCCACAGGATATGGTGACCCGGGACGGCGGGTTTGGTTTTGGGAACAGTTTGCCATACTCGCCGTTGACCTGGGGAAAGTCTGTCATGTGCCGTAGAACGATGACCGTGCTTGTGATGCCGGAGAGATCAAGCGATGCCGCAGACGCCAACTCTCTGACTTTCTCTACTATCCGGATCGTCTCCTCCTGGATAGATCTCTCACTTGAGGCTGGCTCTGCGAGAACGGACCAACGAAGCACGTCGACGTCGGCACTTGCAGACCCTGACCCCCTGGTGAACGTGGTCGATCGGTGCGATGGTCGAAAATTTTGCGTCGAGTTCTGGGTCAGGGGTCCTAACGGAAGGCCATCCAGGATGGCTTTGAACCTCGGGTCAAGAAGATCAGGGGTCCGCACTGCCAACTCTTGAGCAGGATCTGACTTCTCCTCGAGCCGTGCGTCGCTCAACATCAGCCACGAACAACCGCCGCCTTCACGTACGATCTTCCGCCCGTGCCCGGGCACACTGATCCTCTTTTTGAAGAGATCCGCAGGCCCATCCACGACGATGGTCTCGAACTCGCCACCCTCACCAAGAGCGGCCGCGTCGTCAGCTGAGCCGAACTTGCGCAGGGCGCTCTTCACACGGCGGGCGCCATCCTCACTTGAGACACGCTCCCACAGATGGCCCTCATCGAGGCCCGCGCTGGCGACCTTGATGATCCGTGCCTCGAGCCCGGCGTCGGCCATGTCGCTCAGCAGTTGAGTCTCACTGGCGGTGGCGTCGGTGGTGGGATACCGGGGTGGTAGGACCGGATACTGCCATAGGTAGGCTAGGGGAACGAGACCAAGGCGCAGGGCGATTGACTCGACGCGAGTGCGCTGGTAGGTCGAGAGGATCGCGCCGGCGCACAGGGCATTGGCCTCAGGATGGCGACTCATGATGGCACGGAGCAGGGGCAGCATGGACTCGGTTTCTTCGGTGTCCTGAGCGTCCGCGGCGTCGTAGTCCCGCTCATGGTGGACAGCGCGGCCGCTGATGGGCAAGCGATAAAGTGGCAGGTCTGTGGCGGCGGCGTACAGGGGCAGGATCTCGTGTCCGACGGTCTGGTACATGAAGCTGTTGAGGTCCTTCTCCGAGGGTTCCTGCTGGGGGTGGTGGCCGTGGCCGCGGTCGCGGGTGGCCGCCCCAGCCGCGGACCAGGCCCAGGCAGCCGGGTCGACGATCTGGAGCCCTGGGGGAAGAGGGAACGAGGACGCGGACTCGGCGGCATGTGGCTGGGATGACGAGTGCAACGGCGAGGGTTGCAACGGCGAGTCGTGGAGCGGCGACTGATCCTGCTCAGGAACTGGGATGCCCGGCCCAGTCTCGTCAGTGCCGGTCCCGGGGAAGAGGTTCGCCAGAGCCACGATGCGGTGACCACGCTCAATGCAGTGGAGTAGACTGTAGAAGCTGTCCTTTCCGCCTGAGATTAAGGCAATAACATTGAGGCGTTCGGACGACATGGTGCAGCAGGCGTTAGACGGGGGTGGGTGCGGACGAGTCAAAATTCCCGTCTAGCTGGGGAGGGGGTGGTGATGGGGAACTGGTAACCGGGAGCGAGGAGGGATCGGGGAACGGAATCCTACTGTACCGAGTAATAGTTACGGGACACGGGGAGCGCGGACAGGGAGCGAGCAGTGCCGGCTCTAGGTTGTTTTGGCGTAATTTGGCGATCCAGGCAGGCGTTCGTTCATCCGTCCGTCTGTCCTGACTCCTAGACGACCTGGGCTGGGGTCGATGGCGGTTGGGTGGAAAGGGCGGAAGGCGTGTTGGTTCTGTCTCGTCTCTCGGTTACCACTTGCTCGGCACCAGCCGCGATTGGTATCTGGCTCCGTTGGCCTTGACTGGGCTAATATTCCGTAGGCCGTGTAGATGTAGAGTCGAGGTTTTAGGTTGGTGCCAGACGGTCGGTGGAGCCATTGCCCCGTCAGTGCCCGGGCAGCCTAACACTCCACTAGCAGCAGCACCACCCAACTTATACTATCTTCGTTGCTGGCCTAGTTCTGCTCCGTGGTGAAGAGCCCGACTTCTCTGCTCTCCCGAATGGCAAGGCCCCGGGCCCTGCTGGGCAGGGGCTCTTCGAGACTACGAATGTCATCGCCAGTGTTAATCCCATCCTTGACGCAATCTCCCGTCGCCGCCGTCGCCGTCGTCGTTCATCAAAGCACCAGTTTCTACAGCGGGGATAAATTCCGGTTGGCAATCACCCGAACTATACCAGCCCCGCCAGCTACCCAACTAGTTGTTTTGCAAATGAAGAAATGGCTAAGCCAATCCGCCTTCTGAGGCCGCCGCCTCGCCAAATCACCAGATACACGTAGTCCGTGATACCTGTGCGGACAACCTCCCGGCAGATTCTGTCAAAGTCTCTACCCCAGCTAGCCACCAGTCTATCAGGTCTGGCTTGGCAGTACTCCGGTGGTACCCTGCCCCCCGGTGCTTGGCCCCGACTGAATTCTCCGTCGACCCAGGGCAAACATGTGGAGGCATCTACCGGGCTAATTCGTTCACGGAATCGCGGGCGGATCGTCCCACGTTGCGAGCTTGTAAGTTATGCCTTGCCCCGGCCTGACGCCTCTGATCCGAGCCGGGTAACCTACTGACATCAAACCACTGACGCGACAGGCAAAAGACGACAGTCATGACTCAAAGTACTCCAAACACCAGACCTACTGCTGCCCCGTCGAGCCAAGTCACACACGGTGCATCCCAACTATGAGCCTGACAAGCGACAACAGTGGGGGGTAAGCGGTATCATGTCATGATCACGAAACAATGGCAATGATGAGGAACAGGACGAGCAAGCATTAAGTGTGTGTGGCAGCATTGTGTAAAATTGACTGGTGTCAAACTCTTATAAATGTGTACATAGTTGTTGTGAGGAATGAGGTGCCTGTCATGATTGTGACCAGCACACCACCTGTACTCGACAGCTCTGATCCAGCAACAGGGAAAACGACAGACAGAGAAGCAAAAGTAAACACAAGAATGTAGCCAGGAAGGAGAACTGTGGAACAGCCTCCTCTCCTCCCACGGGTTCCAAGTGTAGCGTCGTCCAGGCAAGCCGTCAGGACCAGCGTCCGGCCGCCGAGGATGATTACAACGAGTGTAAGAACGGCAAACCGCCAAATTTCAGTGGACGTTTTTTGTCGTTGGCAACCTCATCTTTCACCTTCTTCCCAACAATGCAAACTTGCTTCTCCAATTGAGAACAATCAATCCGCCCCTTCACGCCTTGTGATTCCTCGGGAGACCCAAATCTCCTTCCTCGCTCGGCCCGCTCTAGCACAAATCTGCCGGCGGCCGTGATGCAACTTCCAAATCAAATCAAATCAAAAACACGCATCCTCCTTTTTGTCGTTCAGGCGTTGCAAGGAGGTCCTTCTCTGAGAAGTATTGATACAAAGAACTCGAAATGTGTAAATGCATTTTCATAACCGCTTGCATTCTTTTTTTTTTTGCTGCTCCTTTACCCTCAGTGATGTAATGGTCGAGGAATAAGAATGTGCCCTACTGCCAAACCCGCATATAAATGACGCGCGGGAGGCCAAGAGAAGTGTTAAGAACAAGGTCGTCAGCGTCGTATCGGGCGTATGTTAAGATAGTCGGCTGACTTTCTCAACCATGTGTTGTCATGATGTGAGTGACAAGCCACTGTTCAATCGGAGCGCTTGCGCTTCTTCTTGTCCTGATCGCTACCCTCATCTGAGGACATCTCGCTGGCACTGCCGGGCACCTCGGACGCAATCTGAAAGAGAACCTTGCCATAGTTGCTGTAGTCATCGCCAACAGGCTGTGGTACCATACTACCATCGTAGCCGTGAGCCTCGTTCTCGTCGATGAGGTTCATGACGATGGCGCCACTGCCGTGTGTCCGAGCATGCTGGGCCAAGTTGTCACTACGAGAGAACTTCTTGCCACACTCGTTGCACTCAAAGGGCTTCTCCTGGGTGTGGAGAGAGCGGTAGTGTCGCTTCAGGTGCTCCTGACGGCGGAAGCGTCGGTTGCAAAGGTCACACACAAAGGTCTTAGAGGGGTCCTCAGTCAGGGACTGCTTGCGTCCGCGACGGTTAGCAGGCGCAGGCGCAGCAGCGGGTGAGCCCTCTGAGCCAGACGAGTTGTTAGAGTCGGAACAGTCACCGTCGTCATGGTTGGAGCACTCTTGGGTGTCGCACGCCTGGGTGTTGGAGGCAGCAACGCTCATGGGGACAGCGGCGCAGTTGTCGTTCGTCTTCACACGCTTGTCCTGGTGGGTGTCCTCGGAGGTTGGGGGGCTGGGCAGGGCAGGGAACTGGAAGGCCTCGTTGTCGTCGAAGGTGAGGTCCTCGTCGCCAATGAAGCTGCCGTGGCCAAGAGAGACGACGGACGAGCCAGTGCAGGCACGGGGTCGACCGATGTCAAGAGCGTTCTGATCACCGGTGAGGTTGACGAGGCTGTTGACGAAGTCGTCCTCAGACTCGAGGTCTGAGAAGTCCTCAAAGGTGGGCAGGCCGTGGGGGAGAGCAGGGTTAAAGTCAAAGGTGGACTGGGTGTTGTGGGCCGCAGTGGCCTGGGCGTGCTCAGTCTTGATCTCCTCTTGAGGCAGAGTCAGAGAGAACTCGGGGGTGAGGGAAGCGGCAGAGCCGGCCGACACAGTCAGATTCCGCGGGTCGCAGAAGTCGACATCCAAATCCGGGGAGTTGACGGATCGCGCGTAGGGCGCAGGTGAAGGAGACAGCGAAGGTGTTGACAAGAGGTCGCTTGCCGTGGTGCTAAGCGAGGGAACCCTGCCGAGTTGAGATTGAAGGTACACTGTCCAATCGCGGTTAGTCCGATAATCTCCACTAATGACAACGCACTGCATTGAAGCTGCGCCGCACCACTGATTCAGACAGCGGCCGCAAAATGGCCGCAGAGCAACTACCCACTGCCCCAAAAATAGGTTCAAACACCACACGCAAGTCCATAGTCGCCTCACGTAGCGAGCTTATGATTTGACGGAGAGCAGAATGATAGGCTTATACGAGCAAGGGGGGGGAGAAGGTGCAACATACCAGGCGTCATGGGAGGGGATCCGCTAGTAGACCAGTCAAGGACGGTCTCAACGGGTTCGAGGCAATCCTTAGGGCCTTCAAAGCCGTCCAGGCCCGAGAACATTGGGTTCATAGGGGTCTGGAGCACCTCACAGCTGTTGGGGCTGCCGATGGTGCTGCCAGAGGTGGACAGCGGCGGGGTTGAAGGGAAGTACGAGTTCTCGTACAGCTCAGTCTCGAGCATGATGGCCGACTTGTGGGAGATGGGCTGGGGCGACGCAGTTGGCGTCAACACTGCCGGGCCGTTGCTGTACAGAGTAGGCGGTTGCGAGTTGGCCGAGTTGGGTCGCGAGTAGACAGGCGTTGAAGGCAGCGTAGGGACCATGGGGTACATAAGCTGGTGCTGCAATGGCTGCTGAGGCGAGAAGTGGCCGTGTTGCCGCACCTCGTTCTTGGACTCGGGGCTGTAATAGTAGAAGGGGGCTTGGCTCATAGCCGGAGGCATCATGTTGGATTCCATTGCTGCTGTAAGCGGTGATGCGAGTCAGCGACTGATGCCAAGTATTGGAGGATTTGGAGTGTTGGAGATGGTACAAACCTTGTTGTGGGATTGTACTGAGTGTTAGTGATTTGAAGGTTGGTGGGATGGTTGATTTAAAGATTAGGTATTTGGTATTGTAATTGTACAGTTGCTTCGTGATGGGTGGCAGTCGGCCTAAAAGAAGGTGGTTTTGTTCGGTTCCTGAAGGGGAAGAGAGTGGACGACGGTGCTTTTTGGCGGAGCAATAGCTTGGTCTATATGTTGACTCGGATGGGTGGGTTGGTGAGGTTGGTGTACATGGGACTCTTGAAGATCGGTGTCTAGCTGGTCGAGACAGGGCAGGACAACTTTGACTGGACAAGACGAGTATCGAGAGGGCCGGATGTAATGAATGTGGGAGGGACTCTCGAAAACGAGTATATCCAAAGAAACCGAGTCACAAAAGAAGGAAGAACCGAGAGGTCATAAAAGAGAAGAAGGATTCACACAGCGCCAAATCCAACACGGTTGTAAGTCGTCGATCATACCTAGGGTGAAGAAGAAGAAGACGAGCGATGGAGGGCACGGGGACCATGGATTGATAAGTACTTTCGAGGACGAGGTCCAGCGAAGGCGTTGGAGTTTGGCGCTGGACGCCCACGGGGGTCGACGGAGAAGGGCTCGATAGAAGGATAGGCAGATGGAAACCCTCCGGGGCCGCCAGTCGCCAGTGCTGTCTCACTCGACCGGACGGGGCCAGGGTTGAGGGTGAAGGAGTGGGCGACACCGACTCCCACACGCCCATACGCCATACGCCCACCACCACCAGGAAAGCCCAAGCACACCAAGATCCACATCCACAACGTCCATCCATGATCCATTATCCAGTGCCCACATCCACATCCACATCCCACCCGGCGGGCCAGACGGCAGAGTCCCCCATACCCCTGTCCAACCGTGTCTGGGGCAAA
Source organism: Neonectria magnoliae (assembly GCA_037954305.1). Lineage (NCBI taxonomy): Eukaryota > Fungi > Ascomycota > Sordariomycetes > Hypocreales > Nectriaceae > Neonectria > Neonectria magnoliae. Next base: position 23,709 of record JAZAVK010000003.1, read on the forward strand.
GGAACAAGGGAAATATGCGGCATGGGGCTGGGTTGGCCCTTGGCTTGAGCCCTGGCTTGGCTTGGCTTTCTTGAGGCCCTGGGTGGGCTTCGTGTGGACCGTCTGATCAGTGGTGGAGGACCCCGGTGGTCTCCCGGTGTCGTCCGTCCACATCACCCATCATGGCGCAGCCACTGCTAGGCTTTTCTAATTCTGGATGGGCTCTCGACGCCCGGATGGGCCGCGATATGAAGCGCGGTGCTGCTCTCAGAGCCAGTCCAGTCCTGTACACACTGACCCATGTCCGACTGAGTATCCAGCTGGGCAAATTAGTGTAGGTACGAGACCCTTGGGTCCGGTTCCTAGTGCCAGACCTCCAGACATCCAGGACCTCCATCGCTTGTTTCGTGTTTTTTCTTTTTGTTCGCTTGTTGTGCAAGACCTTGTGCCTTGGTGTTTTCGCCCAGGTCTCGCACTTGTGCGTGCGTGCGTATGCATGTCTGGTCTGTAAATGAGTTGTGGCCACAATCCAGTACGAAGTAGCCCACCACAACACAATCCACACACCACCTCGCGCTCGCACAATCCATTCACCCCGAACCGCTGGTTTTGCTCGCCCGGTCTCTCATATCCTCCCCCTCTCTTCCATCACATTCATACCCATCACGCCGCCCATCATACCCGTCACAAATGCTCACTGGCGCCCGCCAGTAGCCCTCGGGTTATGTCGAGCTCCCCAACCACGGCGCGTCATTGTGCAGTCCCACTCGTCACTATCGTTCCCAAGTCCCCAGTGGCACGCAAACCGCGTCACAAGGGCTGCATAATCCCGCCCATTGATAGGATCGCGCCCTCGCATCAAACTTGCCAATCACCGCGAATCACCACGACTCGCTCATCATGGCCGTGCACAACTGTGACTTGTCCACCCAGACAGTGTTGTGCACCTCGTCGGCGCGACCTGTGCACAACCATTCGCTGGGCTGATGTCGTATCACATCCGCCCGCCCTGGACCGCTGTGCTCCGACGCATCGCCAGTCGTCCAATGCAAGGTACAGAACACCAGCGTCGCGCTGCCTCTCGCCGATCACTCAGACGCAAACTTCTGTCGGATTGGGTGCTTGCCAGACGTTTGCCAGACATTTGCCAGACGCCGCCCGACGTCACCGACTCGCGATTGGGGAGGGAGCCCGCTGGTGGCGGTCTCGTAGGTTCTCTGGTTGGTTCCGTATGTGTTCTGGCATGGACGAAACAGATGGGAACAAGCTCCGGCAGTTGGCGATCTAAGTCAGCTGTTGGATCGCTGAACTGCCCGAAACTTGTTGTTGAGTTTGATTGCCTTTTTTCTTGCTTTCTTGTTTGCTTGCCTGTTATTCGGTTGTTCACTCCCTCCGAGGGCGATCCAACATTGGGGGGGTGGATGCCGTCAATGCCATCTCTGACGCTGCGTACGATGGTTACGCGCATCGACTCCCACCTGTTTACGAGTCCAGCCACAGGACTCGCACTGCGGTCACGGAGGGTGACACTGGCAGCGTCACGATACGAGCGGTCATGCCACTACACCCTCCGTCCCAGATGCTGCACCGGTAGATTGGGATAAAAACGAGGACTCCGCCAGGATTAATTTTATGCGGCAAGCCCGGGGAGCACTGACGCTGGTCGCGCACAATGGTTGGTGCACTGCGGAACGGAGGCCTTAGGCACCTACCTACTTAGGCAACTGACAACTAATGGTTCCTGGATGCACTCAAGTGGGTTGAAAAAAAACACCGCCGGCCCCTCACTACATTTGTATGCACAGAGCGGCGGTGTTTTATTCAACCCGCATGGCACTATGGCAATGGCACTATACCTGGGCTTGCGTGGGCACGCCAATGCCAGTTGGCTGTGGGGGTTATGGATTGTGGATAGCGGGTAGTGGATAACGGATGACGATGACAATTATTTCAGCGTGTTGTCGGTGCGCGCGAGTGACAATGGGAGGGAGAGAGAGACTGCGGCGTGGATGAGGTGAGCGGCCAGCAATGGTGCGTAAGTGCTGGAAGCCGTCGGGTCCATGGCGTCCCCGACTCGCCCCGACCCCGCTGAGCGGCTTCAGGTACGCACTGTTACGCACTCCAGTGCCGTCCACTCCCACTGGAGTTAGAGGCTTGGGGGCTGAAGTGGAGGGCGGCGGCTTGTTTAGCCAAGGTTGTGCGCGTGAATACGAAACGCACAAAAAAAACCATGACGACTCAGAGGTTCAGCCACTCACAACACGTAGCAGTCCTCCAAAGGACTTAACCCAAGCCCGTCCCATCATGCATCCAGCGAAGCTCCGGCCCCGATTCCGGCCAATTGCGGTTCCTGAGAAACCCGTTTGGGTCGTCGGGGAGGCACTGTCCGGCCGCTCGCCTTGGCCCGTTGCTTTTTCCCGCCTGGTCTGGGCGTTTGGGCGCGCTTGTCGTCTGGTCCAGTGCCTCTTCGAGCCTTCGGATGTCCGTCTGGCTCATTGGCCTTGCGAAGTCGCCCCGCCACCGCTTCAGGGCTGCATTGCGTCTCTCTGCCTGCCTGGCTCTGTCTGGTAAGTACTATCCCTTTGACTGTCGTAAGGCAACACTTCCGTACCGTGCCCCACATGAGCCCAGCCAAGGCAAAGGTACATGTAGTGACGTTGATCAGCCGCTGATGTTGCAAATTAGCAGCAGAAATAGGGATCGCTGCCAAGTTTAATGTATCTCTATGTCGATCCGAGAGGTGTGAGGACTTGTATCGCCACCTAGATTTGTATGAGGTCTAATGTATCTTTCAATTGCCATTTTCTAATTGGATTAAATCCTTGCCCGTGACCTAAATGCTGCCTTACGACAGTCAGAGGGATAGCTGTGCATACCTACAGCACTCAACTCAGCTCGCACGAGACCGATGCATTATGCACCATGCCTCCATCCTTCAACGTACGGCGGTGGCGACGGCGGCATTGACGACCACCACAGCGATGACGCCTCTCGTACTAGACGACCTGGGCCCCAGCCCGACGGTTCGTCATGACGATTCCCCGAACCCACCGGCTAACCGCGACGGCCTCCCAGCCGCACCCCAGCCCTCTGGATCTCTAGGCATCTGGCTCGTCAGGGCTCGTCAGGCACCGCCAAACTGCGGACATGCGTGGTAATTAGCACACTTTTTTTTCCTTCCCAAACGCGGCCACCGAGTCAGATCCCGCAGGCCATCCGCAGAGAACGAACCAGATCGGGATCTGCACTAAGACCGATGGTCCCACGGCATCGTCCCGGACGCACTGCCAACTTCCAATCCGGCCGCCGCCTTCGCGCTCGTGTCAGTCAGATTTCTGCCTGGGTCTTCCTTGAACCCGCTACTGGCCTAAACTCTAACAAAAGTCAACTGTGCCTGGTATCGGCCGTTTGTGGCTTCGCCTACTCCCGCTCCCCCGTCCGCCCATGATGGTGGTGTCATGTCATAACAGAGCCTGGCAGTGGCACGCCTCACTTGAACCTGCGAGGGCAACGTCTAACGGGCAGCCGGGGCTCATGAGTTTCTCAAGAGTAACAGAAGCTTCTCGACCCAATGAAATGACGACCCCCGTTCCGAACGACTGGGTGGTGGCTAGCAGAGCATAGATTTGAGCCCGCCCCGCTCGCCATTAACGACATGTCAACCTTTGCAGCCGGTGTTCAAGAAGGGTATTGGAAGCCGGATGGTCATTCCCAAGTGTCTGGGTCGGTTGGCTCAGCATGGAAGTGACACCGACCGGCCAGGATCCTCATCGGGACAACTTCTTCTCATGAACCGACGTCCTCCCTGCGACCATAGTACGACACTGTAACAGCCCGTCCCGGAATATGGCCGCGCTGTCGGCCTCGAGACGTCAACGTTTCTGGGTCCTCGGGTTCCTGGGTTCCAGAAGCCGCCCCCAAGTCTTCCGGCGGGGGGCCAATCGCTTCCGCATGTGCAGGTGAAACATCTTCGCCAGCCTGTGGGAATCCCGTAGCATGAAGCATGTGAGTGGACCAGGGCCGCTACACCGGCTCGATGACATGATGTTCTCCAGTCTGTCTGCTCTCGGTGTCTTTCTGTTCCATGACTTCATCTCGAGGCTTCGTCTGAGCTCTGCCGGTACGGTTTGGCGTCGGTGCGGTCCATCATCATGTCTCGTCACCTTCCGTTCTAGAGTCGACTACTGTACGGAGTCTGTCCATCCCGCGTGGGTTACGTCTAGACCAGACGAAACCGAGGTGGGGGAGAAGATACGTAGTCTCAACCCTCAAGCGAGCGCACGCCGATTGTGAACGGCTGGACCGAATTGTGGCCGCTCAAGCCTTCGCAGGCTAGGCTCACGGGTCGTGTCCCATTGGTCGGTACAAGGCCCATCCCTAACCTGAAACCCTAGCTTTGCATAAAAGTCTGAGTGGTGCTGTGCTCGACGTTGCATTAGCCAGGAACAGCGCGGGTCCCGTTCATAGCGCGCGGGGGAATGGCCGCGGATAGGCATCAATCGCGCACAAACACCGCACAAAACGGGATGCTCATTTCGCTGTCCCCTGCACCACCCCAATGCATCAAGGGCATTGAGTGTGCGTGCGTGCGTCTGCATAATGGCGGTGATGGTGATGCTCTGGTCCTTCGTGCGTACAGGGGCTCGACTCAGGAAGCTGCATAACACCCTCGCTTTGCCTGAGTTCTCAGGGCTCGAGGCCTCAGAGCCTTCCATGGAGACCTCCCCAAGACCCTCAGAGGACCCTCGCGTGTCTGCACCTCGAGGGCTTGGCTTCCAGGACTAGGGACTCATGCCATCTGCCGGCTGTCGATCGTCGCCGCTAGGAACGGTCATCGCCAGCGTCCCTGAGCCACCTTAACGGCGATGAAGCGATGTCGCAGGGCATCCATCCAGGTCATGGGGGGTTCGTGGACGCCGAAGAAGTGGCTCTCAAATCATGCGGTTCTTTTCTTGCCTTCGCTGCTGCGAAGCATTGTTGCTCGTTTCGCTGCATTGGGCAAGTGCTCATTGAAGGCTGGGTGCTGTCAATCCAAGCAGCGGGTACCGAGTCCAGACGGGTCTGGCAACCAGGCCGTCGCTGTCGGTGACGGACGGTGGCTGGGACCGGTCGCCTGCATATCTAGTTAGCCTCAGCACCTTAGTCGACCGCGGTTGCACTGCTCTGGTACCTTGCATAGCGGCGTCCTGCTACAGATTGCAGAGTGCAGAATGCAGTTCCAATCCAAAAGAGTGCAGGCTGTGACGCCGCTATTATGCAGGAACAGGAACGGCGCCCAGTTGTGGCCACACACACACCACGCCGACGTGGAACCAACCCGGTCGGTCTTGCGCAGAAACGCAGGCACGAACGCATTATCACACTAGTAGCACATTGGAGCAGGCAGGTACGAAGGGAAGAGCCACCAACGGCGATGGACTGGTGGTGGTGAGGGAGACGCCATCGTTCCTTCCTTCCATAGTTTCGCCCTGCACCCAGAGTCACTTCTGTCACTTCCATTCCTTCTGATGGGACCTGCCTCCTGCCTCCTGCCTCCTGCCTCCCGTCCCGTCAGGTCCGAATACTGCACCTATTGCGGTAAGCAGGTAAGCAGGTAAGTAGGAAGGAAGGATGGCACGCAACCACACGCCCCTAAGACACACGCATTCATTCCCATCTCAATATCACACATGCTATGATGCTACTAGTATGTACCACGGTCTGTAGGTAAGTACGATCACACGAATGCTGAACGCTGAAAGCTGAACGCTGTTGCCCAGTCCTTCCTGTTTTGTGATTCCACTTTGTCAACATGTTTCCCCATTGTTCCATCCACCCGTGCCAACTCCCAGCATGGCGTCCATCCAACGTAACCAAACCTGTCCAGTCCAAGCAAGTATCCATCCACCTTTCAGCTTTGGCGCACCATAGCCCATCGCCACCAAACCACTCGCTCCGGAATTGCCCCAGAATCGCCAGCTTCCACCAGCGCTCGCCATCAAGCCTCATTGTATCGCCGACCACTGGAACCTGGCTACTGGAGGGGAGGTCCCAGCGACCCTATCCGTATGTACCACTGATGCTCCTCCGCTGGGCCTTCGGCCTTCCCTGTATAGCATAAGCTCCATGGAACGTGCTCTGAAGCTATCGACATCGCCGTCGCGTAGTGGCCGTAGGACGGCACAGACCCCAGTACCAGCATGTCGTCAGCTCCATTGGCTGTTGGCTACTTAGGTAGTCCTGGGTTTGGGCTTCGCGGAACCGGCTGCGCACAGCCTGATGCATTGTGACAGAGGGATACGTGCGAGCAACGCGGCGGGCACTTACCTAACGATCTGCAACGAGTCATCACGTTCCACTCCCGACCCCAAACTACAGGACGTCGGAGTGTAGCGTACCTGTCTAGCCATTCCGGGGCGGCCTATCGCCACCACTGTGGTTGGGTGGTCGACGATCAGGCCAGTACGAAGTGCTGAACCTGCAGTCATATGCAGCAAGCACAGCAAACAGAGCAAGCGACTGGATCTGCTGTACTGGGTTCAGTTGGCTCTCCGCCCTTGTCACCAACCGCGCGACCCCAGACTAATGCCTCAAGGATCTCAACCCGGTCGGGCTGCATGTGAGAAAACATCTTCTCGTTCAAGGAAGGAAAAAATGTTCTTCCCCGACCTGCAGCCGCTGTCCTGCAGTTTCGCCGACCCGAGAACTGAGTCTGACTGAAGTTGCCTCCATCCTTCATCCGTGCGTGGGTGACATTGATGGCGCGGCACCCAGGCCACCCTCAATCAACATGGGGCCCGCAGTACCCAAAATGGTCCTTTCAAGCCGGCTGTACGTACCGTCCTGAGGTCCCAGCACGCCGTCCTGGAAGCGAGCGAGCGTCCTTGGCTTGGCCGGGGCACAATGGATGGACCCTAATGGGTGATCCTGTCTCAATAGCCCGCTAGACCAGGGCCCAGAGAAAGGCTAGAGACCTATGGGACTTGGCATCCTGGAGCTTGGAATTGGGCAACGGCCCGGATACGTAGCCGTGTGGCCAGCCAATCTCGCTGATAACAACCACGGAGACTAGGACTGCAAAAGCCCCTGTCCTCCGGCTCTTGGGACGCTCCCCGGATTCCAGCCCGGCCAAATGCACCGCGACGATGTTCGAATATATCCACCACCTTCCTGTCTCATGGAGCGTGGGGCTCGACGAATTTTGACATGATTCTGGAAGATCCCCCCCTCCCAGATACACATCTTCATTACTAGCTCACGTTAACCAGCCTCGACTAACGAGGTTGTTTGCCGCGGCTCGGCCACCCATTCCCCCCCCCGCCTTGGCCCCATCGTTGTTTGCCAGTACGACGCAGGTGGCCTCGATGTCGACTGAAGTAGTCTCGATTTTGAACCAACAAGAAGCTCTCTATAGCCCTTCGAACTATCGGATGGAGTCGTCTCCTCGTTTGCAAAAACGTATCCAAAAACCCGGTTTCTGTCTGCCCTTCGCCCCAGGAACAAGTGAGGACATAGCCGCATCGTTCATGCATTTGTCGACATGGGCCTACCTTGTAAGTCCCACAGATCAACCCCAGAGGCCGCTGCGAAGAGCCTCGCAATCAGAGGTTGACAGCTCCATCAAGGTCGTCCAGACGTGGTGTGGATGTGTGGCATGAATGGTCCGCTACACCGCGAGTCAATACCATGCTCCGACGTAACGACCGGCCGAGTTTGAAGTCAACTCGAAATCAGTCCGTATCCAAGGGTGCCCTGGACGTGTGCCCCTCCCCTAGCTAGCGTTGGTTCCTCCCCTGCCAGGCCGAATGGTCATTCCGCCGACCATGTCCTTGGGCCTTCTCGAAGGTTTCAGACCCCACCAGCTCAATCTCAGGCCCCTACTCAGCATGACGCGAGATCAACATTCAATGATATGAACGGGTGGCGGGTTCGTGATGTCGCTTCCAAAATCCATGTTGACGATCTGGCAAGGAGGAACCCGAATGCCTCATCACCTCGGCATGAGCGAGTCACCACAGCAATGCTTGACAAAGTAAGATACGAGAGTGGGTAACTAATCGTCCAGTCGTCCGAATCTTCCGCACTGCTAATGACCAGTGTCTCCATTTCCCCAGTTCTCAAGCGAACTAACGGAACCAAGCAAAATGGCAGCTTACACTGATATCTTTGAGTGCTTTAAGCCTCCAGCGAAGTCACGGGACCCACGACCCCTGCGCCAGCTGGATTGAGAATTGGGAGAACTTGTGCCTTAGGCCAACTGTCACCTAGTCACAGATCATCCAGCTAGCTCACTGCCTATCACCAAGCCATGCTCATGCAGCACACTTGCTGTGTTTCTGTTTGATGGAACGAGCGTCTCCGGACTTATCGCAAGCTTTGGGTCTATCTGTCATCGTATGGGGTCACCTGAAATGGTCAGAATTTTGATAGTAGGTATCATATTATTGTCAACGGATTGGCTTTGCGTGGGACAGTTCGCAAATTTATGGCCCAATGAGACTATCACACTAATAACTGACTATTTACTACGTAGTAGTCTAGTAATTGTGGGCGTTTGTTGATCGCGACAATCAAGCTTTTGGAGTTCCTATGACAGGCCCAGAGACAGTATCTTAGCGTCACTTTCACTTGGTGCAGCCAAACACATTCTCTCTCAGTTGATGCCTAACTTGCCACAAAGGCGGTTTTGCTGTTTGCTTCGCGTCATTTGCTGGCAACAAGACATCTTGGGCATTTTTGGACTGCGACAGGGCCAGAGACGATCTCCGTCTCAAGTTCAATAAATTCCGTCTTAAGCATGGTCATTGCTTGATTTGGCAAGCCACTTTTTTTTTAGCCCAACATCCATGCTTTTTACATGAACGACGTGTTGGAGCTTTGAAGGGGATACACCCACGCCTGACACCAGTGGTTTCCACGCCACTGAAGACGAGACGACAGGCGAAATTGGCGCTATAATTGTGATCTCTCAGGTTCCTGGGAAGATGAACCCAGCTGGTGTAAAAGTGGCCCTGAACTGAGTAGCTCCCCAACTACCGGCACTGGGAGAGGAAAAAGCAAATGCAGAACGCGCAGGTGGTCCCACGCTTCCGCCTAGGAGCGTGACACCTTTGCCGCCTTTCCAGTTTCTACCACGGCCCCCATGAACAAAAAGAAAAGAGACAGCGGAGAAACGAAAATTCTTCTCGGTACCGTACGAAGGAGGAGACGGACGTGGGATAGGTCAGCCCTCGATCCCAAAGGGGACAACGGCACGGCAAAAGGGTCAACCGTGTGGAGAGGGTACCCTGCGGACAGAGCGGTGATACAAGAGGTACAACGCTTTTGATACACCGCACACTCGGCGATCAAGGTGGTATCCAAGACCTGCGACTGCTGCACGAGTCTAGCGCAGGCCCATGTCTTTTGGGTATGTGCAACGCGCAAAATGACCTCCATGTGACAACGTTAGATCACCGCAAGAAAGACGTGATTCGGGGCGTCCAAGGCTTGTCTTGTCACAGCAAACAACGACTAGGAAGAAAGAGGACATGTCGGCATTTGCCCTGCTATTGTTGTCTCTCGTAGTCGCACATATATCATTCACCGCTGATTGATCCGACCATGGGTGGTCACTTTATGATTGTGTTCGTGTCGGCGGCATAAGACGCACTACGAACACACCGTACTACTTACGAAGTACGTACTCGTTGCGGTGTGCCACCTTCACCTTCTTTTCTTTTCTTTTCTTTTGCTGTCTCTTCTCTCCCTCTCTTTCACCTTGTTTTTTCTCCCACCCAATATAGCACGACTTATTGCGTCTTTATGCGAGGGTCCTCATGTGCTAATGCACGCGAGTTATGCCGGCCGGGTCCAATTGAGCAAAGGCCTGCAAAGTTCTGAACCACTGTGGATGGCTTGATACCCGAAGTCTCACCTGCACCTCATACAGATCCCCGACGACCTGGAAACCAGGCGATTCGAGCCGCCAACGGCAACGCGAGGGGTACCAGTAGCACGAAACGGAGACACAAGACGCAGGCCCATCCATCTGATGTGCGTGTGTGTGCGGCAGTGGTGGGGTATCAGTCCAATAGACGCCGTTGGAAACAAACCGTTGAGCATCTCCAAGTAGAGTGTCAAAGCACCCAGGAAGCACGGTGATTCGAGACTGTATGCTTGTATGCTCAAGGTCATGATGTGCATGGAACAGCTCAATTTGGACTTGGGTTTCCTTCTTTTTCTTCTCTTCCTTGCTTTATTAGCAGGGTGGTGTGCTAGGGGACGCATTTATCCGCAAGGTCTGAAGCACTCAGACATGTCACTTGTGACGCCCGCTTGTCTCATGCAGTTGTCATCAAGAAGCAAAGTTGCTTGATGCTGATTCTGGTTTCGTTCGGGGGGGGGCACCAACGGAGGTCCGGCCTTTGTCGGCCTGACTTTCCTTGGCTTCTCTGTCGGCGGTGTCCGGATGCGTTGACGTCTTCGGATCCAAACCGGCGGCTCTGCTGTTGCGGAGGACTCCCGGGTACACGTTACGATGGCCTATGTGGAGTCCGGACATGCAGGCGTCACGACCTTTGGACGACAGGAGGTGGGGAATCGGCTGTCACTCTGGGAATTGAATGGATGGCCTCATGTCAAGGCAGAGAGAGCACCGGAGCACCAGCGGGGAGGATGCAAGGGATTTTGCAGTTGGATCGGGCCCGAGAGCTAGGCGAGATCTGAAATGCAGGTCCGTACCTTCCTACGCGCATGAGGAGGGGCTTCTTCGCCTTCGGATTGGATGTCGTCGGCATGTCTGTCTCTGTCTGACACGTCATGTCACCTGCTCTGCCCGTGGGCAGCAGAGGGCGAAGTCCGTGATGCATCACCAGCAAGCGGGAAACATCGGGCCTAGCCCGTGGCGAAAGTGAGTATTCCGGTTTCTTTTTAGAGCATGTGCTACTTTGGTTTTTGCTTTGCACTGCAAGTCTCGAGCCGCTTCGGAGCAACTTGAGTAAGGTGGGAACTGCTGTGGTGTGATAATGTTGGTCATGACAAAGATGAAAATTCTTGTGAAATAGCATGATGTTCTGTAGGGTAGGCCACGCTGCGGGCGAGATTTACCTCACTCTCAGGGTTATTGGGATAGATGGTTGGCTGTCCTTAGACAGGACGATAATTGTCAGAAACAACGCTTTTTTTTTTCTTGTCTTTTTCCTGCTTGGGCTGCAGTGTGCTTCGTAATATTTCGTAACTTCTGTACGTCGGTTGTGGTCGCGTTCCCAGTGCGCGATAAATAATGATAACGTCTCGTTGTAATATACCTAGTACATCTGGAACCTGCACGTTTGTGTGTCTTGAGCAAAGTTGAATGGAAAATCAAGATTAAGACGTTGAGCAAGGATGATCCTCGAGCACAGTACAATGCGCTACCGATCTGGTCTCTTCTCCGCCGGATGACTCGATCCGAATGACTCGATCCGAATGCAAGTCCAACGCAAGGCAATGATTCCCAGACCTCCCAACAGATGACGGATCTCGCCCAGGACTGATGACCAAGCACGAAGACAACGAGGAAAACTTCAGGCTTATCAGAAAGGTCTAGGGTAAGCAATTTCCTAGTAAACTCGGCGACGTGGCGCCTGTGGGCAATCAGGAGCGTCGCAAGCTCCACCCCAGCCACCCGAACCTCCGGGCTACCAGCCACTCCGGCCCCACCCTTGACGACATCATCAGGCCCCAAAGCGCGGGTCAAGGTGCGACTTGGCAGCACCCAACCTCCCAACTTTTGTAGAAACAGGCCAATTGCCTGCGTACAACACGCATGCGATCCGAACAACCCTGCCTTGGCAGACGAAAAGCTCGTATTCCGTGCTGCCTGTGCCATATATCGCTGCGTCTCGCCATCCCGCTGGTCGGCACCTCTGTCTGCATCCTGCACCTTTTATCGCTCGAGTCAACTATCCCGTTGTCACACCCGAGTCCGCCTATCGAGTCCTCTCATTGTCTGGAAACCTGGAACATAGAACACGTGCTGCACCAAGGACTACTGCAAGTAGTTGCATATCCTCGTCTCCCTTTTCTCTCCCCAACGCGCGCTCTCCCTGCGTCGCCCGCATATCCAACCGCCTCCATTCCGAAACCTAAGCTACACAAACAAACCTCCTTCGTCATGAGAGGGTCATTCCCTTCCGCCCTCGCGGGCGCCGCTGCTCTGCTGGCCAACACAGTCTCAGCCCAGACATGGAGCAGCTGCAACCCTCTAGAAAGCAGTAAGTCGCCCTTTCGGCATCCCATTCTAAGTCGTGTATCGATGTTAACCCACGTCTCGCAGCTTCATGTCCTGCCAACACCGCCCTTGGAATGTCGGTCCATGTTGAGTTCTCCCAAGGCGAGGTCAACTCCTTTGCCGCCTCCGGCTCTCCCTCGTACAACGACGACGGCGTCTCATTTACCGTCTCACAAAGCGGCGATGCCCCGCAACTCGCCTCCCTCTTCTACATCATGTTCGGCCGCGTCGAGATCACCATGAAGGCGGCCCCGGGCGCCGGCATTGTCTCCTCCCTCGTGCTCCAGTCCGACACCCTCGACGAGATCGACATCGAGTGGCTGGGCGCCAAAGGAGACGAGATCCAGTCCAACTACTTCGGCAAGGGCCAAACCACGACCTACAACCGCGGCCAGTTTCATGATGTCACTGGCACGCAGTCGGAATGGATCACCTACAGCATTGACTGGACCAAGGACCGGATCATCTGGATGGTCGGCGGCACCGCCGTCCGTACCCTCAACTACGGCGACGCCGAGGGCAACCAATACCCGCAGACGCCCATGCAAGTCAAGTTCGGTGCCTGGTCCGGCGGCGACTCTAGTAACCCCCCAGGGACCATCAAGTGGGCAGAGGGCCCGACCGACTACACCCAGGGCCCTTTCAAGATGCAGGTCCAGAAGATCATCGTCACCGACTACTCGACGGGCAGCGAGTACAAGTACACCGACACCACGGGCTCGTATGAATCCATCGAGGCCGTCGACGGAGAGGTCAACGGCAATGCGGACGGCGACTCCATCGCTGTGACAGCCACGGCTGACGGCACCACCGTCACCGCCGATGTCCCCGTCGGTATTGCCGTCGACGACAGCACGGCGACGGCCACGCAGACCGGCTGGCCTTGGGTCGCATCGGCCCGGCCCTCCACCGGCGCCATCCCTAGTGGCTGGGTCATGAACTCTGAGGGCAAGATTGTGCCAATCGGCGCTGCGGGTTCCCTGCGCGCCTCTCACTCGCTCCTCGTCCTGGCTCCCCTACTGGCGGGAGTCATGGCTTTTGCAGGCAGACTCTTCTGAACCAGGAAGCCAGTCTGGCTGGCTGCGTGTATATGACGAAAACGACATCATGCCCCATATACGAGCACGCATGATGTTGAAGATATTATTGGCCTTCGGGTTTGCTTGCTTTTAGAGATGCACAGAACATTGCATGGAAGGCGTTTGAAAAATCATGAACACAGAGCATTTACGGCATGGATTTCCAGGAGCGACGGCGTTATGAATGGGATGACAGCAAAAAGCTGTCGAGGTCAACTATATAGATATATGATTAGACATGTGTACACACAGGGAACGGAATACCGGGCGACATCTAGAGATTTGTCGATATATAGAGACCCGTTTGTACAAATCGATACCAATGTTACAAGAACCTCAAATAATGTCCCATAAGTGATACATAGTTATGCGATACTCCACATTGTAAAACATCTAAGAAGCGATTAATATCAACGGCAGCGAGTTCAATATCACCAACCAAGGTCAAGGTAAGAACCAAAGCCAAGGCAGGAAATTATAAGCAAGAGACATCTGATTCATTGAATTCTAGAAGCAAAAGTTTGATCTAACAAAACTACGAAGCCCTCCAGCTATTCGGTTGCCCCAGACCTCTCGTCTCACCTAACCCGCGTCCGCTTGCCCACCGGCTTCTAAATAGGCGCGGGTCTTTTCGAAAGAAGAGCTGTGCCGCCGTACACCTCCCTATGATCCGTATAATTCGCCGTTTCCTCAAATTCATGAACCCAAGGTTCTCCCACCCCCTCCGTGAACCCTTGCTGCGCACGTGTATGCGCTGTGCCTGGCTCCCCGCTCCTCTGATGTAAATGTTGAGTGTATAACGCAAGTGGTGGAAAAAAAGAAGCAAAACGAAGGCAAAATGCAATCAAAAGTGAGTTGGAACCAGTGCGCGCGGACTGCCTTAGAAGGTCCAGTCATCCGTATCTTCCACAGATTTGATTGCCCATCGGAACTTGTCTCGAAGGGTCTTGGAGAAGAACTTCTCAATTGGGACATCGAACTTCTTTGAGAAGACGACAGTTAGGCGAGGATCGATGTAGTTCTAGGGAAGCAGGTTAGCCAAGCGAAGGAGCGCAAAAGCAGACGAGGAGATCTCACCATCTTGGAAGTGCTAAGAGCAACTTCCTTGTTGCCATCGCGATCCTCGGCTTGCAGCTCGAGTGTCTTGATTCGCTCGTCAATCTTGTCAATCGCGCCCATGAACTTTTCGACAGTTGGCCCTCGACCCTCGGCCTCGACCTTCTTCGTCTTGTTCTCCTTCTTGAACTTGGCCTCCAGCTCTTTGACGACTGAGAGGCGCTCCTTAAGCTCCTTCTCGGGCAGTGCCTTCTCCTTGTTGGCAAGAAGCTTTTCGTTGTCCTTCTCGAACTTCTTGGTGATCTTTGTCCGCTGCTCTTCAATCAAGAACTGCTGATGCTCATGGATCCAGTCCTCGTCGAGATCTTCATCCAGTTCGAACCAAGAAGCACCCTTCTTCTTCTTCTGGGTGGGTTCAATATCCAGGATCATCTTCTTCGTTCGCCACTTCTGGTACCGGAGGCCCTTGATCTACGAGAATGTTAACTCTTTTCCAAAACTCGACATTAGATAGCACACACCCTGTCGCCCAGTTTCTGCATTTGCTGTTCGTGTCCAGCGCCCACAGTCCGCTTGTGATTACAAAGAATAGCAACTTTACGGTTGCAGTCGTTGTAAAGTTTCACTTTCTCTGCAACACTGCCACGGGACCGAGGATCCTTGCTAAGTTCCTTGAGCAGTTCCGACATGGTGAAAGACGCATTGTAGGTACGGAAGACCTTGGCGGTCAAGCCCTGCATGTAGCTATTCAAGTGCTTATTGAGTTGGGAAGTCTAGGGATGAAATCAGCATGAGGCTTGAAAAGGGATCGTTGACCGACTCACATTCAGACGGTCGAAGAGGTCATCGCCAGTGGTCTTGGGGGGCTTCTTGAAAAGCTTCAAATTCTTGAAGACCTGGGCGTTGACGGTAGCAGTCTCATTGTATCTGATACTATCCTTGCCCAGGAAGTCAAATGTAACTTGGTTGGGAGGCTGTAGGGTGACGTGTTCGTACTTCAGCGAACAGCAACCCACAGTGTCGGCCTCGTTCTCGGTATCCTTTTCGTTCCCGGCTCTTAGAGCAAGCTCGTCAATGAGGTACATAGCGGTAGCTCTCTGACGATCCGCCATCACCTCGCTCTTAAGTTCTTTGGTGTACTCCTTGCGAATTTTGCCAATGTGCTTCTTCAGCTCTCGAGCCTTTTCGAACTTCTTGAAATCACTCTGCCCCTTGATATCACTGGCAGCTCCAAGCATCACGTACTTGTAAGCACCGTTGATGTTCTCCTGCCACATGGCCAGCCACGTCGCTTTCTGGTCATGCTGAACTGCCTTCCACTTATGTCCGGCCGGAGGGGTTGGCACCTTTGCATCCTTTCCGATGTTGATGGTGATGTGCTCGGGCAAGACTCGGGTCTTGATCTTTCCAGTCTTGGGGTGTTCTCCTCGGCCACGGAACAAACTAGGGGGTTCGACTCGGAAGTTGCCGACCTTTTGCTTTCGGCCGTCCCACATACAGTGGAGGTAGGGTTCCTCGAGCTTGTCCTTCTTGGCCTTGGCAGCCTCCTTCTCCTCCTTTGTCATGTTCTTGGTCTTGGTGGCCTCGGCCTTGGCTGACCAGTATTCGTACATTTGTGAGAAGTCGCACTTATCCAAGCTCTTGATCTGAACCTTGTTACCATTGGAGTCCGTTGCCCCGTACTTCTTGACGAACTCAGAGAAGTCGGTGAAGAAATTTTCACGAAACACGGGGTTGTCCAAATGGTGAGACGAGGCAGGAGTCATCATGGCCACCCAGAAACTGGCAGCCTCTTCAGCCTCGAGGCCAAGCGTGACGGGCTTGCCATCATAGATCAACTTGACATGCTTGGGGAGAGGCTCGTACTCGGGCGCGAAGAGAACGCCGTTGTGCTCCAGAGTCCGCCACTTGTTGCCGTTGTTCGAGGAGTCTAGGTCGTCCCACCATCGGTGCTCTTCTTCTTCATCCTCGCTCTCCTTGACCTCGGCCTTTTTTACTGGCGTAGCCTTGCTGCCCTTCTTGGCCAGCGCGCTCGCCTTGCCTTTCTTGGCGATTGGAGCATCGGAATCGGACTCCTCCTTTTTCACGCCGTTGGACTTCCGTTTCGCTGAGGTTCCATTTGACTTCCGCTTGGTAGCGGAAGACTTGGCAAGGGGCGCATCGTCGTCAGACTCGTCTTTGATAGATTTCCTGGGAGTGGCCTTCTTAGCACGGATAGCCTTGGACTCCTGCTCCGCCTTCTTTTCGATGGACGCCTTCTTCTTCGCTAGTTTTACCCCAAGCGGCTGGTCATCATCCGAAGTCTCGGGCAAGGCGGTCTCATCATAGGAAGGAGGAAGCTTTTTGACCCTCGTCTTGCTGATCGGTTCGTCATCGGAGTCCGAGAGCACGGGTTTCTTGGACTGCCGTTGCCGTTTTGCCTGTAATAGCATCGTCAGCTTGAATTTGGCCCCACAGCAATTTTTTCCCCTAGCTTGGAAGGATTCACGAACCAGAGGAGCACCCTCGTCACTGTCAGAGTTGTCCTTGTAACTGATCTTGGTGATGGAAGTACGCGACTTGCGCTTGTTTGCACCGTTCGAAACCGGCGCGTCCATGTCCACGTCTTCGTACTCAACCGGACCGTTCCGCACCGATATACCCCCGAGGATGTCGCTGTTGGGGCCGGCGCGGTCCAAGGCCCTGTCCTGCGCGTGGGAGATTTTCGCAGCGGAGACTGGAACAAAGAACTTGTTAGCACAGACCGGACCGGGTCGAAGAATGCGCCAGCGCGAGGCGCTGAAGGCAGGCCTCGGGGAAACCATGTGGAAGCGGTCGTGAGGTACACCAGAGGGGCTGAAGGCAGCGAGAAGACAGGACTGAGGCGGGATGACTTACTGTGGCCGTTGGCCCTCGCGAGAGGGCGATCGTCGTCGGAGCTGGCAGAGCTCATGCTGGGCGACCGCAGTGGTTGTGGTCGTGGACGGCGGTGCGGCTGGCTGCAGAACAAAGGCTGTGAGGTCAGGGACCAGGATGCGAGATGAACTTAGTGAGAGGCAAAGGGCTCGTGGAGAGCGATTCGAGGTTGGAACAGGGAGGGAAAAGCGTTTGCAGTGGCAGTAAGACGCCCCCTCAACGCCTGGCAGAGGAGATGAGGGAAGAAAGAGTGGCCGGAGGGTGAGAAAGAAGAGTAAAGAGAGGCAAAGAAACCCAAAAGAAGAGGGCGTCGGCGTGTTACTAGGCGTAGGCATAGGCGGGCCGGGGAAGGCAACCAGCCGAGTAAGGTACTAACCTAAGCCTGGAGCGAAGTCGCGCTAGCGCTTTGGAGGGTGCCCGGCTACCAGGCGCCCCATCACGTGATCCCCATCGGGATTAGGCGTAGCCGCTAATTTACCGGGAAAAGAGTGACGAGAACAAAACGAAGGTCCGCAATACAACGCAACCCGACCTTACACGACCGATTCCCCCATCAATTGATCTGAGCATCGCGATCAATTGGGCCACCGTTGGCAGAGGCGAAGTCCGAATATACACGTCCGTCACGATGCTGTCACGAACGGCCAGACCAGCTCTCCGAGCTGCCGCCGCAGCCCAGTCCCGGTAAGTCACCCTTCGGATGAGGACCCCCCAAAGATTTTGTTGCCGAAGGAGCTGCGGAAGCTGGTCGGACGGCCGCAACAAGTCCGATTCCTACCCGCCAGCGTCACGCCTCCCACGCAATTCGTGCTCGGATATCCCATCTCATTGATCGCAATGAGGGATGCGTCATGCGTGCGAACCAGGGGATTTCCGTGTTGCTAACCCCCGTCTCCCCGTCGCAGAGCTGCCGTTGCCGGCCCCGGAACCGCTGCCACTTATGCGACTCTCCGCGATATCGAGAACCGCCTCAAGTCCATCCGCAACATCGAGAAGATCACCAAGACCATGAAGATCGTGGCCTCCACCAAGCTCACCCGCGCCACCCGTGCCATGAACAACTCCCGCAGCTACGGCGAAACCTCCAACAAGGTCTACGAGTCTGCCGAGACCAAGGCCGTCGAGTCTGAGGACAAGAAGACCTTGATCGTCGTCTGCTCTTCCGACAAGGGACTCTGTGGTGGAATTCACTCCGGTCTGAGCCGGCGCATTCGTGCTATGGCTGCTACCGAGCCTGCTTTCGACCTCGTCATCATCGGCGACAAGGCCAAGGCTCAGCTGTCCCGAACCAACGCCAAGGCCATCCAGCTCAGCTTCTCTGGCGTTGGCAAGGATGTCCCTAGCTTCGCCGATGCCCAGGCCATCGCCGACCAGATCGTCCAGCTCCCGACTGAGTACACCGACATCAAGATCCTGTACAACTCTTTCGTTAACGCCCAGACCTACGAGAGTGCTTTCATTGAGGCATTTTCCGAGGACGCCATCCTCCAGTCCCGTGAGCATGCCCAGAATTGAATATCTCCTAGAAGTATAACTGACGGATCCTTCTTTTTAGCCAACTTCTCCGCTTTTGAGATTGACGATGAGGTTCTGGGTAACATGCGCGAGTACAGCCTTGCCAACTCCCTTTACTGGGCTCTGGCCGAGGGTCACGCTTGCGAGCAGTCTGCCCGCCGAAACGCCATGGACGTAAGTGATACAAACACAAGAATCCCTCAAACCCCCAGCAATGTGCCAGAGCTGATAATTCCCGCAGAATGCCTCCAAGAACGCCGGCGACATGATCAGCAGGTACCAGATTCTCTACAACCGTACCCGACAGGCCGTCATTACCGGAGAGCTGGTCGAGATTATCACTGGTGCTACCGCCTCGGAGGATATGTAAACAGTTGAGGTGCAAGCCGGGGCCTGACGCTTCCCTTTGTATCAACACCATCGGTCACCAATCCGTGGTTCCCCCCAAGTGTATCGAAGCCTTCAATAAATTCCTTAGTAGCCCACACAACGCTGTGTGTGGCAGCGATCACAATCGTCGCGTTCCGTCGAGCTGAACCAAACTGCATTTGCCTGAAAAGACTAAATTAACACGTCCTTCTGGACGAATTGCTACGTACAAGTCACAACTCCTCAACAAAAGCTCCGAACACCGGACATGTGCAAATAGTTGGGTTGTCGTCCCCATGACAATGCCGCTAAACCTGCCTCCGTCCCCCAAAACCAATAAACGCGCGGACCGCGATTCGAACGTCAAGATGTATACTATAACGAATCTATAACTCCATGTCGGTGTCCCGGTCCTCCGCATAGCTCACGTTCCTCGTTTTCCGAGACTTCTGCGCCGACCGTGCCATGCGAGCGAGCTCTCCTGGTCGGGCAATGCTGGGATGGTCCTTTTCGTACGCCGCCCTGAGGGCGATGGCATCCTGATCCCACTTCTCTGCAACCTGCGTGAAGGTCTGCACCGCTTCGGCGTATGCTCGCTTCTGCTCCGCGGCCTGATATTCGAAGGGTTTGCGTTCTTCGGAAGAGGCTTCCTTCCACATCTTGGAAGTCATGATACGGACTTCATTAGGAACTGCGCGACCGCCCCGACCAGGCTTGCGACTTTCCTCACACCGCTTGCGTGCCACATCGAAGAAGGATTTGCTGTAGAGAAGATACGCGTTGGCGGCGACCTTGGCCGGACGAATGGGACGCTCTCCGATCTTAGACTTAATGTGGGCCCATACATCCAGCTCGTAAGCTTCAAGACGAGCTTGTCGCGGGTCCGTCGCAGGTTCCTTGCGCTTGCGTAGCAGCAATGAGTCTCTTGGGAGAATAAGAGGCGTCGGAACTTCGATGGGTCCAATCATGGTGCTCAAAACCTCCGACGCAACTCGCAAACCAGATAGATAGGCACCGTGGACGGTTGCTGGATGGGTGCCGATCGTGTGTTCACCCGCAAAGAACAAATTGCCTACAGGCCGGGCCATCACATCGTAATCTTCTGGCTGCATGCCTGGAGCCGCCGATGAATAGCTTCCTCTGGCGAATCGATCCGAACCCCACCTGGTAACAACCGCTTCCACAGGACGAGGAATGTCCTGTCCAAAGACGCTTCGTAGTACCTCCGTAGCCTCGGCCACAAGACTATCGTTGCTTGAATGCTCTGTTTCAAACCCGGCGTCGCCAGCCATGAGGGCAATTAGACAAGGCAAACCCGTTGTGTTCGATACATTGAACCACTGGAAGAACCGCCCTCTATTCGCCGAGTAGTCTTTTTGAGAGGTACTGTGACGATTTGGTGATTCCCTCAAGACACCGAATATGTCTCTGTCAGAGTCCCAAAACACCTTGTTGTATACGAGAGCCACCTTATTCAGGATGCCGAACCCTAGCCGCCCGATTGCATCTGTTTTCCATGAGGGAAGTGGCGGCTCGAAGGTGACATTGTTTTGCTTCAGAACACCGAGCGGGATGGTACAGACAACGGCGTCTGCATCTACCACGGATCCATCATCACACTCGATGGTAGCAGATCCAAGGCTATCTTCGCTGTGGTATGAGATGCTCTTGACCGCGAACTTGGTCTTCAGGTCGAGCGAGGTTGGACACTGGGCCAGTCCCCGAGCCACACTCTGATATCCGCCCACAACCATTGTGTGGCTACCCTCCCATTCGTTGCCAGCATCAATATCCCATAACCCCAGGCTGAGTTTATGCAAATTTGTTGCGTTGCTGTACTCGAGATTGGCAATGTGCCAATTGATGAGACGGTAGTCTTGAGGGGTCAAATCGACGAGCTGCTTGTATTGTGAGATGGCGGAATCCAATACGGAGCCTAACGTTGCCTCTTTCTCGTTGACTGCTTGCGTCAGATCGATGTTCTTGTCCTTGGCGGATTGGTCTCGCAGAGCCCATCCCATCACCGTTGCCTTGTCCGCAGCCTTCAACGTGGCAGGCGTCCCAGGTTCGTTGTGGACCCGGCCAGTCAATTTATCTGATGATACCGGAACCAGATTGACCTTTTCTGGTACGTTCTGTTCAGAGACTGGAGGAGCATGCGGCAACGCTGCGGCAGCCTCTTCCGCCTGAAGAAGCGTCTTACTACCATCTCCGGGGCTATCTCGTCCTTCGTCGAGAAGACCACGATTGCCCTCGATCAGTTTTGACGGCTGAAATCTGTGCTTGTACTCGCTGACTCGATCTAAGCAGTCATTGTAAAGCTTCTCGACAAGTTGATCTCGCACCGGGTCTACAGGTTTCCCGTTGATGTCGTAGATTGTAGTATCTGCTGTGAGAGGATGGTATGGCAAGCCGAGCTGGCCGCGAAGCAGAATATTGATGGGGTTCCCACGATCAAATCCAGTGATAATCATGCCACCCATTTCTGCTGTATGTCGCTTACCCACAAACGCCGGCTGGGGTTCAACAGGTTTCGTCTTGAATTCGCGAGAGTAGACGCGGCCACCTACACGACTCCTTCCCTCGAGGACTACAACACGAGGCGGTTCCTCGCCACGTTCATAGAAGATATCGGCGTACTGCTTGAACAACCCCTCTAGTTGTCTGGCGCAACCTAGCCCCGATATACCAGCACCGATGACCGCAATGGTTTTCTGACGCTTAATGATCGGGGCGCTCTTGTCATCAACATCAGCTTGGGGCACCTGGATACATCCGTAGTTGATGTACCCACGCTGCACAAGCCAATCGTAACAAACACTTGCCGCGTCGAACCAGCGAGCGTTCGCGCAGCCAACCGCCTCTTTTCGAGTGACACCAACCCAAGGACGTCTCAACCACAGACGTAACACACCGTTTCTGATATTCAAATAAGTTGTAACTTGTGTGTGAGAAATGTGATGGCGCAGGAGATGATATTCTTCTGGATGTAAGGCATATGGATTGAGCCGAGATGACTCGGCTGCCACTATGCACTCGCTAGCATACTTGTAGGGAGGAATGTCGGTCGGGATCGACGACTTCGGTAGAATGTTGAAATTGTAACGTTCAGTATCGTTGTGAGCTGGGGATTGTCGGAGAGTTGCAGGTGGTTGCCCATGACTCGGCTGATCCCTAGGACCTTCAACCTCAACGGGCGTGGTGGCCTTACTGGATACGGTCGAAGGTACTGACGATATTTCGGAGAGTTCCGTCAGGGCCGATAGTGACGACGCGAATGAGCCGACAACGCCGTTAATCGCAGCAGGATGTGGTTGCGTCGTGTCGGGAATGCCGGGGATTTGACGAGATTCTGGTCTGTACTGCGTTTAGATAAAGAACCAAAGCAACATGACCAGGAACCAAGCCGAGGAGCTTGAGAGGGTGTGCCATTAGGTGCCACTTACCCAACGTTGACATGGACGCTCATTAAGTCGTCAGACTCATGAGGACTTGCATCTTCATCCATTTCCATATCCCCAGACCATACAATTATCTCCGGCGCAATTTCTGGCGTGTGCTCTGTCGAGGTCTGTTCCGACTGGGCGGCTGACGCCATGTCGGGAGTGGTCGGGGGAGACATGCGGGCTTGGACGCTGGGCGCGACGCCCGTTGCTGAGAGTGACAGTGAGTCAAAGACCCCCTTGCCTCCGTAACTTCGTTTCCGCAGTCCAATGCCCGTCTCGAGTTTGTTCCTGGAGCCGGACCCCATAGCTGCTTCGGCTCAGATGCTTCTTCAGTATATACGTGGGGCGAGATATAAAAATCACCGCTGTCGGAGATCAACTTGGACTTTTGTCGGAATGAAAGTCATAGGTGAATGAGATGAGAAAAATTGCATTGTGCGGCGATACTGGTAAGGTCAGATTGAACTGTTTAATTCATATCAGCATGTTGATGTGTATCTTATACACGTCATCTGGGGTCACCCACCCGATGGATGACACTGGGGCACATATACTGAGGGAGGAGTCGCTCGAATCTGGTCCGGACCTATGCCGCCCACGATCGTGTATTACCGGCGTCGATCAGTCCATGGCAAAGATCAAATGACTTGTTCAGCCAGATGCTCCAATTGCGAATTTGTTGCGTCTCGTCTCAGGACAACTTGGTGCAAGGGCTTGACTGTGTCAGCCATTCGCGGACGAGGGAAACCATGTTCACGGCCGGGATCACGTGCAACGCTACGACCGAATCAGAGGCTTCCTGAAGGTGGGCCTCGCCTCCATTGTAACGACATCTCCCAGTGCTAAAGTCTATCACGATATCAACGACCACAGGAACGAAAGGGTTTAACGCCGATATTAATGATTAGCTCATCATCACTCCGGATATATGCATCCGCTCCGCTCGATCTGTCTCGGACTGCCGCAAAACTGCGCTCAATCAGCCAGCCAACCACCTAGCCAACAACGTCCCAGGTATCATACAGGTTCGGTCAGCTCAAGCTGCCGGCGTGGCCTTGTTCTCCTTGGTGAACGACCCCTTCTCGATTGCCGCATCTATCATCCTGTTCCCGCTAATGATAGATGTCGTACAGATGACAATATTTCTTCGGCCTTATCGAGACATCGAGTTAGGTCAAAACATAACATTCAAGGGGCCGAGGGGAGAACTCACCTTCCTCCTGCTTCGCAATAAACCTCAGGGCAGCGATCTCAGTGAAGGTGATGCCGCCTACAAAGACAACGAAGACCGTCTGCTTGTTGCCATTTCCGGATAAGAGTGCTCTGGCCTTGACGGCCTTGTCCTCACCCTTTTGATGCTCATAGAACGTCTGCCCACGAACATGCTTGACTGCCTCGTCGAACCCATGCCATCCCTGTGCAGCAGCACCGGCAGGGGCTCCAGCCGCGATAGCCCCGCCACCCCTCGTCACCGAGAGCAAATATTGCTTCTGGAGGATACATTGAACAAGACGAATTGACAATGGGGCATAACCGCTGTACACGTATGATATGTCGTTGGGGTCGTCCTCCTGGACCTCATCGACGATTAAGCGTAATTGCTTGCGTAGATATGTGTAGTTGGTCTTGGTGCCACTCGGTCCAGCATTGCCAGCCATGGGAATCATCCCCGCAAGTGGTGATGACCGAGACAGGAACAGCTGCAGCTTCTCGAGATTGTTCAGGGTTAAGAGATGCTGGTATCCATAGCCTTCGAGAATCAGTCGTCGGAACTGGTCGAAATCCTTGGGCTTAATCCCCCCAGATATACATGAGTAGACGCAAAGCAGTCTCAAGGTCTCTCGGATCGGGGCATCCCGGGCAATCAGTTCTTCAATGCCCTCGAACTGAGATGACGGGTCGGCACCTGCAGCGAGGTTTTGCTGGACTTCTAGTAGCCCCTTGAACAAATCCGTCCGAGTGTGTTTGATAATCTCCTCGGCCAGACCCGTGTGTGTCCTTGCGCTCTGCTGCTCTTGCTGATAGCCTGGTAACTGGCTGACAAAGTCCTTGAGTTCTGCGATGGTCTTTGTCTTGTGTTTGGTCTCATACTCGCTCTGGACCTTCTGTAACCGCCTCGCAACTTTGTTGAGCAGACTCCCGACGATGGCAAAGTTGGCGTCGCGCAGCTGATCGTATAGCTTGTCGCTCGAGTCGAGTTGGATGGTTCTCTTCCGGCTCTGTGCCGTTGCTGCCGAAGACTGTGCGGTGGCCCCCACGACTGTCGTGTCGACCTTGGTCTGGTTGTTCTGGATCTCAAAGACCTCGTCGATCAGGCCCTCGTATGTGAGCTGGGTAAGAAGTGGCGTGACAAAGTCGACCTCGCGATCAATTATGATGACGCTCTCGTTCGTCGTACTAGGCGTCAGGCCAATCTTGTCGGCTTCGCTCGCATCTTCGCCCGCCAGAAGTTCTTGTCGCATACGGGCAAGAAGATCGGCTACTCGCTTCGCATTGTCGCCTTTGCCGATCACCTTAGGAAACAGGCCGTGATTTTGCTGGATTTCCATGAGCGCTCTCGCCAACAGGAAGTTGGGCGTCACATCTTTTGAAAGGTACAGGTCTCGGAAAGACTCGTCTAGCTCTAAGGATAAGACGTCCTTCTCGAGGGGGAAAAAGGACAGCGGTAGCTCAGAAATATTCACATCGCCAAGCACGCCGGCCTCCTCCAACATTTGATCGGAGACGAGGGTGCGCCGGGGCACCCAGAATATGTGGAAGTCATGGGGCGTCTGGCTCTCACGCTGAACCCGCTTGATCTGTTCTGGAAGGGCGGGTTAGAGTAGTGTCGTAGCACCGATCGATCTATGTTGCACACCTGATATAGCTTCGGCATGGCGGCCGCATTCACCCCGCGCGATGAAGATGACATTTCGCTGGCTCGTGTCGACGTTGTTGTTCTCGAGGATGAAGAACTTGTCGACACCGTACTCTTGGAGGACAGCGACCTTGACGATGATTCCAATGGGTCCGACGAGGCTTCGATCAAGGACAACGTTCTTCTTGCCGCGGACCTAACGTGACCGAGGAGTCATTAGCTGCCTGTCTTGCGACGCTAGGGGAGAGCTCCGCGGGGTTGGCCGAGGTAGGGAGAGCCTTACGTACACCCTCAAGCAGGTAGAGCAGGTCTTTGCGAGCCTTGTTGCGGATCTGCTCGGTGCTGAATTCCGTGCGAGGAGCCATGGTGGCTCAACGCAAGCTCGCGGCGAGGGGGAAGCAGAGGGAGAGATGTGATACTGGGGCGGATGTCGCGGTGTTGATGAACGGGCAAGTCGGTTCGCTGGCGGTGAAGCTCTGGCGGGGCGGGTCACCGAAGCTCAGCGCCCAGTCCCACTGAAGAGCAAGTACGTAGCCGCCTAAACCGACGTCATTCGGCTAGGTGCGGTATGTCGGTGGGACAATCAGGCAATCAGACTACTTTACCTTACATACTAAACGCCAGATGTTTGGCTCACCAGTGAACATTTGCCAGGTTGAATAACAAATAAGAGACCTTGATAATGTGTTTGTGTATGGTGCTTGTACATCTGCATAACCTTCAGAACCCGTAACAACGTTGGCATGTAGGTGAGTTCTCTAGACCCATGCATACGATAACCATCATGATCGACGGCCGCCTGTGATGTTATTGTTGTTGTTGGTGTTGTTGTTTCTTTAGCCTAGAAGAGTCCGGGCCAACCCACCATCCCCCATCCCTCTTGCGCGGTAAAATCGTGTCGAGCCGGCTAAGTTATGCGTTTGATCATGAACGCCATATAGTTGGGCCAACCGCCCCAAGGAATCATCAAACCGCAAGCCCAAATGTCTCTCGTGCCATGTACCATCCGTGCCTCATTTCATTCGTCCCAACTTCCAAGGCCCAACGCCAAAAGCACCAGAAATGTCCGCAAAGCTCAGTGTGTAGTTTCGTAAATGCCTGTCCGTGTCTCGATTCGCCCGTGGCCCCTCTACACGGTGTTGTCGTGGTAGAGGAACTCTATGTCGCGAGGCCGTAGCTTGTTGCCCCGCACGAAATCTTCGTCGCCGGGAGGTCGTTCGTCCTTGTCGTTACTCGTCAGCATGCTCTGGATGCTCATGCACACGCTCGAGACGCTTTGGACCGGGCTCCAGCCCTGCTGGCCGAGGAGATCGAGGCAGATGATGCCGTTGGAGTAGATATGTGGGTGCATCGGGATCGGGCGATCGGCCTTCTTGTCAAAAGTGACCTCGGGAGGTTCTGAATGGCGTTTTTGTTAGTCTGACAAAGACAGCGGGCTGGGAGATGGACGCAGCCTACCAATGGGATACATCTTGGGGAACTGGAATTTGAGTCGGTAGGTTTGGCCCTCGTACAGTGGGTTGGCGTCGAGCACGCGGATATCGAGAAACCAGTCGCCAGCGACACTGTCCTCGCGCTGTATCAAGTCGATGCCCGGAGGCAGGCCGTCCTTATGGATCTGCGGAACACCAGCAGGCATGAGATTAGCCATTCCACCTTTTTGTCTCTGAATCAGGAGCCAGAGGTCTATGGGCCAGAAGCCCACACCCCATAGCCAAGAAGAGCCTGTAGTCAGAAACCAGAAGAATCCAGGACGCCTACCTTGCCGAGCTCCTTGACGAGGCGTCTGTCCCGCGTAGCTCCGGCCATCTTGGGCCGCTTCGAATTCTGAATCGCCTTGCCGTGTCTTTCCGTCCGGCTGCCTTGCCTTGCCTTGCCCTGACGTATCGTGGGAGAAGCGTGGTGTGGTTGTAGGTCGAGAGGATTTGCCGTTGGCTGCTCTGTGGAACGGAGGGAAGCAGGCCTAAGCCGTGAGGCCCAGAAGGGTCGGTTGTTGGAGTGGGGGAAGCGGCTGCGCCTTGGCCCCAACCGCCCGAGTGGCTCGATAATTGGTTAACTGCGCCTTAACTTCCACTACAGCGTCAAGGTTGTATGAATCCGGATAAGTCGTCTTTTCTTTCTCGTGGGAGGTAAGTCATCTATGTGTTTGTCATTCAAACCTGGCTGCCCGTCAGTGAACTGTGTGTTGTTGTGGAGCGGAGTAAAGTCCGATAGTCACGATACCCTGCTGTCGGCCATGGATCCCAATCATAAAGGTATGAGGTTAGTGCCGAGGGACCTGTAATCACCATAGACGCAAGGCTCACAGCTAATTTCCCCCCACAGAATCCAATGTAGCATTCCTAACTTCACACTGAGACCAGGTTTCTGTGATCAACACCCGTTCATTCCTGCGAATACCCTTACCCTAGAGTAAGACCAAACGGAACATCGATCATATTTCATGCCATTGATAAATGGATATACGACTATAACGCGTTGATATACAACCTATTGACAGTGGAGGGTGGGAGCTTTCGTCTGTTGAAATGGATGAGGGCTGAGTTATGGTCCCATAATCGAGAACCAATGGACACCACAGAGCATAGAAGTCATGACTTTATGACATTGTGCGGAGCGATCGTGAATTAGGTAGACTGACTAAAAAGACAAGGAGCAGATGAACACCTGAACTCGGCACCGGTAGCCGCCGTAGTTGGAATATCTCTTGGCACCGGGCGGTGGCTTCGATCGGGGCTGAGAGTACCTACCCAGGTAGATCAAAGTGGATGGTCTGGTTTGTACCCGCAGACTACAGATAGAAGAGCGCAGCCTGATAGGGCTGAAAGACAACAAGACGACAAGTGGCAGTCGCACTCTGGGGAACCAGTTCAACCAAAACGCCTTGCCTGGCTTCCCAGTTGGTGCTCAGCCACTTCTCCCCCAGTCTAAGCTTCTGACCGGGTATGATACGGACGGGACGTTTGTGCAGGGGGGCCTACAAGCTGCAGTCCGGTTCTTACTGAGCCACGCAACCGACAGCATACTCTCTCTCCACTGCCACTGAGCCCTGCCACCAGCCACCAGCCACCGACATGGGCTTCTATTGCCAAAGTCCCTTTTCGAGCACCGGCCGCGATACCGGTGATGGATTCAGCAGCATTCGTGTGCGGTATTTCAAGTTATGCGTTTGGAGGCTCCGTTGGATGCCTCCTACATACCTTACCTAGACACGAAGTAGCTGGTCGATTGTTGGATGGGTACCACTGTCGTCAAGTACTGAGTTTAGATGAGGTCGGGTGGGTGGAGGGAGGCGTTTGGTGGACGACGGGGGCCACATGCCCGCTGACAGCCCGGACACCCTGGGCCCCACGACCCTGAATGGTAGTGGGTTGGTGGGTATTCGTAGTGGGCAGCCAGCAGCCCACAGTGGTCGGAGGCCCCGAGAGCCCATCCCTCCAAGGCGTACGGACTTCTGTACCCTCCCGCACCTTAGGTACCTTAGGTAGCTGAACTGGAGCCCGCCGCCGCAACCCAAGCTAAAGGTTCTCCTCATCCATCCCGCCCCGTCCCCATCCAGCCTGTTCGTTCCCTTGGCCTCTCCCACGATACGACCTTATTTCTCGCTCACCCGTCATCACGGCGTCTCGATAACGGGCTCAATCCTCGCCGACCTGGGCTCGGATCCTACCCCTACGGCCTCTCGCTCGGTTCTAGTCTCGTCGACTCCAGCGCTTCACCATTAAACCCCTCCGTCCGCTGTCGCTCCAAAGCCTCCAAGCGCCCTCACCACCACCCTCTCTACCCCGCCATCCAGACCATCTTCCTCGCCGCCATGAGCTGTAAGTTGCGACCGTCGTCAGCCTCACTCCCTCCCCGCTTTTGGCTTCCGTGTCCGCCCTTGATCTCGACGCTTTGCTCGATGCGCTGGACCGTCACAGATTCTCCAGCTCCCTCCCTACCTGAGCTCTCCAGCTGTCTAGCTCGCTCTCCCAACGCATCAAGATATCTCTGCTGACCATGGCCTCGTCCTCCTTTCTAGTCCAGGGCATGCTGCACAGGCTCCAGGGTCAACCCGACAGCTACGATAAGAAGTACGCGAACCGTCCCTTCTCCGATCCTCCCTTTTCTACATCCCACTCGACACCAGATCACTAACCTTTTGCTCTCCGCATCTAGGTCCCTCTACAGGTTCGGTCGAACTCTCGGCGCCGGCACCTATGGAGTCGTCCGCGAGGCCGATAGCCCCTCCGGCAAGGTCGCTGTCAAGATCATCCTGAAGCGCAATGTTAAGGGAAATGAGCAGATGGTCTACGACGAGCTGGAGATGCTGCAGAAGCTCAAGCACCCCCACATTGTCCAGTTTGTCGACTGGTTCGAGTCGAGGGTAAGCTGAACCCCCTCGCTTCCCCGCCAAACCATTTATGCTCACGAAATACGATAGGACAAGTTCTACATTGTTACCCAGCTGGCCACAGGCGGCGAGCTCTTTGATCGCATCTGCGAGCAGGGCAAGTTCACCGAGAAGGATGGCGCCGAGACCATCAAGCAGATCCTCAACGCCGTCGACTTCCTCCACAGGAACCAGATTGTCCACAGAGGTATGGCGCACCAAAAGATCCCACCCCTCCCCCCAAAGTTGCCCGACAATAGCTGACCGAACAATGCTAGATCTTAAGCCCGAAAACCTCCTATACCTGAGCAAAGACCCCGAATCCGACCTTGTCCTCGCAGACTTTGGTATTGCCAAGATGCTCGACGGCAAGGGTGATTCCCTCAAAACCATGGCGGGCTCGTTCGGTTACGCTGCTCCGGAGGTCATGCGCAAGGAGGGCCATGGCAAGCCAGTCGATATGTGGTCCATGGGTGTCATCACGTACACCCTGCTCTGCGGCTACTCACCCTTCCGAAGCGAGACCCTCCAGGACTTGATTAGGGAGTGCACAGATGCCACCGTCGTCTTCCATGAGCGGTACTGGAAGGACGTCAGTGACGACGCCAAGGACTTTATTCTTCGCCTCATCAACCCCAACCCCGATGAGCGCTGGACGAGCGAGGTATGTTGGCACTGTTGGGCTTGTTCTTATCATGTAGACGAAATGCTAACTGTCGGCGCGTAGCAAGCTCTGAACCACATCTGGCTTAGCGGCAAGAACGCTACCGAACACAACTTGGTGCCCGAGATCAGGGCCTCCCGTGCGAGGAGCAGACTCAGGCGCGCGTTCGCCAAGATCAAGCTCGCCCGGCGAATCCAGAAGCTCCGCGAGCAGGAAGAAGACGGCGCGGAGTCGGATCTGTCCGACATCTTTCGCGAGGTCGCTCTCGCCAAGGCTTTCGACGACAAGGAAGAGAAGGAGGTTCTGCGAGTCGCCGAGCAGGTCGAACAGGAGACCAAGCGCAAGAGCTTCCAGGCTTGAGTTCGCGATGCTGGTGCGGCGAAGCAGGGCGGGTAAAAGCTCTCCGTCTTGCTCGCATGGCTGTGGGAGTATGTTAGGACGGGAACACACATTGGGATATCGTTCTAAAACTAGGTCTTGTCGAGACTAGGGAGGGGCTCTTTTTTTTTGGCTTGTCCCTGGGATTTAGTCGGGTGGACATGGCGGATGATGACTTGTGCAAAGCAAAGGTCGAGATGCCCGTGCGAAATGGTTGATTCTCAATGGTTTTCAATGGTTGGTTCTCAATGGTCGACTTACAGTATCTTGTTTTGGGCCGCTACTTTCTGGACGAAGTCGTGTAGCGTGTTGTCCACCGGAAGTGATCTATTTGATATCGTTAAAAGACTTTGTACAAGCTACTGGTATCGTCAAAGCAAGCCAAACCACCCAAGACCCTGAACCCCACCCAAGGATGCACAGAGATGGTTCTTCCTATTTCCCACCATCTCGACGCTATTTTAGACATTGCCGCCGCATGATCCCCAACTCAACGCCATATCCCCCAAACAAACAAGACTAGGAGCTCACAATGGCCTAGGGAAAACCCAAAATGACATGCTGAACTTCCACACACACAGAGACAAAAGATGAAGGGATTGTCCCTTGGACTGACAAGAAGGAAAAAAAAAAGGAACCCAGATCTACCTACTCCAGCATGTCTGCCATGGCGCTCTCCCGTAGGTCCTCGTATCGCTGGGTATCGAACCGCCGGCGCTGCCACCCTCCGGCACGCAGCTTCTCAACCCTCGCCTGTAGATCCAGGGCGCGGTGTTCGTGGTGTAGAAGCCCGAGGTTTGCCGCTGTTGGAGGAGGGTTCCGAGCCGCCTCAAGGTCCATTTCAATGAAGGACAGGTGCCGGGTGATTTGACGCTGTAGGCCGGCGAGGAGCCCGGCATACCGGAACGCCGAGTGGACGTAGTCGGAGGTGCGCTCCGGCAGAGCGGGCAGCGGCGGCGATTCCGACTCGCGGCCCGGGCTTGTTGACGGAGACGGCATCGCGTCCAGGAGGTCCTTGAACGAGTTGTCTCCCCACGACGGTAAGCCGAGAGTCGGCGAGTCGGGGCGGATCAAGACGTCGCCGTCATCCGACGCGGCGTTGAACGACGCCTGATCCCCGGCGGCCTTGAACTGAGGGTCCGGTGCGCCCTGCGAGGAGACGGACGACGCCCGGGAGGAGGCTCGCGATATCACCGACGGGCTCCAGAAGGCGGAGGCCGGGAAACTCAGGATGCTGCTTGGCGAGTCCCCGAAGTCGCAGAGGACGGACTGGCGCTGCAGAGACTGGGTCATGGAGGCATCGGCGGAAGCGATGAGGTACGACGCCTTCTGGTAATGGTCCTGTGCCTCGTGGAGGAAGGCGACGCGGGCGGAGGAGGCGTTGTGTAAGCCGTGGGCCATCATTTCCTGGGCGCTCGCAGCGTAGAAGTGAAGGTAGATGATGTAGGCGGGCTGGATGACGGACTGTATATGAAGTGTCAGAGGAGGGATCTCGGTGCCATCGCGCAGGAGAGTTTCGACTTACAGCGTCGCGCAGGTTGTCCAAGATCTCGTTGCAGCGAGTCGCGCATGGGCGGTAGTGCTGGTTGATGTACTCCCGCTTGACATCCTGAATCGCCGTTGTCCACTCGGCGGCCGTGTAGGGAAGGATGGGCAAGGGTCCCGGGAAGTTCTGGGGGAAGCGTCTCGGGCTCTCAGTGGAGGTGGTGGTGGTAGTGTTGGTGAGTGGCGCGAAGGTGTCGAGGTCGAAGCTCAGATCGGGCGACGAGGATGTGGAATACCACGATGTTGAGTGGGCTGGTGGCGCCTGAGGATGAAGAGTCGCCATCATGATCGGGGTGATTTGTTAGAGAGTTGAACAGAGCAGAGCAGAGCAGAGCAGAGCAGATCTAAGATGTTGAAGATGTCGTGGGTTCCCAAAGATCGGGGTCCCGAGGGTTGATGGTATACGAAAGAGGGCTCCGGAGAGGAATGCGCACGGAGTCGTAGCGAAAGCTTGTGTGGCCAATAATGGCGCCGTCGATTGATCAGCCTTTGGGCTTGCGAGATGGTCCAATGGGAAGGAGTCGGGCGGCGTGACGAAGACGTCGACGATGTTCCAGAATGGCTCTGGGCGGGTGTGGAGTCTAGGCGCCGTGGTCGAACATGAGTCGGGCGTCCCGGTGAGAGACGATTGTGATCGATATAAGGGAAGGATGTCGATGTGGGACAAAGGAGGGGAAGTCGTACAAGCGGAGGAGCAATAAGCAGTTTGGGAGAGAGAGAGAGAGGAGGTGGCGAGCTGAGTTGGTCGAGGGCTTGTTGGTCGCGTAGGACACGGCCTGGTGTAAGTAATGCAGCAACCGAAGAGCGAGATCTGGATCGGAGGCTAGGATCTCCAGAAGCGTGATGCCGTATCCGGCAATATCTGAGCGCCCCTCCCCGCAGCGACGTAGCGGCTATACAAGTATCTTCTGGTTGCAGGGTCTTTTTCCAGGGATAGGGCTGGCACTTGCGAACCCCCGGATTCAATCAATGCGAGGGGACGCTATGGCTTCGGGGCGGTGGTTGGAATGGATGGATGGATGATGGATGCACCATGTAAGTGGGCAGCGAGGTGACGGCCAACACAATAAGAGGCTTGCGAGAGAATGACAAGAGAGGCGCAAGCCACCGGGCCAGATAGATCTAGCTCCGAGGCAAACAATCTAGAGACACACAGACACAGACACAGACACAGGCACAGGCAGTTCTCTCCTCTCGGTGCAGCAGCCTGTGACGCTTCGTCTTTCTTGCCATTCTCGTCGTCTTCTAGGTTGTAAGCCAGCAGCACCTCGACTACTTATCCTCCCCTCATCCACTAGTCATGCCTCGTTCAGGGGCAGCGAACCGAGGGATCTTCATTTTCTTCTTCTTCTTTCTTTCTTTCTTTCTTTTTTCTACCTTGTTTTTAGACCACAACAAAGCAAAAAGTCTTTTGCATCCTGCACGTTCCAACAAGAACGCAGCCAGCCATCAGCGGCCCTCCCACCACTAAGCGGAGAAGCGCCCCACGGAACCGTCGATGCGGATTGCTCCCGCAACCGCAACGCTTCTTCACCCTGGGAAAAACCGGGACTCGCTTCGTCGGATGGACGCCGCTAGGAGAAAGAAGTCCAGCAAGGAGAAAGGAAGATTCGAAATGCTGGGCAGGTAACTGAACGTATCAATGCGGTGCTGCAGTAGCAAGGGGGGGAGCGCCTAGTGGAGAGCTGAGGGGGAGAAATAGAGAAAGAGGCGGTTGGAGGGAAGATATGGATGAGACGACGTGCCGCCTCTCTTCGTTACCAGGAGGGCCACAATGGATGCCGCCAATCCCAATCGACGGCCCAGTTGCGAAGAAGACAAGAAACACGAAAAACACCATCCATCCATCGTCCTGCGGCGTCCAGTGTCGCGTGTGCTGTGTGTCCCGTAGCAGCATATGCAGTGGCCTCGCTCCCTGGCCGCCGATGCATCCGTCCATGGCCTCCTGCCGCCGAGGATGCGCTTGCGAGGCACGTACGATGCGACGCCTGCAATCAACTTGGTTCCTTCTCGCCGTCTTCTAAACCTGGTCGTTGGACGGACCTCAATGATGCCTGTGCCTGTGTCGGTTGTGGCGGGTGTCTTGCGTCTAGCCGAACGTTACAGATAGAGTTGACCCTCAAGTCCAGCCTCAAGTCCACCACCTCAGTCGTCCATCCAAGGAAGGGCGATCCGCATCCTCAACAAACGGTCAAGTCACTCGAGGCCCGGTGCATTCTGCTCTTACCATGACCACCCATTGAACGTCATCTTCCTTGGTCCCGGAGACGTTAGAACCGTTGCGGCAAACGCTAGATTAGTGCCCGTCAGCAAGGATAATAACACCATGACGAAATAACCTCAATGACTCCAAGTTAAACAGGAAACACCCGTAATTCTGTAACCGCATTCCTCACCGTATTCGACGTTGTCATATGGCATGAATGCCACCGCGCTGCCGTCGATTGCTTTCGCACCTAAGGAATAGTTGGGAGCCGGTTGGTTATTGGTGTTCCAACTTCGTTTTTTATTCCTATTCATTTAATACCATCTACGCCGAAGGATTCACTGGCGTCTGTTCCTTGGCAGGAGTCTTCTGCTCAGCTGGAGCCTGCTCAACGGGAGTCTCCTCAGCGCGAGACTGCTCAACTGGAGTTTGCTCAACGGGAGTCTGCTCGACGGGAGTCTGCTCAGTCACAGCCTGCTCGACAGCACCAGGTGCCTTCTCCGCCTTGACCTCATCTCCCTTGATGCCGTGGACTACTCGGAGACCCTCGGCCTGTCGTGTCATCTCGTCCAGCTCTCGCTTGCGTTGGAGCCGGACCTTGACCTCGCGCGTCATATCTTTGATATCAACAAGCACACCCTCCTTCTCAGGGTGGCCATCCTGCAAACCCATCTCCTTGATCTTGACCCTGCCTTGAGCGACCTCATCCTCACCGAGGAAGATGGCAAATGGAACACCGTTGACCTCGGCTGCCTTGAACTGCGCCGGCACCTTGGGCTTGACTTTGTACAGGAACTCGGCCTAGTTGACACATGTTAGATTCGTTAAGCGTAAAAGCACCTCGCGAAAAAAAAAAAAAAAGGAATTCCACGAACCTTGATACCAGCCTCCCAGAGCTTGGCACATATCGACATGCGCTCCTTTAGGAAACCCTTGCCACCGAACGCAATGACATAGACGTCGACGTCGTTGTTTCGAACAGCCGCGGCGCTCTTGTCCGCGGCCATTCGGGCTTTGGTAATGGAGAAGATTCGATCCACTCCAAAAGAAATACCGACGCAGGGGATCTGGGTCTTGCCAGAAAACATACCAACGAGGTCGTCATAACGGCCGCCGGCAGCGACACTGCCGACGCCAACGGTAGGGTCGTTGGAGCGGTCGTCATCCTCGGCGCCCTTCTTGCCCTTCTTCTTGGTTGGCTTGGGCGCCGCATCCTCCGGGCCGGCGGGGGTCACCTCGGGTGCTGATCCCTCCGTCACAACCTCGTAAATCAGTCCCGTGTAGTAGTCGAGGCCTCGGGCCAGGCTGAGATCAAAGGACACCCGGTCTAGCGCATTGAATGCCTCCAGGTAGTCGAAGAGAAGTGCAATGTCATCCACACCCTTCTTCATCGACTCATTGGCCGCCAGCTTTTCGTTGTTTCGCAATTTCTCAAGTAGGTCATGCTTTCCCTTGAGGATCACCCACTCGCCGATACGGTCGGCAACTTCTTCATCCAAGCCCTTTTCAGAGACCATCTCCTTGCGCACCTCAGTCCAGGGCAGCTTGTCCAGCTTGTCGACAGCGGATGAGATGGTACGAATCTTGTCCTCGGGGACGCCACAGACCTGGAAGATGCCGTCGAGAATCTTCCTGTGGTTCAGCTTGATCGTGTAGCCGCCGTTCCAGCCAAGGCCGTCGAAGACCTCGGTGATGATGCGCAGGACCTCGGCGTCGGGCACCATGGAATCGAAGCTTCCAGCAATGTCGAAATCGCACTGGTAGAACTCCCTCATTCGGCCTTTGGTCATGGCAGGCTGATCTCTCCGGTACACCTTGGCAATGTGGTAACGCTTGATGCTCGAGACATCCTTGTTCATGGCGAGGAAGCGGGCGAAGGGGACGGTAAGATCGTATCGTAGGGAGCAGATCTCACCACCTTGATCCGCGAGGTCATAGATAAGCTTGCTGTCCTCGCCATACTTGCCGGAGAGAATGTCTCTGAGCTCGAAGACGGGGGTATCGATGGTGACTCCGCCGTGGCGCTTGAAGACTTCGGCGATGGTGGTGAAGATCTTGTCACGAATGACCATGTCCTTGCCCTCCCCTGGATGTAGCGTTAGTTTCTCGCGTGCCTGTATCTCGGATCGGATGGGCGAGGCGCACAATCCTTGGTGCCCTTGGGGGTCTTGAGGTCGAACTTGGACTTTGGCGCCATTTCGAGAGGTTGATTAGAACGCGGGGCAGTGGCGTGGAGAGAGCGAGAAAAGCCTGCGGCGGGGACGGCGAAGAGGCTCGTGGTAGAGATCGAGGACAGGCGAAGACGAGGACGAGGACAAGGGTGGAGGTGAGGAAGAGAGCGCGACAGCCGCAGAAGGCGAGAAGACCTCAGGGTTGGTTTGGCCAGAGAGAATTTGGTCACGGTTGGAGTCATCGGAGTCATCCGTTGTGTGCGCTTCGTGGGAGTTCCTCAGCTGGAACCCACCTTCCCGTCATGCGCCAGAGGTGCGTCACCCAAAAAAGCCAATTACACTTGCCAGAAAAGTCAAGTCTAGAAAAAAAGAACGGCCAATAATACGGACGGGCAGCCAAGCTGTGAGGAACAGTGAGGGATAGCGGCCAGCGTGTGCTACAAGTCCGCTGATGATACCCTGTTTCCACTGTTAGTTCGGTTGGCGGGGCATTTAGCCACTATAAATGCTTAGACTGACTGAGCTCGGAGGGGAACAACGCCCCGCCGTGAAGCGTCTCGTTAATCTCGATGGGGGTTTTGGTTTCCATCTGATGGTGAGCTAGGTAACGAGGTAAATATTCGTATAATAAACTTGCAAAAACATTGGATGAACGGCCTCTTGTTATTTGTATAAAAGAACTGCGAAATCAGTAATTTGATTCATTTTCGAACTTGCCAAGTTCTAAGAGGAAGTAGAGCCTGGAGTCGCCTGCTTCGACAGAAAGCAGCAGGGATATTAAGACACTGGATTAATTGATGGCACATTTGATGGTTCCCGGCTTGAGGACGGGGACAGATCAACGAGTTGAAGACCGAACTCTTCAAAGGAACATGCCTCAATTGCAAGCGGCGTGCCGTTCTGCACTGGCTTAGGAAATTTGATGAGTTTCCGTCAGAGCCGATACTCTGTCGAGTTTAACGGTTGGAAGTAAGCACTGAAGTTTTTCATACTTTAGTCAGGCACTGTGAATAGTCTTACTTATCAGATTCGTCATTGACAACCAATAACCAAGTAAGTCGCAATCCGTCCACATGATGCATCTCATCACATGTGACTCATTTAGACAGTGACATACTTAAGTGAGGTGTTGATGGTGACGACCTAGTCTAATCGATTCCCGGGTAGGAAAAGGAAGGAATAAAAGTCGGAGACTTTGGTGAAGCGTGTTCTGTTCCTGGCGTTGAATTAAAGGAGCACTTACACGGCGTTTTTGACGGGGTGGGTCGGATGCGAGGGAACCGCATAACTATCCCGTATAGAACCCGCATCAACCAGGAATCTCCTACATAAATTAGGGGTTCGGTTTGGTAGAGCTTACTCCGTGCAGTCCGACGGGATGCTGGCTCGAGTCTTCCCGGATGTGGTTGTGGAGATCACTGTGTGACGGACGTAACAACCCGACAGCCATCCGCATCGAGCCCCATGCGCCGCTGGCGGTCGGCCGCCGGGTCATCATGGCGCAGCCTCTACCCGGCTGCTAGATTTAGCTCCATTGGATGCCTGGCGATTGTGGCTGGCGAGTGACATGGAGGTGAGCCTCGAATATGGAACGAAATGATGCCGCGTCGTGATGGCTCGTGAAATGTTATGTGGCTGACGGAGGCCAATTTCGTTGCCTTGGGATCGGGTGTTTCGTCCCCAGGCAGACAGATGCCTGCCTGAAGCGGGAAGAGGGAGCCTACTCCAATAGTAGGTGCTTCGGTATTGTACTTTCTTGCTGTACATTTGATTAGAACTAACCTTACTAATAACTCCTGACAGGAACGAAACTTGACCCAGGAGCTTATAACCCTGAAGCGAAAGCACTGTGTTACCTCTCAACACTTAACGTTAGTGGGCCGTAGGGCAGCTAGCGTTCGGGTTTTGGAGGCCACCCGACCCCCGACGTCGTGGTGGAGGGCCACGGACATCCGGGCTCTCCAATGACCCGGGCTGGATTGGCTGGCAAGCAGGCTACCGATGGAACGGACGGGCGGTTGAGGACCAACTGTGAGATGTAGGTATCCTGCATGTTTTGGTCATAGGCAAACAGATGACCCTCTTGTCATTATTGTGCTACATTCTTTTGGTTTAGTGATACTGTAGTTAGAAGTACTGGACCGGTTGGATGGGACGGGAGGGACTCTCTGTGAGAGTGAGGCAAGCACAGCATATCGAGCATCGTTGGCTCTTTCTTCTACCGAACCTCGCATTCTCTTGCGATGCGATGCGAAACAACTTCTCCGTGATTCCCTTCCCTCTTGCACTAAGCATCCCCACGTCAAATTTAGAGGCACGTTGCAGCTGGCGCGGTTTGTCGCTGCGCAAGTACCCCTGTCGTATGTCGTATACGTCGTTTTCCTTTGCTTAGGCCGCCTTGGCGCTCCCTGCTCGCATTCGCGGACACCTACTTAGGGGAATCCTCCTCGCCAAATCGCCCACCTTGGTCTGGTCATCTCGGCTTCTATCTACCCGTCATCCATCACTCACATTTCACATTCCCATTCTTCTTCACGCTCCCTTAATACTGTCCTCTCTTTTTTCTTTACCCGGGATGGCCTAGTTATCCTCGCCTCCAAAGACGAGCATTATGGATCGCGACGAGGTCAAACCTGAGCAGAAGCCGTCGTCTGCGGCATCTGATCCACAGAGCCCTGAGGATGAGGGAACAACTATCGAGGCCAAGGTCCGCCCTGAGCGAACAGCGACCTTCAAGGACTACATGGTAAACACGAACCATCCTATTTGGTCCCAGTGCCCGGTCTTTTGAGATGCTGACTTATATTCCATAGCGCGTCTTTACCTATGCAACAAAATGGGACATCGCCGCATACATCGCCGGCATCCTCGCATCTATTGGCGCTGGTGTGGTAAGTCTTTGTTGACCAATATCTATGCGCTTTTCTCTGCTCTATTGTTAACACGTTTCTGTCACTTATAGACCCTGCCCCTGATGAATGTCGTGTTCGGTACGCTGGTCCAAACTCTCTTTCCTCTGATCAAGGGGTTGCTTCTGACAGTGCACGCATAGGGAACTTCACCAAGGAGTTTTCAGACTACTTCCTCCCAGATAGCACTACGACCCGAGCTGAGTTTGAAAAGAGTCTCGATAAGCTTTCGTATGCACCGAATCTGCTCTGACCTGGAAAAATCCAAGTTTTGCCTAACACCGTGCAGGCTTTACATGTTCTTTTTGTTCCTCGGCCGTCTCATCCTCAACTACATCAACAAAGTCAGTTTCACCGCACATAGAGATTGCCTAATTTCCCGTACCTAACTAATGTCGTTGTAGTTTGTTTTCCGCATGATCGGGATTAGGCTTTCCTCCGCGGTTCGGTTGCACTACATCCAGCGCTTGTTCAGCCAGAGCATTCACGTTCTCGATTCGATGCCCCCTGGATATCCCACGTCCACCATCACCTCAACAGCTAATATCTTACAACTCGGAATTTCGGAGAAGCTGGGTATTTTTGTCGAATACAATGCTACCATCATTGCCGCTATCGTTGTGGCCTTCACTTGGAACTGGTCCTTAACCCTCGTCACTGGATCCGTTATCCTTTTCCTCCTTCTTGTCCTGGGAATTGTTCTGCCCTTTATCCTCAAAGCCAACGCCCGAGTTGCAAAGGTAAGCACCGGTATCCTCTTGGGTTACTTTCCAGCTAACATTAATTCAGTCTGAAGGGATGGCCAACGCAGTTGCCAGTGAGGCCTTGGCAAGTATCAGAATGGTAGCTGCGTGCGGTGCTGAGTCCCGCATCGCGAAGAAGTACGCCGCTTTCGTTGAGGAGACCAAGAAGCATGGCCAGGTCCTGTCCCCGCTCCTCGGAGCACAACTTGGTCTTATTGTGAGTTGGCGTCACAAGCAGTGCCTTCTGGTGCTAACTCGTTTAGTTCTTCGGATTGTACGCGAGTTTTGGTCTTGCCTTCTGGTATGGCACAAAGTCGTTCCTTGAAGGCAGGATAGATAATGTTGGCGAGATTATAGTGTAGGCACCCCTACTAACTAAGCTGATATCTTTACTGACGTTCCTAGCGTGTTGCTCTCTGTCATGATGATGGTGATCTCTCTAGAACGCACATCTACCCCACTGCTGGCTGTGGGCAAGGCGACAGTTGCTGCTTGTGATTTTTTCATCATTATTGATGCCCCTCAACCAGACAAAGGCCACTTGAAAGAACCAGAAGTTTCAGCCACTGAGGACATCGTGTTCGACGGTGTCACCTTCGCGTACCCAGGGCGACCGCACGTCAAAGTCCTAGATGACTTAGACCTGCGCATCGAAGCAGGCAAGATTAATGCCGTGGTCGGACCCTCTGGCTCAGGCAAGAGCACCATTGTTGGCCTCATCCAAAGATGGTACTCGCTCCAAGATCAACATCTCATAGCTAAGGCAATAGAAAAGGAGCAAGGCAACGGCAAGAAGAAGAAGACAGAGGAGGGAGATGAGCAAGAGACAGCCGAATCTGAGGACACCGGTCCTCCCGTGCAACTACGTGGTAGCATCTCGACATCTGGCCAAGCCCTGGAAAAAATACAAGTCAAGTGGTGGAGGTCCCAAATCGGCCTCGTCCAGCAAGAGCCGTTCCTTTTCAACGATACCATCTTCCAAAACGTCGCATATGGCCTGATCGGATCGCAGTGGGAGGATGACCTTGAGGAGAAGAAGAGAGAGCTTGTCAAGGACGCCTGCAAAGAGGCATTTGCTGACGAATTCATCGACAAGTTACCCGAGGTAAGTGACTCTTGGTCCTTCGGATTTCATTGTACTTACCGAGCCTGAAGGGCTATGACACTGTTGTCGGTGATAGCGGCGCCAAACTCTCTGGTGGTCAGCGCCAACGTATTGCCATCGCCCGATCGATCGTACGGAAACCCAAAATCCTCATCCTCGACGAAGCTACAAGTGCCATCGATGTCCGTGGCGAGCGGATTGTCCAAGCTGCGTTGGATAGAGTGGCACAGAACCGCACCACCATCACCATTGCCCATCGCCTGTCTACTATTAAGAAAGCCGACCGTATCATTGTCCTGAAGAAGGGAAAGGTTGTGGAATCCGGCAACCACAACAGCCTCATTGCTATAGACGGTGGCGTGTACTCCGCCCTCGTCCATGCTCAAGCCTTGTCCCTTGGCGAGCCAACGGAGGCGGCCTATGAGCCTATCGAGAACGATGGAAAGTCCGATTTGTTGCATACTAAGAGCGTTGCGCCGTCTCAGGGCGAAGTCGGGGAGGAGAAGGCGGCTGTACACCAGCGAGGCTTCTTGAACAGTTTCGGCCGATTCTTCTACGAGTCCAAGGACGTCTGGCTGCGATTTTTCTTGACCATTCTCTCAGGAGCCGCTGTAGGTGCTGCAACACCCATTCAAGCATGGTTATTCGGAAAAGTGATTGTTGCGTTCCAGTACCGCGGCGAAAAGATGCGTGAGGAGGGCGAGTTCTGGTCTCTGATGTGGCTGGTTCTGGCCATTGGCATCGCTATAGCCTACTTCTGTGTGGTGCACATTGCAACACAGATGTCAACGATTGTTCGCGCCAAATACCAGCAGCAGTACTTCGATAACGTCATGTTTCAGAAGACGTCGTACTTCGATGATGAGGATCACTCTCACGGTACCATGACGTCTAGAATCGCGCAGGACCCGAAACAGCTCGAAGAACTCATGGGCATGAACATGGCGAGCGTCTGGATTGCCTGCTTCAATCTCAGTGGATGTATATCCATCGCCTTTGCTTTCGCTTGGAAACTCGCACTTGTTGCTTGCTGCGTCGTCTTACCCATCATTCTCTTCTCGACCTACTGGCGTTTCAAGTACGAGATGAGCTTTGAGAAGATGAATAATGAGGTCTTCGCAGAGAGTTCTAAATTCGCCTCCGAATCGATCGGCGCCTTTAGAACCGTTACTTCCTTGACGCTGGAGGGCTCGATCTGCAAACGGTATGAGAAGCTGCTGAAAGAACACGTCGTCACCGCCTACAAAAAGGCGAGATGGGTTAGCTTCCTCTTTGCCTTTTCTGATAGTGCTGGCATGGCTTGTCAGGCCTTGAACTTTTACTACGGCGGCCGTCTCCTTGCACGTATGGAAGTCGATCTAATCAGCTTCTTCGTTTGCTTCATGGCGGTTACCAACGGAAGCGAGGCTGCTGGCCAGGCTTTAGGCTTTGGCCCGAATGCCGCCCAAGTTACGGCTGCCGCCAACCGAATCCTTGACATGAGGGAGTCAAGACTCAAAGATCGTGTCTCCACAACACAGGAGATCCCTGATGTCGAGGGTGGCATCAAAATCGAGCTGGAAAACATCCACTTCAAGTATCCCACTCGAAGCACGCCTGTGTTCAAGGGCCTGAACCTCACCGTCGAGAAAGGTCAATTTGCTGCGCTGGTCGGCGCTTCAGGCTGCGGAAAGACATCGATTATTTCGTTACTGGAGAGATTTTACGATCTTGACAAGGGACGGATCATTTGTAATGGTCTAGACGCTACTGACATTAATGTGTTTGAATACCGCAAGTACCTCTCGCTGGTCGCTCAGGAGGCCACTCTTTTCCAAGGTATGGCTCATGATCATTTAGTATGCGAGGACCGCTTCAACTGACCTCTCCGGCTTTCAGGTACCCTCCGAGAGAACATTCTCCTTGGCGTCGACCATGACTCTATTACCGAGGAACAACTTCACGAAGTCTGTCGTGACGCTTCAATCCACGACTTCATCGTCTCCCTGCCAGATGGCTACAACACAAACATCGGTTCCCGCGGCGTCACCCTCTCAGGAGGCCAGAAGCAGCGTGTGGCCATTGCTCGCGCCCTAATCCGACAGCCCAAGGTCCTCCTGCTTGATGAAGCCACCAGCTCGCTTGACTCGGAGAGTGAGAAGCTCGTGCAGGCGGCCTTTGAGCGGGCGAGCAAGGGCCGGACCATGCTGGTGGTCGCACATCGACTGGCCACAGTCCAGAACGCCGACGTCATCTTTGTTCTCGGTGAAGGGCAGCTGCTGGAGCAAGGCAGCCACACTGAGTTGCTGAAGAAGCAGGGCGTCTACTGGCATATGGTAAGTGGAAATGTTTCATACCGCAACGCAGGGACACGGATAACTAACTTGTGAACAGTGCCAAAGCCAAGCTCTTGATCGGTAAGGGGCATTCCATGCCAGGCCGACAAATAACAGTGTATATACAGGCGTGCACGCGCATCTCCTCCTCATTGTCATAATTTGGCGTTCATATTTTGTTGTGTCTGATGTATAGAAATCACCATTCTGGTTCTAGAGAAATAGATGATCGACTCCGTGTATACCAACTCCTCGCTGATGAAGTTCTCTC
This sequence comes from Neonectria magnoliae, assembly GCA_037954305.1. Lineage (NCBI taxonomy): Eukaryota > Fungi > Ascomycota > Sordariomycetes > Hypocreales > Nectriaceae > Neonectria > Neonectria magnoliae. The sequence continues at coordinate 67,816 of JAZAVK010000003.1, forward strand.
GAGGTTGAGGATCTGAGATGCGAAATTGAGATGCGAACTTGAGATGCGACCTCAATCATGACAATCCGGTAATTGGTCTAAAGTTTTATCCCCCACATCTCTTCCAGTTCTTTGACGATATTGGCCGCATGTGTCATAACAAAGTCGTGGCCCCCAGGCAACTCTCGCCATAGCACGTTCTCCTTCCCCCCAACGAGGGCGATACCGTCACGGCAGTAGTCCTCGAGGTCGATGATCTCGTCGGACTGGGCCAAGATGATTGCAGTGGTGCCGGGCTTACGGTTGGCGAGCTTGGCCCAGCTTTCGTGCTGCTCGGTCAAGGGCGCGTAACGGACGCTGGACATGAAGGCGGGGACGAACCCGGCGTGGTGAATAACCATCCACCGGACATATTCTAGGACGCGGTGCTCGAGACCTGTGGCGGCTTCTCCGGGAGCAGGGTCAGAAGCCTCGGCGGCAGCGATCTCGGCGGCAGGGGAGACAAGATCAGTGACAGAATCAGAGACAGGGTCGGAGATGGGGGTCTTTGGGATGCGAGATGACGCAATGGGCTTCTGGAGGCGGCTACGGGTGGCGATGGCGAGGATGCGATCAGGAATGAAGCCGGATTTGAAAAGGAAGAGGGAGACGCGGCCGAAGGACTCGGCACGGATGAGCCCGGCCGGGGCAAGCAGTACGAGGTCCTTCACAAGGTGAGGGAACGCGTTGGCGAAATGAATAGCGATGCCTCCGCCAAGCGAGTAGCCGACGAGGCGTAGACCATTGGTGCCAGTCCATGGGAGTGGGCTAGAGGCCAGGCCCAGAAGCATCTGAGAGACATAAAGGCGGTCGTCGTGGGGGAGGTCGGCCACACCGTCCGAGAAGCCCCGACCAAAGAGGTCCTGAGATATGTTGTAAATAAGAGTTGATCCTCGTTGGGGGAGTAGCGAGGGTAGGGGCTTACGAAGAGCATTACTCGACACCCGCGCTCAACGAGGGCGTTGGCGATGGGCATAAGGGTGATGCATGGCGTGCTGATGCCGTGGACGAATAGGACCTTCTCGCCCGTCTCAGGGCCGAACTCGTAGACTCGAATACTGCCATACTGTGAGGGGGTTAGGATCGCGTTGTGGATCGAAGTATGGGTTGATATGTGTGAATAAGACATGCATAGCAGTCTCGACTTCACACCTGAGACCTCAGATGGAGGGGGAGATGGGTAGAGAACTACTCACGGGGGTGTCAACATCCCGAGCACCGGGTAGCAAATCTGGATGGTAGACCAGAGTCTCAGCGAGTGTGGGAGAGGAGTTGGACTTGGACAAGCCGGAGCCCGTCTTGAGCGGGTTGGGAAGAATCTTTGGCCTGACAGGCCAGAGAGCTGCGCGGGTGATAGCAAGCAAGCCGATGGTCGCCAGGGCGGCAGTGGTCGCGACCAAGGCCGGACTGGGCAGATCCGGAGCGTTGGCCATGGCGGTGATGCGAGCCGTAGGATGGTGGTGGCGTTGAGTTGTGTGAAGAGATCGGGGTGAAAAGGGGTCAGTAGCAGTAGGTCCGTGATCCAGCGGCGAGGAGTGAATGACTGCAACGAGACGTACTGGGCGTGGCGTTCAGGAGACACACTTGCTGGCACGGTGAAACCCGCGTGGCTGAGAGCTGAAAGAGCTGAGATCTGAAAACAGGAGAGCTGAAAAGTGAGACGCGTCTGGCGTATTCGCAAAGGTACAGTGGCTGTTTGTACGTGTACATATACGTGTACGTTTGCATGTAAGACCGAACAAAATCACAAGGTGAGACGGGATGCACAGTATGCGAGGGAGACTGCGCTGCAGTTGCTGTGGCCAATCAGTCTCAGTCAAAGACGGGAGGACGGTTAAGTCGGTCAAGGAGCCGAGACGGCCAGTGAATGGGAGCGAACAGGTACAGAACGAGGGGGAACGGAGCACGATCTAGTGATTAGAGGGCAACAAGAATGAAGGAAACAAGTTGTAACTTCAAAGTTCCGTGCAAGAGAGAAATTGAGCAACGTCACTCTATTTTCGGTGCTTCCATTGCTCCCGGGGCAGGAAGGAACGGGCCCTGCCTGCCCTACAGTAGCTGACATCATCTGCTAGCTGCCTTCCCGGACGGCTGGCTCGGGACGCAGGTGGCAGTCACGCAGGCCAGCCAGTGGGTAGTCCCGCCAGAACGGGGAATCCCTGCCAGTGCACTCGCCACGTGGGTCGTCGTGTGTTCGGGGAGGACCAGCAAGTGAAGACCATCATGGACCATCATGACTTCTCATTGATCTCGGGCTTCCATGGCCATCATGATTATGACTGCCCGCATGTCACGAAAGTAAGTCGTCATCATCATTCATTGAGCTTGTCGTCTTTCATCTTCATCTTCACCCGTCATGCACACCGTCCCTTGTCCTACTCCTACTCATCCATTCATCAACCCAACCCCACCGCCCACGCCGCATTCCCCAGTTGCCGGATTAATCCACACAGGTTCTCGACAATCGCTGGTACCACTTCAGGTCCACCCGGGAAGTTGGCCTTCAACACCTCCTGTGCTACTTCCATGCATTGCCGCGGATCCTCAATCGAAGCCTCGTTCGCCCTGTTCTGCGTCTTAGGCCCTCGTATGAGCGTCCGTCCTTGCCCGTTGTTGATAAACCTCTGTATCGCCGGTGATTCTGCTTCATCCATATAAATTGGATCCAGTTGCGACAGTCTTGGCTCCCGTCGATTGGCCCGGGTGACAACACCATATGTCCAGAGCGCGAGCGCCGCGTGGTGCACCGCGACAGCATAGAACGCTTTGAGGTGACCCTCGGGGAACTTCTTCGCGTACCGTAGGATCTGTCCGGCATACCATATGGCCGATCGAGAATCTGGACTCTCGGCCCACTGCTGTAACACTGGGTAAATCCGTCGTGCCTGGTCCTCCCCTTCCTTTCCAGCGAAGAGCTGTAAGTCATCCAGAGACACGTGCAAATTCATCATCAGTAGGTTGAGAACCACCCGCTCCTGTGCCGACATCTCTGGCCAGTTCTCTGTTGCCTGTCGGAACGTATGCAGGTCCTGGACTAGGTGCTGATGTCGAGGGCCGAGCAATATTGCAGATCCTCCCAATGAACCGCGGGTGTAGGATCGTGAACGATGGGCCGCACTCAGTTGACGGTACTCCAAGATCAAAGCCCAGAAGCCATGGAGAAACACCGACAGTGAGAGTTGAACGTCTAAGCGATGGCGGTTGGTTGAGAGGAGGCTGATGTCGTGTAGTACATCACCTATTGACGGCGCCCTTTTGCTTGAGCCGGCATCTCGCTCCAGGTGTAGTCGCTTCCACTCCTCTGCCGTTTTGGCGAACCAAAGATCTCTCGACGCAGGTAGGGGCAAGGTGAGCTCGGCATACGACATGGCAGGGTTGGTCAGGGTGGTCATCGATGTCTGGGCATCCCGGTGGTATGCGTGAAAGACCAGACTGTGGTGGTTTAGCGTGACCACTATCATGGGACTGTGTTTTCACATACCGTTTCCATTGTTCCAGCCCAACCCACTTCTTCCACTTGTCATGAAGCACTTCTCCTTCGTCGGAGGGATCCACATCGATGGCTGGGTACGATGATCGCTGATACTTGCCTCGATATCGCATCATCTACGGAGAATGAGCACGGGGACGGATTGGAATACTACGTGATTGTCCGTGGGAGAATGCTTACAGTGACAGGGATGACCAGATGACACTCAGCAATCTCCATCTTGTGTCGATTTCCGCTCCACAAGGCAATGTCTTGTGTTAGAATCAGGGACTGGAGAAGGCCCAGGTCCTGGATTGATCTGTGGTCTTCTTCGAACTACGACTGTTAGCAACCAAGATGCGCAAGAGAGAAATCCACGCCTGAAGATTTGAACGCACTCGCAGCGGTATGGTTAAACCTGGCGCACAGCATGGTCAGCCTATTGTTGAATTTCAAGTCGTTGCGGTCATGGTTTCCCTTCACTCACGGTATGATTCTTGTAGGGCGAGCCCGAACCTGCGCAGCGTATGAGACGGCGCGAGGACAGCACCGGCCGCGGCCGCGGCAGCAATCCATTCATGCCATTGATCGTTGAGGTTGAACGTTGGGAAGTGTATCCATCCGGACACTTGGCAGACGTGGAAGTTGAGATAGATGTGGATCAGAGTATCAACCAGCTCACAGGACGGAAACGATGCGGCCACTCGATTGAATATCGACTCTTGTCGACAGGCCTTCAACACGAGTCCTAGTACCCGATCCCGCCCTGACTGCTCCAGCTTGTCATTGACTAGCCATTTTCTCGTCTCCTGGATTTGGAGACTCGTGGCTTCCCCACTTGGCACTGGGAGGTTTCTCGCCTCTCCGTATGTATTTTCCGGCCCATTGGGCTGCCACTTCCATGGGGAATCAGTCCAGACCTTTACGACTCTCTGACGCATCTGGGAGATATCAATCGACGTGTCGGTTTCGGGAGTCTCTTGTTGCATTGGTAAGTTGGCTCCGATATCGGCATTCCAAAGATCTAATGTGTTGAAATCGAAGTCAGAGAGCTCCATGTTGGTGTCGTCGCAAAAGTCCAAGACTGCGAGACCCTGACCCTCGACAAGTCTGTCTTGAGGGTCGGTGTGCTGTTGTTCGTAGAGAATGTCCCGGAGGAAATCACTAAAAGGAAGACGGTCCATGTCAACGGGGACCTTGGATCCTATGTTGTATTTTGACAAGTAGTTTTCAGAAGCGCCTAGGACACGGTCAGTTCTACGTACGTCCAAAGTGTAGAGCCCTCATGTAAGAAAGACCGACCTTGATCTATAACCGTATCTGGGGTGGCCATCTGGCCAGGGCTAGGCCTCGAGGAAGGTGTTAGGTCGAAGGGAGATTCTTGGTCAAGACTATGCTGCCCCGCTAGGGGAACAGAACCCGGGATGTTACTGGGGATACTGCCGGTGGTATATGCAGTGGGAGGACTCGAGTCTTCCGGGCTGTCGGCGGAGGAAGGCGCAGATGAATGAGCACTCGCGGATAGGTGCATTAAATGTAGGGCGGCCGTCGAGCCGGTCTCGGATGAAACACATGTTAAGCCGCGACGCTGGCAGCGCTGGCACGGCTTGTCCTCTTGACATTTGACACGGGCGACGGCGCAGGCCTTGCAGGCATGGGCGACACGGCCGGCGTTGGGAGAGGTGGCGGTGCGTCGGCGCTTCTTGGAGGTGTCGTTTTCGTGGTTGACCTCATGGCGCTTCTTCAGGTCGGCACGGGCAAAGGTCTTGCCACAAACTTGGCAGGCGAAGCGCCGGCCGAGGGTGTGTGTCTGTACATGTCGCTGGAGGTGCTCGGGTCGCGAGTATCGACGGCCGCAGTCGCCGCAGGCATAGAGCGAAGGGCCGGAGTGACCTCGGCTCGCGGGTGTCGAGGGAGAGGGCGTCAATTGGAGATCGGGAGGAGGAAGGGCTGCGGGAGGAGCGAGAGCGGCGGGGACGGCGATGGGCGCAGACGTAGGCAGGGGGAGAGCTGGCCGCAAGGTGTGAGGAGCGCCCGAGGGTGCGCTTCCAGGTATAGAAGGATGAGGAGGGTGAGGAGGATGCGGAGGATATGGCTGCGTCGCAAGCAAGGCCGGCCCGGACGGTCTCGGAGGATCGAGGATGTGGGAGAGCGATGAGCCCGACATGACTTCGCTCAGGCGACGGCGTCGCGGACCCGCCAATCGTCAATGGCAGCTGTGGAGGGCATGAGCAATTCGTCATGCACGAGAGAAAAGGGGAGTAGTAGAGTGAGTGAGTGTAAGCGAGGCAGAGGGGAGACGGCGCAAGGGAGAAGAGAGAAGAGAAAGAGAGAGAGAGAGAGAGAGAGAGAGAGAGAGGACGGGGGGCTGCGGGACGGTCAATTTAGTAAAGACTGAGGATCCGAAGACTGCGCGCGTCATGTGTTGCGTGTGTGTGCGTGTGTGTGCGTTTGTGTGTGGTGTGTAGAAGGGATGTATTGGAGGTGGAAACGGGAAGGATCTAAACGGGATACGCACTAGGATACGCACTGGGGCTTGGTGATGCCTTCCCTTTGGTACCAGGAAAAGCAGGAAGGATCCACGGCAATAGGACTTGAGTGAAAGCAAAAGTGATGTCAGGTGGAAATAAACGTCGTGGGGAGTCAGTACGAAGTACCTCGTGCGTATGGCTAAACTCGAGATCTTCGCGAGAGCGCCCTAGTGATACTTTTACTTCCTTGGAAGGCAGCTTGCAATACCCGGCTTGTGCCGTCGTGAGAACTAGCGGTGACGTTTACGAGCCCCGCGGACGCCCTACTTTGGCACAAAACCGTGGTGCGGACTACGCCTTGCAGTGGCCGGTTGCTGGAAATAGATGGTATGAAGCTACCTGACGTTGCTTCTTCGCTGAGGAAGAGCGTCGTGATGGTTGGCGGTTGGTGGTTGGTGGTCCGTGAGTTGCAGTAGAGCAAGGGCCCAGAACGCGATGATGCAGGACACCGACATGGACATGGAAGACAGACAGAAGAGGCGGTGGGTATTCGTAGCTACGCAATGAATGTTTCGTTCTGAGTGTTTCGGCACAGACTCGGAAACGAGGACCATGAATCTGCTTCCGAGGCACAGAGAGTCAGTCCTCCATACGTAAGTGTGCCAGGGCGGTTTGTCGTTCACCAGGTCGAGGAACAGGTGCAAGCAACGTCCGTCGTCGTCGTCAGCCTCTTAACCCTCTTTAGTCGCGGAGGGGCCGCGATCCCGGCACTTCATGTGCAACAGGGGACCCGGCGGCCAATGGCAGCGCGGCAACAATCCTGCCCAGCAGGGCCTCGAGCGGTAATTTGCTAGGTTCGTCCGCCCTATGGCCCTCCCCCCGGTCAGCCCAAAACCAGTGGAACTCGTGGAACAGCGCGCTCCGCGGTCCCTGGTTGAGATGCGTTCGTGCCGGCATGATGGGGATTACATAGGATGTTCGCCCTCGTTGCGTACTCATCCATTAGGACATTCATTAATTCGTGCTCATTCATGAAGAGGCTTTTTACATGAGGTGGCTTTTGTCTTGACTTTTGTTGCTGGTTGTCCCCGGTTGCAACGTGGGGCTTACCGGCTGATATGTAAAAAGACCGGCACGCTGCAGCTGTCCCCCCTACCCGGCCGGCTCTGCATCTATCCACATCCACATGCCATGCACAGTTTACCCGTACGCGGGAAGCTTAATATTGCAAGCAGCCGAACCCATCCTGCCATCATTGACCCTCCTTATCTGTCGTGGGAAGCGCCACTCCATTCCAGGCGGGTGACTGGCCTGGACTTGGATTCAGCCCGGGGATCCAGGCCCGGGATCCAGACCAGGACTTTGTCGACCAGGCTGAAGCCGTGAAGCGCCCCAGGAACTGATGCATCTTCGAGTCCGAGGCTAGCCTCTTACTATGTACCTACGTAGGACTTACTAGACTACGTAGGTGGTAACTACCCAACTGCTTGGGCTTGTCTTAGAGTCCTACGCTGTCAGAGCCGACTTAAACCCACCCCCCTTCACCCGAGTTTTGTCTCTCCAACTCGGTCAACCACATATCCTTGCAGAGAAACCATCTCCCCTGCTCAAGATTCACCAGATTCATCTCCATCTCCGGCTCCGTTTGCATCTCTCCCCTTCTGTCTCTTCTCCTTGCTCCCTTGCCCCCCGTCCCAGACAACTGCCGAGCCCTCTAGCTCGTCTCAGACTGCCGACTTTCGAGAGGATAGAACAAAAAAGCAAGAAATCCACTCCAATGTTCCTTGGGCGCCAGCGTCTCTCTTGGCGGATGACTGGCTTGACGCCAAAACCGTACCGGAGACGAACTAGCCTGGATCGAGGCTCGGTAGTGTGCTGCTTGGGGACCCTCGCTCAGTGCCTTCAAATTTCCCCATAAATCAGATTATGGAGTAATTGAGGTGTTGGATTGGGGGAGATATGTCCCCCCTCACAACCGCATGGTTGACTAGACGGGTATCTCTAGATTTCCCATCAGGTGTCGATGCCCCTGGAGACCGTCTTATTGTGAAGGATCGCTGCCGTCCTGTTGAATGAAACCTAACTTCACATCCCACCCTTTCACATAACCCCCCCCCGGTTACATCCGCTTGCAAACCGCCACACATCAAAGTTGAGACATCACCACCGTCATCGTCCATTGTTTCCCCTTCCCCCTCTTCTCTTCTCTACTTCTCTCCTCCACACGCAACCCTCTGTCTGTCTCGGCGTCCTCTACGTCTCCGTCTTCCGTCTCACAGCTGCAAGTCCTTGATCCGTTCTTGTGCAGGTCCAACTAGTGCCGCGTCGCCTTAGTTAGGGCCGTATCGCCCTTCCGCTTCTCCAGTCCTCCGTCTGCCGAAAGATGAAGCCCTGAGCAATCCAATCTTTGTCGACTTCGCTCGCCACTATCCTTAGGACTGAGACCACCCTTTCTCGTGCTGGTTTCCACGTACCTTAGAGAGCCTCGAGAGGGGCAGCGCGCATTATCATGTCCGGCACGGACAACCCCGTCACGGCCGCTAGCGCAATTGCAATTGCTGTCGACCAAGGAGCGCAGAGCAGTCGAAAACACACGCTGGGAAACGTCCGACTTCGGCACCAAGACACCAATGCTCTTATTCTGATCCCGACACCCTCTCAGGATCCCAATGATCCACTGAACTGGTAAAGCCCGCCCAAATCGCCCAGTCTGATCCCACAGCGCTGGAAACCAACTAACCATCTTGACCTAGGCCGCAATGGCGCAAATACTACACTGCTGCGCTGGTCTGCCTGGCAATGACCATGTCCAACTTCCTCGCTGGCGGACCATCTGTTGCCATCGTGTCCACCGCCCTTAGCTTCTTTCCCGGTGCGGTCGAAGACGGCACCCTGACAACCTCAGCTGTACCCAAGATCGCCTACTTCTTCACCACGACCAGTCTTCTCCAAGGTGTCGGTTGTTTTGTCTGGGTCCCCTTGGCCAATAAGTACGGACGGCGTCCTGTTTACCTCGTCAGCTACCTGGTCTATTTCTCCACGGCGTTGTGGCTCATCTTCGATCAGTCATATGATGGTTTCCTCGCTGGCCGTATCATCATGGGCTTCGGCGCTGGCGCCGCTGAGACTATCGCCCCCATAACCATTGCTGATGTCTTCTTTTTGCACGAAAGAGGAGCTGTGGTGTCATTATATAATTGCGCGCTCTCCGTCGGCGTCGCCCTGGGCATGATCGTCTCGGGGCTGATCACTATCAATCATGACTGGCGAACTATCTACGAGGTCTCATCCGCCCTCATCGGTTTTGTGCTCGTTCTCATATTCCTTACCTTCCCCGAGACGTCATATCACCGCAAACCGGAAGAAAGCGAAGGTTCCATCACTACCGTCAATGTGCAGGACCACAAGGACAGCTACTCGAGGTCTTACAAGGAAGAGCTGAGCCAGTCGTCTAACATCCCCCCTCACAAAAGTCCATGGAGGGCGTTGAGCGTATGGAATGGTTCGTTTACCAGTGAAGGTGCTTTCAAAATGTTTCTCCGGCCGTTTGTATTGATCCTGCTCCCCCCTGTTCTCTGGGCGGCCCTCGTCCAGGCGGTAACCATTGGTTTCTTGGTCGCAGTTTCGTCCAACATCGGAGCCGCGTTCGACACAGCGTACGAATTCGAACCATACCAAGCTGGCCTATGCTTTGCGTCTGCTATCGTTGGGTCTCTGCTTGGCATCCCGGCCGGCGGCCACTTCGGTGACAAGGTAGCCGACTATTTCACCCAGCGCAACGGGGGAATCAGAGAGCCGGAGATGCGACTGCCCGTGATAGCACTCTCCATGGTCACCACCCCCCTGGCTTTGGTGTTGTATGGAGTGGGGATTCAACATGGCCTACACTGGATCGTGCCCACGATCGGCCTCGGTCTCTGTAAGTAACCTTTGACTCGCTAAAAGTGCACTTCTAACCCCCCGTGCAGTGAACTTCTCCATTACTCAAGCCGCAAGTGTCAGCCTCGTCTACGTCATTGACGCGTATCGCCCCGTGGCCGGTGAAGTCAGCCTGGCAGTCTTGGGCTTCAAATGTGAGCTCCCACTCCTTGTCTTTGCCGTTGCTGTAACTAACAGGCAGTCCAGCCATGTTCGGGTTCCTTCTATCATTCTACACCAATCCATGGATCAACATATCTGGCTACCAGAATGCATTTGGAGCCATGGCGGGCATCTCGGCCTCAGTGCTGGTAATGTGGGTTCCGTTCTACCTCTGGGGCAAGAAGATCAGGCATGTCACTTGGCATTGGCCGGTCATCTCGTACATCCATTGGGACGACGATCGCGAAGTCGGGGAGTAAAAGGAAGTCTCGGGGTTTGGGTAGCGAATTGTATTTTCTTATCGGGACATGCCTTGTCTGTTGATATACCCTCAGTAATCAAGGTCTAAAAAGTCTGTACTTTTAATCAACTTTGGGTCCGTTATAGTGACATGCCAGCGTTTATTACGGCATTAAAACCCGTTACACCTCTTGATTTCGCAAAGCAAAGCATCTGCTGAGCCACGTCGTCGACTGTGACGAGACGTCCAAGCTTGGTCCTCTTTCGCATCTCTTCCTGCTTCTCAGGTGGGAAACTCAAGCCCCAATCCTGTTCTCGTCAGCATGCCTTTTCGGTGTGAGGAGTGCACCTCGGGATTCTCGCGTACCGTTAGCATCAGTCCAGGAGACACACTATTGACTCTGACCTTGGGGCTCGCGGCCAAGGCGAGACCCTTGACGAGATGGATCTGCGCCGCCTTGGTGACAGCATATGCCTGTGGATGTCAATCTCGGGAAGCGTATTGGGGCGTGATTAACGCCGTATCCGCGGATTGAAACCTACGAGCGAGCTCCCGCTGACTTTGACGCCAGCAAGCGAGGCAGTGGTGATGAAGGCACCCTCGGTCTTGTCGAGATGCTCCTTGGCCGCGTGTATGAGAAACAGGTACGACTTGACGTTCATGTTGAAGCACCGGTCCCAGTCCTCCTCGACCACATTGTCATCCAGGTTCATAATGTTGCGGAGCTGCGTCCAGCCGCCGTTGGAGAAGACGACGTCGATCTGGCCCTGGACAGCCACGACACGCTGTACTAGTGTGACTAACTCGTCCCGTACGGCCAGAACTGCGGGGACGGAGATGAAGTTGCTCTCGTCACGGGGCAGCGGCGACAGCGTGTGCAGCTCTCGACAAAGGCGCCGGCGCGGTCGGCATTGGAGTTGTAGTTGACGGCGACGCGCATGCCGTCCCGGGCGAAGAGGCGGGCCGTCGCGGCGCCGAGGCCCGCGGTGCCGCCGGTGATGAGGGCGACGAGGGGGCGAGATGCCGCCATGGATGGATGACTTGGTTGTATTGGTTTCTTGTAGATGGTTCTTTTTCTTTGTTCCCTAATTATTCCTATTCTTACCTTGGCTACGGAGGATGAATGAGGGATGCTGGTCCCTCCCCTTGTTGAGATAAGAAGTCGCCGCCACCGGAGCCGGGCATTGTGCGGAAAAGGTTCCGGCTTCGGGGATTCGGGGAAGCGCGGGGTGGTGGTTTTAGTTCGCGGGGGAGCGTTGTCTAAGGTCCAGAGAGAGAAATACAACAAGAGTTCCTGTTTATCATCTCGACCCCTCCCTCCCAGGGACAAAGGTAGTCTGCCCACAGTACAGTACAGTACAGTAAATAGCAGTATATGCAACGGCCCGATGATAGCGTGGTAGTGGAGGTCATTGCGAGTAGGCCCTCAGCATATCTCCCCCACTCAGCCGAAGATGTGGATGTCACGGTCCCGAAGTTGGGGTGGATGCGGTTGCTACTTGCGACCACGTTCCCGATTTTGCGGGGTTGATCGAGATGGGGCGGAGGGACTAACGTAACAAGCGGTAAGCGTCGAGTCTGGAGCCATAGGACAGCTATGGAAATGCTCGTATTGGGCTTGTTCTATTGAAGGGTCGATGGTTGGTTGGTTGGTGATCATGACAATGCTTGGCAAGACAAGACGAGGATGCTTTGGCCGACATAGAACAATGTTGAATCTTTGGTTTCAAAGACTCCAAAGCTGCCACATCACCTCGCAGAACGGTCCTACATCAAGAGACAACATCAACCCAGCGACGGAATACCCCAGACTCTCTCCCTGCCTCTATCCTCCAAGCAGATCGTCCCGTGATGCACGAAATCACTGCGGTGGCGCCCCACTTGCCGGACAGCGCAACCTCGCTCGGGACGTGGAGGAACCTATCAAGCTCGCCGGAAGAGATCTCACCGGGTCTGTGATGTCCCGTTTATGGAGTACGGAGCAGGCATCCTGGAGTTGCACAGTGGAGGGTACTCTTCCCCTCCGGCTTCGACGCCCTCTCAGGACGGAGCTCGGTTGTTGAGTTGGAGTTGTATGGTCGATGTTGGAACCCTGACTATTCTCTTTTAAACCAGGCCAAGTCCAGATTCAAACGGAGCTGGTCCGTTTGAGTGTCTTAGAATTAGTGGTAAAGAGATCACATATCCTACAACCGAAACACCCCGACCACCTTCTGGTCCTGTTTCCTCTTATCCCCAGCCTCATCTCTCACATCCTCACATCTCTCATCCATTTGCTATCTCAAATTTCTCGATACCGCGCTTGTCAGGCACCAGAAGATTCAAGCCATGTCGACGCTCAATGGACATCACGACACTGCAGCCAGCGTGCCCAAGAACCCGCTGGTGCACGACCATCCACATCCCCTCAAGATTGCCATTATTGGCGCCGGGATTGGAGGTTTAAGTGCCGCTATTGGCCTTCGGTGTGAGGGGCACGATATTACTGTATGTCTAAATTCTCTCTTCCTGCCAAGTGTCGACACCTGCACCCTCTAAAACAAACACCAGCTCTATGAGCAATCTCGACTGGCTAGCGAAGTCGGAGCGGCTGTCCACATGGCCCCCAATGCCAACGGCCTCCTCCGACGATGGGGCGTTATCCCCGAGACCTTTGGCGCAAATCTTATGAACTCTTTTAAGGACTTCCAGCCCGGTGGCGGCTTGATCAAGCATATAGACCTCACGGGACCCAACAAGCAGTGGCAGCATCCCTGGCAGCTTGTTCACCGAGTCAGCCTTCACGACAACCTGAAGAAGGCTGCCACGGACAGCAAGGGGCCGAGCAGACCTGCTACGCTACATACTGCCAGCAAGGTTGAGGACGTTGACCCGGCCAAGGGGACCATCACGTTGGCAGATAGCACCGTAGTGGAAGCCGACCTCATATTGGGCGCTGATGGCATATACGTAAGCATCCTTCGCATCCTGTCAGTTAGAGGAGAATCCCTCACACAAATCACAGTCCCGAAGCCGAAAGTTTATTACCGGCCAAGAGTCGAAGCTTTTCAGCTCAGGCAAAGCCGCCTTCCGTTTCCTCATCCGTCGGAGCGTCGCTGCGGATGACCCTGAGACCAGACCCATTGTCGAAACAGACAACTGCCTATCTATATGGTACGGGTCCGACCGGCGTGTTGTTATCTACCCGTGTAACAACAACGAGATGCTCAACTTTGTCTGCATTCACCCCGACACCGAGTCGCATTCTACGGCAAGTGACGGTAAGACCTCTCTTTCCGAAGCTCGCAACTGTGCCTGACTTAGGTATAGAGTGGAAAAAGACAGGCTCTTTGGAACAGATCCTCAAGGTATATGAGGGCTTTGAGCCGGCCCTGCTGAAGCTCATTCAAAAGGTGGCTCCGGAGGAGCTCAAGGTCTGGCAGCTGCTGGACATGGAGAACCTACCGACCTGGGTAAACGACAAGCTCGCCCTGCTGGGAGACGCAGCTCCCCCCTTTGCTCCTCGTATGTGCTTCATTTTCTCCGTAAGCTCTCTAAACTAACACAAGACGTGGATAAAGGACAGGATACTTCTCAGGCAATGGAGGATGCCGCTGCTTTGTCGGTCGTGCTGCCTCGCGGTACCGCACCGGAGGATGTGCCCGAGCGGTTGAAACTGTACGAGAAGATCCGATACGAGAGAGCTCATATCATCCAGAACTATTCCCGACAGGCGGGCAAGGACTGGATTGACGGCACGCCTCAGATTGACAGTGAGTCCTCCACCTATCCCTTCCAATGCGATCAGGTCCACTTACAAAGCCAGTCAGTGATGAGTTATACCAACTACAATTTCGGCCACGACGAGTACGATCACGCCGGCAACATCTTCCAGCGATGGATATGGGAGAAGAAGAAGGACATGTACTGGAGGATGCCCATCTCCTTCGGGCTCTTCCCTGGACCTCGCCAAGACCATCTGGGCAGACGCCAGCCGGGCCAGGCGGAGCGAGCCTTTAGAACGGCATCTGTTAAGTTCAAGACGTCGAGGACATATCTCGAAACGCTCTTTCCAACAGAGTCTTTTAAGTTCAAATCGCCCTCGTCGATATGCGAGGCAAGCTTCTCCTCTACGGCCCTCGACAAGATGTCGTGGCTGGGAGGGAGGTCAAGTATATCCATGGCGTGCAATACACCAAGAAGGACGGGTCGACGATTGATGGCACATTCCTACCGATCTTGATGGAGAGTCTGTGCGATCCCATCGTCTCGGGCCGCGAAGAGCTGGCCATGCCTAAGCTCTTCTGCGATATTGAGATCCACCCGCGGACTAAGTCGTACCGGATGAAGGCCTCTTGGCGAGGAGCCACCTTCGCCGAGATGGCGCTCCAGGATCTGACGGAGGATTCCCCGAGAGTGAAGGGGGAACCATCGGCGGCGAGGCCGACTACGGCATCATGGCATACCGGTACATCCCGGCGGTTGGAGAGTCCGGCAAGGCGGACGCAGAGTGTGCCACAGTGGTTTCGCATGCCGAGGAGTCCAAGGATGTGCCATCCAAGGCCAACAGGGTGCAGCGGTCCACGAACGTCTCGGTCAAGCTTGACGCTCAGGATTGGGAATCGCTGCCGACTCTTCACCACGTTGCGGCGGGCTTGGCCCAGGTGCCCGTCTACGAGATTGTTAGTGCCAAGGTGGTGGAAGGTAACGGAGTGCCCAACGTCGCGGCCTGTAGGCGAATTGAATAAGTGATGTAATTTTATCACATATTTTTGTTGGAACAGGGTCGGAGCAGCATCTTTTTTGCTCCCAACTTAAAGGTAGATAGATGCTAGGTGGTTTAATGGACGTTGTGAGACTAGAATGACAACACGTTTAAGTCTAGACTTGGCACTATAGGATTGTATGTGATATCATCAACAATACTTCTTATGAGACTCAAGCTCCATTGCATATGTAACGAATGTTGGGGCTCATGTAATTTCACAATGCCACAGCCGAGCGGCTTACTCCTTAGAACTTTGCCGAACTGAGTATCTCAACGTTGAGAAAGTACATAACCATAGGGCTGTTCGCTTGGTAATTGTGTCCGGCGCATTCACCTCTAGTGATTGGAAATCAGGTGCTTTTCTTAAGAGAGCGTGTCTGAGTGGGATAAAGCCATCCCTTTCGTCTTGCTCAGGAATGTGGTATCCGGCCCTCTTGGTGTGGGGTATCGCCAGTAGGCCCGCGTCCTTTTGCCAACACTTCAGTCGATACTCACTCACCCAGGCGCATGGAATGGATCTTAGAACAACATACTCATTAATCTCAACTAGAAGACTTTTGCTTACACAACAGATTTGATTTGTAACAGTAGTGACGGCAGTCCGAGGTCAAGAAGTGGTGCTTCGGCCCACACCCCACTTGCCGGTGGACATCCTCACCACCAGGATATGTCCAAGCTTGCGGGGAACAGCTGGATGAGGAGGCCGTGATGGGGGAGGAGTTCCGAATGTGGGTTCTAAGAGAAGATGCCAAAGAGTCAAAGACAGCTGGATTCCGCCTGGGGAGCTGAGAGAGCTGTCCTGTATCTGACACCTCGAGCCTCCTCGTCTCGTCAATTCTCCTATCAGCTCATATCAACATGTCTGGCCAAGAACTCTCCCCCCCAAAGCGGTTCATCACCGACCATGATGCCGAGGGCAAGGCCATCTTCAACACCAGCATCCGCGAGGAAGTGCCTGCAAAGATCATCGGCTGCGGAGATAAGTTCTTCCTCGGCTACACCACCAGCGAGAGGCTCGTCGAGTTCACGGACAACAAGGACGTCGAATCATACAGGGAATATCTGGCCAACCCGCCGGGCATTGTGGTCCCCGGCGGGACCGTCGGGCGCTTCGTCGACATGCGGCCCGGAGGCGTGTCTCCGATGCACCGCACCGGGAGCCTCGACTACGGCGTCGTCTTGGAGGCCAGGTCATCGTGCGGCTTGACTCGGGCGAGAGCCGGCTGATGCAGCGCGGAGACGTGACGATGCAGCGCGGGACGATGCACGAGTGGGTGAACGAGAGCAAGACGGAGTGGGCGAGGATGATGTATGTCCTCCAGGACAGCAAGCCCTTGACGGTTGGTGGAAAGCAGCTTGGCGAGGACTATGGAGAGGGTATGGGAGATGTGCGCTTCGGGCAACTGATGGAGATCAAGCTGGACTCGGAGATACTTCATGTTATAGCGGTCGAGGGCGGAGATTGGAATTTCGCAACGATTATTAGAGGCTATCCAGTTCTAGACTGTTAGTGATATACTACGTACGTTAGTACTCACATAACCTAGGTTTATTGCCAATGAGGCTGAGAATGGATCCGTTGCAACGAGTCGCAGGTTGAAATTGGCCTTTGCCTAGTTTGACCGTGTCATGCGACCAGCTGATAAGCGACGGGGGAACCATTTAGCGCGCGGGAGACAGTGGAGGGCCCCGTCCATGCCGCCACAATTGGCGCGTTGGGTCCAGTGGCGTTGTGGTTCTGGGCTGAGGCCGGGGCGTTCTTGAGCGTTTTGAAGGCGCTGAGAGCCTGAGATGCCCCGTAACTAGCAGTGCCGGTGCCCCGTAGTTATGGAAGTCCCTTGGTCCCCTGGGCCTTCTCAGTGCCTCTAGCCAGGCTCCATCTAGTCCTCCGGCCATCGCCGTCGCATCAGCGTGATGCAAGGGTGATCGTGTGTGTCGACTTCCCCTCAGGCAGAACTCAGCATCTACATTTCCTCTCCAGACCGCCATCACCTCTCACCTCACCTCAAGGTGTCGAGTTGCATCTCCAAGGTACGTTTGCCGCCTGCAGTGTCGCATCCCATCTCGATCCGTCACCGCACTGTCCCACGCCCGGACCTTATGCATGATTGATCGGGCTTGGCCAACCACTTGCTGATCGTACATCAGGCGCCGCAAGCCAAACATCATCATCCCCCAATCTTGCCACTGCCGCCTCAGCCCGCCTTCGACTCGTTCGCGTCTCGAACTCCCCAGAATTTTATTTCCAATCCTCGAATCGCATCTACTTAGTATACTCAAACCTCATGCCGCGCTAAGAGGGGCCAGTATACATCACCTATCGACGCGGAATCCCCGTCTTCGCTGTCTGTGTTCTGATGCCCCATCATGGCCAGCCCTCCGGGTGCTTCAGGCCCTTTGGCTTCTGGCGATGATTCGAGGGCGTACGAAGATATCCTGGACAGCGAACCCGAATCCGAGTCCGGGAGTTCAAATAACAGCCAGCCAGGCTACAACCCCAACATATGCCCTTGGCGAACATCCCAGTTCAACGACCGGGAGTGTCTTCGATTCTTCGACTGCCCATCACACATCGTCGAGCGAAGTCTATCGGTTGCCGGCTCCATTCACGAGGTTACAGATGACGAGGGCGCGGCAGAGGACTCCGATCCAGCTGGCGGAGGAGGCGACCAGACCGCTCAAGGTCTCGGCTTGTCATCTGATTCGGCGCACCCTTACGACGATATTTACGATGCCGAGCAATCACCCAACCGAGATGAAGTCGCAGCCCATGCTGCTTCCACCAATACTATAACCTCACCGGCTTCTGCCTCAAACCTTACTGGTATGGCAAATATGAGCAATCTTACAAGTACCCTACCAGAAATCCAGACGACGCCGACTCAGGACGGGCTGGGGAGCAGCTCTCCCTCAACGGCAGCCAACACATCCGAACAATCAACCACACCCAGTGAGACGCCAGGTCAACCCAGCCCAGAGAGTGGAGGAGAGGGAGGCTTGCCGGGCCTGCCGGAACCGCGTCGAGAGCGGACTCCCGTATCCCGTGAAAGGATGGACGCTCCCCTGCCATCTCCCCGAAGGACATTGAGTGAAGCTCTCGCCGGTCTCCCGCCGCTCCCACCTCCGCCACCGCCACCACATGGTGAGGTAGAAGGCAGCGTAACTTCGGAGTGGTCAGTTCCCAGATGGCAGCCTGACGCCGAGGTGACCTTGTGTCCTATTTGCCGTGCGCAATTTAGTTTCTTTGTGCGCAAACATCACTGCAGGTTGGTTGACATTCAACACTCCCCTTGCCCATCTCAGATGTCTAATACGACGCAGGAAATGTGGAAGAGTTGTCTGCAACTCGTGTTCGCCGCACAGGATCATCATTCCGCATCAGTACATCGTCCGGCCCCCCGGTTCAGATGTAGGCATCCCACAGTCTCTATTGATCGATGGATTAGGAGCCGGATACTTCGACATCCGCAACATATCTGGTGGTGAGCGGGTGAGGTTATGCAATCCATGCGTCCCGGACCCAAACACTGCGCCTCCACAAAGCCCCAACTCACCAGCAACCCTATCGCCAAGACCTGCACATCAAAGATCACGGAGCAGTGCTGGGTCGCAATATGGAACCCTGCCAGCATCGAACCGGCACGGAGCAGTCTTCGGACCGGGAACTAGCAACAATCCATACCAGTACCTATCTTCTCGCACCAGGAGCATCACTATGGTAAGCCGCTTCATGCGGACTGGGCTCTTTTTCATGCTAACACTCATCTTAGGGCCATCCGGCTTCGGGATCAGGGCATGGGTCATCATCTCGACGCGCGCGGAGCGGAACACATCAAACTCCTATTGAGCGTCTATTGTCTGGTGGTTCGTCGTCTTCATCTTATCCCAGCCGGTACAGTCCGCTCAGCGAAGCAGCAGCATCGTCCTCACAGCAACGAGCTCTTCCGCCCACACCACAGATTCCAGAGGAGGATGAGTGTCCAATATGCCACCGCGAACTGCCGCCACAGAGCCTGATAAACTCCGAGGCTCTTCGAGAATCTCACATTACAATGTGTATCCAGACACACAGCACATATGGCACACCCCGTAGCGGGGATTGGGGGGCTACTGTAACCCCTCCAGCCGCTCCGCGACGAACTGGCATGTACACTTATCCAGCAACAGAGAAGGATTGCATTGATGATGCTGAGTGCACCATCTGTCTTGAGGAATTCACAGTTGGGGTTCCCATGGCACGACTAGAGTGCCTCTGTCGATTCCATCGGTCTTGCATTTCGGCCTGGTTCGTTAACCATCCCGGGCGATGCCCCGTTCACCAACACGACGGGTTTGGCTATTAAGAAAGCGTTGTTCAAGAGAGCCTAGTTTCGTCCTAGGTTCATTGCATATTGGAACGGAGTATCGGCAGGTTGGGTTCTGCTAAGCGTGTCGGTTCGCCAGTGTTTCTTGTCTTTTTTTCCTTGCATGTTTCCTACATCTAGACCTGGGTGTGCATTTGACCACTCAACAGCCTACCCTCATTTTCATCATGAACAGAGACAAGGGTTACGTAGAGCAGGGATACTGGTGGAAGAGATGGATCGATAACCCGCTGGGTACGCATAACAACAGCGATTTTGTCTTGCCTGGCCTTTTGCTCGTCGTGCTCCTGTTTGTGACAATTTTCTCATGACATTGCAAAACAAACAACAAAAACCGAACCTCTGAAAAGCTGGTTTCCTCACCCAGCTTAAATACGAGTTATTGCAACTGGAGGAGCTCGTGACGACGTCATCATGATCGGCGCTGCAAGTCAGATTCTCGGATAAGCCGCGGGCCCACCAAGAAAGGCGTCCTGTGCTAGGAATAAGGAACTGGAGAATAGGGCTGCTTCGCCTTCCCGACGCACATGAGATAATGGTTTGTTCATCATGTCGAGGATGAATGGGTTGTCAGGCAAGCAATTCATGGCGTAAAACTGGGAAATTTAAAAGGTAGGACTCGGTCAGGCTGCGCGGATCAGGTAATTAGTGTCCCGTTGCAGCGAGGCACGTCGAACAACCAGCCGGGGGACGGAGGCCCCAACAGGCAGCAGGGGTCAAAAAGCCAGCCGAGAGCTAGGCATGCAGAGGCACAGTAAGTTCTCAAGACAGGGGACGGTGGTTGGAGGAGGGCATTTGCAACAGACACCTCAGAACGGTGAAGTTCTCCAGAGCGCGGTGCTCCTGCAGAGGCAGCTGCCGGGAACTCCGTCTTTCCACGCAATAGCTCCAGGACGGGCGCGAACAGCCTTTGACGAGAGACCTAAGTACTGAGGGGAGAGAGACGGTGTGGTGGATGAAACCGATGAAGCTAGGCGCGAGCAGCTGAATGAATCTCAGACTGGTGGGGTATTGGTTTGCGTGTTGTGCTTGGCTGCGCGTGAAGCTAAAACCAGTCGGTCTATGGCTGCATTTTGGTTCCTAACGAACTGCATCTTGGTCGTTAGTCGTATCCGTAGGCTCTCTCGCGACGGGCTGGTGATAGACGACGTGATCAGGTTGGGACCCGAAGTGATTGGTAGAGCAGAGCGGTCCAGTGATGCGATAGGGATTAGACCATTTATGTATGGAAGAATGGGATTGATGAAAGATGAGGAAAAGGAAACGAAACCAAAGCATAACCGTCAGTCAAGTGACTTCTCGTAATTTTTAGCGACGGGTGAAGTAACAAAAGTGGCTCCACCGAACCGTCAACGGGACATTGTGTGATTGTGCAATGTCGTCCATTGTTGATGGAGGCCCCCCGCCAGACGGCGCGGAGGAGATTTGGTGGGCGGATTCCCCGCGCCGCGGTGGAGCAGGAAGCACTGAACACTGCGTCAAGCAAGTTCAAAGTCACTTACCTACCTAAGTTCATGTTACGGAAGTACGGATGCTCCATTGGAGGACGAGCCTCAGGTTGACGACGTAGATGGATGTCGTCGTACAAGTTGTGCATGACAATCGTCGCAGATTTACCAGCTTGCTGCATGTTTGATTCATATATCTATCTGTCTGTTGTTACTCAAGCGCTAGGGAGTGTGAGTCGGAGAGAAACACGCGTCAATCAAACACCTGGCAGGCGAGCGAGATTGCGATGGACTCACCACGTTCACCGGAGATTCACTTGCACTGCCTCATACAAGCTCGCCTCCCATTAGCCGCCTCCGTCCTGGATGCCAAGGGAGAAGCCGCTGGTGGGTGCGGCAGCACCTGATTGAGGAGCCCAGAACGACGCTCTGGGCAAGCCGAACGTCATTAGGTAGCATGATGGAAGCAAGCTCATGGTGGGCGGCGCGTCCCCAAACGGGATTGCCATGACCCGCCCCCATGGCACGCGTGGTACTACATTCAGTAGTGCAGTCATACTAGATCCCGGAGTTGAGCACGATATCCGTACGTATATTTTACCAACAAAGCAATGAATGTGACGATGGAGAGAGGCACTTGCAGTTTCTCAAGTCCCGGCTGAAGGATCCGGCGTCTCGGCATCCACCCACGGAATGAATAAATAGTGGAACGGGATCAACCTTGAAGAAAATCCCACGTTGTCTAGTTCCGCTGAAGAGAAACGAGGAGGAGCTCGGGAGCTTGAAGAAAAAGAGCAACAAAGAAAACTTGGAATAGGGACAGGAACGGGGCGTGGGCCGGACCAGGCAAGAAAGCAGACAGACAGACAGACCCTAGTTAGACTCCATCCATATCCCACCCCCTCCTCCAGCCCACGCGCCCTAGGCCTTAGTCTCGCCGTAGCGATGGAGTGATCTCTGAATGATGGAGTGATGGACAGATGGAGTGAGGACCCGACACCCTGGAGATCCACTCGTCGCCCGTAGAGCCCGCACCCCCGGCTATCAATTCAGCTTGACCGGGCCTGTGTCCAGCGACTCCAGCAGCACGGTTGGGTCAGAACGGCGCCAGGTTGCCAGGATACGGCCCGCATGGTGACGTCTCGCGCCGGTTTCTCCAGCTTGCTTTCCGTCCATCCTTCATGAGGAGGAAAAAAAAAGTCCAGCTGCCAACGATCGCTCTGCCCGAACCTGAGTGGACAGGTTCTGTTACACGGGTGTCCTGTACGAACACGTCTGTTGCAAGCTGTTGCAAGCTGTTGCAAGCTGTTGCAAGCTGTTGCAAGCTGATGCTCGGCCTTCCCTTTCCTTTCTGTGATTCAATCATCGATGCTCCGTCTCCTTCTCCCTGCAAGTAACGACAGGCCTCCCTCCTCCGCCCGTCTCGTAAAAACTCGACCCAGTTCTTCTTCCTCTGTCCCATTTCGCATCTCGAACCACCCGATTTGCTTCTCCCTCCGGAGCACTACTATAGCGGCCACAGTACTACTTCGTACTACGATACGGAATATCTGGCTGCAGCTCTCCTCTCCCCTCTGCGTCCCCCTCTCGGCCCGTCCGCCGCCCTCCCTCCACTCCCAACTTTCCGTGGCTTGCTCAATCCCAGCCACAAGCTTCCCCTACTTCACTTACTACTGCTACTGCCAGCGCCAGGGTTACTTACCTCCACCTCCCCCCTCCGACCAACCGCGCGCCGCCGGCTCTGACCTCGCATCCTTTTTTATTTCATTCTTCCGGTCTCGTCTCCGTCTCGTTTCCCTGATTCTTGCTTCCCTCCCCTCATCCTGGATAGTGTCGTCACTGTCCTGGTCGGAGTCGACTCCTCTCCCCCCCAGCTTGGGCATCCGAACCTCCCACCGAGTCTTCTCTCGATCGACCACCCGCCCATCGCTCCCCGACGAAACCATCATCTTCTGGATGCCTCGCGACGCTTGGCCGAGCTCCAATTACGCCAATTGATCCAGCGACGAATCTTGCGACGAATCTTGCGACGCCCCCACCAGCCTCGACCGGCGACATGTCGTCCGCCAAGGAAGCCAGCGAGCTCAAGCAGCAGGGAGTTATCGACGCTGCAGACGACCCCCAGAGCACCGTCACTGCCGATGACGCCCAGAAGGTGATTGTCGAGGCGTCCAAGAACGCTGGCGTAGCGGCCTTCACCTTCGACCCCGATGCCAGTCCGGAGGAGAAACGAGCCCAGGCCCAGGCTGTACGCCGCCCTTCCGTTTGCGCCCCAAGCTGTCACTGACTTGTTTTGTGTAACAGGCCATCCCCGCCGAGCTTCAAAAGAGCCGACGGAACAAAGGCACTGCCATCATCACCGACGTTGACGACGGCACTGGCCCCACTGAGGACCTACCCGAGCCGAGCAAGGATGGTGTCCTCGACGTCGCTCGCGATGAAGATGGAAAGCTACTCGCAGACGGCGAAGACCCCGGCTCCGAAGAGCCTCCCTACTCTCGCACAGGCTGGGCTCCCAGGCTCGGGTGGCCTACCGACGAGATGCTGGAGCAGGAGAGCCTGCTTGATCATGCGACCTGGGTCGAAGGCCAGCTCCCAGATACCCTCTACGGTGGTAAGCTTTGACATTGAAGATTGCTCTGAAGAGCTACAGCTGACAACATTCAGATTGGTACCACAACGTCGGAATCATCATTTTTGCTTGTGTCTCTTCATGGCTCGTCGCTGTCTTCGGAGGCGGTCTTGCTTGGGTCATTCTCATCATGGCTGTCTGCTCGACCTACTACAGAACCTCCCTGCGCCGAGTGCGGCGCAACTTCCGTGACGACATTGTTCGCGAGCAGAGCCTCAAGAAGCTCGACACCGACAACGAGTCCCTGGAATGGATCAACTCGTTCCTGGTCAAGTTCTGGCCCATCTATCAGCCCGTCCTCGCTCAGACCATCATAAATTCCGTCGACCAGGTCCTCAGCTCTGCTACCCCGGCCTTCCTCGACAGCTTGAAGCTCAAGACCTTCACCTTAGGCACGAAGCCCCCGCGCATGGAGCACGTCAAGACCTACCCCAAGACCGAGGACGATATCGTCATGATGGACTGGAAGTTCAGCTTCACGCCGAAAGATACCGCAGACATGACCGCCCGGCAGGTCAAGAACAAGATCAACCCCAAGATTGTACTCGAGATCCGCATCGGCAAGGCCATGATCAGCAAGGGTCTCGATGTCATTGTCGAGGACATGGCCTTCTCCGGTATCATGCGCCTCAAGATTAAGCTGCAGATTCCGTTCCCTCATATCGACCGCGTCGAAATGTGCTTCCTCGAGCGACCCGAGATCGACTACGTCTGTAAACCCCTTGGTGGTGACAGCTTCGGCTTCGATATCAACTTCATTCCCGGTCTCGAGAGCTTCATTTCGGAGCAGATCCACGGCAACTTGGCGCCTATGATGTATGCCCCCAAGGTCTTCCCCATTGAGGTTGCCAAGATGCTGGCTGGCTCCCCCGTTGACCAGGCCGTCGGTGTCATTGCCGTGACTCTTCATGGCGCCCAAGGCCTCAAGAACAACGACAACTTTGGTGGAACTATTGATCCATATGTGTCACTGAGTCTTAACAGGCGCCAGGAACTCGCCAGGACGAAGACCATTCCCGACAACTCCAACCCCAGGTGGAACGAGACCCACTACATCATCATCACGTCTTTCAACGACTCCCTCGACATGCAGGTCTTTGACCACAACGACTTCCGTAAGTCCAAGGAGCTGGGTGTCGCCTCTTTCCCGCTTGAGAACCTTCAGGACATCAACGTGTATGAAAACGAGCGCATCGAGGTCATTACTGACGGCAAGGCTCGCGGTATCATCTCTTGCGACTTCCGCTTCTTCCCCGTCCTGGAGGCTGTGACCAATGAAGAAGGAAAGGAGGAGCCCGCGCCCGAGTCCAACCAGGGTATTCTTCGATTCACCGTGGAGCAGGCCAAGGATCTGGATGGCACCAAAAGCCTGGTCGGTCTGCTCAACCCCTATGCCGTCCTTTTTCTCAACGGCAAGGAGGTCCACCAGACCAAGAAGCTCAAGCGCACCAACAACCCCATCTGGGACAACGGTTCCAAGGAAATCCTCATCACTGATCGCAAGAAGGCCAAACTCGGCGTCACGATCAAGGACGACCGAGATCTCACTGGCGATCAAGTGCTGGGCAAGTACCAGATCAAGCTCGACGAGATGCTCGAGTGCATGGAACAAGGAAAGGAATGGTACAACCTGGCTGGCGCTCATACTGGCCGCGTCAAGATGATGGCGCAGTGGAAGCCTGTGGCCATCTCTGGCATTGCCAGCACCGGCGGCTACGTCACCCCCATCGGTGTCATGCGTTTTCACTTCCAGAAGGCCACCGATCTGCGCAACTTCGAGGCATTCGGGAAATCCGATCCCTACACCCGTGTCTTGCTCTCTGGCATTGAAAAGGCTCGAACAGTCACCTTCCGGAACGATCTCAACCCCGAATGGGACGAGGTCCTCTACGTACCTATCCATTCGGCTCGCGATAGACTCACCTTGGAGGTGATGGACACGGAGAAGGTAGGCAAGGACAGGAGTCTAGGGTCCGTCGAGGCCTTTGCCGGCGACTATGTTCAGCAAGACCAAAACGGCGAGTTCATGGTCAGCGATGCCAAAAAACTTCGAGAAGACGGCCTACGCCTACACGGCAAGGGCATTGCCAAGGGATTGCTGACCTACACCGTTGCCTTTTACCCCTGCCTCAATGTCGCAGATCCTGAGGAAGAGGAGGAGGAGGAGAAGGAGAAGGAGAAGGAGAAGGAGAAGGAGAAGGAGAAGGAGAAGCTAAAGCTGGAGGAGAACGAGCGGAAGGCTGCAGCCTCCTCTTCATCGTTCTCATCCTTGTCAGATGAGCCTACAAGCCCCGAAGCAAGATCAGCGGATGCTGGCAAATTCAATGCTAGTCTGGATAAGGCCAAGGATCTTGAACCCCGTACCCCCACGACCGTCGGACGGCCATCAACCACCGAGCGGCCTTCGACCGACGAGCCCAAGGGCCCTCCCAAGATCCGTCTCACACCCCAGGAACTACTCAAGTATGAAACTGGTCTGCTCATTTTCAGACTGATTGAAGGAGAAATGCCAGAGAGCGGGACTTTGCTGGAGGTCTTTGTGGACGACATGGCCTACCCCTCTTATGTCTCTTCAACTGCCCGCACCAAATCTCACAAATTTGAGGAGATCGGAGACTGCCTCATTCGTGAGCTGGACGTCTCGCGCCTGACCTTGAAGTGCCGAAAGAAGGGTGACGACGGTGACGACATATTGGCTTCCCTGACCGGCAACACTCTAGAGACGCTTAAGCAGTGCCTGGTATGTTTCTTGTTTGCAATTGTCAGATGCAACAAACAGCTAATGCAGTCTCCAGAACAACCCAACTACACTGAAGCTCAAGGGTGAGGACGGCCGTCCCGCCAGCGTCAAGGTGAGCCTGAAGTATATCCCAGTCAAGATGCAGCTGGACCCCAGCGAGAGCATGAACAACATGGGAACACTTCGCGTGGATGTTCTCGATGCTGCCGACCTCCCAGCAGCCGACCGCAACGGCAAGAGTGACCCATACTGCAAGTTTGAGCTCAACGGCCAAGAGATCCACAAGACCAAGGTCCAGAAGAAGACTCTCCACCCAGTATGGAACGAGTTCTTTGAGGTCAGCGTTCCCTCGAGGACCGGGGCAAAGTTCAAGGTCACCGTCTACGATTACGACTTTGCCGATAAGCCTGACCTACTTGGCGAGGCAGACATTAACCTATCCACGCTCGACCCCTTCAGGCCCTCGGAGACCAAGTACATCCTGGATGGCAAGTCGGGAAGTGTCAGGATCCGACTCCTCTTCCGGCCCGACTACGTCACGCGGGCTCGACAGGGCACGTCGACCTTTGGTGGCACCTTCAGCTCAGCCCCTGGACGCATCGTGACCGGTGTGGCGGGGGCCCCCCTCAAGGGCGGAGTGGCAGTGGCCGGAGTTGTCGGTCACGGTGTCGGAAAGGGTGCATCATTCGTCCGACGTGGCTTGTTCCGTAAGAAGGACAGCAATGATATTGCTGAGGAGGATATTCCTGAGGTTGTGGAGCCTCCAGCGTCGGCGGCCAACGGTGGCCTGCGACGAACACCGGCCATCGTGACGGAGGACATGGATGAACATGCCGTGGATCGACCGTCAACTAGCAACGGCACTGGCCAAGGTTATGGCAACGGCTTTGGCCACACCCGGTCTAAGAGCATCGGACAGTCATCAGTCCACAGCGTCCTGCCCGGCGGTGCCCCTGGCGGTACTGCTCATTTCACCGTGGTTGGTGCAACAGGCTTCCCCCCAGCGTCAGATCTGTACATCATCATCACACAGATCTCGCCCAAGGAGAAGGCAGTCGGAAAGACGAAGCACTACAAGTCAGGAACTGGCCAGTGGGCCTTCGACGAGTCGTTCAAGTTCCACTGTTCGCCCGACGCGCAGTTCAAGATTGAGGCCAAGGGTGAGCACTTGTTCGGCAGCGACGACGATCTTGGCGAGCACGTCTACTTTGTCGACGAGACTGGTACCGGGGTGGCCAAGGATCTCCCCGTAGGCAGCGGAACGGTGACCATCAAGAGCAACTTCCAGTCTTCGGAGCCAACCCTGGCCCCCGAAAGCCCCAAGGCGCATCTCCGACGAAGCTTCCTCAGCAAACGGGAAGGACGGAGCAGCCGGGAGACGACGCCAAACCCCTAAGTTGATAGGTTGTAACGTCGGAGGTCTGCTCGGTGCAGAGCGGTTTTCTACGAGTTTTTTAGTTATCGTTTCTTGGCTGAGGATGCACGAAGTGTCCCCGGCCGTATCTCATGGATTGTTACGACGTGGTTCGAGCTGAAATTGGCTTTACTGCACAGAATTCCATTGTGAACTGTGAAAAAAGGAGATTGGGACTGGAGAAGGAGTGAAGCTGAAGGAGTAGGCGAATTTAATGAGTTTGATGGGCATTTATCTCTTTTTGGACTTCGGATTGGTTTCCTTTCGGTGGATCGGGGCCTAATAAAGGAACAAGACAATGGCGCCTCGGTTTGGTAGCAAGTAAACAAGAAAATGAGTTAAAATTTGTATTGCATACTGTAAACTGTACGAAGCGAATCGATTGGAATTGAGATTAAGCTAAAAGACCTCAAGACGTTTGGAGGTGTTGAAGTGAAGCCGCCTTGTCGTCTCGGCGAACTGCAACCTGAGGCACCAGGCTCCCACACTCTTTACGTGTGGTTGGTGAACTGTGGCTGGTGAGCGTGGCTGGTAGATTTGAGCTGTGAGGCGGCCAAGCTTGTCCGTGACGCGCGAGACGGAAGCTGCCTGAGCCCCGAGCCGCAGAGCTTCCGCTTCCACCTTCACTTCCACTTCAATCCGTCTCCAACATTCAACTTGCACGATCACGACCACGATCACGACCAACGACAAAACGGCCCACGCTTTGTCATCAGCTTTCCCTCAAACCTCGCCTCTACTACGGTCTTGCTTGCCCGATATTTCGATCCATCCCAGCCAATTCATCCGACTTCCGCATTCGTCAACGGCGTCCCTCTCGTCATCGACGACAGCAAACACCCCCCTCCCAAATCCAAGCTTCATCCGCCTCCCTTTACACAGCCCAAGATGGACACCCTCGTGGCAAAATACAGCAGGCCCTCGTACGAGCAGAATGACGCCTTCGACGAGCAGGACGAGCTGACGAGCCCCTTGGCCAACCTCTCGCTCAAGTTTGCCATGCCCCCGGTTGCCCAGGTTCGTTTGTCGATGATCACGCAGCCTGCGTCCCTGCATCACTCATTAATCCAACACTAACCTCTCCGTCCTCCAGCCCTCATCATGGCTCCGCGCCGCCACCGATGACCGATCCAACCCGAACTGCCCCATCAAGATCGCCCACGGAACCACCACGCTCGCCTTCCGCTTCCAGGGCGGCATCATCGTCGCTACCGACTCACGAGCCACGGCCGGCAACTGGATCGCCTCGCAGACGGTCAAGAAGGTCATCGAGATCAACAGCGTCCTCTTGGGCACCATGGCTGGTGGCGCTGCCGACTGCCAGTACTGGCTGGCCTGGCTCGGCATGCAGTGCCGCCTGCACGAGCTGCGACACAAGCGCCGCATCAGCGTCGCCGCCGCCAGCAAGATCCTCGCCAACCTCGTCTACAGCTACAAGGGCATGGGCCTGAGCATGGGCACCATGTGCGCCGGTGTCACCAAGGAGGAGGGCCCCGCGCTCTACTACGTCGATAGCGACGGCACCCGTCTCGCCGGCAACCTCTTCTGTGTCGGCTCCGGTCAGACCTTTGCCTACGGTGTCCTCGACGCCGAGTACCGCTACGACCTGTCCGCCGAGGAGGCCCTGGAGCTCGGCAAGCGAAGTATCCTGGCCGCCACCCACCGAGACGCCTACTCCGGTGGTTTCATCAACTTGTACCACGTCAAGGAATCCGGCTGGGAGAAGCACGGCTTCAACGACACCAACCCCATCTTCTGGCAGACGAAGCTCGAGAAGGGCGAGTTCAGCAACGTGACAAGCGAGCTGGAATAGAGGTGCTGGGTGTATCAGCGATGGTTGATAGAAAGTAGCTTCTAGAAATGAGCTTTTTGTACTGGCCACGTAACTAACCGGGTGTGTCGTGACCCAGAAATTCAACACGGGTTGTGTAATTTGGACAACAAAGCTTTGTCTTGGAAACGTGTCATCGTATGCCAGCTAGCGCCTTGACGTAGATATCTCTCTGTCTGGCTTGAAGTAATCTTCAGTAGTATTCGTACAATCATGTACATCCTATGCTTAACGCCTCGTCATGAACTCATTCATCTAGGTAGGAATCTAGATAATCTACAGTAGTGTACAGTAGTATCTGTCGGATTCGACGTGACTTTTGGCTGGCGCATATTAGTGAGCCGGAGACCTGGACATGGTCATGTCTTCATTTACGCCTTCACCATTCTCCCGGTCTCGTCTCTTCACCCACCCGTCAACGCCGAGAATCCCCTCTCCATGCTCTGGATCCATCGGCCACCCGCCAATGCTAGTAATAGACAGCTCCGACTCGTAACCAGCCTGGAACATCTCCATGCCCGCCCACGCAATCATGGCGGCGTTGTCGGTACACAGCTCGACGGGGGGGGCTATAATCTCCAAGTGTCCAAAGCCTCGCACGGCCAGGGTGCGCCGCAGCACGTGCATGAGGAACCGGTTGCTCGCGACGCCGCCGGCGACGACGAGGGTGCGCGCGAGTCGCAGTTCGGGCCGGTCCTCGAGGGCCACGCACAGCCGGCCCGCGAGGTGCGTGAAGGCCGCCATCATGGTGTGCCGGCCCAGGGCGCGGCGCTCGTCGACGGACATGGACGTGGCGCCCGCGGCCGTGGCGATGTCGTGGACGTCCGTGTAGATGCTGCTGAAGGAGAAGGCGAGCTTGCGCGACTGGCGGAAGGGGAGCGGGACGGACCACGTGTAGCCCGATGGAGGGGGGGTCATTTCGGCGGCGCGGGAGGCCGGGGGAACGAAGACGGCGTCGTAGGCGGAGGAGGAGCCGGAGGTGGGCCAGGCGAAGGCTTCGAGTAAGCGGCCGTACATGACGTGGTCGCTGGCCTCGAAGACGTCGGGCGGCAGGATATCGCGGGCCGTCTGGTCCAGCAGGTTCCCGATGGCAATGTCGCCTGTTGTCGCAACGAGGGAGTGCTCCGTGAGGCCAGTCGAGTAGAGCAGCTGCGTGTGGCCGCCGGAGACGAGCAACGAGAGGAAGGGAAACTCGGGTCCCGTCCGTCGGCTCGCGCGATATCGCTCCGGTTCCTTAGTCTCCGTCTCCGTCTCCGCCCGCGCCTCTGCCATGCTCATCCCCAGCGCACTCACCAACCTCGGCGTCAGCGCATGCGCCTGCATATGATGCACGCCCACCAGCGGCACGCCCCACGCCACCGCTAGGCCCTTGGCCATCTCCAGCCCGATGCCCAAGTTGGACCGCATCCCGGGCCCGCGCGTCACGGCGACGAAGTCGGGCACCTGCCTGCGGGCGCCGTCCTCGCACCGTCCGTCCGGGAGCGCGGCCAGCGCACGCCGCACGAGCGGTCCCAGCACGGCGCTGTGGCTCCGCGCCGCGACGATCGGGTGTATGCCGCGGAACGCCCGGTTGTCGGATGAGATGCGCTCGTTGAAGAGCAGCTCCGTGGACTGTGGTGTGTGGCGGAGGACTGCGACGCCCGTGTCGTCGCAGGACGTCTCGATGGCGAGGGTCACGAGACGGCGGCGGAGGTTGAGGCTACCGCAGGGAAAAGTGAGGAGCAGGGGGCGCCGAGGGAGACATTGCGGGAGGAGGAGGCGCATTGCCGGCGGGTTCGGCGAGGGAAATGCGTCGGACGCAGATGGTGATGAGGTCCGGACAGTGTTTTGTTGCTCCGGAGTGCAACGGGGGAAGTTGGTTTTGGGTGGGTGGGACATGGCGGCTCGGAACGGCCCCACAAGCCGGCGGTGGCCGAAGACATAGAAAAGGGAGTCCTCATACTCCATCAGCAAGTGACAGACGCGAAAACGACGATGTATAGAAAGAATTCATGCTGATGGATTCAATCTACGGATTCAAATCAAGTAAACCTGCTCTTTTCCGAGCTGAAAATGCCCTAATGACCGGATACCCAAACGCCGCGCCCAATGCATCCATTTCCATGCTGAAAGCTAAGTTGACCGTCCAACCCAGTTCACCCACTGGCACTTGCAACCTCCCGTGCCTCCATCGAAGCCTCCATACTTGTCGTCTCCACGAGACCGCTTATTAATCCACGTTCCACCAACCCCAATATTGTTAGCCAGCAGCTTAGGGTTGTCCTCGTCTAGTTCCTGGCGGTCGTTGATCGGCCACGCCCACACAAACTTCTTGGTTGCGTCGCCGCCGTGGGTGTCCAATGAAACCGTCACCGGGTACGGCATCGTCCCGGGCCGGATCAGTTCCTCGGTTCCGTTGATGCCAGTCTGCCCGGTTGATGAGAGCAGCGAAGACGTATTGGAGTCGAGTGTCTGGGTCCAGATTTGGACAAGAACCCGTGTCTCGCTCCATGTCGTCAGAAAATCGGCTTCGCTTTCCTTGCAGCCTCCGTCCTTGTCCAGGGGAACATCGTCTTTGTCAGTCTCGTTCAAGACCGTTACTGACTTCAGGTATATGGTCCGCTTGAAATACGAGTAGAACCCGTAGTGCTCTGTGGGAAGCCCGCGGTCATACAGGCGCACCGGTTGCTGAACAGGCGTTGGGAGCATAACGGCCGACTTAGGAGTGCCATCCGCATTGAGGTCCGGAGACGGTAAAACATTCGGAAGGCTGACATTCGTCTCTGCCGCTGTGGCTCTCTTACCCAGCTCCTCCGTCTCGACGCTATCAAGAGAGTCTAGCAGGCTGATGTAAAACGGTGTCGGCTCGCCCCCTTTGTCATCCGACTTGATGTCGTCAGTGGTGTTACCCAAAAACCACATCTCCTGAAAATCAGGTGCGTTGGGGTTAGAGTTAAACTTGAGGCTCGATGACCGTTCTCGAATGGCGTTGCCCGCCAGCGCAGCGCCTCCAACACTCCTCCGAGGGAGAGGCGTTGGCGCATCTCCATCGGAAACATTCCACTTGTTCTGTGTGCTGTTGTCCCACTGGATCTGCATGATGACAGTTGGCTGGTTTGCCTCGTAAGGGGAGACCGAGTCATGCTGTTCCTTAGGTAGGGAGCAGCTCCACATGGTTGAGGGTTCGGTGCAACTATCCTTAGAAACGGTATTGTCCGGGCCAACGACAGTCAAAACTCCGGTAGGCATGGGCGGAAAATCGGTCAAGTTGACCCAGATTGACGGGATCTCTTCAGAATCATGCGGTCGTGTCAGGACGACAGCGAGCGTGACAACAAGAATGATGAGGCAAATGGCGATGCCCAGGATGGTCATCCAGACTCGCCTTCTCTGCCGACCTTCTCGACCGCTCCGGCCAAAGCATCCGTTTTTCGGGATGCATCCTCTGCCTCTCCAGAAGCCACCAGCCCGCCTGGCAACAACCTCTTCCTTCTCGTGACGGCGTCGTTGCCGCTCGGCTTTCGTGATTTGGCCCGTTATCTCTCCAGGCGGCACAAAAGTTCCTAATGCGCGGGTAGGAAGTGCCATTTGAGAGAGCGGCGTGTTTGTACGGGGTGCTGGAGTGAGGGGGATCTCGGTCATTTGAGTGGCGCCCTGAGATGTCATGGTCGCCGAGAGGCCAGGAGAGACTGGGCCGGGAGACGGCGGGAAATCGGCGTTAAGAGGATGGCCAGGAGGGAACACGGCTCTGTACCTCACTGGGGCGGTGCTATCCTCCTTCTGAGGGGGGGAGTAAGGAGGAGGCTGCTCAGCTGGGACCTCGTCCGTGATGACAATCCGCGGCTTCTCTGTGACAGGAGATGTCTCGGCGTGGGCCGGAGAGGAGATGGCTGTGGAGGGTCCAGATTCGGCGGCCAAAGTGGCTTCAGGCCGTGGGGATGGGGTCCGGCGTGGCGTGGGTATCCTAACAATGGGTGTTTGAAACGAGTTGGGTGTCAACGTTGGGGTAAGGTGTTGGCTGCTTTGAGCTGGTCTGCGTTCCGAGCCACTCCACCACTCATCTTCATGGCGCTCCTTTGGTGATTCCATCATTTGCCTCCGCGAGGCAAAGCTCAGCCTCTTTTCCATAAAGGGAGTGACAACGTGATCCCACCACCCATGAGACTTAGAAGCCGCGCTGTCGGGAGTAAATGCGGACGCCTTCCCCTTGGCACGATTCTGCGGGCTTGGAAGTCCATCCTCCTCGAACAAAGTGCAAGGGGTACCAGAGTCGTCTTCCTCTACCGCCTTTGGTTGCATTTCTAGACTGATGAGTCTTTGATGAGCTGCCTTTTTGAAGTTGGCCGGCACAGCTGGCACGGGCGGGACGTCCTCAACGGGCCCAGCACCAGGGGAGGGGGCACGAGAGTAGACGCTTGACGTGTATCTCGCCGAGGTCCATGAAGACGCCGTGTCGGGGGTGTCTGGTGACCACACAGACTGTTGTTGTGTTGTGTTTCCAGATCGATCCGTTGGTTTGGTTGTAGGAGGGTTAGGAAAGGCCTGCAGTCTTTCATGAAGATCGTTGGGTGCATTCGCAACGGTCGTCGTCTGGGGAGTCATATCTCGATTGTTCATTTCGTCGGAGGGCATAGCGATACCGATGACAATAGGCCGATCCTCAGGTGAAAGTTGTTGATCGGGAGAGCGAGGAGGCTGCTGGGGCGAGTCTGCGGCCGGGCCTATCGCCGGACTCTGGGTCTTGTTCTTCCTGATCCAGTTCCAGTTGCCCACCGAGGCTGACGTAGGCTCTCCCTCGAGAGCTTTCAGGGCAGCAGCATCCACAAACTTGACGGGGCGACCATCTGGGTTTCGTAGTTGGCGAGTCTGGCGCCGGAAGGTGGTCATATCTGTGATAAGCCTGATGCCGGCTTGTGCGTTTTGGGTTTTCTGCCGGTGTCGCGACTTTAGCCGCTTGACTTTGCCGATAGATATTCGTGAGGATCGTGTGCCCGAGGGCTTCGTAGCTCGTGTGGAAGACAGTGGTGGAGGAGGGGCGCCGATCAAGACCTGCTCGCCAGCATCGATGGGAGTGATGGGTTCATCGTCTTCCCAGTCTTCCCAGTCCTCGCGTCTTGTCGGTTCTCGAGAAGCAGAAGCAGTGTAAGGGGGGGGATGAGGAAAAGCGGAAGTGTCCATGTTGCGTGTGGTTTGAATATAAAATTAGGCGTGGTATATGAAGAAAGAAGGTCGAAGGAGGGAACGAAAGAGTCAACGCTGATGTTCAGTCATGTAAGAGATGGATGTCGTCTTGGACCGGTGTCATGTGTGTAGATGAAGTCAAAATAGTCGTGAATCGAAGGAATGAGGACGAAAGCGGCCTGATTACGAGTAAAGGTTGAGCGGGCTCGGTCTAATGAAGCACAAAAGGGAGAGAGGAGCTTGAATACTAAGAGTCAAAGACAAGACGGATATTGAAACGACAAAGGAAAGGAGCCCAAACAAGTCAGTGAGAAGATGACGGGAAGAACAATCGAGAACAAAGTCGGAATGACACAACCAGAAGAGAGCAAAGCAGATGAATGAATGACAATAGAAGGGGGGAGGCGGCCTATGACCGATTGCAGGCGAGAACAATAGGCTTGAGAGGCCCATGGCCCATGGCCCATGGTGCGTCAATAGAGCGAAAATGGAAAGCCAACACCAGCAGCCCCGCCAGGATCGCGCAGGACCAAGGAGCAGGCCGACCTGATTGGGCTCGAAATATGGGCTGCCGACATTGCTAAATAAAGCCCCCTTGAAGATTCACCCCAAGGCCCACGGCTCATAGGCCGCTGGTCTGGGGTTGAATGAGTTGGCACATCAAAAGTATAGAATAGCCGCCCAGTGTGGGTGATGCGGGCCTGTCATTGGCGAAAGCTATGCGCCGAGCTAAGGCGCATGTGTGATTGGGTGCTTGTCGCGGCCATGGGATTGGCGACCGCGTCTGCAAAATGCAACATGGCGACGGCAACACGGCGGGACACAGGGGAGTCAGGGACCGGGGAGACGGGCGAAAAAGAACCGCAAACGGAGGTGCGGACGAGAGATTCATTGGCGGGACTGTCGTGGTGAATAATTGGCGGTGCAACTCACGCCGCAGGTTTGACGCATCCATGGCCTCTGGGAGGGCCACTTGGCCGCACCATGGCGACGTCCATCACCCCGACCGTGCCACAGACCTGCTCATTGTAGCCGTCTCGTGAATGGACTTGGTCTGGGGCGAAGCAAATGGGCCGATGGGTCGTCAATGACTCTGCTGAATTGCCAACAGAGCGTCATTGACTGACGGAAATGAGTGGATGAGGAACAGTCCACAAGGTGATGCGGTGCGCGATGTCACATGACTGATTGCGAGTGGCCGTTTCAGTACCTACGTACTCAATCAGGAAAGTTGGCTAACAGGCCACAAGGCATCAAACTGGACCAACAGCAGGGGGGTCTAATCCGAGACTGAGGGCGGGTGATCAACACACACACATCGACATGGAATTCGAGGCGGATTCTTGAAACAGCTGGCGCGGAACATCGGGACTCCGAAGACCTGGTGTTGGTTGTTGGCTGCTCTGCCAGCAGTGGCGGTTCGATGTTGATGGCCAGGTCACACACTCACTCCATCACGCCTAGCAGCCATGACTCCACTCTGTAGCCAAATGATGGAACTCGACTCAGGCTTGGAATTTGGTCAGCAGTGAGTGCGTCACCGTCTGTGGCCATATTTGAGGTTCATCAGTAGATAAATTACGTGGCCAGACTTTTCTGGGGCTTGACGAGATGTCACCAACGAGAAGTTCGCTCTCCCTCGCCAATTGAGTGAGTAGTAGATTAAGACCCAGGACAGAGATGATAGAACTATTTCGCAAAGGACAAAACACTGCCTAGGGACTTATCTCTTCAGAGACACTCTATTAAAGCTCGAGGAGGGGAGGGTAATGACACGCAAGTAAGCTCTTATTGGAGACGCGACCAGTTAACCCAGCAGAGTGGCTCAATTGCGACTCGGGCTTGCTGGCAGTTAGTGTCATTAGTCGCAATCCACCAATTGTGATAGTGCAGAGTGACACCCCAGGGAGGCATCCAAATCTATTTACAACTTTCAACTTCCTGATTAGAAGTAGGTACTTGCCCAACATGTAAGAAAAGGGAGAAGTGCTTGTTACCTAGAGTGGATGGTGCAAAATCTGCGTAGCTTTAGCAGGTTTAACTGCGATCGTCTTAGATGTACACTGGCTATCATACTTGGAGCCAATGGCACATGGAAGAGCTGCTGGCCTATCATGACGCCTCTTTGCAACGATTAAAGGTACGCCCACATTTCGTACCAATGAAGAGTGGAGCTTTGTGATTCGATGCCAAGCCTCGTCGATGCTGCGAACGGAAAAGCCACCAAAAAGTTATCGCACCCCTGAAAATATGCAAATGAGTCCCCAACATGTGCCACCATCGGAATGTCCATGTGAAGTGACGAGTTGGAATCAAGCCTAGGGGGTTTCGTAAGGTACGGACGATAAAATGCGCAGAGGTACGAAATACTACGGAGTACGGAGTACAGTAAGTATGGAGTAACGGTACAGCATGTACGATCTATCTCCCGTTCCCGTCCATCCCTTCGGTCGCTTTGCGGCTGGGCTTCCATGGTGATTCCGTGCATGCAGCGGCAGCGCACTGAGGGTACCTTACCTTAAGGTACCTTACAGGCGGACCCTGGGCCATCTACACCCTCGGCACCTGGATCTGCAACAACCTTCATCTCGCCAAATGCAGGCAGGCAGTCAGGCAGGCAGGCAAGCAAACAAATAACCCGCAGGTACTTCGCACATAGCACACACGCAGTAAATTACACAAGCCAGTCAGCAGCGAACGTTCCGCGCACAAGTCCTTCCTGCCTCTGTTCTGCTGCAATATTCCACGATGATGAAGCGATACACACCATGGAAAGTTTCTCGCCCGGCCCCTGACTTGACCTACTATCCATGTAACCCCTCTGCCTCCACTGCCCACAACGCTAATGATCATCAACTCCATCCCTCCCGCCAAATAGACTGGACGGGCGACGCCTGGACCGCCCGGACGCCCGCGCACGCGTGGGACGGAGAATTGCGTGAGAGGGGAGAGCAGGCAGGTAGGCATTCGGGTTCGCGGATATCGCTGCGGCTACCGCGATTGCTCAGTACCTAGCTCCATCACGAACCTTTCCCACTTGGTCAATCACTTTGTCTGAAGTCTTATCAGGAATTATCTTATGTCCTAATTAACTTATCTCATGGTCTTTCATGTGGATGGGCAATCCTTTCCTGCCGGCGCCCTCTTATTTGGCACGCCAGGGAATTTTAAGATTGGCAAAGGAGGGTCCTCGCAGCTTAGACTTGCCTTAGCCGCCTTCGCAGAACGGTGAAGGTGGCTCATCTGCATCGGAGGCGAGGCGATCCTACTGCCAATCCATCCCCTCGCTCTAGATTACTGCGGTGTACTATGTAGTTCAGTAGTAGGTATTGATTACTCTTGCTCAATGGAGCCCATAGCTCCGCACCCTGTTGCGGTAGGTAATAGGTATATCCCATGTTGCGTGCGCCCCTCTGTCATCTCTTTGTCCGTTCCTATCCTGTCTTGCTCCCCTCTCCGCCCGCCTTCGACTCCCACCAGATAACCCGTTGGTGATAAGCCGTCATCACTTCTCGGGCTGGCCGCCTCACTCGTGCTGCTTGTTTTTGACTTTCACTCGAGCCCCAGCCCCAAGAAGCCAACTCTCTTCTCTTCCAACAACATCCCAAGAGAGCACCGGCAACGACTACGACTACAATACTACGTACGCTACGACCACAACCACGACTACGACCACGACTCACTAATTACGACCCAGCACCGTCTCGCATTGCCATCGACGTCGCATCGCAGCGCATAACGTCGATCCGCATTGCACAGCACCACCGCATCGCATCGCATCCGCATTGCATCGTCGCCCACCACCCCCCAACTACCGGCACACTCGCTCACATCGAACATATTCGCCCCTCCATCTCCATTCCGACCCAATACCAAGATACAAAAAGAACTGGTCGCCCAAATCTGCCTACTCGGTACGCTCGTACAGCCCAACGCTGAGCACGACAGCTGTCCCGTCAGCCCTCGCATCGCAACCGTTCAGTACCACGTACTACTTGCTTGCTGTACCGCACCGCTTACGGCTACCTGTCATCGCAACAGAGCACACCTCGCCCAACCGCCCTCTCGTGTACCTCAGCACCCTCGCTTCCTGGCTCGATCCGCCTCCCCTCGTGACTACTGTGTGCAGTTGAGCTGAGCCCGAGGCTGTAGCTGGAGCTTTGTCGAGCTGCCCAGTCCGTTGCAGCCAGACGTCGCCTCTCCCCGTCCCCGTTTCACACTCACCCCATCATCCTTGTCTCGGGAGGTCCCAGGCGAGGAGGACCTTGAACCACGCCGTCAGGTACAGCGGCGCTTGCAGTTCCCGTCCTACACCTGCGACTGCGACTGCCACCGCGACCGCGAGCACATCTCCCGGGGCTCGAATACGCTCCCCGTTGCCGTCTCCGTCGTCCCCTCTTGGAGCGCTCTGGGGCTCCCTTGCGCCCGACTCGCCTACGTCCTTCAAGCACAGACAACGTCCGTCGCATCGGGCCACCTCATTCAAGCTGGCTTCCCCACGACTGCCCGGCGGCTCCTCGAGCTCCTTCAGCGACCGCCCTGTCCGGTCCCATCATCGCCGCCGCTCCTCCAACCTCACCCTCAGCGAGCAGCGTTCCGGCAACCTGTTGACCATCAACCCTCGGTCTTCCCACAGTGCTCACAGCTCTCCCCTATCGCCGGTTCTGGGTACGTGGTTCCCTTGTGTTCGATTGCGCCCATGTCTCACGTCTTTTCCCGTTTTGGACATCTGTCTCTCCTACCATTCCTTGTCCCTTGTCCCACGAGGCGCCTTCTGCGAGCCATCTTCGCCTGTCCCTAGCTGTGCCTCCCGTCCCATCCTCCCGCCGTTCCGTCCCTCCCTCCCGCATTGCGCCGCATCTCGTTCCTCGATCAAGCAGGCAACTGATGGCGCGCTTTGGCGTGACTCCGAATACTTGCGCCCCCAATCCCGTCTCCAATTCCCCATGCACGAGCCAGCCCCGTCTCAAGCCCGCATGAAATGCATCATCCCCCAATCGCTTGTCGCACTGAGGCTAATGGCGCCCTTGCCAATCTGTAGGTACCCCCGGACCCGGCATGACCCTCTCCCGCAGCCCGTCGCCTGTCCCCGGCGGCGGGTGGTCAAGTCCTGGCCTCAACATGAACAGTGGCAGGTCTAGTCCAGGCAATATGTCTGCTGGCCCGGTCGCGTGGGAGTCGCCCAAGATGAGGCATCACAATGCCAACGGATATCCCTCCTTCTCGACCCAGAATAAGGGATTCTTTACACGCCATATGCGCCGCATATCGAGCAGCCTCCCACGATTTGACGTGGCATATGCGGAAAAGAAGAAGCTCAACCGAGGACGACAATGGCTCCGAAAAGTGCCCTTACTGAGTAGGATACGATCCATCTTTAGTCGCATGACCAGGAGGTTCAAGTTGGCCCTACTTATCGTCCTACTGTTGCTACTGGGCACCATCATTTTCTACAACACCCGTGAGTCCTATACTCGCCCCATCGCTGTAGAAGGCCTCCTGCTAACCAGTCTCTAGCCCTTGTATACCACTGGCGAAAGGCATCATTTGGTGGTGGTGGCAACAGGTTTGTCATCATCCTAGCTGCCAATGTCGGAGGCGGCGTCATGGAGTGGAAGGGTGCTCGTGAATGGGCCATTGAGCGCGACAGCGTACGGAATAAAAGGAAATACGCTGCGAGGTGGGGCTACGATCTCGAAATTGTCGACATGGGCACTAAGAAGAAATACGCGCACGAGTGGAGGGAGAGCTGGGAGAAAGTCGATTTCATCCGATCGACCCTTCGCAAGTATCCCAAGGCCGAGTGGTGAGTCCCCTTAAACCCGCATCTCTTGAAGCATCCCAGGACTACGACTAACCTGACTTCAAGGGTTTGGTGGCTCGATCTGAACACCTTCGTCATGGAGCCTTCATACTCATTGCAAGACCACATCTTCAACGAACTCGAAAGCCATATATACCGCGATATTAATGAGTACAACCCCCACAACTTCTCGCATCCTTTCGAGGAGCCTTACCTGGACGCCGATGCCCGCAGTCCCGTGGGCGACGGCAATACGAATTCCGTCAACTTGATTCTCTCGCAAGACTGCGGTGGATTTAATCTGGGCTCATTCTTCGTCCGGCGCAGCGCGTGGATTCAGCAACTGCTTGACGTGTGGTGGGACCCCGTGATGTACGAACAGAAGCATATGCAATGGGGCCACAAGGAGCAAGATGCCCTGGAGCAGCTCTACCAGACGCAGCCTTGGGTCCGACAGCACATTGCGTTCCTGCCACAGCGCATGATCAACAGCTTCCCGCCTGGAGCATGCAACGAGAATGCTGGCCCGAACGGCGAGTATCCTCCCAACGACACCGTCCACTACAACGGAAACGATCGCGACTTCTTGGTCAGCATGGCCGGTTGCGAATGGGGTCGCGATTGCTGGGGGGAGATGTACTATTACCGCGAGTTCAGCTACTGGCTCAACCGAAATCCTTGGGAACGGTTCAAGGAAGACTTGGTGGCCGTCCTCTGGTTCAAACTCACCGGTAAGAAGGTCAAGCTATGACGCAAGCTTGTCGAAGCCGCCACTACCAGACCAGCCATGTACGACTTACTTGTTTGAATATTTTCTTCCACCTTTCACACGAAACTTTGCTGCCAGGCGCATCATCATTTTCGACACGACGGAGACCGTCGGTGCTGAGGGAGCACATTTGTTTACCTTCTTTGTTTTGGCAACGGCATCGAACCGGCGTTGCATTTGATCGGGGTTTTTTTTTTCTAGGATGCATATACCCTTTTCACAAAGCATTAGGAAGGCCTGATAAAGAGGTGGTCTGGGATCGAACCCATACAAAGAGGATGACTTGTTAGAGTTTGAACGTTACGATATGATATGGAAACGACAGGGCAGTGTTGTGACATATTTGTTTGATCTTTAAGGCGTTTCATTATGTAGCCTGTGAGGTGTGGGAGGAGGGCAATGCGTATGATAAGGCAGTGAAAGTAGAGGCGAGATCCGAAAACAGAGTTGTCTCGAGACGAGAGGCTAAGATGGAGGATGCCCGCTCTTATTGAGGAATGGGAAGAGCTGGAACTAATCACTCACTGGCTCGCTCGCTTAGATCATGTATGAGAAGATTGTCAGGGCCATCGGAACTGTCAGCTATGTCAAGATGATGCAATACATGGATGTCGTCCAGGGACGATTAATTCCAAGAACAAGACGAACGACGTGACAAACCGCCTCCACCCCGCCGAGACGAGAGTCGACGATCGATCCATGGCCGTGGGATCCGGGATCCGGGTCCTTGCTCACGGAGCGATGGGACTGGAGTGGCACCGCAACAATGTGCCTGAAACGGGAATGGGGAGATGGAACGGTCTATACGTAAGGGGAGAGCGATGACCCGGGACTCCGGGAAAGGGGGCAGTAGCTGATAGCGAAAGAAGCTTACTTAAATTAGTGAAGAGAGACGGAAGTGGAGATGGGATGAGAAGGAAGGACGCGGTTTGTTAGTTGTTTCAAACAGACAGAAAGGCCCAAGCCGATGATCGCGAGGATTTAGCTTCATCAACCTGGCGTAGGGCTGCGACGGGTTGACACGTATCGGGCATGCCCTCCGTTGCTGAATCCGTTGTTGGATCCTTCGCTGAATAGATGGGATGGTGGATGGATCGTGAACCGCGCGCCAGACACACGGCGTTTAGCACCGTTGCTTGGCATATGTCTCAAAGAGGCAATTTTCCAGCCCGATCAAGTTCGTGCCAGGCGAAGACATGGCCAAAGAAAGAAAAGCATGACGCCTCTTTTTCAACGTCTCTTTTCTCCACCTCTCTCATTATGCGAATTCGTACATGTTTGTCTTTTTTTTGGAACATGTTGATCATCTTGCCTGCTTCAACACACATTTCCAGGTTTTTGTTGCATGTCCAAGATCCACCTCGGCGGCAAACAAACAGAAACAAAAAAAGAACCGTGAATGCCTGTCGGAGGAAGGATCGTGGTGTTAACAGTGGGGAACTGAGTTTCGTTTCAGGGTTGGCAGAGACCAGCAGAGGAACTGTCTTAAGTGCGCGCGGCTATTAATCTACCTAGAAGCGCCATGAACGGTGAGAAGGAGCGGGGGAGCAGGTACGGAGTAGAGTCTATGCTGATGCCTGAACTGCCCGCAAAAGAGGAAGGAGCCCAGGATACATCCATGGATGGTTTGCGGTGAGAGCGGTCCGAGGCAGGCAGAGGCAGAGATAGACGTGGTGGCGGAGGGGTCCGTGTCTTTCACGTGCTTTGAGCCCATTTGAGATGTTTCTTTTTCTCTCTTTTTTTTTCTTTCTTTCTTTCTTTCTTTTCTCCTTAGCTTGTCACTCGGTTTCAGAAAATGGCTGGCATGTTTCGTTTTGACGTGCACTGCATACGCAAGTGCGTGCGTAGCCCAGAGGGGAGAAGGAAGAGGAGGGGGGGTGGGCATTCATTCACAAGCTTCCTTCTTGAGAGCGGAGTGAGAGTGGGTTTGCGGCATGGTCCAGGGGAA
Organism: Neonectria magnoliae; assembly: GCA_037954305.1. Lineage (NCBI taxonomy): Eukaryota > Fungi > Ascomycota > Sordariomycetes > Hypocreales > Nectriaceae > Neonectria > Neonectria magnoliae. The sequence goes on from JAZAVK010000003.1 coordinate 110,951, forward strand.
ACCCCATGGTTGGTGTGGCTCGTCTCCAATCTCCGACCACGTTTCTCAGAGAGGAGCGCAAATCTTTTGCTCTTCTGGCAGAGTACTGGGAAACTACGGATAATAAGACCGGGATGATCCTATACGGACGGGAAGAAGGTTTCGTGCGAGGGGGCAGACGTGTTTCGTTTTAGGTGTTTTGCCCCGTTTCAAGACCAATCACCTCGCGGCGTATCATCTGTCCTGTTGGCAGCTCATCCGATCCGTGTCTCGTTCGGGGGGCCGTTCGGTTCCGTTATCGAATAGTCTCGTTAGTCTGGACAGTTGGTGCGTGCAAATATTCGTAGTGATTACCGTGTAGAATCCTGAGGAAGGGACTCGTAATTGCCCGGCATGTGTCCTGATTCTTCGCTGGATCATCCGCGCGTCCCTCCCTTCCTTGACTGGAGGGGTGAAGATGCGGTTCAGACAGACATATCCATTGCCTGAGGAACTGCCTTAGCTTGCGTTCCATGCCTTGCGTCTGTCTCCCTGTCCGTCTGGACCCGTCCCAGCGCCAAGCTCAGTGGGGTTTCCATGGATGGATGCCCTAGAGTGGAGGGGTCCCAGCCCGTTTCCAGGGGGTTGGACGGCTCTCGGCTCCAGCATCCCAGCGCCAATTGATCCCAGCCATCGGTAGCGCCATTGGCCACAACGTATCCTCGTGGCGCTGTCGGGGCTCGGAACAGTGGACATTGGATTCCTCTCCCCCCCCTGGAGCGATACTAAACCGCTGGAGCAATACCCCTGGCAGCGATTAACCCCCCTGTTGCCAGACGCCCTAAGTTCCTAGTAGCCCGATCTGGACGGACCGACACAGGCGGCGGCTGAAGGAAGGGTCAGCGTCTCGTGTTCCTGAGCCACCATCGATCCATCCGCCATCGCATCCAAGTCTTTCTCACACTGCGACTCACCTCACACTGAGATACCGTACTGGCCTGGAATACACACACACCACCTCCCAATGGCACGGGAGCCCAGTCTAGACAAGGGAGGGCCACTGAACACACTGCCATGATTCGCCCAGAACTGCCCGGCGGGCCAGCGTTCGCATCCAGGAACAGGAAAGGCATCGTCTCCAAGCTGTTCTCTCCCGTCCTCTTGACTCGCGAGGTTGGGCTCCATGTCCGTAGACCAGAGACATGCCTACCGACGGGACCTTGCCTGTTCTAGCGTGCCAGTTGTGTGCCGCGCCATGCTCGCTATGGACCGTTCTGGCTGGCATGTCTGACCCTTAGGACCAACTAACACGAGGCTTGCCGATATCAGGGGTAAAGGACTCGTAAGACGACCACCACCACTACAGCTTTTCTCCCACCTCTCCTAGGCCCGACCTCCCGTATATAGGCTCGCCGCATTCCCCCATGAGGCTGTGGTACTCCCTTCCTCTCTTTCCCTTCCGTCTCCCTCAGCGTCTGGTACAGCTTCAGTCTCCCTCTTCCTTGCCCTCACCTCACTCTCATCCTCACTCTCATCCTCACTCTCACTTTGTCGTCACTTCGCCGTTCAATCGTTCCGGCATCTGGCACGCCGTCTTTGTTTCAATCCCTCGCACATCTCTATTGACTAGAGAGAGATCCCTCATTGGCCCAACTGCAGCTCAATTCTATTGTTCTGTTCCCCAAACCGGTCATCCATTCATTCACCAATTGCTGTTAAAGGCACTTTCACGCACGCCCCCCCTCTAGCCCTTCCATTGTTCAGAACAACGACTTGATTGTTGTATATCTGCATTCCTCTCGCTGTCACCAGTCCCTCATTTGACGACTTAACGAATCCCCAGGCGACTTCACCTTGTTATACTTGACAACCCACTTTCAAGTACTCTTCGTCGCAACCCCGAGTGACTGGCTTCACTCTTCTCGCAACGATTCACACGATCATTTTTCTCTCTTCCCTGTTTTCCAAATAGACTCGGAAAGAGCAAGACTTGTTTCTCTGAAACTCTCAGACTTTTCACAAACTCCAACAACCAACAACAGCAACCATGCACACCTCGGTTCTCACCCTCGGCCTCACGGCCCTCTTCAACGGAGCCGCCCACGCCGTCTACACCCTCGACACCACGTACGACGCAACCAACTTCTTCACCGCGTTCGACTTCTTCAACGAGGAAGATCCCACCCACGGGTTCGTCGAATACGTCGACGCCGACACTGCTAATGGCGAGGGTCTGGCCGGCTACCACGGTGACGCCATCTACATGGGCGTGGACAGCGCCACTATCAACCCGGCCAACGGCCGCAAGTCGGTCCGCGTGACCTCGCAGAAGGCCTTCACCCACGGCCTCTTCATTGCCGACATCGCCCACATGCCCGGCAGCACCTGCGGCGTGTGGCCGGCCATGTGGTTCTTCGGGCCCGAGTGGCCGACCTCCGGAGAGATCGATGTCATCGAGGGCGTCAACACGCAGACCGAGGGCACCATCACCCTCCATACCGACGAGGGCTGCTCTATGTCCAATGAGGGCACCGTGGAGAGCACCGTCTTCAAGGAGACCAACTGCAATGCCGGCAACGCCAACACCGGCTGCGGCCAGAGCACTGCCGACAACCAGAACTACGGCGACGGCTTCAACGAGATCGGCGGCGGCGTCTACGCCACCGAGTGGACCTCGGACCACATCGCCGTCTGGTTCTTTCCCCGGGGCCTCATCCCGGAAAACGTCAAGGGCGACGCCCCGGACCCGGCCACCTGGGGCCAGCCCGCAGCCCGCTTCGTCGGCGGCTCCGGCTGCGACATCGACAAGCACTTCCACGACAACAACCTCGTCTTCGACACCACCTTCTGCGGCGACTGGGCCGGCTCCGACGACGTCTGGAACAACAACGCCGAGTGTTCCGCCCTGGCCTCCACCTGCAACGACTACGTCGCCGCCAACCCGGCCGCCTTTGTCGACGCCTACTGGCTCGTCAACTCCATCAAGATCTACCAGCAGTCCGTCGCCAACTACACCGTCAAGCGTGATACCATGCACCACTCCCATGCCCACACCCACCAGCCTCACAAGAACTTCAAGCCCTTCTTCGCCTAAGGGTGGTGACGAACTAAGGAGGGGAGGAGTGTGTGAGACTGTTGTTTTTTTCCTTATCAAGTTATACCCGGATCTGGTTCAAAGGAGGTGCAACATGTGGCATCTAAGGCGTTCTATGCGGTTGCTTCTCGCAACATTTTTGGACAGGGTACAAAATAAGACCAGCACATGGCATCTCGGCACTTTTACATTCGCTGTATATATAGATTTAGCTTCGTTGTCGGCCCGCGTGGTCTACGAACGAAACCGTGGAACATGAAGAGTTTGACTCAACTTTTTACAATTTCGTGCATCAATTGTGGCCAAAGTGGATCTTACTCCGATTTTGAATGATTGAAAATCCCATGTCCATGTAGTAATGAGTAGACGAGTACCTGCATACGAAATGACAGTGCCGCGCCCTCATGTTTTTGCGAACATGGGGACAGGACAGACGTTGACTAACAGCGACGCGCCATCGCGTAAGCGTCCATATTGTTGTTTTAATTGACCTGAGACATCATTCACTTGGTTTCGTGGTCTAACGGTTATGACTGCGGATTCTGATTCCGCCAGCGAGGGTTCGACTCCCTCCGAGACCTCTCTCTTCTAGCTTGTCAGTCCGATTTTATAACCGGTCATGACAATACGCAAATGCACTATGGAGAGACAATTCTTACCAATAAGACTTTCCTCTTATCTCTTTTTATGCAGTTGTCTTTTTAGTTAGCTGAGCATTCAACGTTTACCTTTAATTTGTGGCTGGGTCACTCACTAGCTTAGCACTTCAACAAATTACCCGGCCTCACCAACAAGATCCCATTACAGACGCTCCCCCCTCCTCCAGAAATCCTCAACAGAAAAGCCAAAGAGACAACCGGTCGTTGTCTTTTCCAAGGGGTCAGACGGATGAGGTCTCACCGACCCACTGACAAGAGACGTCAATTATATAATAAGCCCGACTTCTCCTAGACCAGTGGGCCGGAGGAACGGGGCCGTTGTGCTAATCTAACACGACGGCATCTCGTCGTGGTTTGACGGGGCTTGGTCTGGGTTCTTGGGGGTCTGGATAGAAGACGCGGCGCGGGATGATTGTTTAATGGACGAATTGAATGTCGAAGGAGATGGCCTCAAAGCTGAGATGAGGTTTTGATAAATACCCAGGCTCTTAGGCTGATACCCAAATACTGACATCGACACTCAACCCTTCAACTTCAACCTCTAATAATCATCTGCAAACTTCATTTACTCACCTCATCCATAATGAACTCCCTTCTTGGTTTTGACCTCTCCCGCAATTACTCGTATTTCACGGTACGTCGTCCAACTTGTGGAAATCCGTCTGCCCGTAACTAACTCACACCCCATCAGGTGCCCGCTGTCTTCTTTGCCGCGGCACTCCCTCACGCGTACGCGGTTCTCTCTTCACGGGCTCACTTCGACAATGCCAACCCTTGCAATCACCGTGAGACCCTAGCTACGTCTGAGACGCTCGACAAAGTGGTCAGTTACACTTCTCTCTTGTCTCATTCCTAAGAATCTCTCGTCTCCCTCAACTCCCTTGCTGACAACCTTCACCCATCACCAGAAGCAACAATGTCTACTCCGCGCGAAGGCCGCCTCCGCCAACGGCTTCGAGACACTAGGCTTCTACGCCTCGGCCGTCATGGCCGCCAACATCACTCGCGTGGACATCCGTACCCTCAACGTCCTAACGCTGAGCTACGTCGCCACCCGCGTCGCCTACAACGTCACCTACATCTGGCTGCAGAAGAACCGGCGGTTGTCCAGGTTGCGCAGTGTGTGCTGGATCTCCGGCATCGCACTCGTCGTCACGTTGTGGATCAAGGCTGGTAACCGGGCGCTGGGGAACTAAGGGCATCTTCTATGACGGCGTGTTGATTGCTGTGGACGGACACAGGATAGACCAGCTGATAGAAAGAACTATTGTTTTCTCTGACAAACTTGATTGCGTACAGTTACTCAAACCGCATGTCCAGCAGGAAGCTAGTCACGATCTTCGGAGAATTGCTTGTGGAACATCTTAATAGTGCTGGCAATGTACCACCAGGGATTTCTCTCACCTAACAAACCCAAAGATCTTCAGATGAACGGTCAGTCCAAAAAGAAACTCGCTTGTTTGTCCCCCACCCTATTCTACGTTTGCGTTCCTCTTACCAACCACGCGCTCTTTACCTCTCAGTTGTATCACAGACGTCACCCGACTTCGGAGTATAAGTGAGTGTTGAGCCCCTCTACCAAAGGTCTTTAAACTTGCCGAATCACAATTCATCTTCATAGTTTCAAGTGAGGTTCCTTGCTCTGTAACTCACATCAAGACACCGGACGACTGACTCCGATATAAGTCCCAACTTGCACAGGTCATCGCAACTGCTGCTTTAGCCGACACAACATCTTGGCCTCCTTCAGGGTACTATAACAAACCGCAAGGAACCAGTCCTTCAAAGACATCGCAGCAATGCTCTGGTCCTTCTCTGCGGCGTTCTTCGCTGCCTCCGCCGGTGTCATGGCCGCACCGTACACCTACAGCAAGCCTAGCCTCACACCACCACCGCGAACAGCCGCAACCACGACTTTCTCTACCATCACGCGTCCGACTCATTCCATCGACTGCGACTACGAGTACTGCGAAAGCAACACGTCCTGGTGCTTCTATTTCGTCCCGTTCACGACCTTCGACGTCACCGAGGGGCCGCTGCCTGGGGAGACGAGGACATCGCTGGGGCCGTGTGGGTCTACGACGGTCTATCCGCTGCCGACGTATTGAATGACTGCTTGGGTCTTTGCAGAGGCACTTGACGACACGGGGTTTGTGGATTTGGGGGTGGTTCTGGGCTGTTTGTTACCGGAAAGGTCGGTCATAGGGAGCTGGACATCGATCCAAGTGTACGGTACGACACCGCTATGAATTCCGAAACAAGTAGCTGTGGTGTCCGCTAAGCAGGTAGACCATGCATAAAATTGAAGTGAGGAAAAGTGCTCGTATCCTGTCCGTTATACTGACAATCTTGCAATCATTGAACTGTTGTACCCTATCGCTATCACATGGACGGACCTCTAGAAAGTCTACTATCCCAAAATGCATTTCCCTGGTGATACAAGCATGTAGTCCCAACATTAGTACGTAAAAAGCGAACGTGTAGCCCTTTGGTCTAGTCCCTAAAGCATCCATCGAACCCCTTCACCAAAAGGAAACATTTCTCCCAAGACCAGGCGCCATCTGCTATACAAAAATCAGTGCATCTCCGCACCGCTGAAACTCTTGTTCCTCGTCAAGCCTGCGCGTCCTTGGCTTGCTCTTGGGAGCTGTTCATAACTGGCCTTTCTACTCCGCGAAGTTCCGGGCCGGCTCGGGCCTCCTTCCCTCGACTCGCCATGTTCCGCCGCGATCATGGCGTCGGCTGGCATGGCCGGTTCGTCTTTGATCTTTGCCACGAAGAAGGACGATATTAGGACACACCCGCCGCCAAGGGCGAGCACTATCGCAATACTGTGATCGCCGGGAGTGCCACGAGGTTTCTGCCAGAACTTGAAGATGATGCTGGAGCCCACAGTTGCGATGATTTGGGGGGCTGCAATGGCCATGTTGTGGATTCCGAGGATCACTCCAGCCTGGTCTACCTCCTCATCCTCCTCCGAACTTTCGCTCAACCCTCCATTCTCATTCGAAGGGCTACCTAGCCCCGACGAAGCAATGCCGTCAGCAAGATTCAGTCTTCGAAGCTTCTGCGCTCTGATGAGAGCATCGCGCTTGCTGATCTCGGCGCTGATGATAGCCCACGGCGCCCAGAGAGTCATGGCCCATGTGATGCCCACCAGGCCGATCAGAGCAGTCGCTGCGTTGACAGTCCGTACTAGGACGGTGCAAAACATCGCTCCGCCGAAGAGAACCAGTGAGGCAAACCATGCTCGCTTCAGAGTGAATCCAGGAATCCTCAAGCGATCAAGCCACGAAGGCCCCTCGTACTCATCAAGGCTGCCGGTCTCGTCTGTCTCTGTAACAGACACGTTGGGGTGCGCATCATAAGTCGGGGCAATGAAGAACGGGAGGAATACATTGGTGAGCAGGCTCACAATCGAGTTCACGAGGAGAGCAAAGGTACCGATGCGTGTGGCTCGCTCATAGAGCTTGTCGAGTTCAGCTGGGCTCATGTTGGGGTTCTCTTGGAGGTAGGGCTCGACGTAGATTTCTCCAATGTACGAAGACGTGTAGAAGAGCAGGGGAAAGAATCCAATCCAGGCAAAGAACTGGACCTCGCACACCCGCTTGATTTGAGGCGGTAGGCGCTTGATAGATGTGAATATAGTGAAGAAGAAGGATACGGGGTTCGGCCTGTCCTTCTGAGCAGGGCCATCCAATCGAGGATCCCGTTCGCGGATGAGAGCAGTGCTCACAAGAATGGTCAAACCAAGGGCGATACAGGCGATGGCGCAGAGAACTTGGAATTGGGTCCTCCCGAGAAACCAAAGGTGCTTAGTGAGGTCGGCGTAACCAGCAATGTATCCCAAGATATTGCCGAAGCCAGTAATGCGACTCGCCATGGCATTCGCGGCCTCTTGTTGGTGGGACGGCGCGCAGTCGACAATGAAGGCGCGGATGGAGGCTTGGACGGTATTGATGGCAAAGTCCAGCACGTAGACGCCGAGGACGGCGACGAAAATGGTCGTCGTCTTGACACCCTGTGCCTCGGGGTTTGCGCCAAATAGTCCAAGGATATTTGCGACGATTTCTTTTGTCCAGGCCAGGAACAAGAGCGCGACAATGGTGGCGAGGGCGCCGCCTACCATGAAGGGCTTCCGCTTACCCCAGGGCAGACGGCAGTTGTCGCTGAGCATGCCGACATAGGGCTGGACAAGAGTGCCTGTCAAGGGACCTGCAATCCATACCAGGGCCATCAGAGACTTGCTGAGGCCAAGGGATAATAGATACGGGGAGCCGTTGGACAGCTCGACGGACCAGGCGATCTGAAGGCCACCGATGCTGATGGTCAACAAGATGAGGTACCAGACGCTTTTGGTGTTTTGGGAGTCATCTGCATCGGTGCGCCAGGCGTCTATGTCTAGATCTTCGTTGCGTTCATCGCTGTTACTGCTGAGGAGAGGGGATCGCTCGTCAAAGCCCTCGGCGGGCTGGTCGATTAAGAGGTTGGTTTTCGAGGCAGTGCCATCGTCGGCAGCTTTGCGTGCGCCGGCGGCGGGTTCGGACGACGACGTCATTCTGAAGCGAGGTGTTCAGGCGGCGGTGCCTGAGGTCATTGAAGGGATCGTAAAGCCTGTCGCGTAGGGATGAATGGATGAAGGGAAGATGTGACAGCAGAATGAAGCTCAGGAGGCAGCCGCGATGTCGGGGTTTCGGAGTAGGTGGACCCGTCCCGAAGACAGAAAGCTTGGTGGAAGCACAAGACTAAATAAGACTGGTGTTCCAGGACTGCGAGAAATGGCGGGGCAGCAGAGACGGGGAGGATAGTAATAGCGATTGTAGCCCTAAGGCCTGATGCATCAAGATGAGGAAGATGTACTATAGCAGGTCAAGCCAATGCCATCATGTGGTGCGGGTACGTGAGAAGCCGTCACGAGACTCCGGGGGGAGTGAGGCCAGGTGCGAGCTGAGCCCTTCGGTTGGTGGTCACAACGGCCACGACGACCACGACAGGCCTGACTCTGGGGTCATGACGGCCAAGCAACCCTAGGCGTGCGTCACTGCAGCCAACCGAACCGTGCCGTGTGTGATCAGCACGGTGCCTGGTTTGGGTGGTGCCGGAGGCCTTCAGAGGGGCCGACTGGGCTGGGCTGGCAAATCAGCGGGCCGGTCTGACTCCTCTGGATGGAGAATGGAGTTGACGAGATGGTGTGCCCGTGGTGAATCGACATGTACCTACCTATGTATAATTAGCAGTACCGAGGCGCTCGGGGGAAAGGGTGGCCGGCCGTCTTGGGGTGTCATCCAATTGCTCGGTTCCGCGTGTACATACCTACAGAAGCAGCGCATCCCCTTGAGTGTGCGGAGGCTCACGCTAGTTGCGGTTCCCACATCACCCTAGCTAACAGACCGTGACCCCGAGCAACAGAGAGCGCGCCCACCATTACACCAAGCAGGATGTTACGATTTGTACTGGCATGTTTGGTAGGACTTATATTCTCACCTAATTTAAGTGAGAGTGCAAGTACCCTGCATCTGTTGCTACTGATTGGCAAATATCCTACTTGCGACTTAGCGTGAGCCTCCGCACACTCAAGGGGATTCGCAGGTACTGTAGCTCAGCCTTAATGAGCCCTGTGAGATGTGCCAGATAGCGTTGGTTATTGCGGGGAGACCTACAGAGTAATGGGATGGGATACGGAGCCAACTATTTCCTCTTGATTCAGGCACGGAATAGACCAGGGAAGAAGAAAAGAACATAATTGCCCTGCTGGCCTTATAGTTGGACGAAATGACTACTGGTCTGAACACTCACAGCTGCTCATAACTCACTTCCCAGCTCACGATGTTTGCAATGCAAGTACCGATGGTGCGGTGACGAGAACCTAAAACGTCACATCCGTACTACCCTGCACCTCGATGCGAATGCATAATAACCACTCAGAAAATGCACGCAAAATCCAGCCTCCCAAGTTATAGTCAGGCCAGTATCCAGGGCAAATAGCGGTCGGGCTGGTATCAATCCACTTCGCCCAAGATGTCGTGATTCGTCGATAGGTAGAAACCGCCTATTAATTCCTGATCATCACGACATTCTGACATAGCTCCTACCAACGGGAATCTACCAGATAATGCGGGTTTGCAAAAACAAACACACGCTGGAACTCACGTAATGAGACATGCTTCAGCTCATTCTCTCCCCTTAACGCCCCGAGCCATCCCAAGCATAGTAGGGCTTTGTCTTCCCAAACAAAGGAACACCCCCCCCCCCCCAATGAATGTCCCTCTGTCGCTATCATAACTTATCTGTACGAAGTGCGACCCATGCATAGATATCGTCATGGATCCAACCCAAGTCTTTCACGTGGCGCCGACCGGGGTGCACTGAACAGGATTTGGGACTGGGCATTCCGAGGATAAAGCGGACACGGCAAGCATCATTCTATCCATCCCTGGATGCCTTCTGTGGAAACCTCACACAGAGTCAGAACCAGAACACTGACGTCACCTTTTCTGGGTTCCAGTTCTAGTTCCACAGCACACGTCCCAGCAGAAACCCGTCCATCATCATGTTCCCAGCTACGCTGTGGCGCTGGGCCAGCGACAACGTCTACCACCCCTTGACGGAGGGGCCCCTCCCCAGCTCGTCTTTCGTCACCGGTGCTCACGTTGACACCAGTGGATTCATCAACGACGAACCCTTACCGCAGTTCATCGCCATGGCTCCAGTCCAGCTTGAACCAAAGATCAGGTGCGCGCGCGACATTCCTGCCCGTGACTCTCATACAGGAACTCGTTAACCCGCCGATTCTAGCTATGGACCAGTTGCTGCCGTTGCTGGCCACCTCGTGGTGGCGGTCTGCCTGATGGTTGAGGCCGGCCGGAGCCTCCACAAAGCCTATCGTGGCCTGGGCCCGTCCCAAGATACGAGAGGACGGGTTGCTCGGAGAAACACGCTGCTGCCCATTTTTGCGGGCCTGGCTTTGATCAGCCTGCTTCGACAGGTGTATGGGCTTTCGGCGTATGCTGTTTTGTCTTACAAGGTCTGGGCTAGTGGCCGTGGTGTTGAGTTGCCCACTCAGTATGTGAATCAACGTCCATGTGCCCGGAACCGACCAACTGACCATCAACCTCACTTACCACAGATTCTACGGCGACAACGGAATATTCCCTCCGGGAGAGAACGCAACTTCGGTGTACATCGTGCAATGGTTGAGTGATACGCCTATACATCTCGATGCCGTCGAGATTGTTGCGGAGAAAGCTCGGCGGTTCTGGTGGGGACAACAGGTCGACTTGGGCTTGGTATCGTGGAGTATGCTTCTCGCCATCGAAGGACGACGTCGGAACATCCCACTCCTCTGGTGCTACCAGCTGCTCGGCCAGCTAGTGTCGCTCGCTTTTGCCCAGAACATCTTTTTTATAGCCCTCTTGCTCACACCGTCTCCGCTCCCGGCCATTGGCGATGGCTCTTCGCATGCCCCACGGTTCGTTGTCTGATTGTCGAGATGGGGACTTGGACTGACGACTTACAGATATGCCCATTTGCGGAACAAACCATTTGCCCCCAAACCGGCCAACTGGACACCACCTGCGTGGGTGTTTTCCACGATCTTGGCCCTAAACTTCGGGGTCATGCTGTTGATGCCGTCCCAGGCCAACCCGGAGCTCTTCAAGTATCTGGTTCTGGCCTCGCGGTCACTGAGCCTTGCTCCTCTAGCCGTGCACCACATATTGCCCGAAAGCTGGGGAAGCGCAAATGATGATCCTCACAGTGCATACAGCACTTACAAACAGCTGTTCCGGGCAGTTTCTGTGTGTAGCTTCGTGCTCCATATTCGAGCGTCATTGGTCGGGTTGGCTTACAACGCTCCCGATGCTTACTATCACCGCCACAGCGTTCATTTTCCCTTCGACGTGGAGCAGCGGTCCGCATGGGAGCGGACGACATCCGCGTTCGGGAGGATCCTTGGGGCCACATCTGATCATCCGGTTGTCGGGATGACCGGCTGGGACGTGATCATTTCCAGTGTCAGTATCGGCCTCTGGGCCGCAACTCGGGCGACGGATGTGCCAGAAATACTGGCGTCAACAATTCCTGCCTATCCCAGCAACGAGCATGTCGAGGCTGAAACAGAGGCTGAGGCAGAGCCAAATGTAGTGACTCGCGGCAAAGCCATGACGCTGAAGGCTGTTGGCGTGGGAGCGGGAGTGGGAGCGGATACGGAAGAGTCAGAGGCACGAATAGACGGCGAAGGTTCAGGTCCGAGACGCCGTGGCAGATCACGAAAGATCAGAGAGGATCCCGCCAACTGCGCGTACGAACCTGAGGCGTCAGAAGTGGCTGCGACAGAAGAAGGCGACGTGCTCCCACCAAGCGACGAGCTAAACTGGGAGTCTGCGGCTGTGGTTTGGGGCTTGACAGCGCTAGGGGGGCTGGGCGTCGGCAGTGCCGGGGCGTTTGGCGGCGAGTGCATTGCACGATAGGGAGCGTTGGGGGAGCGTTATGGGGAGCGTTAGGGCGTTGCGGCGGTGGAAACTGGAAAGCAACCACTCGACCCGACGGTGGTGGCGGGGCTGTACGCACAATGATGGCGATGGATGGAAAATAGTCTGAGCTAGTGCTGGTGGGGAGGAAGGATTTGGGACGGTGGTGAATTATTGGATTGGTCGACGGCCCTGTGACAAAACATCATGGCGACATGGATGGAGGAGGATTGATCGACGCTAGCGAATGCGATGTGCATGGAGCCAAGGCTTGGGGATTTTTGGTAAATCGCTGCCTTGTTAATCATCGGGCCGGCTTTGAAGGCGTTTCCTGTGGCTCTGAGATGCTTCTCTTCCAGCTTCTTATTCTGATTTAGTTATGGTATGGTGGTTTCTACAAAGGCGTACGTAGATCTCCGCATCGAAAGAACCACATCAAACCGGGTCCAACTTCGGCGCTACCTGCGAGCGAGCCGGCGAGTGACATGACTGCCTAGTGCCCAGAAGAACCCGTCGTCGCTCTAGCGTCCAACCCCAACAATTGCAACGGTGGCATTGAGGGGAAAATCCGGGTCTCCACGACCACGGCCGGACTGGTCTGCTCGCCGACTCCGAGACGGTGGAAGGGTGGGTGGTAGCGGTGGTCCCTAGCACCAGGACAGCTGGGACGCTGAAAAATTGGTCGACACCCTCTTTCGCGGGAAACTGAGAGCTGGTGCGACACACTGGATGCCGGGATGAAGCCATTTTGCCTGCTTATAGATCGATCGCCAACCAGAAATAGGACGAGGCGAAGAAGAATTTTTCATTCATCCATTTGCCGGAGCGGCCGTCCATTCGTTGTTGCAGGCACGTAAGGCCGGCTCGGCCGTGTTCCATGAGGTGCAACGGATAAGTACAGACATCCACGGCGACCAACATGCCCGCCCAAGACGTGGACTGGAGACCTATCGTCACCTTGCAGCCCGCTCGGCTCCAAACCGGACACTGACAGGGGAAGTGTATTCGTGAGTTGGTTGTTTCGTACTGTACCGCACTGCAGGTATCCCGTCCAACAGCAGCGGCCTGTAGTTAGGAAATAGATCCGCGTGTCGCTTTCGCTGTCGGCGTTGACTCTGAATGCGCCTCGGCACCCGGCCAAAGCACGAAGGACCGGCTAAAAAAAACTCCACCACGCCGTCGCCTGCCCCTTTCGAGCTGGCGGGTGGCGTTGGGCGCACCGGGTAGGCTGGCTCGGCCGTCCCAGAACCCCAAAGCCCGCAAAAGCCTGGTCACACACGCACAGGGGTTCTCCAGTCAACTTGTTTTCCAGGTTCCGCCGCCTTTTTCCAGGGGCGCGCTTTGAGGGTCCAAGGGCGCCCTGGCTGACTTTCCATCATCGCTGCGGGTCTGAGCCCGTAAGCCGCCGTGAACAGCCCGAATCCTCCGCCCGCACCCTCCGCCCGCGTCCATCCACATCTCCCCTAAAGTCCCAGGTTCAAGCCCATCCACACCGGCAACCTTTAAGGGAAAAAAGGTGGCTGCTCTGTTGCCACCGTGGAACCCGCTGGTACCTTGCTCTTGCCTGGTCCTGGCCGAAACGGTCTTTGTTCTGAGGGGTTTTCCCCAGGGTTGCCTTATACCTTGATTACTTAGTACTCGTGGTATAAGGTTGTGGCATCTGCTCTTCTTCCAGCTGCAGCTGATTTGATCTCGAACCCATTTATTCCATATATCCAGCTTGGTTGATCATCATCCCTATTACCACAAACATCACCATCTCTCGCCCACATCAACCATCGTCTCCCTCTTCACTACCTACCCGCCAAACATCTACGTCCACCTACCTTCGTGGGGCATCAGTCTCCCACAACCCACAGCAATGGCCATCCGAGAATCTTTCCGCCGCGTCCTCCGCCGCTCCGACGAATCCGACAGCTCTTCCCAGCAAGAATCAAGCACCGCAACTTCATCAAGCAAGACTTCCGTGTCGTCCAAGTCATCTGAACCGCGTCTGACCCGGACGTGGACCTGGGGATCCAACAAGACCTGGGGAACCGGCACCAAGGCCAAGGAGCCCACGAAAGAACGCAAGCCCAGGAACAAGACCCGGCGCATTGTCCACCCTAGCGAGAAGCCTCTCACCGAGCAAAACATCCTTCACCAGCAGATGCTATCACAATTCACCTGGACCTTTGGTGCCTCACGGCCAGACCAGGTCGAAGACGACGGCTTCACAGGCATCAGCCCCTGCTGCACCCGATCACCCAGCATTGCCGACTACGACCCCCACGGCGATAGCGATCGCTCTTCGTCGTCCCAGTCCTCCCACGTGTCTCCATCATTCCGTTACGGGGATGGTGGTCGCTAAGTGAGCGGACGCGCCGATTATCGACTACGCAAGCTCCTCAATAGTGCGATCTAGATTCCCTCATCTAAGAATGTTTCCGCCAAGCGCACTCACACACACGCACCCACAAACGCTCACACACACCAACACCAACCCTCGCCACGCTGGCTTGACACACCAATCACCAGTCACTCACACACCCACTCGGGCGCGCCTACGGAACGATACCTACCGTATCCGTACCTCCGCTGCAATACCCAGCCAACCAGCCTCTTCCACTGACCGGAAGCGACATGCTCTTTTCTTGGGTACACGCCATCTCGGCAACTGCCGGGACGTCGCTCAGCGACACAGGAAAACGAGGAAGAAGGGATATTGGCGTTGACCCCCTCTCCATTTACGACTACTATAGACAAGCACCTCACAGCAGCGACTGCCGAGGCAGAGCGCTTTGGTCGTTTTCATCGCAGGGTCGATGGAACCTCTGTTGACCAAGCCAGCGCGGGCAGAGGCAGCATCATAATTATTGACTCATTTGATTGATACAACGGGACATGAACATCACAGGATTTTGGGGTTTTAGCGATTTGGACAGGGCATACCATACCTACTTAGCATGCATGAGATCATAAGCTCATGGCCTGGGCATAGAGACCAGAAGGCGGCGTTGAAATGAAACAATCTACACTAGACGGTGGGGTTCCATCTTTTGCAAATCTTTCCAGAATCATTTTCCGCATTCCTGTGACAAAGTAGCTTTCCACCAAGCCACAACAGCCACCTTGGCCATCCTGATATCGGTCCAGATCGTCAGGGCGTTTTGCGTCTTGTCGCACTTAATGCACTTGTAAATAGCCCAGCGCTAGAGATTGGACTAGGTGCGTTACCTCCCGGCTAAACGGAATGGGTCGGGTGGTTTCATGTCTTCCATTTGCTTGTCAAAGCGCCCATCGCCAACCGCTTGGAGTTCATGGCGTCAGATATTCAACGCTGGCATACAGCAATCGGGATAAGAAGGCAGTCAACCATAACCCACCTACATATCTTAGTAGGTTAGTATAGAAGATAAAACAATGCAAAACATCGGTACACAGGGAAAATTCTGTTATGTTTCCGTTTTCTGTTTCCTGTCTGCAGTGGAGTAGTTGCGTGGTCTGCATGCTGCTGCATTTGAGATCGCGTAGGAAAGCGCAACGAGCGTAACGCTCCTGCCATAAACGGTGCATTCGCGACTCTGATTCAACGACTCTCGGCGTTTCGTCGACTTCGGTATCCGACCTCGGATGAGTGCCTGAGGTAGGGCGTCGTGAATGTCCCCTTCTCATTTTGGAGTGTGTAGCCAGTATGCAAGGTCCTCGAACTTACAACAACAGCAACAACAACGAGCCTCGCCCGCCTTGCTCGCGCCTTTCTTCTTCCACCATCGTCAACAATGTCGTCGAAGTCGTGGTACGTCCTCAAGGCCAAAGCCGTACCCGCGAGATACGGCCTCTCTAGGAACATTCAGACCCTCCTGCAAGCGCTCGACAAGCACTACACAGGGAGCATCGATGCTACCGAGCTGGGCCGCCTCGTGCGCCTCAGCCCAAAGCGACGGAGCGCTATTGCAAACACCATCTCGAAGTGTGCCGACATGATCAAGAGGCAGCCTGAAGAGCTCAAGACCTGTGTCGACATCATCGAAATGTGCACGGAGATCCTCGAGATCGCAGGTAGGTCCTTGCCCACGTTGGAGCTGCATCTTCGAGCTTGAGCTAACGCCGGCTCCTCAGACAGGCCAATCCCCGCCCAAGGCTTCCCGTTCATGAGACTGCCGCTGGAGATTCGAGAGTCAATCATGGACCTCATGATCGACAACGTATTCCGGGCAAAGGGTATTAAAGTCGCGTGCAAGAAGACCAACTGCAACTGTCCCAAGATCGAGCGAGATCTCTTCTTCCAGACTCCGCAAATGAAGGCACTGCCATCTCTTCTTGGGCCGGCCCTGAATCACGAGTTCTTCCGCATATTCTTCCGCAAAAAGAGCGTTCGCTTTCGGTGCTGTTGCGAGATGCGTAGCCATCTCGAGCATAACGACCAACTCCGCCACAATGTCCGCGATATCAAGGTTCACTGGTGCGGCCCAGAATCTGCAGCGGCCTTCAAGAAGTTATCCGAATGTACGAGGCTAGAGGGCCTGGCACTCAGCATTTCCAAGTCCACCTTGGCGTATCTCAACGAACGAAGCGACCTCATGAAGACGTTCTTCCCCCTCACATACCGAACTATTCGAATCACAGATGTTCTTGGTTTGGATGAGCTTATGGGTCTCCGGGGCCTGCAGGAAGTTTCGGTTCACCACGCTCAAACCAAGACAGTCAACTTGACGGTTGAGATGGACAGGGCCAACTTATCAGAACTCTTGTCGACTCAGCTCAAGAAGCCCAAGGAGGTAAGGCGCAAAACGCAAGAAATAAGTCCTTCATGTTCTGGACTAATGCCCCACAGGAGGGACACGTTTTCCCTGATGATGAGTGATCGATGTTCAATTTGAAAGAGAAACAAGAGGTGCCCACGAGAGACTCACGACTTAATCTATGTATACACAGTTGCCGTACGTTCGCCTTGGTCAGGCATCGCAGTCGAGTATTGCTAAGGAGACTGAACAACTTTTGTTATGGGACTAACAATCCCAATCCAATAGCCAAATACACATAATATCTGGCCAATCTTCAGACCATCTTTTATGAACCGCCTAACCGAGCGCTTAACTCTCAAAAATACTTCTAATACATAAGTTAGTGCTTAATTAATCTAGTATCTCTACTATTGTACTTAAGGCACGAACAGTTGTTCGTCCCCCTAGTAATACACTCAGAGTCTACCAGCTGGACGAAGCAAGAGCGTTTCAACGCTTTCAGCACTGAGGGATTTACGAAGCACTAGCAATGCATTCTTCTGATAGATGATAGCTGGTCATGGGAAAGAAATGCGTGCAGAGTGTAACAACAGATAAATTACGGAAGTTCTCATCTGGTGTAGCACCAAAGATCCCGTACTCAAAGAAAGTTGTCTATATTTGTTCTTGTCTCGTGCCTGCACAAAGTACGGGCATCCGGCTCAAGATCAGTCGTTGGAACTGGACTGATCGAGCAATGGCATAAGACGGCAAGGCAATTGGCCTTGGACATATCACGTTTGAGCAAGTACCTACCATAGGTAGCAAGAATCCGAGATTTTTCAGAGGACTCTGAGACTCTGAAAGAAGAGTCGACAGGATCCTGCCCGTTGGTGCTCATATGGCATTGCATCGGGGTTGCAAGTAGCAAGCACAGAGAAGAAGGAAGAGTTAAGGAGTGGCTCGGGCCGCAAAATTTGGAGACGGGTAGGTAGACGAGAGTGGAGAAGGGCCAATGTCAGGCACTGTGTGTGAAATGCTTTGGTTGTGTCTGGTGTGCAGACAGTGCTATTAGAGACTCTGCAGTACCTCTCGTACGAATCAGACGGCACCCAACTCAAAGGTTGAAAGTGCATGGGATGTGAAAGGAAGAGCGACAGTGTTGCAGCCCAGAGATCACATTATCAAAGATGTTCAGGTCTATGAGAGCTGGCAAATTGGTAACTCCTGTGACTCTTCTCGTTCGATGCGGAGAGCATCTCGTGCGAGAAACACAGTGTAAATGAGACAGTAAGCAAATTCTCGACGCTGATGACAGTCAGCAACCGTAATCACGTGGCCTGTCGCGAATTAGCGCGCACCATTCTTGCCCTACTCGTGACCCCACAGGCTCGAAAATTCACCACCTTAAGCGAGGGCTACGAAATCTCCGCCTTCTTACCTTCAAACCGGAAACATCGAATCTCAACGAGCACACGGCAACGACCGATCGAAGTTGCCCATCATGTCGCTCGTAACGGGAGAGAAGTCGAACTTCCAGTTCGTAAGTGCCCCTCTCCGTTGACGCATCCTCGACGCCGTTGCCGCTCGCCGCACCGCTCGGCCCTGCGCCGTCAGGTCAGGTGTCGCGATGCCCAGATTGATCACCACGAAGCAATTCCGTCCAAGAGACTAACAGCGGGCAGATTCTCCGTCTTCTCAACACCAATGTCGACGGAAAGCAGAAGGTTATGTACGCCTTGACCAAGATCAAGGGTGTCGGTCGCCGATACTCCAACTTGGTCTGCAAGAAGGCCGATGTCGATCTGAACAAGCGGTATTGGACCCGAAAGCATCACAAGCGAGGGCGACACTTACTGACAGCTTCTGCAGCGCCGGTGAGCTCACCTCCGAAGAGCTCGAGCGAATCGTCACCATCATCCAGAACCCTACCCAGTACAAGATCCCCACCTGGTTCCTGAACCGACAGCGTGATATCGTTGACGGCAAGGACTCGCACATTCTGGCCAACGGTGTAGATTCGAAGCTCCGTGACGATCTCGAGCGCCTGAAGAAGATCCGCGCTCACCGTGGTCTCCGACACTACTGGGGCCTCCGTGTCCGTGGTCAGCACACCAAGACCACCGGTCGCCGTGGCCGAACCGTCGGTGTCTCCAAGAAGAAGGGTGGTTAAACATAACGATGGTGTTGGCATTGGATGGAAAGGCGTGACGGCTGGTTTCTCCATCTTTTCTGAGCATTTCGAGAGGATTGCTTTCCGGCATATGCAGCTAGGGCTGTACTCTAGGTCAGAGTCACGAATCAAAAGCATTCAAACTACAAGTGTTCAAAAAGGGATGATGGAAGGATTTCTTGACAATATTCTGTGATTTCACGATGAACGATCAACTCGACGGTGGTAGACTTGCTTCTCACCGAGAACACATAAGAAGGGTTCATAGGCAGAAGGGTATTTTGGGTTTCATCATTCTAGTCTTCGTGCGTGACGGCCATGTCAAGAACCTCTACCCGTCCTTGACCCTTGGTCTCGTTCCCAACAAAGTCAGACAGTGCCTTCAATGCTCCCGGCTCGACGAATCCAACGACTTCCCACTCGGAGCCTACCACGTCCTGGCTCTCGACCTGCTCCACGTAACCCAGAATCGTATCCTTCACCGTACCAGGAGCTTTGTGCTCTCCATCGTCGTCTTTGACGGCTCCCTTGGCCCCCTTGACGGCCTGTTTGAGGACATTGGTAGCGCAAGAGATTCGCAGCCTCATGCGCGCCCTTGCGACAGGGATGGGCTGCTGAGCAATGAGAGCCTTCATAGCCTCGAGTGCCTGGCTCTTTGCGCTCTTGGTCGTTACGACGCCGGTCCAATGGTGCTCCTTCACCCGGGGCTTGGCCTCGCCGTCGTCGCCCGTCGCCGGTGTCCCCGTCGCGCTGCCGGCGGCGCTTTTGTCGGCGGCGCCTTTGTCGGTGGTGCCGTGGGCCTGGGAGCTCAGCATGTCGAGGGCCTTCTCAATCATGCCGGAGGTGTAGATGCGCTTTGTGCGAGGGTCGACGAGCTTGCTGGCGACGATGCTGACGACCTCGGTATGGACTCGTTCGAGCTGCGCGGCTCGTTCCTTCTCGCCGACCTGCATTTCGCCCTTGCGAAGGATCTCGAGGATGATGTCGTTGACGGGCTTGCCCTTGCCGAAGGCTTTGTCGAGGTCCTCCCGGGGCGCCGTCTGGCCCTTGGAGACGTTGAGGAAGACGTTGGGGATCTGCAAGACGTTGTCCAGGTCCGTCTCGATGCCAGAGCGCCACTCGAGGAGCTTGTTCTTGTAGCAGGCCAGTTCGAAGCGCTTCTTGCCCTTCTTGAGGCGGACGAGCGACACATTGGTCAGCTTGATCTGGTTGGAGGGCTGGTTGATGCGGGACATGGCGGGCAAGCGGGTTGGGTGCTGTACGGCGGCGTAGAGAAAGGAGCGAAGTAAAGACAGGAAGGAAGCCAAATAAATAAGACAATGCAGCTGGCTGGAGGTCGTCTGGTCGTCTGGTCGTGAAGTGGGATGAAAGAAAGCAAGTTGTCGTTAAATACTTCAGGCAAGGTCAGGAAGTGTTAGCGACTGGACTTTTCTTCGACCCCGCCATCGAGGCGCGCTGGGGATTTCTTGCGCCAGGCCCCGCTCGTCCAGAATTGGAAAACTGGAACCTTCGTCGTTGAGTCACTTGGTGAACTTGCAACTTAGAGACCTTGCCTTAATAATAGTCGTCGCATAGGATGTGTGAGTGACTCTTAATTCGTGGCAAAGACTCAGGCCGGTGACGAGTTTTGGCCTTGTCATGACCAAAGCTGTTCTTCTGTTGGCATAAGGCAGGGTTGGAATACCTTTCTTCTAGATACTTGGTAGAGATGTATCGAAGGCACATCGCATGAAGGCATGTCAGTCACTACATGACTGAAAAGAGCTGACGATATCGCGTATAAGAATTTGTAAGAATTTGAGCATATCACACCACGGCAAGTAATGTCGAGCGAATCCTAGTAGGTATACAAAACTGACCCACTGGCTGACGTTTGCAGACGGGAACTAGATACTTGCTCTTGATGATCCGTGCCAATACTCACTGCAACCTGGGTATGATCTTTAGCAAGGTATTCCCGATTTCTGCTTAAACTTGGAATACATGATAGCTTAGTTTGTGCTTTGGTTCTCACATGATCGAGCCACTTTCATATGCACTTGGCTCAAAGCCGCCGTTCTCGATTTAATGGTTGAACACAAAAGGGAGGCAATGCTTCACCTAAATGACAACGGTTGCTGGAGTTAGGCGGCATCTAGCCGCGAACACGTAAGTTAGGTGTATGTCCGAGTTAAACCGTAGTGTCAGATTCCAGGTCAAATCGGACCCCTAAGTGCATTCTTTAGGGTAGGATCCAATGAGGTGTGGATGAGGATTTGCAGTATGACAACGTGTCAGGCTTATCTGATCAGGCCCATACTTCTTCATGCCTTCATGCGTGGCAGAGGACGTCTGGATTCAACGCTGTGGCAGCTTCGGTTTCGGGAAAGCAATGTTGTTACAGACTCGGCCCCACAGCAAGGGTAACGCTTAGTCGATACTACCTGGTCAAGACATCCGAGGCGTGACCTGTTCCAAGGACCTCAGGGACCTGGCTTGCTTAAACGATATCCATTTAGGCATTTGAGAGTATCCGACCGAGGCTCATCGACCAATCGTAAACTCGCAACCAATACGCAGGTGGTTGCTTCGTTATCATGAAATGCAGGTAGTAAGTAGGTGGCTCTCAGCCACGACACCGACTGAGACACCTGGTCCCCTTACGTCATGTCATGGCCTGGATCATGCCCGAACCCGGCCGATCCGCCACCAGCCTAAGGACATGGACGCTGGGGATGAAGGGGCAACAAAACAGCGCGCCTGGGGCGAAATAATGAACGACGCTAGCCGTTCTCTTATTGTTGTTTCTCAGTGAAGACCACGACTCGGTGAGTGAGGCGATGGCGCTCTGGAATGACGCTCGTACCTGACTCGGCGCTTATCGTCAACCATCAAGGTCAATGCGGACATGCGTCACGTTATCAGCTGGTGTGGAGCACGTTGCCAGTTCCTGCCTAAGACGCTCTGTCGCTAGCGCTAACGCGGGGAGGCATGGAGGCTGATTGGGTCATGCTCCCTCCCAAAGGTCCTAGCAGGGACCAATCCTCCCGGTACGGTAGGTTGCTGGGCAGCTCCTCCCCCAGTTTCCGAGCACGGCACCCTCCCATATTACGTCGCTTCCGCGCCCACCGTTCTCGCTTCTTCCTCTTCTCTCCTCCATACCACTCTACCTTTATCTATCTCCCCGGCCCAAACCATCATCAACACATCCATCGCCGGCGCCTCTATCAACATCAGAATCCATTCCGGCACAGTTAGCAATCATGCGCTTGTCAACCTCCGCCCTCGTGCTGGGCGCCGCTTCGTCGGCCGTTGGCTTCCAGGACCAGAAGGTCATGGGCGGTGACTCCAACAAGCCCATCATTGACCTCAACAAGATCGCTGACTGGACCAAACCCCTCGAGGAGATCTTTGGTGATATTACCTCTGAGGCCAAGGCCGCCTGGGACGAGGTTTCCATGCTCGTCCCCGAGGCCGTCGAGGCCTTCAAGAAGCAGGCTCAAGGCACCAAGCCCAAGCCTAGCTCCCGCAGGCCTGACAGCCACTGGGACCACATCCTCAAGGGCGAGGATGTCCAGGCCCTTTGGACCAACAAGGATGGCGAGTCCCAGCGTGAGCTTGGTGGAAAGCTCGAGAACTACAAGCTGCGCACCAAGAAGGTCGACCCCAAGAGCCTGGGCGTCGATGATGTCAAACAGTACAGCGGTTATCTTGATGATGATGAGGAGGACAAGCATCTTTTCTACTGTAAGTCCAACTAGGCTGACTTACGTCTGACCCCTGCTAATGATTCTAAGGGTTCTTTGAGTCTCGCAACGATCCTGCCAACGACCCCGTCGTCCTGTGGCTCAACGGTGGCCCCGGTTGCTCATCTTTGACCGGACTGTTCCTTGAGCTCGGCCCCTCTTCCATCAACGAGAAGCTCGAGATTGTCCGAAACCCTTCCTCGTGGAACAACAACGCTTCGGTCATCTTCCTTGACCAGCCCGTCAACGTCGGCTACTCCTACAGCGGTGGCTCAGTGAGCGACACCGTTGCTGCCGGCAAGGACATCTACGCCCTCCTCACTCTCTTCTTCAAGCAGTTCCCTCAGTATGCTAAGCAGGACTTCCACATTGCTGGAGAGTCGTACGCTGGCCACTACATTCCCGTTTTCGCATCGGAGATTCTGTCTCACGAGAACCGAAACATCAACCTTCAGAGTGTGCTGATCGGTAACGGTCTCACTGACGGTTACACTCAATATGCCTACTACCGACCCATGGCTTGCGGCGAGGGTGGTTACCCTTCTGTCCTCAGCGAAGGCGAGTGCCAATCCATGGACAACGCTCTGCCCCGCTGCCAGTCCCTCATCAAGAGCTGCTATGAGTCTGGAAGCTCCTGGTCGTGTGTGCCCGCCAGCATCTACTGCAACAACGCCATGATGGGCCCTTACCAACGCACTGGCCGCAATGTCTATGACATCCGAGGCAACTGTGAAGACAGCAACAACCTGTGCTACTCTGGTCTCGGTTACATCTCAGACTACCTCAACCAGGACCACGTCAAGGAGGCCCTCGGTGCTGAGGTCAGCAGCTACGACAGCTGCAACATGGACATCAACCGCAACTTCCTCTTTGCTGGTGACTGGATGCAGCCTTACCACCATGTTGTGCCTGGTCTCCTGGAGAAGATCCCTGTCCTGATCTACGCTGGTGACGCCGACTTCATTTGCAACTGGCTCGGCAACCAAGCCTGGACCAACGAGCTCGAGTGGGACGGCCAGAAGGGTTTCGTTAACGCCGACATCAAGCCCCTGAAAGTCAATGAGAAGTCTGAGGAGTATGGCAAGGTCAAGTCCAGCGGTCACTTTACCTTCATGCAAATCTATGGTGCTGGCCACATGGTGCCCATGGACCAGCCTGAGGCGTCTGTTGACTTCTTCAACCGCTGGTTGGGTGGTGAGTGGTTCTAAATTGAACCCGAGTCCAATCGGACGACACCGGCCTTGTTGGTAACCGGATGAGCTTATGGATTTTGTGATGTACAAGTACACTCATACGAGATGTCATGATCGTGCGTTGGATAGCGACAGAGTTAGGTCTGCAAGCCGTGACCATAATGGCTGGCAGATATATACGTATTATATGAATGTAAATCATGATGAAACCAATGCGTTTTCTGTGAACGAGGTGACAGTACACATGTGACTGCGTGGAAACCACTTACGTTTGACAGAGCCTTAGACCCGTATCTTGAAGTTAGTAAACTAGGTAGGTAGGCTGAGACAATGAAGAGGTGTAGGGTTGCCGTGCTCGTAAATGACTCTTGTCCTATAGTCCTTTTTGAACCTCCAACAAGCCCTCAACACTGTTCAACGTCAAACGTCTTGTTAGGTCTTCGGGCTTTTGACTTGTGAGATAAGAAGAGTCCGGATCCTGCGGCGATCGGGGTGAACTACGAGTTTCACCGAGACTCAGGAACAAAGCACTGCTTTGTTTGGAAAATTTCAAAGGCTGCGTGTAGCTAGCAACCTGTCTCACTTGAAAGGATTGCCTTTGCGCCAAGCCATCTGATGAGCCGGAAGGTATGTAGGAAGCGGCGCCTGGCGCACAGGCGGAGTCGGGATTTACGAGGGATGGCGCAAGTCCGACGGAGAGTCGAGCGGCAATAAATCTCCACTTTCGGCCGAGCGGGCGAAACGAGGACGGCGTGGACCCCGACAACCCGGTTGATGACGATGGCTGCGAGATCTACGGATAGGTATGTACGAATAGGTGTGTGCCTGCCCGGGGTTGGCATTGCCCCCCTGGACGGTGCTGCTTACTGTAGCCTAGATGAATTATCGTCAGATTCAAGACACAATCACTGACGCCGAGTTTGTGCCAGCCAGTGTCATCAGTGCCTGAGAAGGTTGCCTGTTTGGGAATGAAGGGATCTGATAGTGGGTGGCATTCGGCTTGTCGTCTGGATATTCGGAGTTTCGCGCCTCGTGGGCAGGTGGTGTAAATCTGAGATGGCAGGGGGGTTTGCACACGGTGTCAAAGGCCGACCAGGGTGGTACCATTCTGGGGGTTAAGCCGGATGGGCGGGTGGGCATTTCTGGGAAGAGACGGGGAGAAGCGGTTTTGTTGAGGACCTCGCCCGTCCGGGTCGGTGAGGCGGGCTTGCATGAAGGGCAAAGACAAAAGAGGCTGAGGCAGCATTTGTTCAGGCGGGTGCTGGTGGATGACAAGATTAGGAAGAGAATGACGCATGTGATTTGAGGCCAGGATAAGGATTACTTACTGCGTAATCGCTTCGTACCTTACGGCAAACGATAGTACACCTCCTGGCCATCAATTACATCAGAACAGGGATCGCTTGGACTGTTGGAGTCGAGGCTACGGCGCGCACCTTAAACTAAATCGACGACGACCAGCAGCAAAATACTGGAAAGTAGCACCACGAAACTGGCCATTATCGATCGGAAGGCGTCATCAGATGGCGTTGGAGGTGTGAATGTCGTACATGGGCGCAACATGGGAGCGCAAGGACCTGGGTACATACCGCGGCGCGGTAAAGCATCATGACTGTGGGCCACGGACATTTGCACTCTCCGGCTTGGAGAGGTTTGCCGTTGCATCACGGAAAGACGACCAAGCCCGTGCTCCACAGCCCCGGGAGGCGAAAATCGGGCATTGCATTAGTGCTTCCCCAACAAAAACCGGCCCAGCGATTGCTGACTTTTTTTTTCCTTCTCATTCTGTTGTCTCGCCTCTGGCGGTTCTGGATGCCCTCGTTCGGATTGGGATGTTGGCCGCTGCCAACGGCTGGTACGTACCCGTGATGTTTTGATATTATCCTTTATTGCTTCCCCGCGCAGCATGTACTCTGGATGGATCCTGGCCATGTTCCATTTGGCAATCACAGGCCAACTGCTACCTTGTGATGTTGATCGTGGAATACGAATACTTCCACGAGCTGAGTTTGCTGGAAGGGCTGAGATGTACCTCCGACCTTCTCGAAGGGTGCTGTGTGCTTTAAATTGACGGAGCCAATCTGGATCCCCGTTTCTTCACCGTCATGGGCCGCCTCCTGTGTCCTTTGCGCTCTTTCGCGCTGGCCCACAGGCACACATCTTGACGTCTCCGGTCTCCGGGGGGGAGGGGGGGGGGGAACAGATGTGATGGGGAGCTCAAATGATCTTGTCCAATTGTCAATGTCGTATTGTACCGTGGCGGTTTGCAGTTTCAGCTGGGGAGCGGTGCTCAACGGCTTGGTTGAGTGCATCTTCAATGTCCAGGCGTCGTGGAACCACACAAGTAAACAAAGTGTAAAGCTCAGCATTCTTCGATGGGCCGCGGTTCAGGGTCCCCCGGACCCACCCCACACACGCACCGAAGCCCTGTAGACGTACGTGCGTACTTTTGCCCCCCCCGACCCGCGTGCCACATTGCCCTGAACGTGTTTTTTGTTGTTCTCACCCGGTGATTTGATAGGGGACAGGATTTGAAAAGCTCCACGACTTGGCCACGGGCTTGGGCGTCATTTCGGAGGGTGCTTGCTATTCAAGGCAAGGTAACAAGTTGTGTCCCGTACGTACCTGTGTGTCCCTGCTGGGAACGGGACACGGAGGGAGGGGAGGTGCACACCCCCATTGGCACATGGTAGATGTGGATGAGAGCTGTTCAATATTCAACTCCAGATAACCGTCCACACACGCCGCATATATTTTAAAACACAGTTTCAAACTTTACTTTGCACACAAGCTACCTACTAGTAACAAGATAAATAAACAGGCAGATAGGTATAGATACAGAGGATAGACTCAGGACGGATGGGAAGACCCAAGCCAGGCTAATTCGTACGTACGCAGATCTACTTGGTACCTAGTGGGTGTCAGTCTCTCAACATGGATGGTACGTGCTTTCCCTGACCCCTTCCTGACTTGGCCCTGACCCCCCGGTCCCGGTCTTAATCAACTCTCACCCCCCACCATCCTAAGCAGGTAAGTGAGGTAGGTGCGTCCCGGGTGCGAAAAAAGTGCCTGGAAAAGCAGCCCAAGCTGGACGTCTACCGCAACTCTTTTAAACTAAGCTTCGTCTCTCCCTCTCTTCCGCTCCTATTTTCTTCTTCCTGTATCCTCGTCCTCATTTTCCTCTCCTCCCGAACATCAATCTTCTCCAACTGCTCCTTTAGACCATCCTCCCTGACCTTGTTTGGTCTTAATTATCCGTTGTCTTTCACGCTTCCTCCTCCTCCTTCGTCCTCTCCCCACCACTTCCTCTTACTCTCAACAAACCAAAACCCAGAGCGCCAGAAGGACAATTAATCAAGATCGAACCGACCTCGAAGGCCTAAAAAACCCCAAATTCGCCGTACTCTCAACCTACCCATTGAGCTTCTCCGGCGAGGCTACACCCCATCCACAACCACCCCGCAAAGTAATTGTCGTCCCTTGATCGACTCTCTTCGTTCCCCGACGGCGGAATCAAGTCAATTGACTGACGACGAGGCTATCCGAGCCGTCAATCTTCTACAAAACTTCACTAGCTCTCCATCACAACCTGCACAGCCGTCGCCATGGCCGACCCAGTCCAGGTGTTCCGCTCCTTGCCGGACTCGAATCTCTTCGGCTTCCCTCCCGCCAATGCACCAGCGCCGATCCCTCCCATTGCTGTTACGACCTCTATCATGCGTCCTTTCAACATCCCCGATCATTTATTCACCGCCGCTCTCGACTGGACGGTTCCTTTGACCATTGCTACTCTCTATGCCGTTACCGTCAAGAGCCTCAACATATATAACAAGGCCCACAACAAGAAGCCCTGGGCTATCAGCAAATCCCGCCCCTTCTTCGCATTTGTGGTCCTCCACAACATCTTCCTCGCCGTCTACTCGGCCTGGACGTTCTGGGGTATGCTTGGTGGCATGAGGAGGAGCATCCTCAATCCCATGGGACCTGAAGGTCTCGTCGGCACGGCTGATAGCTTCTGCCGTCTACACGGCAGCTCCGGCCCCGGCAACTCCGTCTACTACGAAGAGGCCTCAAGCTCCTGGGTCTCTTTGGTACAGGGTTCGCATATTGTTGACGGCCTCCCCAGCCGCACTGAGACGGGCCGCATGTGGAATGAGGGCTTGGCTTACTACGGCTGGATCTTCTACCTTAGCAAGTTCTACGAGGTTCTCGACACCTTCATCATCCTCGCCAAGGGCAAACCCAGCTCTACTCTCCAGACCTACCACCATGCTGGTGCCATGCTCTCCATGTGGGCTGGTATCCGTTACATGTCCGCCCCCATCTGGATGTTTGTCCTCATCAACTCCTTTATTCATTCATTGATGGTGAGTTTTCTTTTTTTGCGGACGTCCTTAAAAAATCACGTCTCCGAAGCTAACCTTGGACCGCTTTAGTACTTTTACTATACCCTGACTGCGTTCTCAATCAGAGTCCCGACACCTATCAAGCGTACCCTCACATCAATGCAGATCACCCAGTTCCTTGTTGGTGCCTCTTACGCCATGCTTCACTCATTTGTCACTTACACGGTTCCTATTACCACTCGCGTCAATGCCGTGGTTCAGGACAACGCGGCCGCTTCCTCGGCCTCCGTTGTTCCCGTTGTTGCCGCCAATGCTATCGATTCCTTGAAGAACTACATTCTTGGTGCTGCCGGTGCTGCCGGTGCTGCCGGTGCTGCGACTGCCGGTGCGGAGGCCGCAGCAGTACCGTCCCATGTGGAGACGACGGTCATCGGCGAGACTCGATACATCACTCAACCATGCATCGCCACCACCGGTGAGACGTTTGCTATCTGGCTCAACGTGGTATATCTTGCACCCTTGACCTACCTCTTTGTCAGCTTCTTCATCGCCAGCTACGTGAAGCGCAGCAACGCTGCTACCAAGATCGGCGGCAAGAAAACGGCACCAAGCGTCAACGACAACGTTCTCCTCGCGGAGAAAGCTGGCTGGGATGCCGCCAAGGGAATTGAGAAGGAGGTCTATGGTGGAGAGAGCATGGTCAACGGCTCGTCTGATGAGACCCCCTTGACGCCTTCTCCCAAGAGATCCAACGGCAAGGCCCGCCGGAGGGCTTAGATGGTTGATGAAAGGAGGAACTGTGGGGAACGAAAAAAAAAAAGAAAAAAGAGATTCCGGGGCTTGGCTACTACTCATATGTGTGAATGATCTTGTGGTGTCTCACTGTCTGTCGGAAGGGATGCTTGTTTGGTGCATTGGGAGGTTTGGGGAGGTTCCTTGGGAATGCTACCTATATATGAACTATATAGACTCGGAAGAGAACGAACGGAGGATGGGATGAGCGATAGAGCGTCTCAATTGGAGCGAACAGTTTTTATTGATTTGGACATCAACCGGAACTGATGTGAAGTTGTTAACATTGCCAGGGTGATGTCACTGGTAAACTTGAAGCTACCTTAGTTCCATTATAGTGAATGGAAACGACACTGGTTTCAAACGGGGAATGCCTCTTCCCTGGCTTTGGCTCAGGTTGAATCGAGTTCAGCCCTGTTGAGTGTTCAAGTTCAGAGACGGTCACCCACCCCCGCTGGACAGCAAATCCAGATCGCAGTTTGCAAGCTTTGGT
Source organism: Neonectria magnoliae (assembly GCA_037954305.1). Taxonomy (NCBI): domain Eukaryota; kingdom Fungi; phylum Ascomycota; class Sordariomycetes; order Hypocreales; family Nectriaceae; genus Neonectria; species Neonectria magnoliae. The sequence goes on from JAZAVK010000003.1 coordinate 140,558, forward strand.
GCCCACCCAGACTCGTTGACCGATGCGCCACATCATAGACCAGCAGCTACTTGATTGCTTGGCACACGCACGAAGGTTCAGACGGGAAACATTTGCAGGTTTGAATCTTCGAAGCTGTGTCAATATCTATGTATTTCGTTGCGGCGGCGATCTGTGGATCTGGCCATGTACAGCCGCAAACTTCCTAATGTATATATGTATGTCCGGTCTGGAATGGCTCATAATCCATGTCCTCTATGTGTATGTGCGCGTGTGAGGCCGTTCGTCGAAATAAAGCATTAGTGACGAGCCCGGTAAAAGTCCGCGTCCCGATCCCGGAGAGGGCCGGGCGCCAAGACAGCAGCTCATGTGTCGCATGAAACCCGTGAAGAAAGCGCATTTAAAATAACCAACAACGCAAAACAGGCAGGTGTGATGATCCTGCTAACCCATAACGCCTCGCTTTGCAACATCAAACGCGATAAAACAGGGTACCGGAAACGGCGAGCGGCCGCGTCCGGGGTGGTGATGGGTAGGTATGTGGGGCTGGCGGGGAGTGCCCGAAGGAGGAAGGAGAATGGGGTGATTGGCGGGCTCGGCATAGAGCCGAGTCCGTTGTCGTGTGATTTCTATCAATCTATTGTCGTTTTGGTCGTGGCCGTGGCTTCGTGAAGCAAATCGAAGATCGAACCGCTTCGGGTATCTCTTGCTGTCTCTCTTCAAAGTGGCAGTGGTGTGTTCTGGAGGTCTTGTGTGTGGGTGAACAAGATCGGTTGAGGACTATGCGCTGACCCCATGTACTGGTCTCCCGGATGTGTGTGTGGTATGTGTGTTGTCGGAATGATTCATGAGACGCTCAGAATGTGCTCCAATTCCAGTCCCGGGGAACACTGGCCGCAATCTCGGGGCCCGTGGGTAGCTGGCTGCCTTTGCCACCGGCAGTGATGGGAGTGGAAGGGGTGTCATGGATATCTGAGGACGCAGCACTCGAAGCCTGGCTGTTGTTCCGGCTGTACCAGATCTTGAACTCTTCAAAACAGTGGCCGCATGTGCGTGAGGCAGCAGCGCGCGGGTTAAACTTGGCATGCTGGTCTAGGGGCGCGAGGAAAGCCGAGTGCCAATCGCAGAAGATGTTGCCGCATTTGCGGCAGTGGTGCCGGCGAGTGAAGTAGCTGAAGGAGCGCTTGCAGGTCGCATCATCGCAGACTGAGGATTCGATGTCGGCCTGGAGAAGCTGATGTTAGCAACCATGTGCGCAAAACCTGGGGTATGACAGGGAGTTTGAAACATGACGCAATGGGAGGCACGGAACATGATGGGATAGTCTGAGACATGAGTGACGAGGGGAATGTCCTATCTGCGATTGGCACAAGGGGGAGGGAAAGTGGGCGGCGGATGGGATGAGCAAACTCACCTTCCAGTGCTTGCGGGTAGGCAGTGCCGTAACCTCCGGAAACAGATCGAGGTCGAAGTCGCCGTCAATGCTGCTCCGACTGCTGTCGCCAGTCGAGGTGCGGACAAGGCGATGGCCAAAGACGGACATGCCGGGCAGGTTCATGATGCTGCTGTTGGTGCGTCGCAGTGTGAGGTCGGAGTCTGAGCTTGAGGATGAGGCAGCATCGTCGGTCTTCGGCTTGGTGGTCTTTGATGGAAATAGGTTGGGACGCAGAGCGGCAGGCATGTACATTGGGCGGACCTGGCGAGCGTGGTACGTCTTGGGCGAGGTGGGATTTGACTCGGGGCTCGTGGACTGAGAGGTACTGAGAGGCGAGATCTGAGGCCCAACGGGGATCTGGAAGGACTGGGAGCGGTGGTGAGGGCGCTGTTGAGGAAAGAAATGGCGAGACTGCTGGTCGCCCGGCAGAGTAGGCATGACGAGGTCGGCGGCCATGGCGACGGATGGTGGAGGTTTGACGCTGGCGAGGGAAGCGAGAGATGACGTGGAACCTCGAATTGTGGATGTGGATCGGGTGGCCGTCGTCGATGGGCCTTGTTGTTGTTGAGGAGGAGGAGGAGGAGTAGTTGGAGGGAGTGAAGACGAAGTGGGAGTTGCAGAGGTGGAGGGAAATGGTCGTGGGAGAGGAGGCGGAGGCGGAGGAGGAGGAGGAGGAGGAGGAGGAGGAGGAGGAGGAGGAGATAATAGTTAAACCCGATTAGTTGTGGGTAGCGAGCAGAGATGGACCAGAGGGCGAGAAGAGGGTCAAGCCAGAGTTTAAACTAAAATGCGCGCGGACGAGCGTTGGTTGCGTGGGTGGGACGGGGGAACCCTGTAAGCCTTCGCTCTTCAGTGCTCCAAGTGCTGGAGAGTGCTGCAGCGTAGGGATGGTGTGGGTGGTGTGGGTGGTGTGGATGGGGAGATGGAGGGATGGAGGAGGCGGTGGAGAAGCATGGACGGAAGTCGCATTTTGGTGGCTTGGTGTTTGCCGGGGGTCGTGCGTTGGGCGGCGGCCTTGTTCGGCAATGTCTTAGTCCAAAGGACTCTACTAAGTAGAGAGAGAGAGAGAGAGTTGTGTGTGTGGGTTGTGGGTTTTGCGTGTTGGCATTTGCTTTTTTATTGTATTTTAGCTTCGCTTTGCCTTTGAATCTGATTTGTTGTTTGCTTCCGTGGAAGAAGCCGGATAAGAGGGAGGGAGAAAGGATACGGGAAGCCAGCCTTAGCTCACTGCTACATACATCCTGCGTAGGACGAGATGGGATGAGATGGGATGAGATGGTCTGGCATGTGGGAGAGGCGGGAGATGGGCGAACCAGCGAGTACACTCAATGAGATGGTACGTAGCACTCGGTACCGTTGATGGCTGTGAGTTGTTTTTCTATCCCGACTTCCTGGTTGGATGGTCTGGGAGAATGGAGAAAATGGAGCATGGAGAATGGGAAAGACGGGGTGTTGTTGAGAACCAGAGCGTGTGTGTGGATGGTCCATAAAGTCCACTTCATACACCGCCGGGGCATGGGATGAGATGGATGGCCGATCGGAGGGTGGACTTGGGGGTCTGGGAAGTGGGAAGATGCCCACCCATCATCATCATCCCTGGTCGGATTTGATGACCAAGTTGGAGCAGCCGGCAATGCCCCACGGAGAAACGCGCACCGACCTGGGCCAGAGACAGCCAGGTCCAGCCGAGGTGCGAGTCGAGTCTGAGACGAGTTTGTCTTGCCTGTCTGAAGCGCGTGTCGACGATCCGATCGAGGTTCCGAGCGATGTGTCGGGCGTTCAGGTTTCGTCTCTAGCTTAGGTTTCCCCTGACGTCGTCAACTCGTCACGAACGTAGCACCAAGGTAGTTGCCGGCGCCGGGGAACATGTCCAAGGCAACCCGACCCAACGATGCGACGTCTTCAGCTTGTTTGCTATAAGTTAAGGTTCATTTGCCTGCACAGTTTAGCCGTCTCTGACGCTCGTCCTTTGTTGACGGCCGTCGGGGCGGTCTCGGCGTGTCCAAGCCACTTGGGGTCAGGCAGCTAGAACGCTGCCGGGGCGAACACCGCTACTGCTCCCGCAACCCGCACCGGTGGGAGAGCAGTGTGCATTCTGCGACTGTGGTTGTATCTGTGGTGTGGCAATGGAGAATGGACCACTCCAGGGGGGGGGCGTAAGTGGAGGAGTGATACGAACAGCATGAGCAGGCGAGAGCGTCAGATCCAGAGTGGGAGCCGACACGCGCTGGGGCTGACTTTTCATGAGGCGGCCATTGGCCCCAAGCCAGGGCCGTCTTGGTGTAAATGATTGGATCGCCGTTCACTCTTGGGCCCAGAACCCTTTTATCTTAGGTCTAGTCTCGTAGGTGGGCTGCTTAGAGTCTTGACCGTGAGCTCTCTTAGCCGGGCCATCCCTGCCACCCAAGAAGCGGCGGCTTTGTGTGCTGTGCGTCCCTTCCCGGGACCGGCTCCAATAGCTGGCAACGGTGTTGCGGTTTTGGGTTGAGCCTCGTGGGTTGACTCGGTCGGGTGAGGGGTCGCTCGCGGTCGGCCCCGGGACGGACTTGCTAGGACATGGGACCCAGCGCGCGACCGGCCGATCGAGCGAGCGAACGGCATTACCGATGCGACGATGCGATGTGATGGTTTGCCCGTGTTAGAAGCGTGAATGAGCCAACAGTTACGTACGAGTAAACCTGCGGCGACGGAGATGCTGCGTTCTAGAAGGGCTGGATAGAAACCGAGAAGCTATCACCACGTAGACGTCGGAAGGTAGGTAGGTAGTTAGGTTGGTATTCGTAGGTAGGAGGAGCTAGAGGAGCGCGCGGACCGAAGAGAAGAGGACCTGGATTTTTAGGAACCGATGTCAACCGGAGGAAGGTGCAACTGATGCCTCCCATCATGCATCCATCATCCATTTAGGCATTCGCGGCCTGTAAGAGAAGGATCTACTCGACCAGGCTGTCATGTCCGTCCTGTTCCCAAATCCCAGTCTCAATTGAGCACTGTTGCAATTGCGGCTGCAGAGTTTCGATAACCGAGGAATCTACATTGTCGTACTCGACTAAGTTTCGTACGTATTAGCCTCTCTGTATCCCATACCTAGCCTGTTCATTCAACCATCCAATCCCCCCCATGTCAAGTCTGCATACATATCCTCTTCAGTTGAAGCGCCCTACAACTCGCGGGACCTACATGAACATCCATGCCATATCGTTCGTGGCGTCCTTTGGTTGCTGTCTCTCGGATTCTCGATCCGATCGATGCACCGCGCTGCCTGCACTGCGCTGCTCTATCGCGATCTGGGCCTCTCCCCTCGCCGTCTAGCCCTTCACCGATGTCGAGATCGACGACGGCCTGCATCGCCTACTACATAGTAGTTATTAGTGTCATCCTCATCTCTAGACCGCTCACAAGCCGGTGAACACAATCACTAGTAGCCTCAACTAAAGAATATCCGCCCGCTTCTTTCGTTCTTTTCACTTTTGCCTTCCAATTGCCCGCCAAGACGGCTCTGGTTGACACCGGCAAGACTTCCCTACCTCCTTTACTCCCTTGTTCACTCGCCGCGGTCTCCTTACTTCGGGCTCTTCTGGTTGGATTTCCCATGACCTAACCGTACCCACCAGCCGCTCCACCGGAGCGCGCCGACTCCACTCCTAGGACACCTAGAGGATCGCTGGTGGCTCTCAATTTGCAAGGGGGAGACAGCGAGATGTGAGAACTGAGAGAAACAGGCTGCTTTAGGTAAGAACGGGGACGAGCGCCGAACAGTGGAGTCGGCCATGACGAGCCATCGGAACGCGCAAACCGACCAGTCGCCCAGTCGCCCACCGGCCCGGACCTGGTCCTTGCCAACCTGGAGCCTGGCCTTCTTCTCACTTGTTCACTGGAGCCCGGTCAGCGCTTTCCGTTCCCTCGCGCGCCGTCACTGGCGCTGGCTTCTTTCTAGAACGTCTGGAAGGTTGGAGGCTGGTGGGTGGCCCAGGTATGGATTCTTGCGACGCTGGATCAATCCTCCCTCATCTTCATCAACGTCGCCGCAAAACGTTCGTAGACAGCTGCCCGGTCTCGTGACTACTTCCCTAGTTCCACCGAATTCGTCCACGCCGGAATATTTCCGCTCAGCGTTCGAGCCATTCTACGAAATGCGGCATCTCCCACTCGTCAAGATGAACGGCTTTGGACCCACGCAGGGTCCATCCAACAGAATCGCCTCGAGACCGAAGGGTTGAGGAGGGACCTGGCGTGATCGCTGCGCGGGTGGCGGCCTCGCATTCACTTCACTCGACCTTGAAGACTCTGTTAGTAACTCTGACCGGAGCTGCGTGTTTTGTTATCATTGATACCAGACTCTGGACGGCCATTCCTTTGCGGCAGCCTTAGACGAGCTTGCAACTAAGTAAACCGAAGATGCATATCCTTTCTGGACGCGGGCAATAGGCCTCAAACCAAAACACTGGTTCATGTGGATCCCCTAACCGTCATTCCAACCTGGCATACTGGTCTCGTTGGACCTTTCGCTTTCTCGAGTCTCTCAGCGACTTGAGCCAGCAACCTCTACGTCCATCTCCTCTTGACAATGGATGGAGAAGGTGTTCCCAGACGCCCAGTTCGCCTGCCACCTCGAGTCTCAAACTGGCCTCCACTGGATTGAGCACAGGAAGAGTGGAGAGAGATTTGACCGGCGATGGAGAACACACGGTGGGCCTTGTCCATTCGCAGTACAACGAAGGCCATACATACCGTCGCCTGGGTCCGCTTGGCGCTGCCGATGGCCGGCCAAATCCAACTGGCCTCGCCACAGCCACGTTTTCTCCTCGATGCAAACAGACTGGACTGTCCAATGATTGGCCGTCATCGAGGAAGTTAGAGACCGTGCTTATCGTACAGTACTACGTCGTACGCAAAGCAAGCGCTCCTAGCTCGTCGTCACCGCCACCGTCATCAGTAGGAACATCAACGGAGTCTACCCAAGAGGAGGTGGGATAGTAAGTTACTAGGCCAGTTGGCAGCTGGCAGGAGAGTCAAAGCATCCCGTGGAGATCGGCAAGTCTAGTCTCTGGGCTCCCCCCACCTAGCAAGATGAGAGATCGTCAGGCTCGTATGCAACGAACCCAAGGGTCCTGCCAACCCGGCTCTGTGCGGCCAACCCGGCTCTGTGCGGCCAACCCGGCTCTGTGCGGCCAAGGGTGATTCGCAAGTCGCAACTCTACGGAGATGCTGCGACGCTGCGACGCTTGTCAGCCATGGAAAATACTGTACTAACTAGTACGGAATGCGGAGGTGGGTGCCCGCGCCACATGTCGTCGTCGTCCGTCCACCGGATGTCGCACAGCAGCGACTTCGCCGCGGACACTGCGGATGATGTGTTGTATCCAATGAAGTCGAGACATGCCAGTCAGTCAGTGAGTCCGTCGGTCAATCAGTCAGGCAGGCAGGTCAGTCAGTCAGTCAGCCAGCAAATCAGTCGGTCACTCAGTCACTCATGCATGAAGGTGTCGCTGACCGTTGAACGAATATGGAAACAAGCCGACTCCAGCCGCCCTCAGAACTTGAAGGCAGCCGACTCCCGCAGATTAAGGAGGCAGCTCGCAGTCGCCACAACCCGAACAGTGATGTATGAGGCGCAGGCTGGCGGCAACTCCAGCTCTGCAAACCTCAACCTTCCAGGGCAAGTCTCCCCGAACGAGGTTGCGAAAGACACGAGGGCCTGGGTCATCTCTTTTCCACCGCCGCAGCCACTGCAGCCTCAACGCTCCGCAGTGTCATGCTCGGATGGGGAAATGCCAACCACCCTTGCCTGCATAGGACCCCGCCCGTCTTCCATGTCTTGATGACTCGACGAGAGAAGCATGGCGGCGCCTGGCTTCTTTCGGGTCATGACATGCAAGTTTGCGGCTCTCTTATCGCTGCGCTGCAATTGGCTGATCGGGGAACCTGACCGGCATCTGTTCGCTTCCCCAGCCGAGCAAACCAAACTCGACCCTTGTCATTTTCTGGTCTGTGAGTCTGTGTGTCTGCTCCAGGCATGACATCCTCCTCTCTACGGTACGTACAGTATTAGGCTTCCAATGGCTATCATCGCTCGCTATCAATATCGCCATGTACAGTACGTATCGCCACCCATCAATCTAGGCATGTATGTACTGTATGTAGCCTGCAGCAAAGCCTCATGCAGCAAACACACCCACTCGCTTCATCCTTCCTCCACCGCCTTTCTGCTCCAGCTTCCTTTTCGTCCCGTGACCCCCCGTTACTCCCGCCCGTGCCCTCCGTCTCCTGCGCCTGCCGCCGGTCATGTGCCCCGAGCTCAACGGTCCGCCTCCGACCGAACCCCTCTTTCTCGGCTTGAACCACCACCACGTGCGAGAACGGCCGTCGGGACGGCTCCGGGGGATCACGAGGACTACCAGGCCCTCGATATCCACCGGTCAAAGGTACGCATTGTAGCGAGCGCGGCGGCGTCGCCGTTGTCGTCGTCTCTAGCCCGAGTTGCCCGAAACAAGAAAAACGACCCTGAATGTCTCAGAGCCTAGGCCCACCATGCTTGCTTTTTGGGGGCCCTCTCTGGCCTCATCCGTTGATTAATGCTGTTTTCTGTGCGCTGAACTGCGGGCACTCTTCTGCATCTGCGGCCACTACTTGCTAGCGACATACCCATCCCCCCACCCAAAGAGGCAACTTGTCTCCTCCTCTTGACTTGCGAATGCTTGTTTGCTTGTGTACCTAGTTAGTTGCTTGTTGACGCGCGAGACAACTACACCGTCGTCCCAGTAGTTTCAGCTCTTCGCCTTGGTTGCAGGTACTCTAATTGCTACTCACTACATAGTATTGCAATGTACTTCGTACCTAGTCGTCGACAGTGTCCCTAGCATTCAGCCGCAATTCTGGTCTCCTGCTTCCTTGTTTGTTTCCCTACATGCTAGAGGTTTATCTCTCCCCTTGCCGCCCTGATGCCCATGCCTATCCACAATATGCGGCCGTACTCAAACCCTCATCAAAGCCCCCCCATGTTGCCTCGTAATCAACATAGGCGCCCTCTGGTTACTACAATGCACACGAGAGCCTTGCCAACCCCCCCTCAATCATTGTCCGCATCATTGCCCCGCCATGGCCCCGTCTGAGGAGATGGAAAGGGGTTCAAGCCATCTCCCATCTGCCGCTCTTACCTCCGTCCTTGAGCACCACCCGCAGCCCTTCAATCACCATGGCCTTGTCCACCGCCTTGCACATGTCGTAGACCGTCAATGCCGCTGTGGACGCCGCTGTGAGCGCCTCCATCTCCACCCCAGTCTTCCCGTCGCACGTGACCGTCGCCAGGATCTCTATTGTGTCGTCACCCGTGACGTCGAGATCAACGCTGACCTTAGAGAGCGGGATCGGATGGCAGAGGGGGATCAGGTCCGGCGTTCGCTTAGATGCCATGATGCCTGCCACTCGGGCAACCCCAAGCACATCCCCCTTCTTCATTTGGTTCTCCCGAATCAGGTCGATCGCCGTCATGTTGGAGAATCGGACCGTGCAAGCCGCCTTGGCCACCCGCGATGTGATGTTCTTGCCCGAGATGGAAACCATCCGCGCTGACCCAGACTCTGATACATGCGTTAGTTGGGGGCTGTCCGGCGTCCGACGATCGTTTTGTCGAGACGGGCGAACTTGCGAGAACAACCGCCGTTGCTGAAGGGGCATGAACCCCGTTGGCCTACCATGGACGACCAACCCGTCACTGAAGATATGTCGAATGTGACGGGGCACGTCACCAGCCATGAACGGAGGTGCGGAATCTACGGTACTTCATTCAGCATATGTCCATTCGAGATGTCCAAACTCATAATTTCGTAACAAAGCTCCCCCGACGCCGCGCAGATGAACCCCGATCTAACCTCCCTCCCCATAGTATGCCGTGCAAACACTATACGTACCAAGTGACACAGAAAGGAGCTCCTTCACCCACCTATCAAGATCATGGGTCGGTTCCTCATGTGCTCCAATGCCCCGATCCCTGCGTGCTTTTCCTTCTTGCCCTTGACAGCGGCGCCAATGACGTCCAGCAACTCCATCTCGTTAGGTGCCAGCCCTAGGGGCAGCTGACTTGACGACATTAGTCCTTGCCGGCGAGCCATTTCGAGCTGTTTTATAGCTTCAAAAGCCTGTTCGTCGATAGGCTCGCCTTGATTGGACTGGCGGAGGATATCTCGCAATGAGACCTCCGCGTTTCCAAAGAGGCAGACCTTGAGGTTGCCATCACTCGTGATGCGCAAACGATTGCAAGTGCCACAGAAGTTATGTGTCATGCTCGTGATGAACCCAATGCGGCCGGCGAAACCTGGGACATGCCACGTCTTGCTGGTATCATTCTTATGATCCTGGACCTTCTGTAGAGCTGGGTACCTCGCCCGGATGAGGTCCAACATTTCCGAATAGCTGAGCATCTTCTTCTTGTTCCATTTGTTTCCGTCAAACGGCATGTATTCGATGAATCGGACCTCGATGTTCTTTTCTTGAGTCATCTCCACAAAGGGGAGGATCTCCCTATCATTGACCCCCCTCATCACAACGCAGTTGATTTTGAGCTTGATGCCCGCACCGAGCCTGTTCAGCTCCAATATCCGATCAATACTCTTCTGGACAGCATCATAGCCCTTCCTTCGTGTCATGATTTGAAACTGCCACGGATCTAGGGTATCCAAGCTGAGATTGACACCAGTCAACCCTGCCTCAACCATGCTATCCAGTTTTCGGTGGAGGGAAATTCCATTTGTGGTGATACAGATCTCTTTTAGGCCGTGTTGTCGCAGCTCTCCAATCTGATGCATCAGGGGTAGAATATCACGGCGGACAGTTGGTTCGCCCCCAGTCAGGCGAATCTTAGTCACACCCTGAGAGACGAACACCGAGGATAACATGACTATTTCTGGTGTAGTGAGCAGTTCGTTGCTCGGAGATAATGGAACGCCCTCCTCGGGCATGCAGTAGACGCATCGTAGATTGCATCGTTCTGTTACCGAAATTCGTAGGTAATCATGCTGGCGGTGGAAGGTATCGGTCAAGAAATCGGAAAAGGGTTTTGCATCACGAAGCCGTTGACGACGCGACTGTGCAAATACTGGTTCTGGGGAAGACATAGCAGTCGACCCCTCATAAACAGCCGTAGTCGCAGCCGTTGCTACCCTCCTGGAAGGGCATGCTTGAGGGAGAGTGAGCGTTGAGTGGCGTAACGAAGGCGACCAGTGACTCGCTCGAAGAAACCGGGATAGCGAGGACCGTACGGCGGTCATCATCACAACCTAGAAGCTGTGTTCTAGACCGATTCCGACGGGACGGTATCAACCTGAATGAATAAACAAATAGACTCGACAGCGATCTACACTGAAGCCATGTTGTCTTGGAGCCAAGTGGTGGACAGGGTAGATCTGAGTAGTGTAGCTGGAATGAGGCAACTGAAGGGATCGCAGAGTGTGGAAGTGGAAATTGGAAGCCACTTGGATTCTCTTGAAGAAACGATCGGAATCTGTGGGTGTCGTCCACCAGAGATGTTGGTCATGGTAGGATGAGTCAGCGTGCGAAGAAGAGGCCAAACGTAGGGTGGCGATCTCCGTGACCTCCGTACCTTCCTTCCTAGGTAGGTTTGGTACGTTGTGGGATGACACCCACTTGCTATCTAAGTTAGTTGGAATACGCACTTAGTTTAGTTATGCCTTATGTCGCGTTGGTCGCCTATCTTACCTAATTATCGCGGGGCAAGAGGGAGTTCGGAGTGGCCCAGTCCATCTGTCGTAGTGCGGTTATCCCTTCTCTTATCCCGTCGCGGGGTCTTGCGCGCTAACCGGAACGGGGTACCAAGTAAATACCAGCCGTCGACTATCTATTATCCTGCTGCCCGTAAGCAACTGGGATCAGTTGATTAGGGGCATCTTGAACGCGACAACCACGCAGGTCAATGAGAGGCTACCAGAAAATTGACCAGTCACCCGTCCGATTGGAAGCGTCGGCAGTAAAAGCTCATCCATATCTAGCCGTCCGAGTTCATGCTGCCTCTCCTTTCTTTTTTCCTCCTCCTTTCCATATGAAGGCTGTGCTGTTCGCACTCTTCCAACATAGGCCGACGACACGTGAGACGCATTTTGACAACCTGCCTTCAACATCGTCAATCTCCCTTGAGAATATTGTCTCCGGGCGTCTGCTTGGGACTCCTAGGCGAACCGACCTGCAAGCGCAAGTTATCATGCATCCTTCGCGTCTCTTCAAATGTAACTCTCACCTTCCCTCTTTCCTATCCTCTCTTTCCTCAGTCCCGCCGCCGCCATTCTTCTCTCTTCCCGCCGCCTCACATTCTCCTATCCTCACCTCGCTAAACACAATTGGTGCTAATAATCCCTGTTTAAAGCCTCACCACACTGCAGTGCCAGTCCCGATGGCAGACTCATTGCCACCCCGTCCTCGTCGGCCATCGTCGTTCGCTCAACCCAGTCACTGCAGACTGTCCATGCCATGAAACTCCCGGCAGAATTTTCAGGTCCTATTACGACTCTGGCTTGGGGGCCCTCGTCGTCGCGCATCCTCGTCGCAACTACAGACCAAATCCACGTCTTTTCTGCAAGCGACTCATCATTTCACGCGGCGATCCGGAACCCTGCCGGAGGTAACGGAAAGTCACCCCTCGTGCAGTTTGGAGCTCGCGATGCCGAGATCATCATCTATGCTGCCTTCGGCTTGAAAGTGGTCATTTTCGACCTGTCCACCTCAAAGGCGGTGGAGGTCAACAACCCTAAATTCTATTTACCGTCTTCTGTTGCCCGCGGCTTCTCGTTCCGGCCCGAGACGCACCATCTCGGACTACTGACACGAGCCAGTGGGAGAGACGTCGTCAGCATCCACCATCCCACCACCCGGCAGGTCCAAAGATCCTGGTATCCAGATACAGTCGACGCTCAAGGCTTAACATGGACCACTGATGGGAAATGGCTCCTCGTGTGGGAATCCCCGTCACACGGACACAAACTTCTGTTATACACACCTGATGGCCAGTTCTTCCGTTCCATTGGTGCGTCCACCATTGCGGGAGGGGAGGACGCCGATCTAGAGCCTGGAATTAAGTTTTGCCGCCTGAGTCCTGATGGTGCCCTCTGTGCAGTCGGTGACCACAGCAGGAGAGTGCGTGTGCTTGGCACACAGTCGTGGAGGGATGGCTTGAGGCTCCTCCATCCCACTACCGTTGTCCCAAGCGACACGCTTCAGGTGAGACAGTTTTCCTTCTTCCAAAACAACCACGTTCCTAATGAAGTGGGCCGCTAGGTTTGGCAGGAGCAGCTTCGCGCCCCGCCCGAGGAGCGCGCAGCTTATACGTTTCTTCGGGCAACACAGATGGTATCACCCTCAAGTCGATTGGTCGATGGGAAGCCTTTGACGGATGTGACGCCGGGTTGCTCCTCGTTTGCATTCGACGTGTCCTCCGCGCTCTTGGTAACGAGGCTCGATGATTCGCCTTCCACGCTGTGGATTTGGGATGTCAGTGCGGCTGAGCTGCGAGCTATACTCATGTTCCACTCCTCTGTGAACTTTGCCTGGCACCCAACTACTCGCGAGCTACTACTAGTCACATGCCAGGATGAAAACCATCGTGGAGTGTCCTTTATCTGGGATCCGTTGTCCGACGGTCCCAAACCGATTTCTCTGGGAAAATACCTGCTGGACGGCAAGATCGTGGGGAAATCTCGCGTGGCCTGGCTGTACGGGGATGCCGAGTCCCCAGTACTTCTCCTATCAGATGCACAACATTACCTAATGGTGTCGTGCGCAGATGCGGAGCAATGCTCGCCGCCGTGGCGCGAGCCTGTTGGAAACGAGGGAGTTTTTGATTCGGCACGAATGGGCTTCTCGCCTGGGCAGGACGCGACAGATGCAGGCGACATGTCCGCCCTGATAGCGGATGATACGTCGACGCTGGACGACACCTTTTCCTTCAAGAATCCATGAGAATCGATCGGCGAGCATGCGTTGATCCAGATCTCTTCCAGACCCAGCTCCAAGTTCCAACACTGCCGTTGACCAACCAACTGCCTCAAGAAAACGGGATTTACGAAGTACGTTCGTACCTTAACATGTGTGTGTGATGTAGTAGATGCAATAACTGGGCTAAATCGGAGAGGAGTGCTTGCCGAGAGAGGATCCCTGTCAAGCCGGCTGACTATCCCCGGGCTCCAGGGTTACACAAAGCGGCGCGGCGCTTTTGATGGCTGGGCGTCAGGCATGGCTGCATGACAGCCTCGGCACAATATAAGAACCTGTCTTGTTTTCTCTTCTCTCCTTCGAGCAAGCCTCCAATGAGAGCTAGGACAATGGCGTGGTAACTCCCAGAGTAGCCAAACACACGGCCGGCCAATTTAGTCTGCAACTCGACCCAGTCCTAGGACGGAATTTCCTCTCTCTTTCCCCGGACGACAAAAGGAATGCTGGCTCTGCCTGTATAGTTCGTACGAAATGCAGCACAATTGTCAACCCCCCTCTATTTAGCTTCATCCGAGCTATCGTTGCGCGTCAGACCAACTAGTGCGGGAGCATTGATCGCAATATGACAAGTCACGACGCAAGGCGGGACAAACCTGGCGTTTTGCATATCGACCAGGAAAGTATGGGTCTGCTAAGGCTTTATGGTCAGTGGCTGGGACACAATCTGTGTGTGAGCTTGACTTGAACGCGAAGCGGTTGAGGCTCCCTCATACCTGGAATGTTTACCTGCCTGCACGGCTCTCATGCACGACACAGTCTACTCCTGAGAGGATGTCTCCTACGTATTGACGATGGCATGGGAGTTCTCGATCTAGCAGGCCCCCACACCTTGAGACTGGGCTCTCTGGATTCCTCATGGATGCCTCCTGGATGATGCGGAGGAAACTACACAGCCAATCAACAAGACGCCCACTTGCTGAAGGTGATTTCACCTTTTTGTGAACTAACATTCTAGGAGCATGAGATGACACCGACCTCCCAAGAGGCCCTGGTTTATCAACATGCAGCTCCTCCCTCCTCCTCCCTCCTCCTTGCCATGCGCTTTCAGGGACTAGGATCGAATGCACTCGTGTCCCGAGCTGGTAAGGGACGGCTGGTTTGATGCCTGGCAGTTGGGCAATTGGCCGCTCCTCATTGCCATCCTGTTCGGAAGATGATGTATAAATCGCACATGTGCGTGGAAACGGACGGTGTCGTATTCCAGGGTGCTTGACCCTAGAACAACCACTCTATGCTTAGGTCCTATGTATAACACCCACCTCTTTCTGTTGTAAAGAATAATCCTCTTCCCTCAAGCGTCTCCCAATTGCCTACTGTACAACATCCGACATTCTTTTCCCCGCCCGCGGCGGGTAGTTTCTGTCGTAACATCACAGCCATATTCCGGATTCAACATTAATGATGCCCGTCCAAGCGACAACGCAGGCGGACGTCGGTGCCGGGAACCGGACGGGTGTGTACTACATCCCAATATGTAATGTGTGTGCGCTGCCTCCCGCTCACTGCAGGGTACGAGACTGACTGACTGGCCCTGCAGCTACCATTCGGCACCTCTTGGAAGGAATTGAAGGACTGGATAAGATCGGCCTGCGCGGTTGAACACATAGAGGTTTTCCAGAACAGCACATCTGGATGGGTCCGCGTCAATGGCAGAGAGAACTTTGAGAGGGCTTGGGGTAAGTTGGTTGGCCTACTTGGCCTACTCGGCCCCCTCATATTTTGCCGGCGGCACTGGACAGGGCTAACAGAAGGGCAGGGCTTCTCAATGGCGGCGTCTTCAAAGGACGCTCTATTATTGCATCTGACAAGAATCGGACCGAGCCCATCAAGATAAAGGAACCGGTGGAATCCTCTCAAGCCGACTACACGCAAACTCCTCGTTGCCAGGCGACGCCTCCGGCCGAGTACGGATCACCCGCGTCGGCGGACTGGTCCCCGCAGTATTCGGCAGCCTCTGGCGGCCAGGTATGTTTTGTCGGACAATGGCCCTAACCAAAGTAATGTCCTCTAATCGAATCTTTTGGTCGTCTAGTATTCCTTAGGTGGCTACCCCCAGGAAGACGCCTGGGGCTCTGCTGGCCAGCCCGTGGCGGTGCACAGCTATGGCCACCAGATACAGACACAGACACAGACACAGACCTATGCGGTTGCGGATCCAGGGGAATATTACGAATACAGCTACGGCGATCTCACCGCTGGACCTGCCTTGACGAACCCATCTGCTGGTGGTTACCCTCGCCACCATCAAAGCGAAGAGGCCCAGTTTGCCCTGCCTTATCGTCATCGACCAGAGGCCTCGTCCTACTACGAAGGATATGGAGCTTCTCCATTGACCCAGCCCGAATACGTAGTCACAGAGTATCGGAAGCTGCATGTCTCGCCCTTCCCCCAACAGGCTGGGCTTGGTGAGGTGACCTCTTGGCTCCGTCGCAAAGTTGGGTCCTGCGACATAGCCACGCTCGACATCCCCCAAAACAAGGATAGCAGGTACCTTCGAGGCCATGCCCTGATCGTCTTCGAAAGTGCCGTAGGGGCCATACGGGCAAAGGACTTGTTGAACAAGGCTCGGTTCCAGGGCCGCAGAGTCACGCCGCGGCTGACAGTCGAGGGCGTCAGCGCGCAAGAGCCGCGTGTTCACGGGTCATCTAGCTCTCCGGAACCAACCGTCCCGGATTCAATGCTTCCCGCCGGGCCCTCTCGAAGCAGGACGGAGCTGGGTGACTCAGGTGAGGAGATCTGCCGCTCTAAGCACGGAGATTCGAAGGGACGTACGCCCGTCGACTCCAACAAGAGGCTATCCTTGTCACACCGGAAATCTTCCTCGTCTAGTAAGAAGAGCTCTCACTCAGAAAAGAAGCCCCCAACACCGAATAAGCGTTCGTCGTTGGAGAAGAAGACCAAAGAAGACCCTGGCCCAATCGTCGTCGACGGCACGTCCCGCAAGCACAGCAAGCGGTGATGGTGATACAGTTGAAGGAGATGCCTCGGATGTCCAATATGCAGCCGGGCCAGATGCAACGTGTTTGATTCTTTCGCACATCCGAGGCAAGCCATGGTTTTGTTACTTCATCAACACTCGAGAGAGAGACTCGGCGTCATTGAGGAGGTGGTCTAGTCTGCAAAAAAAAAAAAAGCTGTATGTTCTCTGGCACGTCTATGGGTAAGTTTAATAAAAAAAAGCAATTTTCAAGTTACTACTGCAGGTAATGCCTCTACGGTTTTCAAAGACATGGGGTGCCCAACGAACAGACGTCGTCAGCGAACTGCAGGGACGACAGCAGACAAGCACCTGCACCACATAGTCAACAGAATAGACCAAATTCCGACAGCGATGGAGATGAAGGAAGGGAGCAAAAACATCTACAAGCCAAGCCAAGGCTAACAAATCCACTCTCCACTCTTGTTCCCCCCGAAGTGCCACGGCACAACCGCGAACCCACCGGCCTGGAAGCGGGGAAGATATTGTGCAACTTTGCCTGCAGCATCGACGGGGTGTCTTGTGCAACAGCAGGGAAGTTTGAGGCCTGATCTAGCTTGGTGATGATTGCTGTGGAGGGGGGCAAACAGAGTATTGGACGGCTCGGCAGTTGACGCCGGCTCTGTCGTCCTCTCTCTTAAGCCTCGGTCTCGCCCTTGTTTTCTCCTTCTCTCTCACACCGCTTTCTCTGGGCATTTTGTAAGTGGCTCACAGGAGGGGGCGGGGGTGCTTTGTGAAAGATGACGATGGGGGCAGGCAAATCAGACTCGCAAACACACACACAGACACACACACACACACACACGCCCTGCTCCTCCACTTGGCATTGCCTTGCTACTCTGCCAGAACTCCTCCGCCCCTTCGAGAGCCCTCGCCCAGGCTAGCGACCAGAATATAATAACCATCCACACCCCCCACCTGCCGCCCCCGGATTTCCGTCCCCTTGGCTTCGAACTCCTCGTCCGTCACCGTTTCCTCCAACCGTGACTGACTTCCACCACTCTCCCTGAGGGAACTTGGGCGTTTTGCTCCAACCAAATCCCTGGGATCGTGGTCGACGTTGAGCCTCACTTGATCCTGCCTGCCTGAACAGCACGCACCTACACTCCACTCTCCACTCTCCACTCTCCACTCTTCACTCCAGTACTTCGTGTGCAATACAACTCTCCACTCAACCGAGTCCTTTCACTACCTCGACGACACTCCCACCGCCGCTTCCTGCCACGACAACAACAACCATTAACTACTTCTGCCAAGCTGATCGATATTGACTATCGACTCTGACTTCCACGCCGACGACCACTATCTCGACGACAGCTCTAAATCTCCACTCCACCACTGCTGGGTACTTCTATGTTTGTCAAAGTCGATACACGGAACTCTCTCCCCCTTTTACTTGGCCTCTCCGGACTCTCGGTACACAACGTCCGCCAGCATCTTACTCTCATTGCAAGGCTCGACAGTCGCATCCCATCGCACTTCAGATACCAAGCCACGCCAGACGTCCTGTGAAGGCTCTTGCCGTCGAAAAGACATTCTAAACCCTTACACCGAGCTACTCATCACACCGGGCTACTCACCACACCAATCTCACTTGGCCAACACAACGCCAAATTTTGCAATCATGGCTGCCGAAGCACGAGAAGACTCCGCCGCCCCACCGTCGCCGGCATCCACATCGGTCAAGACGGTGACGGACAAGAACAACAAGAAGCGAGCCTCGCCGTCTGACGACTCGGAGCAACCCCAAAAAGTGACGAAGCGTCGCGCAGCTCGCGCTTGTGTTTCCTGCCGGGCACGCAAGGTCCGTTGCGATGTTGTCGAGGGTGCACCCTGTGGAAACTGTCGCTGGGATAATGTCGAGGTAGGCACCGGCTCTTCCGGGTCTCGCTGGCCCGCTTGCAATCTCGTGACAATTACTGACTCGAACAGTGCGTTGTTCAAGAAAGTCGCCGACGAAAGTAAGTGGATTCGATTCCCTCCGGTCACCGAGTGCCAATTGACAATGGGAGCCCCTTGAGGCCCCTTGAATCCCGATTTGCCGACAGCTTCCCGGTCCGCCGGGATGGCTTCCCCGAGATCGCGTCACGTCATGCAATGCGGCCTTTGATTTGAACCTAACTAACACATCTCGCAGAAAGAATCTTCTCACGGCTAGCACAGCGGGCCAGCCTGCCCCCACGGAGGCACAGCTGCGCTGCAAGGCTGCGTCCAGCAACAATCCCATGTCCATCAGCACCGCCGATCTCCGCCGCCCCAGCAGCGGCTCTGCTATTTCAACCAGCAGCATTGACGGCCCGGCGAGCAGTTTTCTGAGCAATTCCGGCCTCGACAGCCACGTGCCTCACATGATCTGTAAGTTTTCCTGACGCCCCCGGCTTCTGGCCTCGGGTTTTGTGCGCGCTGCTGTTTCTCCCGCCCTTCTCATTGGCCAGCACCACTTTTTGGAGAACGCCTCCGTTCTCCGCATTTTCAGCCGCCCCAACCCCACATTTTCTCCTGTACCCCGCCTCTCTAACTCCGACTCTCGATCACATGAAAGATGGACAGTGAGGCGCTATTGCTGACCACGAGACCTCCAGACCAGCGCTCTGGCTATGGCCATGACCCCGTTCTGCTCAACAAGCTGCATACAACCGAAGGCAGCTCTCAGCGCGTGGGGTGGCAGAACCTCATGACCACCGCTTCCGTCTTTGACAACCTGCGCACGTCTCAATTCATCAACTCCCTCGAAGAGCCGGAAATCAACAGCGCCAAGCTCCCCGCCTTCCTACGCCCGCTGCCGACCAAGATTGCTGCCGAGGATGTCAAGTATCTCCACATCAAGGGCGCCCTGTCCCTCCCTACCCTGCCGCTCCAGAACGCCCTGTTGCAGGCCTACGTCGAATATGTCCACCCCTACATGCCCCTCATGGACCTCAACAACTTCCTCAGCGTCATCAACACCCGCGACGGACGCAATGGCCAGACCAGCCTGTTCCTCTACCAGGCTGTCATGTTTGCCGCATCCGCTTTTGTGGATATGAAGTACCTTCGCGAGGGCGGTTACACTACGCGGAAAGCCGCTCGCAAGTCTTTTTTCCAGAAGACAAGGGTAAGTTTTGTCTCACCCCTGGCTTATGCATGACGTTAGATCGGTATTCACATGTCAAATAGCTTCTCTATGATTTCGACTACGAATCAGACCGCCTTGTTCTCGTACAGGCACTGCTCCTGATGACGTATTGGTACGAAACCCCAGATGATCAGAAGGACACTTGGCACTGGATGGGTGTGGCCATCTCACTCGCCCACACTATCGGACTTCACCGCAACCCTGGCTCCACGAGTATGACACCCGCCAAGCAAAAGTTGTGGAAGCGGATATGGTGGTCTTGCTTCATGCGTGACCGCCTTATTGCGCTGGGCATGAGGCGGCCGACCAGAATCAAGGATGAGGACTTTGACGTCCCCATGTTGGAGGAGAGTGACTTTGAGATTGAGGTACTTCCGGATGACAACACTGTCATCCCATCCTCCTGCTCGCTCGTTCGGGACATTGACATGCAGCGGGAGCTGGCCATCATGTGTATTGCCAAGGCTCAGCTCTGCGTGTGCATCAGCCACATGCTCAAGGCGCAGTACTCGGTTTTGATACGGGACAAGATGAAGCCCGAGAACACCACCAACAGCACAATGATGCTGTTCCCCAATAAGCAGCTTGATAATGTCGAGAGTGTCACCGAGGTGGATCACGAACTTATGGCCTGGGCTGAGTCCCTACCAACATGTTGCCAATACCGCACACTAACGCCATTGGACGTCAAGGATGGTCGATCGACTATTGCTGTGCAGCGAACACTTCTGCACATGGTTTACTACACGACTATCTCAGCCCTGCACCGCCCACAATTCTTGCCCTCGTCCCCGCTCCAAGCACCCACGACGTCTCGTCAGGTCCAGGATATGTCGCGCCTGAGAGTGCGTGATGCTGCCATGCACATCACCCGAATGGCCACGGAGCTTCACCAGTGCCGCTTGGAGCGCTTCCTGCCGACCACTGGTGTGACCGTCATCCTGCCGGCTATGATCATCCACCTCTTGGAGATGAAGAACCCAGCACCGCAGTCTCGGGAGCGCGCCACCCGAGGTTTCCGACAGTGCATGCGCGTGATGGAGAAACTTCGCGAGGTGTACGCGGCGGCCGACTATGCGACTGGATTCCTGGACGCAGCTCTAAGAAAGGCGGCGATTGATATCAACGCTAACATTGCGCCGTCGACAATGGCAATGATGAAACGGGTGCCTGTCGAGTTCAGCGCCCAGACACCGCCGCCCGAGAATGCGCCTTATATGACGGCTTCCGAGTCTCTGTTCAACGAGAGGCCCAAGGAGGTCCGGCCGACGCCGACACCGACGCCGACGAGAATGATGCCGCCCAACACAATCAACGCGGCGACACTGGAGTTGTCAACCAACTCGCCACCGCAGACGGAGCTGGAGTCACCTACTGGAATTACGCCGAGCGCAAGTGGTGCTTCGGAGGAGATCCAGTTGGACGTGGAGCATATGGACCTCGACTTCATGCAGGGCCACGATGAATTCGACTGGAACGCTGTGGCTGGAACCGACTTTGACGTGGACCAGTGGCTTCAGTTTCCCCCCGAGGGAGTTGCAAACCAGGACGATAACCTGATTGCCGGAGTATTGGGACGGGGCCGCGCTGAGCCGCCGACCATGTCAGCTGAGCAGGCCTTGAACTGGGCCATGAACCCTGATGTAGATGTCAGTGGCTTGACGGGAGAGATTCCCACACGAGGCTAGAGCCTCGCCAGGTGGTTATGAGTCTTTCTTTATGCTTATTGGTGGGAGAACTAGGAAGGAGTATGGGATTTATTGCTTTGCCCGGCGTACCGCATTAGATTCTGGCGTCATCGTTTCTCTTAGTCTTTGGGGAGTTGAGCGCGGGCTCAGTCCCCAAAGTGGCGCAATGGAATTGGGACGGCCGGTGGATTGACTACGACTGATTACTTGGGTTGGATATTTTCGTTGTTGGACACCAAAAAGCGACGCTAAGCATGAGGGTGACGAAACTAATTCAACTAGGGAGTTGAAGATTCGGAAGGATGAGTGAGAGAAGGGATGACCTAGGACGATGAACAATCTACATTAGCACCTATCCATTGGCGCTCGTTTTTGCCTTGCCACGGCACTTATCTACTAGCTACCTAGACAGAGAAGAGAGGACAAGACGAGTACACATTCAATCAGGACGCTCCCCTTTTTGTGAACGAAGTGAGTGACGTGAGTATATAATTATAGAGTACGAGAGGGATGGAGTGAGCTGAGGTGAGATGAGGTCATTCGATCTGGGCCGAGGAAAATGAGCTGATGGGGAGCTGAATCACATCTGTCGTCTGAACTTTGGGACGGGAATGAGGCCGACATAGTAACGAGGAGGAAAGACCCAAGACGCGGGCAAATTCCGATTCAGAGCATAGATATAGAGCTCAGATGGCATTCATTGGATGATGGATCCTGGCTAAGATGCCGCCGGTTTCAGCGCAAACTGCATGTTGTTTGTTTTATACCCACAGACGACAAAGACATTTGGCCTTCAGTCCGTGACCGTGCCCGCGGACCTGTGTCTATACGTTTTGTTTGTTTGTTTGCTTCACAACGGAGAGAAATTCTGCGCTGAAGGGGACGGGTTGGTTCCTATTAGCTGCCAGAATGGGTGACAAGGGGGAAGACGGGAGGGATGGGACAGTCCCTATGTGGTTTGGCGTGCTGGTGGACCATGTGAGGTGCAGTCATGGCGTGTGCGAGCGATGACAAAGACGGAGGAATGACGCACAGCGAAGAAGAAAGGAGAGCAGAGCAGACGCGCAAAAAGGAATAGTACATGGGATGGCATGGGTGGATGGTTGACAGGCAGGGAATGCTGCGACTAGGTTAGGGGTGAGTTGAGGACTGTGGCTAGCTTGGCATGTGAGGCTCTCTCTCCAAGAGACAAGCCACGAACAAATTTGCAGAGCGATGTATTCGTAGTGGATGATTTAATGAAATTAATAACTGCGCACATATACCGTAGCCACCTACGAGGTAGTACTGCCGCTCTTTGAGGTTACAGTCTGCCTAGATTATGCCGTTTGCTGGGCTTGCTGCTCATGACGCGGTACCTGCGTCTCGTGCAACCTCATCCTCGCGCCAGTGTTGTTTGTTGTTTCTTTCCATCTGATCGCCCGTAGTACTATCGCCACAGCCAAATGATAGTATCCCAAATCTGAACCCTGGCCCTGTCGTGTACCCAACTGGAGCCCACCGTTCACGAAGTATTGCAAGCCTAGGGGTCCCCCCCCCTGGACGCGGTCGTCTATCGGTTGATGGGCCAGCAGCCATGGCGGTTCTAGCGTTGGGAGATTCGCATTCATCGCAGGGAAGGGTTTCCGGGCCGCCCTTCATCAACGCTCATGATTCCATTCCGTATCTGAGTCTTCTTTGCTCCAGGGCTAGAGGGCTTGTTTCTGCGCTTTTCAGCGAATTTTTCCTCGTCTTTTTGGGCTTGTTGTTGCAGGGGCGTCGTCAACATTGAAGGAGCCCATCTCGGTACCCCGGGAGATATCTGGCCCTATTCGGAAAGGACCAGTCCATTCTCATCCAACCTCATTAAATCAATCTACTTTGGCCCAAACAAACTTGCCTTCGTCAACGTCAACGTCCCTCCCTCCTTTTACTTCTTCGTCGCCTTCCATATTTTCGTCGCTCTGTATGTCTTGTTCTCTTTGATACCATTCAGCAAGCCAGTCATTCGCTCACTTTTTTACATACCTACTTTGTCCCCTTTTTGTTTCTTCTTCGTTTCACTTATACTCGCCTCAACCATTCCGTCGCTACCTTTGTTATTGTTATTCGCATCCAGCTCCTCCACGACGACGCAGAGCCCCCTCGGTGGCCACAGTTCGAAACCGTACCTTCAGGCATTACCGACGCCTGCTACTACCTCCCTGCCGACAACACGCGACGCACACCACGGTCTACACAACGCGCCAGACATACATTCTTTGGCGTACAAGACAGACTTTCCCACCTACGTACCCGCATACCCGGTCCCGTCTCTGCACACATCACAAGAACAGTCCAGCTGGCCAACGTTTGGGACTAGAGAGGCAGAAGAAGGACGCCCGCATTGCCTTGCATTCCTTAATCCACTTTCGCTGCTCGTCATCGGAGCCCGCCCGTCGCAGATATCCACGTCACCTCCGGCCTCCACCTCCGGCTTTCTCGCTCTTTAACAAAGCAACGCTCAGGTTGCAGGGGTCTGTCGGATCTACGTGTAACTCTAGTCCGCCTTTTTGCTGCAAGGCGAACCACACCGTCTTATTGCGACCTTTTTCCAATCCAAAACCGCAACCGCGACCCGCGACGTGGCCCCTGCCCTGCCACATCTTCAATTGCGACTGCGCCGCCTGACCAATATCTGCACCCGCCCGCTTGTGCCTCCCGTCTCGCCCGTCAACGACACACAGCCCTCATCCTTCTGTCTCTTTTATTCTCTCTGTTCTGCCCTCTTCCAGGTTTCAAACCTCCTCCCGCGCCCGGTTGCCCGCTTTTGCTTTTGTGGGCAAGTGCGGCCTTGCGAGACTAGACCCGGCGTCAGCGCCTCTCATTCGTTCCTCGCGACGTCCCGTCCCCCACAGCCTGAACTTATCCGGAGCTCCAGCTTCTTCGTGTCTTTGTCTCCTCTTTCCGCCTGAACAACCTCAACGCCCGCCATCGCGACCCTCAGGCAATCACAGGGCTCGGCCGACGTGGGACCTTCTCGGGAGCTCCAGCTACAAAACCCCAAGCGCGTCCTTTCTTCGACATGGGCATCAAACTCACCATTCGCGCCCGCCCTGTCGCCCTGTCCCCAGGCTCATAGACAGACGATGCCTCCGCGATTCATCATCATCTCTCGAATCCCCGTCACTGCACCTACGCAGCTATGAGTGATTCCACCAAACCCATGATCAAGCCCGCGCGGCATCCCGCGCCGTCGCCGCCTCCTAAAAACCGCCTTACCGATGATATCCTCGCAAATTTGGCCCCGCGCACCGCCGTGGATGCGCTGTCCACCGCCACCGGCGCCCTCCAGGCATGTCTGACCGGGGCTTCCATGACCGAACGCGACTTCACTATGCGCACCGCCGTTACCTCAAAATCCATTTGGGAATGGGTTGAGGAACTGCAGAGTTGGCCTTGGCCGTCCGAGGGCGGCCCTGCCGGGTTCGAGATGCCCAGTGTGAAGCGTAGAAGGCTCTCTCAGGCCACGATACCCGACGAAAACGACAATGACTACATGGGCAGCTTACCTTCCAAGGACGTCGTCAGATATGAACAAAGGCTGGCTAATATCCAGCGCGACTTGAACAATCTGGACATCGAGGAGATCAAGGCCCATGTTCTCAACAACCACATCCTGCCCTTGTCCCGGCCCGGCACTCCTCTTTCCGAATTCACTCGAGTCGGCGTTCTGTCGAGTTCCAGTTACAACCGCATGGACGACCTGACCGCCGTCATCACAGCAATTGTGGTTGGGGCATTGCCGAATCTGGCAAAAGTCTCTCGGCTGCTGCAAACATGGAACCTACGATTGGGCGTGTTACGTCGTGTTCCTTCCTTGCTTCTTGCCATTGAGGACGCAGAAGTCGCCGTAAAGTCCGGCTGGAACGCCATCTCGATGTCTTCTAGCAAGACTCAACCAGAGGACGAGCTTTCTCCGCGAGGGCCAACGCTGATGAAGAAAGACTTCGATGTGATGAAGCTAGTTCTTGAGAAGAAGATTTCCGAACCCGGTCGCAGCCTCGATTACATGCTCGATTGCCTCGAAGGCTTGCCTGATACTCTTCCTGACGAATGGCTAGATCGGATGGAAACTGCTGAGACGAGTTACGCCGAATGGGTTGTAGCCTGTGAGGCAAGGATGAGAGAGGCCGAGTGGGCCAAGTCGTTACAGTCACGACCTCAACCTCGTTCACCATCCCCTATCAAGAAATTTGTTGATGGATATGAACCCTCGGAATCTTTTACACAAAATGACACCCTCATTGCGGAGGAGTTTGACGATACCGAGAGCTCTTTCGGTAGCGATGTCGAGTTCGGTCCCATCCCACTGAAGCTGCCCCGTCCACAACCTCCATCCGGTGGAAGTGGTGACCCTAGAAAGGTATCCGGAGTTTCAGAGGCAGAGACTGTAGTCTTGGATACCCATAAAGAAGTTGGTTTCCTTGGAACCAAGTCGAAAACCCCCCCTCAAGACTTTGTTGAGCCGAAGCAGCAGCTCGCCGGTTCATTTAATGGCACCGCAGATGTTGCACCGACCTCCCCTGCATCACAAGTACCCACACCAACCATTGGGCAACATCCCAATTTCGTGGCCGAGCCGCCGAAAACCCCTACAAAAAGGTTCGCACTGGATTCCGAGGATATCGGAAATACGTCAAGCTTCATGGGAGAGAACGATTCACCAGACCTACCACCCCTTCGACCTGTGGCTAGACGCAGCGATCTGTCGCGAAACTCTATAATCAGCCGTCGGACTTCAAGCCACTTTGATGGGCTGTCAAGCGAGCTCCCTGAGGTGTCTGTTTCACCGGATCTCCCTCGCGCTCGAATTCGCGAGGCCGAATATCTTCAAGCTAGCCCCCCAAGCTCGCCGCCCCTTCCAGCTGTCGACGCTCGAGAGTCTTCCATCCCGCCGTTTGACAGCCCTTTGCTTGGAGCTCGCATGAATGATGACGACTTCCTCATGGCAAACCCTCTAGATGATTCGTTCGCAGACGATTTCGACGACTCCATCTCGCTTTCGGAATTCTCGCACTCCTTCGACCGACGAGGGAGCACAGGGGATCAGCAGCTTCAGCAGCAGATCAGCCAAATCATTTCGGCCATTCCAGCAAAGATCAAGCTGTCAAATGAGCTGCCTCCTATCAACCTGAACCCGCCGGACCTTCAACTACCACGGATTCGGCAGAGACCCTCTATCGAACCTTTCCGCCGAAGCGCCTCAAGTCTTTCCTCGCGGGCAGGTACACCCTCCTTTACCCTCTCCCCGGCTAAGAATTTGAAACCCCGAAGTCGAAGTCGGCAGGAGATCAAGGTTTACCATCTGTCTCGGTCAACTGGCGAGGCGCCCATCAAGCTCTTCATCCGGTGTGTTGGCGAGCAAGGTGAACGTGTCATGGTTCGCGTCGGTGGGGGCTGGGCAGATCTTGGAGAATACCTCAAGGAGTATGCGAGCCACCATAAACGACGCTCCGCTGCCGGGAAGAACACAAAGGTCGAAATCCAAGAACAACCCCATGTGATACCTAGCGGTCGCAGATCGAACATGGGTTCGAGTCCAGCAGCTCGGCCCGCTTCAGCTCTCGAAGCCTCGCCTATGTCGCCCCTTGCTGTTCGTAAGACGCGGCGGAGTGTGGGGGCCCTGACTGGCGAGTCACCGCGACTCTTCCCCAAGACCCCTGTGATTACGGCTCCGCCAGCTGAGGAAGGTCCATCGTCAGAAGAGTCCAACAGATCCAGATCGAGTTCCCGTCTCAGTTGGGCCGAGGACGACAGCTCGTTCCTGGGACTGGCCGGACCCACAGGGAAGAAGGTCGAGATGAGTGATGAGAACAAGGCATGGGTTGAGAGCGTGAAAGAGAAGGTCAGACTCGCCAGTGGCGAGCATAGGACACCGTCAGCGAGCGAGAAGCGGTTTGGGGAATTGGGCAAGGTCGGTGGCACGAAACGGCTATTTCGTAGGACCGAAGAACGCCGGGAGTCAAGAGGAAATCGGTGATATCGTCATAACAAGGAAACACACATTCTTCATAACGGAGACACGCCACAACGGCACGTGCGGGAGGATACCTTGCATTATGGAGTTTGGGACGGCATGGTATTAGCATACATGGCATGGCACTTGCGTTGGTTTTACACGGTACGATCATTTTTGCCCGGCGAACTACAGGCATTGTTTACAGTCAATACCCACAAGAGATTTCCTTTTTTATCAAATTTGTAGCTCCTCTGCGACCCTGTGACTGCATTCTAGTTGCTTATAGTGGCTCACGATCTGACATATTTCTCAAGTGAAGACCAATAAATACTCTGGAGGCTAAATTACGTACAGCGTCATCTATCACACATGGAAAACCGATCTTAACAAAGAAAACGTCATTTTCATACTTGCCCAGTAGGGCGAGAACGTGGCTTCATAACAGAGTTAGGAAGGCAACCAACCAACAACCCATGACCAAACCCAAACCAACCTAACAAATGATCCCGTTGTCCTAACATAACCCGTCTCATGTCATTTTTTTACTAAGTCACCTTGCCACATATTGCTTCACAGCCGCTCATCCATCCGTTTAATCATCATCGCCGCCCAGTCTTCCGGCACGGCGCTTATTCTTACTACCTTTGGTGCTGGGCTTGAAGTGCTTCTTGCTATTTATTGCCTGGATGTCCTTAGGTTCGACGCCGGCCTCCATAGCGACGACGGTGCGAGCCTTGCGGCCGGAAAGGCCCTTGGTGGCAACCCGGCCCTGCTCGGTGTACTGGTAGCTGAAGGGCATGGTCTTGTGGCCCTGGGACTTGGGATTGAAGAAGTCCTTGTCGAGCTGTTGGGTCTTGGGGCCTGCGGGGATGGTGATCATGTCCACGACGTCGTCCTCGGTGATGGCCTCGCTGGAAGCGGCGTCTGTGCCGGCGAGAGAAAGGTTGTCGAGGGCCGCGGCGAGGGCGGGGCGTCGCTTCTCGGGGAGGTGAAGCTCATCGTAGAGTTCACGGTTGAAATCGTCAGCGTCTTCGATTCCAGGCGGGGGCGAGACAAAGAGGAGCTTTCCGGCGACGTAGTCCTTGAGGATATAACGAGCGGCTCGAGACTCGTCGGGCTGGCCAAGACCCTGTGTCTGGAAGCCTCGGGCGCGGGCGTAGGCGCGGAGGAGCTCGGAACCAGTGGGGATACCAGTACCGCCCTCCTCGATGGCGCGAGTGCGGATCTGGATGCCGTAGATGGCCTCGAGGAAGGCTTGGGGAATGCGTTGGGTGACCAGGCCGACGGGTCCGGTGAACTCGCGGAGCTGGTCGATGGGGAGAATACCGTTGCAGACGAGGTCGCCCTTGGTGGTGGCAAAGTTGGGGAAGACGAGACCGGGGCAATCGCAAAGAATGACGTTCTCACTCAAGTGGATGGTCTGGAAGTGCTTCGTCTTTCCTGGCGTCGAGGAGACGGAGACTTTCTTGGCGCCGATGAGGGCGTTGATGGTGGATGATTTACCGACGTTGGGATAACCAACCAAGCCCACCTGGAGCTTGTGATCCTCACCTAACGGGAGAGGTGAGCGATGGTCTAGGTCTATGGGAGATTTGGGGGTCTTACCTGCGTCTGCTGGTGCGTATCGGAGGAAGATATCTTCTAGCTCCTCGACCGTCAAGATCTCTGTATCCTCGTCCACCGCCTCCTTTAGAGGCGCGCCCTCTCGTGCGTTTTGGGTCCCCTCTTTCACCTCCTCTTTCTCGAGCTGCTCCTCTGAAGGACCTGAAGATGACGAGGGACCGGCCTCAGGCTCTTCATCTGACTCACTCTCCTGCTCCTGCTCCTCCAGATCCCTCGCTTCGATCATCTCCTTAGCCAACTGGGCCGAGAAGAACTTGTAAGAAATGCCTGCCTCACGCAGGTGCTTAGCCCAGGCTTTTCGTTGCGTGGCAGTCATCATATCAGCCTTGTTGATGAGGAGCAAGTTTTCTTTCTTGGGGTCGACGGCTTTGACATAGGTTTCGAGGTCTGCTGACCGGAAAAGGAGAGGGTTTCTGGCGTCGACGATCTGGACGATGAGGTCCGATCGCTCGATAACTCGCCACAACTGGCGCCAGACTTCCAAGTTTCGCTCGAAGGGGGTCATCAACAGATCATTGTTCTCCTGTAGCTCAGCCAGTCCTCGCCTCCAGTTAAGGAAGGCCTCGCGCTCTTTGACGTCCAACTCTTGGGGGGTTGTAGATGCATCCCACTCGGGCCTTCGGGGAACGGTCAAGCGCTGCTTGTGAAGTTTGTGCTTGCCTAGAACATCCTTCTCCTCCTTGAAAGAGAGTAGATACGGGTTCTTCTGGTCGGTGTGAATAATCTTAGTGTTGTTCATCTTCTCGGCAGTGAAGTCGGTGCCGGCAAGCTCGGCCGTGGCAAGGAACTCGTCGAGGGCGCCTTGCTCCGTCACGGAACGCATCTTGACCCACGACGCATCCTCCTTCTCGTTGACAAGATACTGTTCTCCAGTGGCGTGGTTAGTTCTGGTGACTGCAGACGTCCTCTTCCTGTCGCCGCCTGTATTCTTGCCGAACCGGTCGTTCATCAGGGTGTTGCCCAACCCCACGGTCTTTTTGGACTTTGGCATAACCATCTTTGCGGTGGTGTCCCTTTAGAGCGGGTCTACTTGGGAAACAGGGACTGTACAAGCGATAAAAGCCCAGGTCGCAATATAGATGTATGATGGAATGGACGAAGAAGTGCGTATGTTGCTGCGATGAGAGGGCATTGCGAAGCGACTGTTGCCCCGCTGAATAATGGACGGAATGGAGGGGCAAATTTTCGGGGTGAGGGCGCGACCGTAAGGTTGGTTGATAGCACTGTCCGAATCTCACCTTGAACTGATCTAATATACAGTGTCCATGGGGGAGATAACTGTATGATTCTGATAAGGATTTTTTCGTGCACCCCGCGCCTAGAGAGAAGTGGGATTCGCTGCCTAACCGCGAATCATCCTGATACCCTCATCTACCCAACAGATTTCTCAGCCTCAAGTCGCAAAGATGGCTCGCGGAAAGTGGATGTAAGTCTTATAGCGCATTGCGCCCCTGTGAGTCTCTTTGGCTGACTCTCTTTCCAGCAACAAGAAGACGGCGCAGCATTTCACGCTCGTCCACCGACCGCAAAATGATCCGCTCATCCATGACGAAAATGCGCCTTCCATGGTGCTCAACCCGACACAGCCCATAGACGGTTCCTCCAAGGTGAAGCACCTGGACGACCTTGCTTCGGAGCTGGGGTACGAGGCCGACGACATCCGAGCGAACGAAGGCGAGGCTGCCAGCCATGGCGTTTACTACGACGACTCCGAGTATGATTATATGCAGCATCTGCGAGATCTCAACACCGGAGGTGGCGAGGTGGTCTTTCTTGAGTCGACGGACGCGGCGAGCAAGGGCAAGGGAAAGCAAAAGGAATCTCTGGAGGACGCCTTGAGAACGTTGGACCTGGAGCAGAAATCGAGTGGGATTCTGGACGAGGAAATTCTGCCCTCAAAGAACCTCACAAGGGTCACCTATGAGGCACAGCAAAACATTCCAGACGCCATCAAGGGCTTCCAGCCTGACATGGATCCGCGGTTGCGGGAGGTTCTGGAGGCTTTGGAAGATGATGCCTATGTCGAGGACGACGACGATATTTTCAAGGAGCTCGCCAAAGATGGACGAGAACTTGATGATTACGAGTTTGACGAGCAAGGATTTGAAGACGGCGATGATGGTTGGGAGTCAGACGATACCGCGAAGCCCACCAAGGAGTACAAGGATGACATTGTCCCCCAACTCGTCAAAGACCCAGCGGAACAACCTGAACAGGGTCCATCCCAGGACTGGATGGAGGATTTCAAGCAGTTCAAAAAGGAGCAAAAGGGTGGCCGGCCGCCCATCGGAGCCTCACCGTCTGAGATGCAATCAAACTGGACGACAACTACAAACGGTGGAAGGCGGAAGAAGAGAAAGGGAGCGCTCACCAACGCCTCGAGCTACTCCATGACGTCGTCGTCGCTCGTGCGAACGGAGCAGATGACTTTGCTTGACGCGAGGTTTGACAAGATCGAGGAGGCGTACAACGAGGATGGTGAAGACGACATGCAATCAGTGTCGGCTATTTCAACAACGTCTAGCGTCCAAGGGCCGATACGGAGCGATTTCGACGGCATTCTTGATGACTTCCTTGGAAACTACGTCAAGACGGGTCATCGAACATCCAAGAAGATGCGGCCCCAAACCGGCCTGGAGCAGCTGGATGAGATCAGGCAAAACCTTGGACCAGCTCGAATTCGTGGTCGGATAAGGTGAACAAATTTCGGGTACAGAAATACCTCTTGGGATAGGAATGGTCATAAAAGTCAACCGCACTACCGTAATGAATCTGAATGAAGTCTTTTTCCATAACGCGTTGGATTGCGGAATTATGAAATTGTGTTCACCTGCCCCATGTCCCCATTGTCGCAATGCACAATGGTCATTAAAGACTGAGAACCGACTGAGAACCAAAGGTGACAAATGCGATCTAGCGCGATGCGCTGGCGGGGTGGCTGGAGAGATCGGGTCACGTGGTGGTGTGAATGCGTCAACAATAGCAAAAGCTTCCCAGAGGCTCGGTCCATGTGCTCACCTCAACATCAGCCTCCGACCATACGCCTTGTTCTCCCGTCACATATTCTACGCACTGCAATCTCTCCCCCATGTTCAAACGATTCCCTAGATGACTGCGACGTCCGTTGCGTCATCAAGCCAGATGTTTTCAACCTTTGGCCAGCCGACGCAGAGCCCGTCTCCAGCGTTCAACCCCTTCGCCAACCACTCCAACGCCGGCGGTGGCGCATTTGGCACCGATGCAAGCGACTCCGCCCGGGCGAAGCGAAACAAACGACAGTCTCCTCTAGCCAACCAGAGCGACAATGAGGGAAAGCGACAGGTGAAGAATCCGTTTCTGAAACAGGACGCCAACTTGAGCGATGGAGGCAAGCAGAAGGGCAAGAACGGCGACGACAGAAAAAAGAAAGCCACAGACGCGAAGAAGAAACGAACCAATGGCGCCGATTTTCCGAAGAAGACTCCGCCCCTGAACGCGCGTGGCAATGGGAAACCGTTTGCCGAGACGCGAAACCAAGGATCGCGACCGACTTCGTCCTCGAGCGCCGACCTGGACGACGATCCTGTCCCAGCATCTTACCATTCCGCCGACCCGCATGCCCGAAAAGTTTACGAGCAGCTGAGGAAAGATGGCATTAACCCGCCGCAGTGGCCGTCCCAGCCTGGGGATCCCGAGAACAAAGCAGAAGTGACCAAGTTCCGAGAGAAATACGAAGCGTATCGCGACAAGGTGCGCGCGTCCCTGACAAAAGCTGGCCTTATCGACGATCCGGAAAAGCGAAAGACCCTACAAGATGCCATCAACTTCAAGGGTATTAGTGAGGACATGTGCCCTGAGTACGAGAAGATTACGCGCATCAACGAGATGGACGTCCACCTCCCCGAAAAGAGCCGCAAGACCACTTTCCCCGACACCAAACGCATGGTCAAGAAGTTGGCGCGCTCCGCCGCTGGTCAAGAGGCCCCGTTGCCCATGGACGTACGATCCATAGGCGCCCTACGACGAACTCTCGACTACTTGATCGATGACCTTTTGCGAAACGACGCGAATCTACCAACTTTGCACAGCTTCCTTTGGGATCGAACCCGCGCAATCCGACGCGACTTTACCTTCTTCTCATCTCTTACCCCCGACGAAATGAAAATTCAGGTCTATGTTCTGGAGAATATCGCTAGATTCCACGTCACGGCATTACATCTTCTCTCGAGAGAGGGCAAGGCCCCTCAGGATTTCGTGGAGCAACAGGAGTTGGAACAGCTTGGCAAAGCCCTTCTTTCTCTGCGTGATCTCTACGATGACTGCAATGAGCAGGGTGTTGTCTGCGAGAATGAGGCAGAGTTTCGCGCTTACTACCTCGTTTTCCATGCATTCGACCCCAATATTATCGAAACCCTTCAACGACAATGGAAAGCCAACCTATGGAGAGACTCGGACGAAGTCAGGACTGCGGTTTCCCTGGTGGAAGCTCTCCAAAGTACTCAACATTTCCATGGACCCCTCAAGGATGCACCCTCATTGGCTGCATCAGCGGCCTACTATAGCTATTTCCGAATTGTCGAAGATCCCAAAGTATCATATACCATGGCCTGCTTTGCAGAGTGTCATTTCCCTCACCTTCGACGGTCTATTTTGACCTCCATCAAGAAGGCGCTGGGTCGACCACGCGAGTCCTCAAAAGACGTTACTACTGCAGTCCTCAACAAGTTCCTCCGATTCGACACTATCGAAGAGGCTGTTGGCTTCGCAGAACTACACGATTTCGAATTTGGCCAGTTCGAGGCCAAGGCGCCAGATGGCAGCCGTCAATATTTGATCTTGGACAACCGAAAACCTCTGCCTCACCATCGACTACCACATCAGTTCTCACGAAAACTGGTGGAACGGAAGCGCGGCTCAAGAGCGCTCCCAGACTTGATCCACCAGAGTATCTGCGAGGACCCGAACGCGCCGAAATCTATGACGAATGGGTCTGCGGAGGAGAGTCTTTTTCTGTCAGACACGGAAACCCCGACTACTCAGCCGTCCATTCCGACAGGAACTAACACAACCCGTAATGCATTTGCATCATCTGGTCCACCTGCGGGCGGGTTGGGAGGCAACGGTGCCCTTAACAACAATTCAGGTAAGTTCCCCAAACCCCTTGCACAGAATTTGCGTCAAAGATCCTGCGTATCATCGCTCTTGTGGATCACTATCCACAATAGCCTTTACTACACAATCGAGCGGATACTCGCTTTCAGACGGAGACTTGAGATGCCATAGCCTACGGGATGATTTCCGGGGCACCAAGATGGCTCGAGACGAACCACTGGAAATCTGGCAACGTAACGCCCGTAACCACTGGTTCTGACCTTGCTTTCGTTTCTAGGGACTACATCTCACGGAAACATATCACACCCTGGTTCAGCCTTCCAGCAAACACCATCTCAACCGAACCCATTCGCACCAGGGGCTACTTCGGAGGTCAAGAAACCCACGGTCAGTCCATTCGCCTCGACGCCAGGGCAAACGCCTCCATCAGCCTTCGATGGCACTACCAACACCGCATTCAACAGCGCCCCAGGCCAGCTAGGGACATTGAATGGAGCCGCGCCTAGCTTCGCGTCCTTTATAAAACCACCGGTTGCCAACAATATCCCTGCACCAAAGAACCCATTTGCTCCGACTGATGCATCAAACTCGACGGGGACCCAGCCAGCGAAGCCTGCGAACCCCCTTTCCTTCTCTACTCAACCGCAAACAAGTCCATGGACTGGGACTCCTCTCGGACAACAGAACGGAGCTAAGGTTCCATCAAGTACGGCAACAGAGCCAGTCAAGGCGCCGGGGATCAATCTCATCCCACCTACACCTACAACCTTGTCTCATTTCACACCAGCTACCACAAGCCCCAGTCCATTCACACCTAGCACTCTTAGCGGCACAGCTCTACCACCGTCGGCCGGACCGCAACCTAGTCTTAGAACCATGCTAGGCAAAACTTCAACACCTCCGACTCAAAGCGAAATCCCAGCAATGAGCACCACGTTTCTTACTCCTGGCACAACGTCAACAAAACCGACATTTTCTCTCGCTGACACATCTTCCCTGCAACCGTCCTCTTCGCCAAGCGTTCTGGGGCTTCCTTCGACAACTGCTACCACTGCGCCTATTTCTTTGCCGAAACCGACAAGTCCCCCACATCCCCCCGCGCCTCCCCGCGACATGATGGGTGACATCACAAAGTGGTATGTCAAGGGAGACGACGGGCTTATAGAAGACTTTCAGGCTTTCATGCTGGACAATATATTGCAAAGCGTCTTTAGGAAGTTTGAGAAAGAACAGAACAAGAGGAGGCAGCAAGAGGAGGCGGAGCGTGCTCTTTCAGAAGCAAACCAGTTCCGCATGTACAGTCTTTCGGTCAAGTACTTTTACCGATGGCGTGACAACGCACGGGAACTCCGCCTCAGTCAGCTTCGGCGGAGCGGGCGTGACCAGATGAGGACTTACTATGAGGCTCAACGAGCAGCGCATCTCAAGGCTCAGAAGGAGGCAGCTCGACGAGCAGCCAAGGAGCGGGCTGAACTTGCAGAAGTGAATCGTCCTGAAGAGTTCATGGATATGCTCAAGCACAAGAAGCCCAGCAAGCGACAGGCACAAGATGCTCTGCTTTCTTCGGGTGTTTTATCGGGAGTCAACAACGAGCAGGCGGCGGCGGCCAAGATTGTCCATAAGGTGCCTTCAGTCAACGGTTCAGTCTCCAGCAGCCAATCCAGGCTATCGCGTTCTTCAACCGTCAAGGGCGGTTCCAAAACACAAGCCTTGCGCGAACAGCTCTTGGGTGACGGACCAGCCAGCTTCCGACGCTCGCTGCCTCCAATGCCATCAAGGGACGCTGGCGGTTCAGACTCAGGAACCAGAGTCAGCAAGGTTTCCGAACGTTGGCGACTAAAAGCTATGGGCATCGTCCAGATGCCAGATGGCACCGCCATCCCTGAATCGCTCGCTAACGACACACGATACGGAAAGAAGAGATATTCAGGGATTGGTTCCATGGGGCCTTCAACCAGCGGCGTGGTCCGTCGAGCATCCATTGCCGACCTGACACGCCCAGGTGGACAAGGTGTGCTTTCGGGATCTCATGAACATAGCGACGCCAAAGCAACGGAGACTTTAGCCGCAAAGAATAAGAGGAAACGGGACACGGACGACGACGAAGAGTTAGCCAGAAAGGCCGCCTCGGAGGTCAAGGCGCACAAGCGAGTTATGAGCGATG
This sequence comes from Neonectria magnoliae, assembly GCA_037954305.1. Lineage (NCBI taxonomy): Eukaryota > Fungi > Ascomycota > Sordariomycetes > Hypocreales > Nectriaceae > Neonectria > Neonectria magnoliae. The sequence goes on from JAZAVK010000003.1 coordinate 176,604, forward strand.
CACAGAACCTGATGAGCGAGCTGCGGGCAATGCGGGAGGAGATGGAGGAAGGAGCATCATGGTTCCGGGACCAGAACGAACGGCTCCAGAGCGAGAGCGCGAGCAGAGGGTCGACGCCATGGGACCAAAACTTCTAGCCCGGCGTTCGAAGGGAGAGTGGGAAGCAATTGTACACGACGAATGGCGAGCAGCAACGACCTCTAGCAACACGTTGCGAGGGCCACTTTTGTATTCGGTTGCTATTTGGCGGTAATTCTCAGCACCGGAGATACCCATAGAGTTGGATGAACGGGTATGCGGTGCGTGTTATGTGTTTCGCGTTGGTTTGTATTTTATAAGCGATGGCATGGGATTATACATATAGCTATGTGCGTGTGCATTGTACGGCACAGTTCTTGCGAACGGCGGCGGGAATAGAACAAACAGATGACACGGCTGGCGATGAAGCCAGTAACACACATCTTGATCGATTTCAACTGGTGAAGAACACGTGCTAAATCATCATCCATAGTATTGGATTATTAGGTCATGTATATACTGGGCGCTATTTCATATCCAGCGCATCGTTATATCAGATAAAAAGTCTCTGGGTGTCTAGGACATGGGCCCCGCCGCTCACTACATTGTACAAAGGAAACGAGAAGGTGAGAAACAGTTACGTCTCCTTCCTTGGTGGCGGAGCAAAAGTGGTCTGGATCTTGCGAGCCTCGACCGGGGCGACGGAACCCCAAGAAGCCTTCTTCTTCATCAGGTTCCGGGAGCCGGCGACGCGCTGCTCCTCCCACGGAGAAGTAGACTCGGGATCTCGGTTGTCACGGCTGGACAGCGGAGAAGTCATGCGCGGACTGGCGACGGTGAAGCCGGGGCTGAGGAGCGGAGAGCCCACAGGCGAGCGGTTGTCGGCCGGGTTGTAGGGCTTGTGGTGAAGCAGCGGCGCGTTGGAGCGGGTTGAGGTGGTCGAGGTGGGCGTGGTGTAGTCGTCTGGGGACGCCAGCTGACGCGGCGAGGTGTGGACGGGCGGAGGACACGGCAGCGACGTGGTGATGTTGGAGAGCTTGGGGCTTGTCCGGATGCTGGTGATGCCGTTGTGCGAGCCCCAGACGAACGGCGAGCCTCCGGCCATGGGGTTGGACCCGAGGGCGGCGGCCGGGTCGACGCAGGCCCGCTCCCGCATCGGAGATTCGTAGTCGCCGTCCCGGAAGCTCGGCGTCATCTGGTGCTGGCGGCCGAACGAGAGGGCCGAGGCGCGCGCGCGGCGGGACCGGGCGGCGCGGTTCTTGCGCTTGCGGTACTGCATGTAGACGCAGCCGACGAGGACGAGCACGGCCACGAAGGCGCCGATGGCGATGCCCGCGACGGCCGTGGTGGCGAGCTTCCCGGAAGACGCGGCGGCCGACACGGACGGGTCGATCATCTGGATCCCGGACTCGGCGAAGACGGTGTCATTGAGGCCGATGGTCTTGCCGGGCGCCGGCTGTTGCTCGCATCCGGCTTCGAGGGCGACGAGGACTGAGGGGAGGTGTGTTAGTTGACGAGGCCGAGATGGAGATGTGTGAAAGACGAACAGTTGGAGAGGTACGTGTGAGTGCGGTCGGCCCTCACACAGGAGTAGCAGCTCTCAAAGGCCGAGCTGAGCATGGCCTTGTTGTCGGCTTCGCAGTAGTCGTACTGCGCTCTGTCGTCCGGGTCGGTGATGCCGTACTTCATGGCCGCCTCGAGAGGGCCACAGGCCTCCGAGGTCATGCACGGGTTCGAGCCGACGTCAGAAGCATTGGGATATCCAAAGATGCAGTAGTCGAACGAGTAGCGGAGGTTGTCTAGAGGAGTTGTGTGAGCAGAGGTCTTATCATCACTCCCCGAGGCGACTTACACAGGAACCAGTTCTGGTCGTTCTCGTCACCGCGCTGGAAGTCGCTGTCCTGGAGACAAGTCAGACACCGCTGGAACTTCTGGCCCGTCTTCTGTCTGAGGTAGCCGTCGTCGGTGCAGACGATGTCGTCGCCGTCGGTGGTGGACGCGCGGGAGTCGGAGCGGTCGAGGTCAGCCGCGTCCATGCAGAAGGACGCGCATGGTGAGTTGGGAGTGACCTGGAGGGCGGCGACGCGCACAAGCAGCAGGGCGAGAAGCAAGAGGCAGGATGACGATGGTGATCGACAAGCCATTGTGGGTGATCTTTTTTTGGTGTTTGGGGGCGGGCTTTTGAGTCGTCGAGTGAGAAGGGAGAAGCTCTTGTGGCCGAGGCCAGGCCAGACCAGCTGTGAAACGCCTTGAATGGAGTAGACGAGCGAGTGGAAAGTGTACCAGACACTTCTTGTCAAAACATAGGGAGTCTTTCGGTCTTGTGGATTATAACGATAGAGACATAGGATCGGAAACGAAGCGAAAGGGACAAGACGAGACGAGACACCAGGACGCAATTGAGAGGACGAGGGAAGAGACGAAGGGAACCAAACAAGCGGAGGAAGGGGACGAAAGACGAGAAACAAGAGGCGCTATATCATCTATCTAGTCTGGTCTGGTCTGGTCTGGTTTGGTGTGGTAGTGTCCGGATATACAGCAAACCAGACCATATCACACGAGAATCCAAACTCGCGCCGGACCCCTTTCACACCAGGGGGGGGGGGGGCGAGAACACTTTAGCTGGCCATGCGAGAAGAATACACACGGAGAAAGAAGAAAAAAGGCCGCTATCGACTCTTAATTCTTTAGTCGATTTTCTTGCCGCCCGCGAGATGCAGAGCTCATCACGATAGTTGGCCCCGGGGTGCTCCGGCCTATCACAGGCCGCAGCGCCGGGGTGACGAGGATTTAGCCGCCTGGAGGGGTGGAGTCGGGGGAACCCCCGGGGGTTGCGGGAGGACGGTGACGGGCGCTTAGCTGTGCGCTGTGATACGGATATATGCCCAGCGTAAATGGATTCTGGTCTATGATCCGGTTAAAAAGAGGTTGGTTCATTCCGAAGCGAACTATTCGCCTGTATTCCAGACCATTTGTGTATCAATCCACCATCCAACGCCTGACCCATCCGTTTGCTCTCCCAGGGTATCCCATCCACCATGCCGAATCACTGAATCCCGTATCCCAGCACGTACATGCACCGCACCTTCTCCTCGCACCACCCGTGGAACACCAGCACCCGGGCGTCCTCGGAGCTCGTCCCGCCGCCGGGCCCCCGCAGCCCCAGCTCCGGCGTCGACAGCAGCGGCGCCGGCCCGCGCACGTACGGCCCGGCCACGGCGTCGGCCACGGCGTACTTGACGTCGTAGGCGTCGTCCGTGTACATGTGGCTGCTGAAGAACAGCAGGTACCGGCCGTCGTCCAGCTTCACCAGGTTCGGCGCCTCCACCAGCGGGCCGTCCTCGGCGGGCACGCGGTCCATGATGGTCACGGCGTCGCCCAGCAGCGTCGCGCCGTCGTCGACGTCGACGCGCTGCAGCCGGAGCGGCGTCGGCGCCCCGCCCCCGAGCGCGTTGCCGTCCACCTTGTACACGATGTACCGCTGGCCCGTGGCCTCGTCGTAGAACCCGGCCGGGTCGATGGCGCCGCCCTGCTCGCGCGGGCAGATGAGCGGCCCGCCGGCGTCAATGGTGTACGGGCCGGAGCTGGTCTCGGACCGCGCCGTGCCGACGCAGTGGCCGCCCTCCGGCAGCTCGCCCGAGAAGTACATGATGTAGCTGCCGTCGCCGAGCATGCGCACGTCGGGCGCCCAGAAGTTGGCCCCGCTGGTCCAGCCGTCGCCGGGCAGCGCGTCCTTGTCGAGCACCGTCCACGGGCCGAAGACGTCGTCGGCCGTGGCCACCTGGATGTGGTGGCCGTTGCCGCTGGTGGCGAACGACAGCCACTTGCCGCTGGCGTCCTGGAGCAGGGCCGGGTCCGGGAAGTTCTTGGAGATGGCCGGCGCCAGCGTCGACGAGCCGTCCTGACGCCGTGCGTGGCCTCCGGGCCAGTTGAGCGTGATCTTGATGGGGGCGACCGAGGACGAGGAGCGGCGGGTGGGGAGGGCCATGGTGTAAGTGGAGTGAAGGAGGAGGAGGAGAAGGGTGGTGAGTAAGGGGAAGCTCGTAGAACCATTCATCTTGAAGACAACGTAGGCCAACGAGGACCTCAAAAGGGGGGTGGATATATGGTCTCAAGACACAACTGTCGGCGTCAGTCCTTTCTGTCCAGTCCTGGAGTTATCTATTCCAGTCTCAGAAGATAGTCCTGTCCTGCTGCATCCTCTCCTCAACCACAACACGTCCCTCAACACCATCCTTATATACCACCGATCCAGATCCCATCCACGCCCCAGCCACGACCCCCTAACCCGCCAAGCCAACACCCAAAGACACACACCGTCCTCTCAAAATAAACCCTCAATGCCTTCGTCTCCCCCCCTAGTCCGGGATGACGACAATGGCTGCCCGGTTCAGGCGCAGGCACAAGGCACACAAGAGAAAGACAGGAAAAAAAAGAAAGAAAGAAAGAAAAAGAGGCGTTCCGAACGGGGGGCGTAGTAGAAGCCCGCATGGGGGTGGTCTCTGCTCGGCTGTGCCATGCGACTGAGACTAACAGAACGACGGGGAGGGGGGAGAAAGCAGGAGAGCTCGTGTCTGGCTCCAGTCGCGGGTGTCCAAGTCATCACGGTGCAAGGATGCAACCTCTTAATTTCATGCGGTGGACGACCTTTCTTTTCCCTCTCCTCCTATTGCCGTGGTGCCGACGTATATACGCATCATGGGCTCGAAAGCACTCAAGACATGGATCTACACTGGCGTTGCAGTCAGCTGCGACGCTGTGGTCCCAATAAACAAGAATATTGGCCGAGATACCACAGCGTCGGAGAGTCAGAACAGTCGGCATGGGCGGTCTCGGGACGGGTTTCTCGAAGCCCGATTCGTTCTTCTTTCGAGCCAAGGCTGAGCTGTCATGGCTGCCGTGTCACCCATCCCAGCTTTTCGTCCGGACCTTGGAAAAAGCTGCAAGTGAGGGAGGAATTGCAACCTGAGAGAACCATCCAGTTGGTCGTAGTCTACGTGCTGGACGCTGCCGGCATCATGTGTTGCGACCAACAGACACCACACACTGGCCTCGTCCTTCGACGCAAGTAAGAACGCACTACAGCCTCTACTAAGCGTCGCATTCCTGTATCTCGCCGTCGTAGCCTTTGCTGGCAAAAACTGCTGGATGTCTCGTATAGCGTCGTTTATTCGCAGTTCCCCGATGCCAACGCATGCATTGCCCACATGGTCGTGTTTCAGGATGATGGAGTCGACCAACACATGGCTCTAGCTTTTCGATCTGGAAGGCTCCGGGCATGATTACACGCATTGGCGCAATCACACGCTTTCGAGGCGGCATTGATAGAGAGAGCATGGGTGCGTGAGTGAGATGAGATGAGTGTCGATGGGAACACTCGCTTCCATTGCAAAGTAAAGAAAGATACGTACCCTCATGACACTGCGACTCTCCATGACACCATGACACCATGATGACAATCGACACCCAACTCATGCATGCCCTATCAGGCATTCAACTCATCTCGATCCCCTTTCGAGGCATCTATTTTCGCCTCAGACATCAAGACAATACAACACAACACAAAAGACTGAGACATACATACATACCTTTGCAAAGGTCCACCCAGAGTGGGCACCTGACAGTTACCCAACTGCCATTTCCGGATGCGATGCAATGCGATGCAATACCCTACGTTGTTCACAGACATACATACTTTTAGTCTTTGTTGGTAGATCATTTCGCTGGAGATCATCTCGTTGGAGATCATCTGATACATCACTTCTCGCTTGTGCACCACACTCACTCACTCCCGTCAGCTCTTCACGCCTTGCGCCACATTCGCTTCTCGTATCGTCCCTTTGCATTGAGTGCCTTCATCTACTCCTACCAGGATTTTCGAACCAAACGCCAAAAGTGATCCCCAGAAATCGACTTGTCAAGCGGAATAAAAACCAAAAAAAAAAAAAAAGGCAACGGAGAGAGAGTATGGTACAGCACGCACACCACCCCATATCAACATGTGCAAGATTCGTCATTTGCAGGTGCCGGTGCCCCTCAATCACTCTCCTCGCTGTCGTCTCCCCCCTTGCTCGCCTTCTTGGCCGCCTTGGCAGCCTTCTTCTCCGCCTTCCGACGTTTCCGCTCAGCCTTCTCCTCCGCAGTCTCGCCGTCGTGCTTCTTACGCTTCTTGTCCTTGCTATCCTCGGCCACCGCTGGCGACGCAGCCTCGACGCCCTCCATCTTGGTGTCCTCCACAGCCTTCGCGGGTGTGGCGGGCGCGGCGGCAGCGGCGGCAGCGGAGGCATCGGGCGCGCTGAAGTCCTTGTACTCGGTGCTCCACTTGGCGGGCGTGACGTCGTTGGCTCGGCCGTACTTGTCCAGCTTGCCGTCGGCCTTGAGCTTCTTCTTCTCCTGGGCAACAGGGCCGAGGCCCCAGCGGCGAGGGTACAGGTCGCGCTCCATGATGCAGCGCTTGACCTTGGCAACAACACCGTGGTCGCAGGTTGACATCTCGACCGTGGACATCTGGGCAATGCCCAGGGCGATGGCCTCACCCTTGGTGGTCATCAAGACAACCTCCTCGTGGTGCTCAATGGCGGACTCTGTTGACGATTCATCAGCGCTGCATTCAAAATGACCGAGGCAGATCTCGACAACAAGACTTACCGTATCGAAGGAGACCGGGAAGCATCAGCTTGGCACCGTAGCAAACGGCGTTAACGGCGCTGTCCTTGACGACAATTCGCTTGTACGAGGTCAGGAGGGTCTCGAGAGGAGAGATGACGCGGCGGAGGTAAGACTCGTCGCGGGTGTTGTCCATCTGCCACTGGGCGTCGAGGACATCGTGAAGGGTGACAAGACCCTTGGTCTCGTCCATGGCACCACTGCGCACTCGTCGAAGCTCCTGCATGTGGCCGCCGACACCGAGAAGTAGACCCAGGTGCACGCAGAGGGTTCGGATGTAGGTACCGGCCTCGCAGCTGACCCAGAAGACACCGAGGTGACGATCATTGTCAAACTCAATGAGCTTGCTCTCGTAAATGCTTCGGATACGGAGCTGGCGCTTGACGGCTGAGATCAACGGGGGACGCTGGAACAGGGCACCGGTCATGGTCTCGAGAGCGCGGGCGAACTGGGCCTGACCGCCGGGCAGCTTGTCGTGCAGACGGATGACGGCGACATATTCCTTTCCGGCACCTTGTTGAGACTTGACCAGGCGAGTGGCGCGGTCAACGCAGACAATCAGACATCCCGTAACCTTGGGGTCGAGGGTTCCGCTGTGGCCAGTCTTCTCGGCTCTGGAGAAAGAGAAGAGAAGAAAAAGTTAGTATAAAAAAAAAAGCGAACACAAGTGGGTAGACGCGATCGAGGAGGGAGTCAAAACGTACCGAAGAATGCGCTTGACCCAGGCGACAACCTCGTGACTAGACGGGTTGGAGGGCTTGTCGAGGTTGATGACGCCGGAGCTGATGTACGACTTGAGGTCGCGCTTCAGCGGCGAGCATCCGTTGGGGATGGGAGTGAAATGTCCGGTTCGAACCAGCACTGTCGTCGCCAAGTCAGTCTTCGTGTCTCCCAACGCAATCCACGGCCGGAATTGAGCGCCCGCAACGTCTTCCACTCACGCTTGTCGTAGTTCTTGAGCAGCAGCGGCCACGCGCTCGTGTCAATGGCAGGTGTCACGGCCTGAGGCTTGATGGTGTACTCGTCCTCGTCCCCCTTCTTCACAAGTTCCTTGGACGACATGTTGAGCGACGGGGCGTCTTCGCGCTGATCTTTGCGGAAGATGCTGGTTTGCGGCTTGTCTGATGATATACCGGGCCAAAGCAGGAAGGTGCTTCTGACGAGGGGAAGGAACGGAGGTGGTCGTGATTTTCCTCGTGGTCTTGCCCGGTGTGGTGGTTGGAAAGCTGCCAAATTTTTTTCCTGCCATGTGTGGGGGCAGGTGCAGATAGAGCGGAAAGCTCGAGCCGCTGTGGCGCCAGTTGGGCGCTAGGCTCGGTTAGGGAAAGAGAGCGTGAGTGCCACAGTTACCAGCCACATCCATACCACCGCCGAATCCACTTTACGGAGTTACCGAACCGAACATGAACCACGATGAATTCGAAGAACATAAACAGCACCGACGCGCCTGGATTCACAAAGATGATCAAACCAAAGGAATTCTGTGAGTAGCCGCTTAAATTATCCTGTGATTCAGTCATCAATAAATGGGATTTTGTCAGAATCTGGTTGCCTAGTAACCCATGTTGCTTTTGACAACAACGCCCAGCAATATTCAAGTCTTGTATCTACCACAACTACACTCATGATAAGGTCAAAATCAATATTGGGACTACATGGAGGCCTAAGACCCCGGTTGGTCCGTTTGTACATTTTGAATTCGAGACGGTGTTTCTTTTTTTTTTTTTTTTTTCCTTCGCATTTCCATATCTACCCGGGTATCTAAAGAAACCTACAGGCTATTTCAGGTCTTTTCAAGAAGCAAACGTTTGTCATTCAACTGCAATCTAATTTCCCTAGTCCTCAAATCATCTCGTTCAACCGGCCACTGTATCTTTGACACAGCCTGAATACATCCTAATCAGAAAGAGGATACCTATTGGCTTTTGCAGCTTTTCGATGAGCAAAAGCACGGCATCTCAATTGACATCTGAATCCCCTGATCTAAAACATATGCTCATCATTGGGGACAAGCGAAACGAGACGCAGAAGGACCCAGAGAGCCAGTTGACGAGCTTAGTATATGCCGCGACTTAGACTATGGGAGCTTACCCACTCCCGAACGATGCGGTAGATCATAGTGTGAGGGACGTCTAGGTTCGGTTTGATCATCCGGTGAAGCAAGCGTCGGGTGACGGCAAGAATAGACGATACCGAGGATGAATTATGTTGCAAACTCAGACGTCTGTTGCCTAGGACTTCCCTGCTCTTGTTTTATCCTTCTAACTCTTTGTGAACTAAGATAACCACTACGCCATATACACAAAAGTGTAAGGACACTGCATCGATACCCCTTATAGACACATCTTGTCTGGTGCTGGATACCCCCTTTTTCTTTCAAGGATAAGCAACTATTAACGAGGGAGTTTCTCCAAGTATTTATGATCCTTGCATGCAAGTAGTGCATAATTTGACTTCTGCTGGTCGTGTGAGATTAAGCTAGATATTGGATCATGAGCATACTGTACTTATATCTAGTTTTATCTAGAGTCCTTTATACTGCTTAATCCGCTCAGTACTCCGCTCCAACAATCTCGAGAATCTTCCTCGCAGCAACGTTCCTCCCCCCGCCCCCTTGCCGACACACCTCCGCCAACACCCTAGACTTAGCCGCAAACTCGGCATTGCGATCAAACACAACCTCGACCAGAACCGGGGCCAGTTCCGACGTGGTCCATCTAGGACAGGCGTTTACGTTTCCCCAACGGCCGATGCCGAGCAACTCGGCCCGGTTCGCGTAGTCGAAGGTGTCGGCCCAGACGGGGAGGACAACCTGCGGCACGCCGGCCCTGTCTTTTGATTAGCATCTGGGGGTTTTGGTCACGGGGATGCGGGAGTCCACTCACGTCAAGGCGTCGAAGAAGGAGCTGGCGCCGCCGTGGGTTACGGAGCAGACTACGTCTCCAGTGTTGAGGATGGAGTTTGGCTCGGCCACGATCCAGTCCACGATTCGGACGCGGTCAGCTTCGATTTCCTTGCCGAGGACGTCGAATAGCGCAGATCCCCTGTCTGCGTGATACTTGGGTCCTCTGCCGGGGTCCTTCTTCAGCTTCCACAGGATACGCATCTCGGTCCAGTCGCCTCCTCGTTTGGCGCCCTCGTCGAGAAGTTGCCTCATGGCCCTTGCCATCTCCACCGCCTCGTCCTCGGACACCTGGCAGACTGTACCCAGATTAATCGTCACCACCGGACCGCCCTTCATCCACTTCGCAAGCGAAGCATCACTCTCAGAAAGAGGCGCTGCGGCCCTCAGGATTGGCCCACAGCCGATGAGTTTGTCCATGTACGCCCGGGGCGCATTGGCGAGATCCAACGTCGGGAAATCTACCTCGAGCCGGGAAGAAAGAAGCACGAAATCGATATCTTTCAACCCGTCCTGAACAATGGCCGCAAAAGTCGAAACCTCCAGCTCCGTAATACCCGTCTTGGCTCGAATCGATGCCACCTGGTCGGGCACATGCTTGTCCGTGACGAGTGTGAAGATCAGGCGGAGCAGGAAGTAGAAGTTCAGGGGGACGAGATACCACGGGATCGGCATGGGCATGGCCGCGCCGGTTACGGGCCACTTGGTGATGAGGTTCTTAGGAGGTTCGAGGTGGTGGGCCACGTCCTTGATGGAGTTTGGCGAAAGCAGGACCAGCTTGAAGGGCGTCGCGACGTCGTCTTTGGTGTTCACCTGGGCGTGATGGCGCTTGGCCGCCGTCAAGACAGGAGAGAGCAAGCCATCGACGATGAAGACGTCAGGGGCGAGAGACCCGATGAGCGAATTGGTCTCATTGAAGACGGCAACAAACTCGTCGGCCGTCCACGAAAGGAAGATGCGCGTGAGGAAAAACCTCGTCGCCGCTGGCGTATTCCAAAATCCAGGCTTAAGCAGCGCCGTGGACTGCATCCGATTAGCCGGATCGGGATCTCGATTGATGGCCTCGGACACGCTCGGCCCGGGGAGAGTATGGAACGTGACATTGGAGTCTTTTATGTGTGCGAAGGCCTCGTCAATCGTGGGTTTGAGGCTTGCAAAGGACGCGAGATGCAGTTCGGCATCCGGAGCTTGTTCCAAGAGCGCCTGGGCCGTGGCGAGGAAGACGTTTGCGTGGCCCAGCTCGTTGGCCATGACCATGAGGATCTTGGGGGGCGCCATTGTGAACTGTTGGTAGCTGATGAAGCCTGAACACTCGTCTGAGGTTGCTCAAACTATAAAAGCCAATTTGTATCAATGGGTAGAAAAGGCCAGGCGCGATCCTTCGCGTAAATGTTTTGAAACATGTAATCCGAACCCCGGCACGCGGTGAGACCTAACCTGAGAAATGGGTATTTAGCTTAAACGTGGCGGCCTATCATGTTTGCAGGTCTGAATTGTTTCTTCCATTAGACTACGCCTGCAAGTAAGCAGCCAAGAGACGCAGCTTCGAGCACATTTAGTTACCCTCGTCTTGACTAGTTGTTGATCTTGACATATTAAACTCTAACTCATTATCTAGTAGCATACGAAGTACAATGCCGAGAAAAGATCACTGGGCACCTTGCTGGCTGCGTTTCCTCACTTACAAACAGCTTGAGGGTCTCACTAAAAGCCCGCTTTAGCCATGATTGGACGCAGATAAAACACGGCACAGTCATGCCTCACACCATCACACTAAATCACTGCTTAACAAATTACTCATTTCATTTCTTCAACCGCTATGCGTATTGAGCAAGCATCAGATTAATAAAAGACAGTAGATCCCGACTCCAAACACCATGCTCGACAGCGCCCCAGGGATCTCGAGGGGATTCATCAGGTGGCTCACACAATGAAAAGAGAAAATAAGTAACATAGAACATCGTCAAAAATGATAGATATGCAGCAAACAGTACCCCCCTCTTTATACCGCAACTCCAGGTCTTGCGTCGTCCTCGGCCACGGCGTACGTCCTCGGCGGGCTGTTCTCGCTCCTCCCGTATCCGGGGTGTCCCAGGACCGGAGGTTCGGACCCGGAACCCTGCCGTGCCTGCATGCGCGCCCGGAAGCTCCGGTCGCCGGCGCTCCCGGCGCTGTCGACCTCGTGCATCTCGTACGTCTCGGCGCTGCCCTGGCGCCGGTAGGCGTCCGCGTGGTTCGGGTCCCATCGGTCGCTGAGCTCGGCGTTGAGGGCGAAGGCGGCCGACGGCGACATGGGCGGGTTGGCGGCGTGCGCGGCGCCAGGCCACTGCATGCTCGGGCCGCCGTCCTGCGCGCTGACGGGGCTGTTGTACTGGGACGAGTAGGGCGAGAAGTATCGCGGGTACGTCTTCTCGGTGGTGGTGGCGCTCATGGGGGAGTCGTCCCAGCCGCGTAGGGGCCGTTGGCTGAGGGGCGTCTCGTGCATCTCTCCGCTGCCCGGGTGAGGCGAGGGCCAGCCCTCGTGGCCGTGCTTGGTCTCGAGTTGGCGGAGGAAGGATCTTCTGCGTCGCTTCCCGTTCCACACGATGCCGCATCCGAGGACGGTCAGGACAAAGACGAGGCCTCCGATGGCGATGCCGACCTTGGCTCCCAGGTTAATGGGGCCGTCGTCGAACCATTCGGGGTTGACAGAGGCCGCGGCTGAAGGTTCGGTGACGTTGACGACTTCGTTGGAGAAGACGGATCCTTCGATGCCGACGGTGACGCCGAAGTCTGGTTGCTGTTCGCATCCCGCTTGGAGAACGGTTACGACTGAGGTCAGGTTAGCAACGTGGGTGGTTATTGATTAGTAGATTCAGGGATTGGACGAACAGTTTGCCAAGTATTCTTGGTCGCCGGCTTGTAAACACTCCTTACAGCCTTCGAGGTCAGTTGTATCGGTGACTGGCCACAGCGTACAGTAGTCGTAGCTGTCGATGTCGGAGGACATGTTTTTGAACTCAATGGCGTCCTTGAAGGGGCCACATGCTTTGCTGCGCAGGGTCAGTAAACGGACACAGCACAAAAAACAAGGAAGCAGTGAGATATACGTTGTGATACACGGGGTGGTTATGACCTCGCTATTGTCGGGAGTCCCGAACAGACAGTAAGACACGGCGTATCGCAAGTTATACAGCATCCACTGCTGGTCCGTCTGTCCATCGTGGGAGTAGTCGCTCGACATTTCGCACTCCACACAACCCTCGAAGACCTGGCCTGCGCCGCTGGTGTAGCTGTTCTGGGAGCAGACGATATCGTCGGGGTTGGTGGCGTCGAGGACATTCCCGCAGTCCCTGGAGCAGGGCGAGTTGGGAGCGACCAGAATGGCGTCGGCAGCGGGGACGACGGCCGCGGCCACGGCGGCGAAGTTGGTTATGAGGCGCATGGTTTATGTCGGCGGCAAAAGGAAGAAAAGGCTGAAGAGTTTCAAGGGGAAAATTAAGGTAATAGGGAACGGCGGGAGAGAGTGTCTCAATCAATGCCCGAGTCTTTGGGGGCGGTTCTTGAGCTGGGGGCGGTTGCAGATCCGGTCTGTGCTACATAACCGCGGGGGCGCAAAAGAAGACGTTGAAAGCTGGAGGCAACGACAGGGCCAGCGACAGAGCAGAGATAGGTTAGATTGAAAGAGGAGGAATGGGGGCCGAGGGACGATGATATATGGAGGTCGCGAAGCGGCGCGGCTGGAGGAGGAGGAGAGGATGAGAAGAGAAGAGAGAGAGGTGGAGATGGAGGGGGGTTCTCGGGTGATGCGTACAGGCTGAGACGCAGGACGCAGGACGCAGGACGACGAGATGCTGTTGGTTGGTGATGTGCGTGTGTGATGTGACGGGAAGAGAGTGAGGGAGTGAGTGTGATGGATGGGACGGACGAGGAGGGATCCGGTCTCGTCTGGTCTCGTCTAGTCTGGATAGCATCTAAGAAGTAAAGATCGAGTCTGGGCATCCATCTTCCGCCAGAACAGACTACACCACGGGGGAGCCGCAACCCCAACCGGATCTGGTGTGATTCCGGGCCAAACAACACACCACCACTAGGTCTACGAATTGAAGAAAAGCGAGAGAGAGAAAAAGCCCCATGGATGATTCCTAGCCCGTAAGCCCATCACCCACGAGTCGGTCTCTGATGCCGGGTTGGCTGGGAAGGGGCTGGGAGGAACAGGGCCCCAGCTCTCTAACGTTAGGGCTCGAATGGAGTTTGGTTTAGTGGTTGCAGGGCCCCTAGCACAGCGACGGCGGGGGACGAGGGGGCGGTGACCTCCAATCCGCCATCCAGGATCCTCGCGCAGCCACTGTGGCAGCCACCGCTCCAGGGCCTTGGGGCCACTCACAGCCTGTGGTCGACCCCCTGTCTCCGGGCTCGTTCACATTCCTACGTACGAGGTGGATGTACTGCCGGCCGCTAGACTGCAGCACAATGAGTGCTGATGAGTGTGAAGTCGAGTGCTAAAGTGCACTGATGAGTTCGTCCAACCAGATCCCCCCGAACCCCTGGTCCCGCCGATCGTCAGCCGCCGTGGCACGGGGCTCTCCCGCCAACCCGCCCCGCCCATTGGCCGGGCTAGTCTCCGGCCGTCGACTCCGGGCGCCAATCTGCCCGTCTTTACAGGGCGAACGGCTTTTCATCTCGGGGGCCCCCGGTCTAGACCACACACACTCATCACCAACCCATCTCAACTTGCTCACCACTCACCACTTCACTTGCGTTGCACTGCAGAACAGATTGGCCCCCAATCTTTTGCTCCCTGTCTTGTCTGCCCATCTTCCCCTCTCTCTGTCCTCCCGGCCCTACACGGGTTAGCTACCCTCCCTTCTTCGGGCCTATCCGGGCGCCAACGGAGACCTGTCAACGCTGCGTCCGCCCATCGTTCATCTCTGCAAATCTGTAAGTCAACCTTGCCCTGCCAAGCCGGACATGGCCCCCCACGGAGACGCCCTCAATATTGTAGTCTATCATCATCACCATTCCTCGTACCATCCGCTGCTTTCCCGGCGTCTACGCGCATGTCTTCAGGAGAGCCGTCGCCTATATCGTCCCATACTACAATTAGACGCCCGTAGTCTCCGTTGCCCCTCGTCGCCTAACAACACAATCATATCAAACCTCATCCCATCTCACCCGCTCTCCGCATCATCACTGCCCAAGTAACCACCTGCAATTCTTCCTTAAACGCCTTGAGGTGACAATCCTCCCTAAACCTACCTCACAACCACCCGTGCCGCCCACATCGTTCCATCAGACGTCATCGCACACGGCTCAACTGCGGTGAATGAAATCTTGCATTGTTTCTCGCACTCCCTGCATCTGGTATCTGGCAATCACCAACGCCTCGCTATATCACATGCCTCCCAATGGGCAGCTACAGTATCTCAAAAGAACCCATCCATTGCTGTCGGTGAGCCGCAGTCAATCCTCCCCACCCGTGTACTCCACATATCACCTTGTGACTGTGATCACTCCTTGCAGACACGCAATCCCTGGTCCCGGAGGCAATCAACGCCCCTGTCCATGTCGATCCTGAACTCCACCACTACTGGAAAAGAAATGTTTGTGAACGACAACCGGAGCTCCTCGCTGAGTTTGACAAAGAAAAAGAAAACAAATGGCAGCGACAACGGGAAATATAATCATAAACATATATCCATCATAAAGTATATCTCAAAATATCTCTACCAAATCGCACTCCTGGGTCTTGCAATGTTTGAGCCCGCCTCCTCTCTCTCAACAGACTGGAGGGGAGGTAGAAACTTGTTGGTCGCCGCCATCCGATGAGCATCCACGAGCTCAGGTATGAGGACCATTGCGACAGGGGTCTTAGGCTCATCCTGGCCAGGACTCAGAGTCGAGGAACTGGATGTCATCGTCTCGACTGAGTCGCTACTTTCATGCTTAACGCGTGATGCCGCCTGATCTACAGGTTTGATCGGCTTCGACAAGTCCGTCGTTGACCTGGAAGCTACTTTCTCTCCGTAAAGTGCTCTCGGAACCGCGGATACCGGGGTATTCTGCACAGGCGGGCGGCTACCCGTTCCCTGCCGCGAAGCAGGCGCTTGCGTCTGTCCAGTTGCCGAGCTCCTATGCCGAGACGACGAGTGCCCGTGCCGTGCCCTCGAATGAGATCGAGATCCATGTAACGGACAGTTCCGAGACGGGTAATCCTCAATTAGCCGGAACTGCGAAAGGTCAATTTCGGACTGGGATGGCTTCCGGCTCCTACGAGAGCCAGTCCGAGGCTCGCGACTAGGCTGCGACTGCATCTGCTGACTTTCGCTTGGCTTGGACGATCTTAGTCTTCCCCTACTGACTGCTCGGCTCTCCCGGTTTGACTGTGTGACAGAACCGGTCCGGTCATGATTCCCGCCGAGGTTCGGGGGCAGACTTTGTTCAGCGTCGCGACGTTGGTTCGAGGCGTCTCGTTTGCCAATTCGACTTCGTGATGCAGGCCGCAGAATAGACTGGTCATTGTGTACCTGATCTGAGGACCGTCGTTCTGAAGGCTGTCGTTTCGCAGGCTGTCGTTTCGAAGATTGTTGTTCCGAAAGCTGTCGCTCTGAAGACTGTCGTTCTGAAGACTGTCGTTCTGAAGGCAAGCCCGGGGCGGGAAAGGCCAAATTCCTCCAGATACTAGGATCCATGGCGACAGGGACTGAGTTACCCGACAATGCTCGCTCATGATGGGAGTAAGTTATGTTTGTGTCCATCCGTGATAGGCTAGGTTTGGCAGACTTGCCATCCCGGGCTGCCATTTTCGCAGCTGGGTCATCGCTCCTATCCTCCAAAAACCGTAATAGTGGCTCCTGGGCTGAATCCGCTCGTGGTGCGATTTCGTTGAGCAGACTGAGTCCGGCTTTTAATTCTGAAGCACTGGGCCTGGTGAGTTTGGCTCGATTGGGGTTGTTGGACCTGCGCTCATGGCGGGATCGTTCGGAGTCTGGTTGACGACTTCTCGACCCCCTTGATGTCCTAGACTGTGGGGTCTTCTGTTGAGTTGGAACAGTCTTTTTCAAGGTCGGCTCCTGTGGTGGGGTTGGAAGAGTTGCCATGGTGCGCGGTCTCCCAGGTTGGTTGTTCCAGACGGAGACATCGGATCGTAAGCTATGTCGGTTCTCAACTCTGCCATGTCTCTCATGATCATCCTCGTGTCCCAGTATCCATGAATCTTCTGTTTCGTGGGGGTCGTGGGAGTCGTGGTGGCCATGGGCCAGCCCATAGTTCCCGGAGGTTACTCCCTCGGACAAGTATCCCTCGGAACTATTTGAAGGTGAAACAGTTCGATGCAGGCCCATTTGGGGTGCAGTCAGGTTAGTATTCGCGTCTGGTTGTTGGTTGTCTTCGTTGAAGAACGTCGCACCACGAGGGTTGAACGAATCGGAGTTAAAGTACTGGTGTATCGCGGGTTCGGCAGGCTGCGCCAGGAGTCGCGGGCGAATATTCTGCGGTGTCGGACTCGGTGCCGATGGAGTATGCACTGAATAATTTTCCCGTCGGTTCTCAGTCTGACGCTTCTGCGATACATTGATGGAAAGGTCATCTCGGTGGTACGAAACTGCCTTTCTAGTTTGCTCTCGATGAGGTGCGGATTCTGGGACGTCCGAGTCGGGCCTGTCATTGGTGTATGAGCCAAGGTGTCTCCTAAAATCCTGCTCCGGGCTATTAGGCCCAGAAGGCAGCGACAAGCGATGGTGGGTCAAGTCTGAAGAACTCTCATTTTCGACCTCGAGAGTGTCTCCATCTGGTCGATAGACGAGTTTCGCAAAAGGAGGGGCGTCCGTGTCGACAACGAGCAACTCTTTGTCTCCCCGACCCAGGATTCCGTAGACCCAGACTTCACCCGACTTAATCCCAACCACAGCGCTTGTGCCGGCGTATGTGACTTCATCTTCGGACCCAGTGCGATTTGCGAAGACCACGATGACTTCCTCGTCCCATTCGGCTCGGATGATAGGCTCAAGACGCGAGATCCAGTACGTGAGCGTGTTCATATCGGCTTCTTGGGGTTCTTGGCCGAACAACTGGGGGTTCTCTTGGGTAATCCAGGCCATGGACACAACTACAAGGCGAGTCCTCGAATTTACCACATGATTCGCAAACTCAAAGGTGTCCCAGGGCGTCTGGAACTTGTAGGGGCTATCCGGTACGGGTCAGTAAAAGGCTGGATGACTTGGTTGGGTGGCTTGTCATACTTCAAGTCCATGCAAATGCCAATAGAAACTCGGCCTAGGCCCGGGAGTGGCTTGCCGAAGAATCCCTTGGGGTTCTCGAGGGCCCATGTCTCATCGGTGTAGTAAAGATGAGTCTTGCGATAGTTGGCGACGGTATCACCCTCATAGCTGACAACGATGGCGGAGTTGTAATATTCGGGATTCGCAGGCCATCGATCAGCCAAATCTACCTTTTCTGGATAGCCGACGATAACAGTGCAGTCATGCTTGAGGGCTTGCGTGCGCGCCCACAGCGAGGTGATGCCTGATCCACATGGTTCGAGGAATGGGAATATTTCTTGGAGCGACCTGAAGTTGTATCCTATTGTTGTGTGAGCAACCCAAAAGTCGACATGTTGGCAATGCCAAGACGCAGATATACAAGTCTGAACAATGAGGGCCACTTACCAGAAAAGGCCATCTCTGGCAACACAAGGAGATCCAGCTCCTGGGGGTCAGCGCTGTTCAAGATGGCATCGGCCCTGTTGAGGTTGTTGTCGACATCCCCAACAACGGGAGCGAACTGGAGGCACCCTATCCTCATCTTGACCGCTCGAAATAGCTCAGCAGCCCCGACAGATGCGCTCGACTTTCGACGATCGCGACCACAATGCGACGACGCCACGCACTACCACTCTCCAACTCCTCTCCCGGTTGCAGCTCGCGTGGCCGAGACGGGTCGCGGGGCGTTGTGGAGATGGCCGACCAACATCAAGGGAAATATCCGAACGGGAAGCGTGCTTCGTAGATTTCGGGAAGCAGACCAACAGCAGAAAGGGACCCGAGGGAAGGGACCAAACGCCGTTTATGGAGTAGAGCAACGGGAGGGATTGGGCGAGGACGACGCAGCGGCGGCGCAGAGTGTGGAAGCCCCTTGCGCCCCACGCGCCACGGGCTTGGCTGACAGGGGGCGGAAGTCTCCTCGGACGATGCGGGCTGTGATGGTCTGTCCGTCCTTGTCGACGCCGTTCAGTGGCGAGACGGGAGGTCTGGAAGCAAAGTGCGCAGCCCAATCGTTGGCCGAGAGGAGATGCAAGGTGCAGCTGCAAGGTGTGAGCGTCCATTTGCGAGGTGCAGTCGATGTGACGTCCACGGGGCACGGACACGACTGCGTGGGCGGGGGAGGGGTCAACAGGGGGCGACAGCCAATCACATGGCGCTGTTAACCGCCACGGCTTGGCTCAGCAGGGATTGATTAGGCCATTGCAACTCCGGCGCATCAATCATCAACCCTCCAACGGCGGACAGAATGACGCCTAAAGGAGGGTCATCTCACAATCCCGCGGCTGGACACTAGTATGGCATCATCACCATTCTTCGTTCTTCCCTCGTCCTCCAATTCGCACCTCGAAAGCGCATACGACATCGCTTCTCATCAGGATCCGGTCTCCTTGCCAAGGTCCTTCCAACTTCCATGCCAG
Source organism: Neonectria magnoliae (assembly GCA_037954305.1). NCBI lineage: Eukaryota > Fungi > Ascomycota > Sordariomycetes > Hypocreales > Nectriaceae > Neonectria > Neonectria magnoliae. The sequence continues at coordinate 195,848 of JAZAVK010000003.1, forward strand.
CTTCTGCCCCGGGTTCTCTCCGATGTTCCCTGTTTTTAACCCCACAACACCATGGCCGATGCTCCCGCCATCATTTGTGAGCCGTTGACCGCCTCCATCTCCCGGTTACAACTGGATGTCAATCATCTTCGAAGGAGGGATGCTCCATACTTGTACTTGAAACGAAACGCTCTTACGCAATCACAATCACCCATTTGCTACAATTGCATGACAACTGAAGGCAGGAGCGAGCCCATATTTCCAGTAGGATGTACAGCAGATAACCTGCATGGCATTAGGACTGAGTAAAATCGCCCTTCAGTGTATTCTCTACCGTGTGTATATCGGACATGGCATCCCGAGCTCCGAACCAAAAGAATTATTACGTCGCTTCAGCGAGAAGCAGGGCTATCACATAGAAGATCAGAGAATGTCCTACCCCATAAACTCATCAATTTGTTCCAGCGTAAGGCCCGACAAGCATATCCATGTTCTGTGCAAGTGATAGGCGCCCTTATCCACCAGCCGTATCTAATCTCTCTCAACCCTTCGCCAGAGAACAGAAGAGGGTGTGTGCCAGTGGGCGCATCGGCTCGTTCCAACGGCGTCAAGCCAATCCTCCAGAGACACTTTTGGCGCTGATGGAAGCTCACTGCAGCCTCTGCATCGCAGCCATCTGGCCGTCCTGCCGCTTGGCGGGCTAGCACTTACGTGGCGCTTTTTTATTCTCATGAATCGAAAAGAACCTCGAAGTCACTGGCTCTTCTTTTCTCGGAGTTGTCATGTTGTGGGTGCTTCTGCTGCTGCGTTGATATGCCGAGTCTTCCGTGCCAATACATAAACCAGCAGCAAGTTACATTATCCTGAATACCCGCATCATTGTTTCAAATGTTGGGCCAGTCCGCATCTCGATTGGATCAACCACAAATGATATGTGCTTCTACAAGGCGATGCCGTCCTCAACATCATACGTTCTCACGATCAGCGTTTTCGGGCTTGGCAAACTACGTACACAGTTGAAAAGTTGCAGTCGTGGCAATACTACCTTAACCCACTTCAAGGGAGCAGGACAGATTCCTATACTAGATGCTTTTCGTTGGAGTATCAACTCATTCAATTAAGCAAGGCCTTGATATAAGCCCACCTTACGGCCCCCCTTGTACCAAAGCTTGCCCGCAGGAACATGTTGTTGATCAAGTACATCATCCTTCCATGTCAAATTTGGACGTAAAGCCTCTCGAGGCGGTCTTGGGTCTTTAACATGACAGCCCTCCATATTCTAAAATTGCAGTGAAATACACCAGTGGTACTATTTGTGTGATTAGCTAGTTAATCATCCGTTTTACCAAGTACAAACTTGGTTCAAATATCCGCATCGTCACCCATTTCACATCTCAACTGGTTCAAGGACCACCAACAATTTGTAATTCCCACCGAGATTGACTGCTCGTTCCTTTCATTTAGGAACACACATATCAGCATACAGAGTCAATACTCGATTTAGGTCGGTTCGATGACATGCGTTATACGTTTGTTCTTAGTGAGCGAGCTGCAAGAACTTGGGAAACGGATCCCGACACGGAAATTAGGAGAGATCAGATACGCATCACTAAAGAATACAGTATTCATAATGTGCAAGTATTTACCACCCGGCTTGGACACCAGCAAGAAATTGACATATTGAAGTTGAAATTACTTGTTGTCATGATGGAACCCAAGTAGTCATGTCGCCTACCCTGGAGCAGATGTGAACAACGAAGCGGTGGCCTAAGGGTCCGCATTCACGAGCCCAACAGGAGTTCAAAAGGTGTAGCTATCTTAAAATAAGTTTAATGCATAGTTTTCGCGTTGTCATAGAGTATAAGGACTCTATTTTGTGAACTTAATACTGCGTTGGTAAATAAACGCTTTAGTTGAGTCCTTCCCTTGGGCTTGAGAAATCCTGAAGAATGAATTGTTGTCCTTGTCAGGATTCGATCAAGCAGAGATTAGGCTTAATGCTACGAACGGCACTCCTTTGACTAAGACCAGATTCCCTAGCCCTTGTGCCATGTAATTCGCGTCAGGGTGAGTGATGGTACAGAGCAGAAGATCATAGGCACGTGTGAAACTACTACGTATCTAGGCAACCGAGCCTTTGTAAGATATCAGGAGAAATGGCAACTTTGAGATTACTGTCTTATAAACCCAACCGCTGATGTAGACGGGGAGGCAAGCACGACAGTAAATGCGCGTTTCTCGAGCAGCTCGAGAACAAGAACGAAAGACTTGCTCCAGTCTCGTGAACCCCAAAGACACACTTGGTGTGCCTGTCCACACTGCTGTAGAAACACTACAACTTCAGTGCAGTGCAGCCTTCAATAGGGCTATGGGAAGCATCTGGTGCTTGGTAGAATCCGCTTCAAAGTGTGCCTCGCTATTACTCTCCTCAACGCACACTAGAATTGCAGTGAAGATGGCTGATAATACTTCAGCTTGTTCCTATACAGGGGAAATGCAAAGGCTGCGCGCCGGAGCGCTTTCTTTGCATGTAGCCTTGATTGACTGATTGGCTGACCTGCTTACTAGCTAGCTAATTGACCGACTGACTGCCTCGGAGAAACATGACTGAGTGACAACAGCGTAACGCCGGGCAGCAACGGACAGAACCAGACCCAGTTATAGAAGGGGAACCTCAATCATCTGAGAGCTCGAAGCGACTGCCCTTGTCCAGTTCAAGACTCCGGCCCGCCGATCTCTCTAACCAGGACTCGACGAGCGACTAGGCCCGCAGACGGGGAGACCACATGTTTCGCCCAGAAGCAAACCCGTACGTACCAGATGATGCTTTTCGGCCGAGGATGAAAAGGGAATAAAATGCGGATGGCTGGGTTAGGGGGAAGATTGGTGGAGTTTCCGTGTGAGTTCGTCCACAGGGAGGCGTGATGCTTGCACGCCAGCGAAGGGGACACGGGACGCGGGCCACGTCGTCATCCAGCCCTTCGATAAAACAAAACCTCCCGGCGCCAGAAACAACCAGTCATGGAGCACCCACGGAGCGACCCAGGCCGCCCCGAAAGGCCTCAGATTGGTGTGCACGGAAATACCCTTAGGACACACCGGGCGCGCCTACGTTTTGACCTTCACCGAGTTGGTTGTCTCGAGGGCCTAAGCGACCGGCCGCGGCGATCGCGCGTATCCGCGAGGCGGACCAACACCATTTCCCAAGAGGGATGCGCTGCCTACGGATGGCTTGGAGGATGGGAAAGGCGTGGCTCGTGAGGATATTGCAGGAAGGCATGGGAAAATGCTCCGTAGCGTTGGATGTGATGAGGGTGCATATGCAAGCCTCGTCACATTTTCTAGCCAGAGATAGCCGCGCTGGCGCTTATCTAGGGTCATGCTTTTGGGCAGAATGCCTGGCCAGATCTGTTTAGGGCAGATGAACTATGGATGAAGGATCAGATCAGCGAGCAGGCACCCCAATTTCTACATCTATTCTGGTGCTCTTCAAGGGTGCCATGGGGCACATGGATTTGTAGACCGGAGATGAGGCCAGGACGTTGGGGTTGCAGAGGTGGTGGCCTGGGGTTCTTGGATGGAACCCAAGGATCTGACAGAGAAGACAATACTCCAATGAGAATTCCTCATGATGGCTTTCTAATGCCACCATTCATCTCGTTGACACCCTCCACTCCCACTCTCCATCCAACCACCCACCCACCCGCTGATCCCCTTCTCTCTCAGCCCAACCCTTTCAAGTGGGCGTGTGCAGAAACAAACAAAAAAGAAGGCTGGGCATGTATGCGTACAAACCAAACTAATGAAGCAAACAACCAAGTTCAACCCGCGAAAAAGTGTAAAATATTTGCCTCTCTGTCGCGGAGTCATTTTGCAGGCCGCAGACACGGCCGGCGGTTACAGTAGACCACTCACCCGCCGCCGCCGGGTTTCAGAACGCTGCCCCGTCCCCGTCGGCCTAGCCCACACACGGCAGCCGCTAAGCCGCCCAACCAAAGAATGCGCCGTGATTGGCCACGCTCCCGTCAGCAATCGCGAATGCTGGCGTCTACGTCGCGTGCAGAACCGTCCCCGGCGCCGCCCCATTGGCCGCCGGGCGCCCCTCCGCCGTTGCTATTCTTGGCCCACGAGCAAAGCGGGGCCCTCGACGCCAAACGGGCGGGAGTGGAGCTGGATGCTACCCCGGGCTTGTCCCCTCCGGCCACTCGGCTGGCTTTGACCTGCTGGAAACCCAGCAAAAGGCAGAAAGGCTAGAAACAAATGGGCGCCGAGAAAAGAAGAATGCTGCACGCCATGCCAGGATCTTCCACCCGAACCGGGGGTCTTTCAGCTAAGCCCAAAACTCTGTATTCCCGTCGACCCCGATGCCATCCATATATCTTTGCTAAACTGCCCTTCGCCGACCCGGTCTGGCCTTGAGCCCTTAGACTTAGCCTTCGTCTCTGGATCTCGGACGACTCCAGGCTTGGCAGAAGATTGATTCTTGGACGGTGCTCATGCTGGCCATGTGGATTCGGACCGTACGGTAGCATCTCTCTCACCACCCTTACTTCCTTCGCCAAACCACCAGCTCGACGAAACTAGAGTCTCCAAGACCAAGACCCAAGGCCAAGACCGACGATGGCTTCCTCATCACTGCCCTCCCTGGCCCTGCTGCTGGTACTTCTCCTCGGAACCGTCCTCGCTCTCGAAGTCACCCCCGGTTCATCGTGCGCTACCTTCTGCCTCGACGAGAATGATGGCAGTGGCTTCGACCCTAAGGCGTCCACTACCAACACTTCCGACATCATCTGCAAAGACACCGACTTCTCCAAGAAGGCCGCGGGTATCAAGTTCCAAAGCTGCCTAGAATGCCTCCAGAAGAGCGAGAAGAGCAACGGGACCGAGTCAGATCTGCATTGGTATCTCTGTAAGGCTACTATAACGCACCTTGTATAAATATGCTTGCACTAACATCGAGCCAGACAACCTGCGATACACCATCAGCACTTGTCTATTCTCCCTCCCCGCAGCCCCAGCTTTCGACGTCGATTCTCCCTGTGTCATTGACTACGGTTGCCAGCCTCTGCGGGACCCCCTGACCTACGACAACCTGACTTCCAAGCCCGGCGACACCTACGGGTACTGCGAATCCGACGATCAAGGCTTCATGGGATCCAAGCTCAAGCCATGCATCAGCTGTCTCCAGTCCAGCGGCGACCAGGTCTACCTGTCCAACTGTACGTCTTCTCTTTCGTCTCAGAACAAAGTGTTTGGCGCTAAACTAACACCCCGCGCAGTCATGGTCGCCCTTGAAGCCGGATGTGAGCAAAAGCCCAAGGTTGGCTCTCATCTAAGCCTCAGCGGCACCGTCTTCAGCCGAACGGCCGTCAACATCACGACGCCCGCCGAAGACATCCTCGACAAGCCGGAGGGCGCCAGCTCTTCGAGCATGACCACCGGCACTATCGTTGGCATTGCTGTCGGCATCGCCCTATTCTTCATCAGCGGCGTCGCTCTCTTCGTCGTCTACTGGCGCCGTCAGAGACAGATCAAGCGCAACGAGAAGGCAGCGTACCATGGCGACAACTTCGGCACTCCCGATCCCTTCCTCCCTCCCGACGCCAGCAAGATGTCCGCGTCGCTGCGCTCCTATAGCGCCCAGAGCCATTATAGCAGTGGCCGGATGACCAGCGGCGACTACTACGACAAGATCGACAATGAGAATGGCCGCTCCGGTAGCCGGCTTCAATACAACTTCGACCCCCGGGCTCCGAGCCGTGGACCCGGCACCGCACTCCCCACTCACCAGGCTTACAAGCCCAGCACCCTCGGCATCTCTCGGTCAGCTCCTCTAGAAAGCAACCCTCATCAGCCTTCTACACTAGCCCGCGTACACCAGCGCACCGAGTCCATAGGCAACTCTTACGCCCTCCAAATATACATGAACACCAGCGATGAGCCAGCCGCGGCTAACATTCAACCTCCTCCACCGCCATACAACGGTTCCTCCTCCAGGGCCGCCCCGCCACCGCCACCACCCGGACCTCCTCCAGCTCAGCAGTCATCGGTTCCCTCATTGATCATGCCCTTGCTGTCTAAAGTGCGGATGCCGAAGAAGTACACGCCGCCTACTTTAGCACCATCAGGCGCCACTCCTCCCATCATCACCATCTCTCAACCAGTTATGTCAAACGATGAGAGGTTCCGGGACACTCCTCTGGCAGGTAGTGCTGTCTATGCCACCCACGCCCCAGAGCGAGGCCAAAGAGATCTTGGCGAGTCGCCGATGAGAAGCGGCAAGAGCACACTTTATGGATACTGATTAAGAGCGATCTAGCCTGGTTTTGGGATACCAAAAGCCACATGATTGAAGTTTCAGATGGAAGTAAATGGTACAAGTTTAGGATCATTGGGATTAAGCAAGGAGTTCGGGGTACAGGTAGTCCATGTTCATAATGCATAAATTGACGACAATATCGTAATCTTCTCCTGTCTAAGCTTGACTTGTCTATCCCAAGCGTTGACCGGCACCACGAGTTCTCCACGAGTCTGGAAGGGGTCCCCTCGATGCGCCCGTGGCGCTACCAGATGCTGTATCCTGGGGTCGGATAGCCGTGCCAAACCCTCGCTCAAGGATCTGGGGCGTTTGCACAAGTCGGGTGACGAACGCGGGAGTAGCGAGGATGTTACGGCCACCACCAAACTCGGGCCAAAGCCTGGCCAGGAAATCATACAGATGGGCAGCAACAAGACCCTCAAGCTGAAGTAACATGGCGATGTGGCCGCCGGGGAAGAGGAGGTTGACTAAAATCATCGCAACTGGCGTCAATTGGGCCGGGATCGTGATGAAATAGAACGTGGCTTTCATGCCCCGCTGGTCCTGGGTAACAGTGTAGGCCATGGCGAGGATCAAGGCGCGGAGAAAGGTATGAAATGGCAAATCAGCAGCGTAGTTAATCGTCTAACGAGTTGTTAATGCCGGTCACATTGGGGACAAGTAAACAACCAGTGTTGTGGATTTAGAAATGTAGGGCGCATAAAGAAACCACTCGAACGAATTAGGGATCGAACGAGCCATCCAAAGCAAACCCACCGTGCCTACACCGCAGACCATCCCTTTGCGAAATATGAGATGTCCGAAGTGAAGGGGTAATCTTCCTCGATTTCAGGAACCGTGATAGCTTTGGATGCAAAAGCACTATCCGGGCAGTATATGAGGTGTTTTTGGAAGGGCAAAGGTAATGGACAGAGCATGGGGTGGACGAGTCAAAGCTTACCAGAATGGTTGCGCTGACAAACATCAGATACCAGACAACGTCGGCCTTTCGCGGGAAGCGCGAGTTGCCAATTTCCAGTTGCGACAGGTAATGGTATAGGAAGTATGAGTCAAAGAGCATACCGAGGCCGCTGCCCGTGATGAGATAACACGTTACGGGACGCCATATCTGAGGGGGGAGCTTCCAGAGGTAGTACGGATGATGGATGAACCATTCGAATGGCAGAAAGTTTAGATGGACGCTAAGAGACAGGACCGCGGTGACGGAAGTGAGAGTTCTAGAGAGCGAGCATTGTCAGCATGACTGTGGCCAAGAGTAAGAAGGAGACCATTGGGGGCTTACCTTGCAATGGCTGGCATCTGCCAGTAAGCATCCAGTAGGTTTTCCGACATCTTGGGCAACTTTGCTCAATTGAGGGAGACAGCAGGGGAAAGCAGCAGAATCAAAAGCATCAAGATGCCAGGGTCCAGAAGGCAGGTGTTTATGAAGGAGAGAGAGCCAGCGCGGAAGACAAATCACTGGGCGTGGTGGCACCAGGCAACGATGTACTCATCGTTGATGCTTGCGTGTCATCTTTGGTTTCGCAGGGAAAGATGCAAGCGGAAGAGATTGGAAGAACAGACCTTGCCAATAAATAAAATTCCAGTAGGGCGAGGCTCCGCTATAGCGGGGTGCATAGGTGGGGACGGGGAAGCTGATGTCCGACTTTCCGAGCTCCCATCGGGAGTGAGGGTGATTGATGTGCGGTGCGGCTGGTGCTTTGGGAATGCGGCTGGTGACAGACCCACAACCTAGAGTGAAATCATTGTTACGGGATTGCTCGGCGCGAAGCGACGCAGTAAGCTAGCCGCAGTGGAAACCTACCTGCTCGTCTGTCGTGAGCAAGTTACAGTTCATGGTCTGACGGATATATTTCTTTTTGCTTCAATTGCATCGATTGGCTTGGACGACGCCTGAAGCAGCCAATTGACATCGCCAGCCAAGAAACCTACGCACCTCAATCGTGCTGAAGGACGTAGCTGCCACGATGCGCGCCACAGCCATGAGGAGCGAGGAGGCGACCGATGCCGCCTGGGAAGCCACCAAAGGAGCACTCGCTGGAGCTGGAAAGTGGGGAGCTGGCGCTGCCATCTTGGGCGTTGCTGGTTATTTCTATTCGCCTCTATACCGGGGCACGACGATCCAGTTCAAAGTGTATGACCTCATGTCCTGGTACACCCTCGTCAATGCTCACCCAAGCCTCAGGTATTTGCAAATGTCCGGAATGGTGCTGGGAAGTATGATTGAGGCCGATGGGCGTCTCAGACAGTATGAGCACGAGATGAGGACGCGGAGGAGGTGGATGCGGGAAAAGGCGAAATGGGAGCAGTACGAAGCAGAACTTGCAAGGGAGGATGCAAAAGGAGGGAAAAACTAATCTCAAAGGACTCACAGGAACTTCATTTAATGTCATGGTACCATGCTGTATATCACAGAAGGGCGGCCGTCGAGCTGTCAGTGTAAAAAGTCACTTGTCTTTTCGTTTGTCTTTGCCTCACTTGTATAGATGCCGCCCAACTCCAACGCCGAATTATGCAACCGCTGCCATACCCCATTGTGCCCACACTTCACTTGGACGCTACTCGGAATCGTTTCGGATCCATGTTGATCTTGCAAAGCCGAACAACACATCCGCTAAGCTGGAGCAGGGTCTGCACGCCCTCTAGCACCTTCATGTGCGTGAAGCCAATCTCCTTGATGAACTCCAGCTTCGAGTGCTCGCTGAGGGTGGGAATTGTCTTGGTCACCTTGAACATGGTGCTAATGATGTCGTGGCTTGAGTATCCGAGATCCCACAGCTCCCGCAGCGTGTCTAGTGCCGAGTCCACGTTGCCCTCGTAGCATGCCTTCAGCATCGCCTGTACCTTAATTGGGTGAGGCGAATCGACAACCTTGAAGACATTGTCTCCAGACACAAAGCCGAAGCCTGCAAATGTAGACTGCAGGTTGTTAATGGCTTGTCGCATATCTCCTTCTGCGCTGAAAACCAATGCCGCCAGGCCGTCATCGCTGTACTCAACCTTTTCTGCCTCGATGATCTGCAGCAATCGCTTCACCACTTGGGCGTCGGTCAGCTTCGCGTATCGCAGGATGGCGCATCTCGATTGTAGGGGCTCGATGATTTTGTTGGACTGGTTGCAGGCGAACGCAAATCTGGTAGTGTTGGAGTATATTTCCATCGTTCGTCGGAGGGCTTGCTGGGCGCCTGATGTCATGCTGTCGGCTTCGTCCAGGATGATCAACTTTTGCCGTCCAGGAGGCAGAGTGACCTTTTTCTGCGCAAACCCCTTGATTCGATTCCGCACCACGTCGATACCTGAAGCTCAGTTAGTTGATGCAATCTCAGATACTATACGTTGAAACGAACCTCGTTCATCACTGGCATTGAGTTCCAGTACGGCCTCCCTGTACGAGTCTCCTAATAGCTGTCGAGCTAGACACAGTACACTGGTCGTCTTCCCGATTCCTGGCATTCCCGAGATAATGACATGGGGCATATTTCCCTCCTTGGCGATAATCTTGAGTCGTTCGATCGTCTCTGTGTTGCCTACGACATCGTCGAGGAAGACCGGGCGGTATTTTTCTACCCTACAAAACCGTCAGTGAAGCTGCCACGACCGAACGGAGGCGTGTGAACCGCACCAAGGAAGCTCATAAGTTACTGTTCCATTGGCAGAAGCGGTCGGAACTGCCTTGGTGGCAGAGCCAGACGACTCGCCCCGCTCCTCTGGTTTTTGGGCTGGCATTGTGGACTTGGGACTGGAGGTGAAGAGTTGAATGTCAAATATTCCATCACTTAACGCGATCTGGAGGGGAAGACGCGTCGACTTTCTTTAGCCTACAATGGAGGGATGGGTCCGTGCACGCGCATTAGCAAAGCCCCCACTCCGGCCACCGCCTTTCTCGTCTCTATGGCAAAATCTAGTCGACCATGATAACTTTTTGAGCCTCTATTTCCCAGCCACAGAGGAACCGAGATACCCAAAACCACGCCCTAACCAAAGACTGACGCCGGAAACTCGGACTCAACATCTACGCCCAGACCACGCGATTGGCCCTGCAACCGATTTCAAGAATCACGAACCATGGGTGTTGCGAAAAAGACCAGAAAATTCGGACAGGTGAATTCTTATCGATAAGCGTCGCAAATGCGAAATTTCAGGATATACGAAGGACTGACCCATGGCTCGGCCAACAGGTGAAGCGAGTCCTCGGTCGTCGCGATGTTCGATTAAAGGAGAACCAAGCCAAGGCGGAAGCTGCGGCGAAGGAGGCAGCGGCCAAGAAGACGGTCAGCGGCGAGCTCGTCCGGGAGGCACCTCAGATGCCTAGCAACATGTACTTCCAGCACAACACGGCTCTCGTGCCGCCCTACAACGTCCTCGTCGACACCAACTTCATCTCCCACTCCGTCCAGCGCAAATTATCGATGCTCGACTCAATGATGGATACCCTCTACGCCAAGTGTAACCCCATCATCACCTCGTGCGTCATGGCCGAATTGGAGAAGCTGGGACCCAAGTACCGTCTTGCGCTGCGGGTCGCCCGTGACGAGCGTTGGCAGCGCCTCGAGTGCGATCATAAGGGCATCTACGCCGATGACTGCCTCGTCGACCGTGTGCAAAAGAGCAGGATATACATTGTCGGAACCAACGATAAGGCACTGAAGCAGCGGCTAAGGAAGATTCCTGGTGTGCCGATTATGAGTGTGGCGCGGGCCAAATACGTGATAGAGAGATTGCCTGGAGCACCGGATTCATAGAGCGTTTGTTTGTAATGAAGTAGCAAAAGGATTTTTTACGGTTCAGCCAAACCGTTTACTACATGTTTTACGGCTTTTGCCATGGCGATGGTTTTGAAATCATATATAATCAAGTAGCGTTGTGGTTTGGTTGGCGTGGTGGTGTATTCGTATAGCCCGCTGTAGCCTGTCGCTTTGGGGGTTCCGGCGTTAAAAGTGGGTGGATTTAGCTTCTGCCTTACCAACTTGTCAACGTCAACTTGCAAGTGTCTAAGCCTCAATCCTTCATTGTTTTCACGACTCTGTCACACGTCCCTCACCACAAAATTCTCGGCCTCTGTTCCCGGTATACTGTGTGTCGTTAAGTACATATGAGTTCTTAATACGATCCATCACAGGTACCGAGCGGAGCCTGACGCAATGGACCATGACACAAGCACCAGCGGCTTCTCCTCCGCGGATCGCCAGAAGCGCTCGCGGATCGTTCTCTCGTGCGCGCCATGTCGCGCCTCAAAGCTGAAGTGCGATCGCGATGAACCCTGCGGTCAGTGTGCCAAGAAGGGCCGCGTTGAGCTGTGCTTTTATGCGCCCAAGCCTGAGAAGAAACGCCCGGTCAAGGGCATGTCAGCACGTCTCAAGCGCCTCGAAGGCATGGTTCGCGAGATGATGGACGCCGAGGCTTCTGGGGAAGGCTTCGCGCCGAAGAACGGAGCCCGGGACGGTGCCGTAGCGGAGGGGCCGGCGGTTCAAGGCCACGTTGTCAGAGGGGAAAATGCAACGACGTATGTGGGAGCGACGCATTGCATGGCCATGCTTGAGGATGTAAGTGCAAGGGGGCGTATAGGGGATGTGTTTCCTGCGTTCATACTTCTCACATATAATCTAGATCGAGGACTTGAAGAGCTACTTTGAGCAACCAGAGGTAGCCGACGATGCCGAAGTCGGGGAGATTGACTCGGCAGAGCTGCTCTTATTTGTCCGGGCTGGCCCCAGGAACCGTGAGGAATTGCTGAGCAACTTGCCAGAACGCAGTGTCGCAGACCGGCTCATCACGAGGTACTTTAGTTCAATGAGTCCATCTCAACGTACGTATCAGCCTAGGGAACCAACGCGCAGCCAGAGAGCTTACAAAGGCAGACGTCATCCATCGACCGACGTTTACCAAAGCTGTGAGTATTTCTTAAGACATGAAATTGGCTATATCTAATATCAGGTAGTACACAAAGTTCTGGCAGGACCCCAGCGAAACTTCTCTACACTGGATAGCCCAGCTCTTCATGGTGCTCGGACTAGGTATCTTCTTCAACACCTTTATGAACCCCAGCGAAGTCCAACGAGACTCCCCGGTTTTACCTCATGATAGGATCCGGCAATACAAGTCCTGCGCCGGATGGGCCCTGGTCTGGGGAAAGTACACGCAGCCTACCATCGCCACCCTCCCGGCGTTCATGCTCTATGTTGAGTCCTATTTCCTGTTCAGCCGCGCGGCTCAGATGAACTGTTACGTGCTGTCTGGCGTGAGCATCCGGCTGATGCTCAAGATGGGCCTTCACCGGGATCCGAGCAAGTTGGCCAATATTTCCCCTTTTGAGGGCGAAATGCGACGCCGCATGTGGAACATGGGAATCCAGATCGAGCTGCTTGTATCGTTTCATATGGGTCTCCCCAGTCTGCTCCAGGGCCTTGAGACGGACACTGCAGTCCCGAGGAATCTACAGGACGATGACTTTGACGAAGACTCGGTCGACCTGCCCCCGGGTAGACCTCCAACTGATTATACAACCATGACTTATCCCATCCACAAGACGAACTTACTCCGCGTTTTTGGCCAGATCGCCCGGCAGGCTCACGCCCTCACGCCACCTAGCTACGCCGAAGTAATGAAACTCGACGATCTGCTACAGGAGACGTGGCGGAGCGTGCCGACGTTTATCAAGGTCCGCCCACTTGATGACTGCGTAGGCGACCCCCCAGGGCTTATCATCCATCGTTTCGGGCTTGCCGCCATCTACAACAAAAGCCGCTGCGTCCTCCACCGGCGGTACCTGGCTGAGCCTGTTCCGAAGCGGGAACATGACTATTCACGCAAGCAGTGCCTTGAGAGCGCGCTCTCGCTACTCAGCTTTCAACATACCATCTGGGAGGCATGTAAGCCGGGTCACATCCTCAGCCAGAACGGCTGGTTCGTCTCATCGCTCGCTGTGCACGACTATCTGCTGGCGGCTATGGTAGTATATCTAGTCATCAAGAACGAGCACTACTCGGAAACAGGAGGCCAGTTCGACTGGATGTCGCAGACGTCAGCGCCGACGCCGACCAAAGCAGAGCTTACTGACTTGCTCAAACGCTCGCACTTCATCTGGTCCGAAGTCGCTGCCGACGTGACCGAAGTTGGCAAGACGGCGGATACGCTGGCCACGATGCTGGCTAAGCTGGGAATTCCTGTGAACGGCCCGGCAAGGATGCCTGGGGCACCGCAGCCTTGGACGACGAGCGTCAGTAACGAGTCCTCCTCCATTTGGGCACCATCGATGGATCCAAGTCCCATGGGGACTTTGGGAAGTGACGCAGATATTCTTTCGAGTCTAGGACTTGGTAAGACAGTCCTGGTGCAGACGATACGGAGCAGAAGAGGTGCTGACTATGACGTAGGCTCAACGTCCGGGCCTGGATCGGGTCCAAGTCCCTCATCTCGTGGCCAAGCGGTCGATGCGTCTACCAGTATGAGCTTCCCTGGGATGGACGTCACTGCTGGAGCACTTTCGGGGGGTCTCGACTTTGATCCGTCGTGGATGGAAGAGACTGCGGCTACTATGGACTGGGTAGGAGATTGGGCCATCGCTGACGGTTCAAGAGTATAGACTGATGATTTTGATAGCGCTATCTCGACATTTCTCTCGCGCATAGTCACGATGCTGGGCGTAACGAGGACACGGGCCAGACGTGGATGGAGCGTCCCCCACCCTTGGAGGACTTGGACATGATGGGATCTGGCAGCTGGGGCCTGCCTCCCCCTTCGAAACAATAGGTGAGGCCGGTGAGATAAGGGAGAGTCGAAGGTGCTTCTATTTCCGGATTGGCGCGGGAGGTTAAGGTACGACATTAGGCTGAGGGGATGGACGAGCCGGCCTCCGCTCTTCAATGGGGATGGTGGCAGACTTACTCCCGTTGCTGTCTGGTGTCTAGACACGGACTGCTAGTCTCCTGGACGGACTCCTAGTCTCCTGGACACGGACGCCGACATTTGCACAGCATGGCGCCGTGACGCAGGGAGATGAGCTTATCAGGAGGAGGGATGATGTGGCTTGGAGTTAGCTGGGCGGACGAACATCCAAAGCGTTTGCTATCTGGGGAAGTTCGAATCTGGGGACGACCCCGCATCGGGCTTCACACGGCGCGTCTCACCACCGGGGCCCGAGGCCACTATGGTTGTTGTACCTGGCGGTTCGGGAGGGATGATGGATGGGGTGTGGTGGACTGGTGGACTGGTGGTCCCGTCACCGACTCAGCAGGTGGGCTGCCATGTCGTGAAATCGTGGGATGTTGTGGTTGGGCGCCGTGCGGCTTGTTGCATTGGGCGTGTAGTGTAAGAGGTCACCGACGGACGGTGTGTCGGTGGAACGAATCCATCAAATATGCAGGCCTCCACGAGACGAACATGGGCGTAGCCGCGCACGTCAATAGAATGTCTGTCCTTGTTCGGCCCGTCAGAGTGAGGGTGTCGGTCGACAGTCATGGCCGTGTCGGTGAGCGAGATGGCTTGCTCCGGCGCCTCCCTCCGTCGTTTGCGGCCTAATTAGCCCTCGACATGTCGTGGCGGTGGTGATACGAAGCAGCTCTAGCGGACACACGACATGGCCCCATGGCATGGCATGGCGGCATGGCATGAGCTTACAGCAGGTCTCACAAATGTGCTCTCGCCCAGAGATAGTACAGATAGTACAGTAGCCTACGAATACAGTGCATACGAAGCATTAGCAACTGAGACAAAGGGCACACGCTGCAGGGGCCATGACGTAGGACCGGTGCGACGATCTGGTGGGCAAAGGGCAGAGCCGCGCAGCCGGCCGACGCCACACAGGGTCGAGCGCCGAAACGTCCGCGGAGATGCTGAATTCCGGACGACATGGCCCCTTCTGTGCGCCACGCGGAGGCGGAGGAGAAGGAGCTCCAGGACGCGAATCGTCGTCCATCGGGCACTTTGAGGGGAGGGGGAGGGCTTGTTCCTCAAATGGCCGCATCGGTGGGGGGGGGGCTGGGGAGGAGCATCACTCGCATGGCAAGGAGAAGAAAGGAGCACAGGGTGTCTGCACGCCCTGGATGAATGGCCAACAGAGGTCCATTTGTACGTAATGGCATACGAGCAGACTTGGCCGAGAGGGAATGGGGATTTTCTTTTTTTGGTTGTTTGGTTGTTTGGTTGTTTGGTTTGTCTCGTGGTGGTTTGATGCAAGAAACATCATTCATCAGCCGGCGCTGGGTCTGGGCAGGTCTACGACATGCTGGGTGGAAATGACGATGGGCTTGGCTCGGCGACGTCTGCATTGACGAGCTCAATTTTCGTCAACCGACAGCAACCCGCAAAAAAATCATAACAGGTGACCGCGTTTAGTGGGCAAACGGATTGCTGAATCTTCCAGAATGGCGGGTCGGTTCTAGGGCCATCACGTAGCGCTCGGCGAAGCGTCTAATCTGGATAACGCATCGACACCCAATCTCGGCCGCCGACGATGCAAAAGGTCGTCGTAGGTCGGGTGCATGCTGTACCTGGCAGATGGGAGGGCGGCTCCCAGCAGCTTGCCATGCTACGGGGAGGCAAAGAGATTGGGTCGTGGCGCGGCGATCGTCATGCTGACGGGACAATTCCATCATTGATGGCCTCGACGAGGGGTGTGAGCGAGCCATGCGGGCAGGTGGCGTTGCTCGTTTGTTCGTTGCACCAACAAACCTATCGCTCGCCTTGAGGCTTCGATATTTTGATCCAGTGAATCGGTGCCGCCGGCGCAGGGAAGCGGCGTCGCCTTGCCGCAAAGCCGTCTTTCCCGTCGTCGCTTTTCTTCTTCGCGGTCGGGTGACTGGCTGACTGACTGACCGGTGGCCACAAGGCGACGCCTAGGTAGAACCATCCATCTCCGTCCCACGAAACGCCGCCGCTATCGAAGGGGGCCACGGACGGGCGAGCAAATGGGCGTCGGACGCGTTGGTAACTCGATGAGAAATGGGAATTGGGGTAAAATTTTCTGACTGGAGAGCTGCGCCGAGTGGCCCTCGAAACTTTTACCTAATTCCCACGCTACTTTCGGCATTTGACACCTCGTTTCCATCCATCGTGGGTGGACCGCGCCCAGTGTAGAATCAACTCACCTACACAAGTCACTGTCACGTCCTTGGCCGCTGGGGGACCCGGCTGGCGGGTGCGTGGGCTGGCTGGTCCGAGGGTGTTCTATTCTGCTTCGGGGGAAAACCATGGACTAACAAGAGATCAAGTCTGGGCCGGACGGACAGATGAAGCCGGACACTGTAAAGGGCCGCAGTCTTTGGTTATCCCGAGACTATGCGCCGTCGCCTACCGCCGGTGTCCCCGTCGCCTCCGTCCTCCACTGTCCGTCCGTAGGTTCGGGCTGTCGGTGGCCGTTCGTATCTCATACTGCGTACCATCACATCACCTTTCGGATCCATGGATGCCCTCCCACCGGCTGGCGCAATCGGTGGGCAATCGTGGGGACCAGGACCAGGTCGGTAGTTTTGTCCACCTTGCAACAAAAGGCAACCGGTTAGTTACTTAGCATAGGGGGCGTTGCTTTAACAAGAAGAGGAAAGCCAAACCAAAAAAAAAACCCCCAGGACAAACTGTGACATGAGGTTAGATTGAGCCCCGTGAATGGTCTCGTGACGAAAGTTGGACCGGGGCCCGAATAGGTCAGAAAGACACAAGTCGAAGAAACGAAAGTAACAGGAATCAAGTAACTACTATGTAATGGAAAGCAATTGGCGGCTACTGGCGAATCAGCGCGCCGAGAATCGCCGATGCCGCAATCCTGCATTTCCGGGGGGGCTAGGCTTGGAGGTGGGCTTCCCGCCATCATAAGCATCCATCCCAAGTCCCAAGCCATCGCATGCCATCGCAGGGGTCCTATGAGCACTCCTCCCCATCCCAACTCCCGTCCATCTGCTAGTTTATTGCGATGCTTGGGATCTGTAGGTACATACTTAGTAGGTACCTGTCAGATGGAATGTACGGATCACGTATCTACCGCCGAGTAAGGCATCTTGTCCCTTTCCTGGTCGCCCGACGATGACGGCAGCAGACTGCGAAAGACGACATGGCATGGCTCACCACCTACCTCGTAATCTTGGATGCCCTGCCCGCCCTCTCCGGCAATATATTGGGCGAGAAAAGTCCTTTGTCACATCATTTGCATCAGCCTTGACTGGTTATCGGTCGGGAGCGAACCCGAACGCAAGGACCATCGGCAATCCCTTGGTTCCGTGTAGGTCAGTGCCGTCTACTATCAAGGGCAATCTCTCTCAAGGCTTATTACTACAATGCTTATGGCCAAATTGTCCATGCGCAAGGAACTCTGAGACAGGAGAATGAAGAGTCGAGATAAGCACAGGAAGACTTGACTGGATCGACGATTCAGAGACAAACCCCCCGAACTCACACGTCCCGTCGCGCGAATGATTGGCCCCCCCGGACTTTTCTTCCT
This sequence comes from Neonectria magnoliae, assembly GCA_037954305.1. Taxonomy (NCBI): domain Eukaryota; kingdom Fungi; phylum Ascomycota; class Sordariomycetes; order Hypocreales; family Nectriaceae; genus Neonectria; species Neonectria magnoliae. The sequence goes on from JAZAVK010000003.1 coordinate 213,577, forward strand.
GGCTGCTGGATCCTTCATGTGCCATGTGCCATGTCCCATGTCCTATACCTCCCATGTATACCGGTAGGTACCGTAGTTTAGATCCTCTCCCAGTCCTCCTCAGCCAGTAAGTATACTATGTACTAAAACAAGATGGCTTCTCCAACCTCCAAGTCCAGTGCAACCCGGCTCGAGGCGTGGGTATCATCATGCCCGCCAGCCCGGCCACCGGGATGACCTTCCCCAGCGGATCCTCTAGCGGCGTTTTGGCGGGGTTTCCAGCGGCTGGTCGAGCAATCTTCGGCGAGCGGGTGGATGGAATACAGTACAAGCAGGCGAACCTGGACGAGCCATGCCTGCACGGGTGAGCAACCGCCAAGCCCATGCCACGAGCGACGATTTTTTGCCCCGATTGGCTCAAGCTCCTCAGAAAAGGCTTCTTCTGCCCTGCTAGGACGACCTTCCCTCGATCCAAACCTGTCCACCAAGGTCTGCGCTGTCTTTCACGCTTTCTTTCCACCCGGTGGGCTTGGGAGCTTCCGATTTGATGCTGCTATTACGTTCACGTAATGGGCCAGTGCGTGCCAGGGGAAACACACATGGAGGCGTGGGTTAGACTCGGGATGAGACCAGGCGAATAGTGAGGAGGAGGAGGGTAAGGTATTTTCATGATGGCCCGACTAGAACATGACATGGCTATAGATGTGATGTCCCTCGAAACTTGCAGTGGACAGCAACGGCCGAGGGCCTGCAGCATCGTCGGGGAAGCGGGGGCGGGCTGTAGGCGTCACCTGGGGTAAATAAGGCACCATCAGCCATTCTTTAACTTTCTCCCCCCCTCGTGTGTCTGGTCTGGTCTATCTCTGTCGTCGTTCCCCAAATGGGCTATGACACGGGAATGAGTTGACGAGAGCAAAAGAAAAAGGGCACTAGTTGGATGTACTGATAAGAAGCCGAGGGTCCGGGGGGTGTGCGAGGTGTGTCGACAACGAGGGCGTGGCCATTTCGCACAGGGCACCTAAGATGCCAAGAGCAAAAATACACGGCCGACGGAGAGGGTGGCGGCATCAATTCGAGGCAGGTACGGACTCCAGCGCTCAGTCCAGCAGGCGAGTTAGTACCACAAGGCCGGGTAGCAGGCCGGGGGGGGGGGTTCGATTTTCGACCTGTGATGCCGCAAAGCGTAATAATAGGCGTATGGAATAGTTGACGTTAGGGCAGTGAATTAGTTACAGAAGGTGGTAAAATGACATAACAATGGCGGTAGGAGGGCCTAATGTTAAATGCGTTTCCATTACTTCCCACCGAGTAAGGTTGTTTGTGGCAGAACAGTCGGTATGTAGGTTCGGATGCCTTCCCGGCCGGGGTTCGTTATCAGTCGGTCACCACGTAGTCAGTCACCTGGGCTGAGTGCATTATCCGCCATGGACGTGCGACTCGCGCTTGATGAGAATTAATTCCCCGTTCCTTATCTCTATCGTTCTTGTCTCTTTCCTCCTTGCGCCTCTAAGTTACACTGACTCCTACCTAGTCTACAGAGTACGTACGTAGTACGTCCCATTCCCATCTTCCTTCTCACCACCCCCTGGTTCCCATCCCAGCTCTCCCCATTCCCCCCATTCCCCCTCTTTTTTCCTCACCTTTCTTTACCTGCCCCGATTACCGACCGACTTCTGCCAGTGCTGGGCCGTTTCCATGCACATCCGCATCCACACCTAATCCCCATTTTGATACTTTGTCGGTTACTGTTACTTTGCAGTACCCGCACAGAAAGGAAGAAAAAAGTAAAAGAGAAGACGCAAAACACTACCAGCTTGGCGCCCATCACCCGCCCACTTGACGTCGAGCCAGTACCCTTGTACCCCGCCGAACGAGCGAACCGCTTCCATCGGGAAACGGAAAAAATAAGTGAGCAGAAGGGAACTTTGCTTGATTGATAACGGCGGACTCGCCCTCCTGCTATTCGTTGTGCTCTTCATCGCGTCATCCGCCAGTCCCAAATGGTATCGACCCTGAAGAAGGAAAAAAAAAAGAGAAGTGACCCACGCCCAGTTTAATCTGAGACTGAGTCTCGGCCGTCTTGACCTTACGTGCAAAGTACGCTGTGGTACTGTAGTACTCACAAAGTACGAAGTACACGGAGTACGACGCCGAGCAAGGAAGACGGCGTGATAGAAGACTCTCGAGCCTTCATGAACTCTCCTCCCCCCAACTCCAGACCACACAGTCGTCTGCAGTACATACTATTCCAGAGCTCCCGCTAGCAGGCTAGGCAGCTTACCTAGCTTCTCATCAGGGTTCTTCGCCGGGCCGGTCTGGTCTTGTCTTGTTCGGTCTGGTGTCGTTTCCCACCCACGCCGTCAAAGACACCGTCAACGCGCTGCCCAGATCTGGAACTTTGCCCTTTCCTTCTACGGCTGCGTTCGATTTGCTCCTAGCCTAGGCCTTTTAGCTCCTCGCTACCTTACCCCGTGGCACTCCGCAGCGGTGCTCCCTTGCCCTGTGAGGTTTCCTGGTCTTCTGGCTGCCCGCGACCGCTACTGCTACTCCTACGCTTACTATTCCGACGCCACACCCGCAAATATACATACACCACACGCCGACGCAATAAACACCTACAGTCCAGAGCTCGCAACGCAGCGCAACGCAACGCAACGCAACGCAACCCATCGCAACCCATCGCAACCCGCTCGTGGATTCTGTTTCGACGCCCTACGCAGAGTCGGAATTCTCTAGTGCAGTAGGAACACTCTTGCTTCTGGTTGCCCTGCTCGGTTGTATCCTGCTCTGCTCGATGCGCCTCGAACCTTCCTGAACAAGACGTCCGTCTATCTGGCCTTATAGCTCGTCATCGTCTCACCTGGGCCCTCGACAGCCTCACACTATCACGCACCGACGCAGGCTCACAACGGAGGCTTCATCTTCACAGCAACAAACTCGTTCCTTCACCTGATCCCGGTGACTCCCTTGTTGGTCCGCTTCTTCCTACTAGAACTCTTCGAGACCAAATTCTTTCAGAAGACCCTCTCCCCCTCCAAAACCCACCTTCACCCACATCACACGGCGACGAGCCCACTCTTCGTCTCCTCTCCTGCACCAGCCGGCAAGGGTTCTTTTGCGTCCGTCCTTTGCTTTGCTCTTTGGCCCTTTGATTCGACCCTTTGGCACTTGGACGCCTTGGCCCCGCGGTGCTCACAGTCCGCACGATCTAGCGAGTATTGCGTATTGCGCACCGAGTGCAAGCCAGCTGCAAGCCAGTCGCAACGCCGCAACGCCGCGACGGAGCATCGTGACCTCGTCCTTCACCGGCCTCTTTTCCTCTCTCTCTGTCTACTCCTCCTCTTCTTCCCCTTTCTCTTTCCCTCCCTCTTCCCTTCCTCGACCACACGATACCCTCGCCCCTCGCCCTCTCACCTCTCCTCCTCGCGCCCTCTCACCTCTCCTCTTCTCAACCCTCCCACTCTGGCCATCCCATACCTCTGCGTCTACTGCCGCAGTCCTACGCTGCTGATTCCGTTTCTGCTTCTGTATTGGCCGGTTCTTTCGTTCTCGGCGCTCCCTGATCCACCGACATACGTTCATTTTACGTACTGCCCTCTGCTGTCGCTGTTCCATGAACCTCTGTTGCCATTTTTGCTCCGTCCTCCCCACCGGCCAACCGAAACTCGCCCCGACGTCCTCGTCTTCGTCCAACAAATAAAAACCCGGCGCCAGATTCGCTTCGTGCGCTTCCCACCTTGAATTCAAAGAGAGAGAAATTCTTCGGCTTCCTGCGAGTGTCGCGCTATTATGCCCGCTCAACTAAACGGGTCCATGACCGCCAACGTCCCCATCCGAATCACCGGCGACCAGACCACTGTCTTCTGCAAGCAACACAAGCATTCTCGATCTTCTTACTCCGAGTCCTCCCCACTCGCCAACTCCCGAAACAACTCCCTAACGTTCCGTCCACCAAAGCGACTCATGTCCAATCCCGACAAAACCATCGCTGTCATCAACGCCAGCGGGCGGCAGGCAGCGTCTTTCATCCGCGTCGCCACAGCCGTTGGCTATCATGTCCGCGCCCAGCTGAGGAACCTCGAGGGGGTTGTCGCTGCCGAGGTTTCCACGAACCCCAACGTCACCGTCTTCGTCGGCGAGCTGTACACGAGACACAGCCCCTCTGATGTGAACCGTGACGTTACCAAGTACGGCCCAATCGCTGGAGTGGGCGTCAACTATGACTTGATCTCGAACCTCTTCCGCGGCGCACAGCTCGCCTTCATCAACACCACCTTTTACGGCGACGAGATTCAGATTGGAAAGGCACTCGCCGATGCCGCCAAGCGCGCCCGGATCCAACACTACGTCTATTCGTCCATGCCCGACCACGCTGCCTACAACTCCGGGTGGCCTTCGTTGCCTCTCTGGGCAGCCAAGCACGAGGTTGAGCAGTACGTGCGGCAGCTGGGACTGCCTGCCTCGTTCGTGTACACGGGAATCTACAACAACAACTTTACCTCACTTCAGTACCCCCTCTTCTGCATGGAGCTCCAGAAGGACGGTTCCTTTGTGTGGCAGGCGCCCTTTCACGAGGATGCGAAACTACCATGGTTAGACGCTGAACACGATGTGGGACCCGCCATATTGCAGATCTTCAAGGACGGGCCATCCAAGTGGAACGGGGAGCGTATTGCGCTTGCATACGAGTACCTGAGCCCCAGGGAGGCGTGTAAGCTCTTTTCCCGAGGCGTCGGTCGTCCCGTGCGTTACGCTAGGGGTCCCATCAATATCAACGTCAGAATCCCCGCTGGCTACCGAGAACAGCTTGTCGGCCTGGAGAAGCTGTTCAGCCCCGATGAGAGGGACGCCCGGAAACAGCCGCCCTACTTTGGCGACCCCAAGTTGGAGCTCAGCTGTCCCAGTGAGGCTCTGGAACTGTGGGAGGGTCCTCGAGGACTCGAGGAATACGCAAGGGAAATGTTCCCCCTGGAGGAAGAGGCCAATGGTTTGACGTGGATGCTCGAGGACGAAGGGAGCGACGACGAGGAAGTACACGCCGCGGCGACTTCGGTCGAGCAACTAAGGATTCACGATGGCGACGACGATAGCGACAACGATAATGATGACGGACTGGTCATGCGAGGTCGTAAGCGGGACGAGGAAGAGTGGTTGGCGTAATGAGGCCGCCTCCGCTTGGAGGCTTCTTATGTTTCAACAAGGCGAAAAAAAAAAAGGGCGAGACAACAAAAAGGGGATCCAGAACGACCCTGGAAAGTCCAAGTATAGAGACTGAATAGCGGCGTGGATCGGCGGCGATTGCATTTGGGCGGAGCGGAGTTGTGTTTATTCGGACAGAGGGTCCAGGTTCTTTGTCTTCTGGAGAGGCGTCATATATGGGGTGGTTTGGTCTGGGAAATGAAATATCATGGCTGGTTGATGGACGTCATTTGAAAACGATGACGAATTAGCATCTGTCTCTGTCCCTTCAATCCCCCCCTGCTTTGCGTGTTGTTGGTTGTGTGTGATGAACGGGGTGTTGGTTCCTCGCCGCCATGTCCCCATATGCAGTGTTAGCGCCAACCCATCCTTCTACGTCCAGAACAGCGGCATCGACGACGGCTTGAAAACACTCACTGGGTTAGTGAGGGAATCGGAGAGCCGGAGAGTCGGAGAGTCGGAGAGACGGAGTGTAGTCGCTCCCATGACGCATTTTCGCTTCTCGACTCCGTACAGTGGGCCGACAGCGGCGCTGTGAGATGCCGGTGTGGGAAAGAAGGCGACTAGAAGATCAACAGCCAGGCTGCAAACTCGATCCCCTTGCCCGTCCCTTTTCCGTCTCCAGCCCGCAGGGAAAACAAGCTAAGACGGGGTCTTCTCCCCCTGTTGTCACACCCCGTGATGCCCTCTTGCGCCCCAACAACACGGCGCGGAGGAAACAAGACTAACAAAGACTAAAAACAAGAACGAGAAAGAAAGAAAGAGAGAAAAATACTCTAGGGGGGGGGGGAAACAGGACCACTGGCTGCCGGCACTTCTTCAACTGGACGCGGTCCCCACGCAACCTTCTTATAATCCTCTCCTCTGGCCACACACCTCAAGGGAAAGGAGAATCCCCCATCTGCCATCCCGCTCCGCACGCGGCGTGGGGTTGCACCACCCCGGAACGGAAGGGGAAAATGCAAACGTGGGGGGAGGAGAGAGAGGAGGGACTTGGAAGGGCCGCCGGCGATAGGGGGATGGAGGTCCGAATATCGACGCCCATATCGCCAACATCAACCATTACTACCGCGATAAAGGGTTAGGGCTGGTAAGTTAGGGTATATAGAATCTAGGCTATGACATGACAATTAAACTTGATTATTAGAATATTCCTTGGTATTTATCTTTCTGATGTTGGCAAAAAGACCTTATCCTTTCATGCCGGGCGTTGATATCAGAGATATGGTCGTCGATGCTCTGGCAAAACGGGGGTGGCGGACAAGGGGGCCGGGCCTGGCGCGGGGTGGCATGGGGACAGACGCCGTAGCTTCTCGTTCTGTGCTGGCGCTGGCGGGCTCACGTAGGTGAGTCTGTCTATTTTACAGTTTGTTTTACGGTTGTTTTCCCCTCCATGGACAATTCTATGTGATCATGTACTTACGTCCGTCTTTGCGAGGAAGCCAAAGCGGGTTTTCTGACCGCAGACGGCTAGGTTTGGCGGTTTATCGCTCGGCCGGACCCCCGCACACCGAGACTGCAGCAAACGGGCATCACAGGAGAGATAGGAGCAACTGCGGAGAAAGGAAAACATTCGGTACCGCTACCAAGTCTGCAGAGTAAATGGTATGATGTCGGATTCGACCATTTCCGCGAGTCCTGGCCATCAAAAACACCAACCAATGCATATGTCACTCCCGTGCTTCGCCCAGTACCTGTCAAAGGTAGACCACACTACATTGCCAATTAGGGTCTCAACATGATCCGCCTAGATCACGCATTTTCTGAACATTGGGACCACACGCTTCTGACAAGCCGTTGTTCGTACGGGATGCCACTACGTGAGCCCCAATGAGGCGATGGAAGAAGGTCAATCCTCTATCTTGATTGGCACAGGGCTGGACAAATGCCCCGCGTAGCTTGTGAGGCCCGAGGCTGACATGCCCGACACAAAAACTGCCACTTACACGTATCACCTTCTCCTAATTATCCGCTCGCTTCAAATCGTAAGGAGATTCTTCGTCTGCAGTCACACCGGCACGACCCTCCGGCAAATCATTAAGGTAATCTTCATGTATGTCGAGGTCCTTGAATTGCAGCCAGAAGCACGTTCCGGCAACAAAGGCGAGGATGGCGACGACACCATAGTTCCAGATGAGAAGCGGATCGGCCGCAAGACTAACCAGGGCCTGACCGAGGGCAGCCGAGAAGGCCGTCATGAACAGCGAAACAGCCTGGACCATGGATCGCATGTTCTTGGGGGCCTTGGAGAATGCGTACTCGAGCGAAGTAATGGAGGCAAGGACCTCGGCGAGGGCAATGAGCACGTAAGATCCAGTCTGAGCCCAGACATTGATAGGGGCAGCGGCACAAGTGACCATCTCGCCCTTCTCTTCGCTCCAGATCTCCCCGGAAGCATGGTTGCCACACTCGGACTTCTGGTAGATGTAGTATTGGACCACAGTCGCCCAGATCATGGCGGCACACCCGACAAAGAAACCACCCGTGATCTTCTTGATGGGTGTGAATTTGATACCCGCCTTTCGAAGGGCAGGGTAAATGAGGAAGTCGTTGAGAGGAATGAAGATGAGGAGTGCGAAGGGGTTCAAGTTAGACAAAACGTCGTTAGGGACCCCGTGGAGTTCCATCGTCGCAGCCTGCGAAATGAGGTTGTTGTTGACTAAAACATTGATTAACGATTACTCAAACTAGTATGTTCAAGGCCGAGTGTTGTGGACAGGGTAAGGTGCAAGGAGTGTGGTTAGGCTTAGAGGTAGGTAGCGTATATATCTCTTTAACTGCCTATGTAGTGTCCACTTACTTTGGTTGTAGCAGAGCCAGAAGATGGGATACCAACAGAAGACGGCGCAAGCGGCGAAACCACGGCTCAGCTCATCGACCCAGGCATCATCAAAGGTCATCCACTTGGGGCGAGTTTCATTAGAGAAATTGGACGGCTTCACTTTCTCCCAGAAATCTTCCCGATGCAGGTTCTTCCAGGTCCTGACTGGGCTAAGAGACCAGCAGCCCTTTTGTGCAAGGAACCAAGTCTTGAGGGCTGGCTCAAGAAGGGAGCCGCCTGGTGGTCGTCGCTCGTACCTATTCCGTCCCCACCACATGACCAATGGGCAAAGGCAAAGCATGATGCAAGGAAGAGTGTAAGATAGGTAGAACCCAACGTATTTCTCTGCATATACCACTGTTGTTGTTTTGAGAGGTTAGCGAGCTATCTAGGTCGTTGATAGAGGCGGGAAGACATACTTGCAAGTTGCCCAACGAGGGCGCCCACGTTGATGGAAAAGTAAAACCAGTTGTAGATGCGCTCAATGGTAACAGCTGGGTCAACAATGACTCGCTCACCAGTCTTGAGTGTCTTCACGTGCAGGTATTGCTCCCCCAGCTGTTCGACAATGAGTGGGTTGACATTGGGCTTGAAACCACCAGTACCGAAACCAATGGTGAGGATGGCAATAATCATGGCCCCCAGGGAACCATTCTTGTTCTTGATGACAGGAGGAACCGCAGAGATGATCAGGATGATATGTCCGATGATGTCGATGCCCAAGGCGTAGCAGATGGTCTTGTAACGTCCCAAGTACTGGTCAGCCACGAAGGCACCAAAGAGAGGCATGAAGTACTGCCAGAACTGGTTGAAGGTGGTGAGACCGGTTGAGGCTCTCTGACCCATTCCAAGGACACCAGGCTGGTCATCGTCAAGAACGATTGCACCTGTAGTGGAACCTTTGGGGAGAGGATGTTGGATGAAGTTGGTGACTGTAAGTGTAAGTCAGCCTTGGGGGTCTATGAAAGAGTCACCTTTCACGGAAACTCACACACCACAACGCAGCCATAGTAGGAGAAACGCTCGCACATTTCGATAAAGGCAATGGTGAAGAGCTTGAGCGGGATATGGTTCGGAACTCGTCTCAAGGTGCCCAGGTCATGAGCACTGGGATGCTCCAGGCCCTGGTCGTGGTCGACTCCAAAAGCATCCTCATGAGCGTGAGGAGCAGCTTTTGGAGGGTCAACAGAGACGGAAGCTCGCTTCTCGTCAACGACCTCAGCGCGCAGTTCAGCCCCGACAATGTTGTCGGTCAAGTCACCGGGAGGTGCCATTGTCAATGTTTTCTCCTTGCTCGCAACAGTGGTTTGTACGAGATGGATGCGTCGTTTAGTTAAATAAGGACGTGCCAAACGCTCAAGACTGGAGAGCTCTAGAAGCAGCAGGAAGCTGCAGGCGTGGTCCAGGCCCAGTCTTTATAACCCAGAGCCCGTGGGCGGTTGGCCCGACAGAGTGGAGGGTATCGGCGATGGCACAAAGGCAGCCGAGGGCTGGGGACATGGGATACCTGCTCTTCGGCTGGGAGCGGGGTTTGCGGTCTGTCCAATCCCAGATCACAAGGATGAGAAGCTTCGGGGCTTGGGAACTTGGAGAGAGCGTATAAGCCAGGTTGGAGCGGGCGTACTGCAGTCTGGTATCGACGTATCGTGGTGGTATCGTGGGTGGCAAGGATCGGCTGGAGTGAAAGAAGAAGGTCAGAGGGCGAACGGCGCAAGTAAGGCATCAGATGCTCGTGACAGGGCAGAATGCCAAGCTGTGACTGGTCTGAATCGAAGCCACCCTGAATCCTTGACGGGAGGGAGGGAGCGTGTTGGGGGACGGCAGTAAATGCAGAAGAAGGCAAGAGCTACGCCGAATAGGAAGCTCCTTCCTCAAGAGTGAGTGCAAGACAGATACTTGCAGCTCCTGGGCACTTGGCGGTGGGTTACTGCCGGCAGCTACCTTACCTAGTAGGTACTTGTTTAGGTCCTTCCATTCAGGTAGATTGGCTTTCCCATCCTCAGGCATGCAGTCTTTGAACATATCTTCAACCTCTTTTGTCCTCGACTTGATTGCTGCGGGCGTCGTCCATGTCTATTGGGGGCCTGCTGGGGTCGCACCCAGTCGGTTCGCGCCTGTGGCACAACTCGGTCGACAAGGGTCGTTGCTTATCAAACACTCGGATTCGAGCGTTGGCCCGGGGGGGGGGGTTCGTGCGAACACTAACTCGATGTTTAGCATCAAGATCGAGCCATTGGAACGGGGAATTGACTTGAGACTTGTGATCTGGGCTTGTCCTAGAACCCTTACCTGCTTATCCCGACATGATGTGAGCCATTAGGTTTTGAATAGTGATCTGCCTCTGTTCTGAAAATCACAAGTAGGTGTGCAATCGCACTCCGGCTCATTCTCCTTTGAGACTTGCTAATGCTTCCAGAATCTCGTCGCCTCGTTACCGAAAATTAGTCAGAGGACACAGCTTATCTCGTCCCCTCTTCAAAGCGAGACCATCTCGGCGATCTTGCCATTTGCAAGCCATTGTGTTGCCAAAGCCAAGCCTTAAGAACCAACCAGAAGCAAAGGAGACGCTCGGTGTCCCCTCCCGAAACGACCTGATGATGGACACAAGCGAGAAACCAAGGAAGCAACAGAGCAGGGTAGCGTGATAGGATTGGCGGTAGGGCGGCAAAGCAGCAGGGCAGCAAGCATCGTATGTGAAGCGAAGCTCCTAGATCAAAAGTTCTGGCAACGTTGCAGCCGCCGCCAATTGTGTGCCGCTATCGATGCGGAAAGCCGCCCACGATAAGGAATACCAAGACGCCATGCATGCGCCAATATTCCGAGTGTGCGGCCGAAGGGGTCGACGCGGTGCGGGAGGCGGCCGCGTGGAGATGGGTGTGGGATAGAGGAGGGAGGGACTCGAGGAGCAAGGCCCCTTGATTGGCAATCTGCTGATCCAGGGGACTTGGTGGGTGAATGATCGTATCGCCAGGTATGCCAGCATCGGCATTGGGCTGCGAAGTGCGAGAATTGTGACTTCTAGCCAAGAAGCAACTCTTCGGAGTCAATGTCCGACAGGTGGTGAAGCACCTCGAGGGTTCGGTCCTCGCCCACCATCCATCCAAACTGAAGCAGAGACCTGCCGGTACTTCTCTTTATATCTTTTGCTAAAAACTTGAGACATGGACAGACGTCGACACAAGCAACGACGCTTGCGTAAGTGGTAACTACCCAAGTGCTGCGAAAGGTACTACATACTCCAGTCCCCTGTCTCCGACAAGCCTCGTCGTCTCGGCAGTGTGGGGAGATGGATAGTGTTCAAAGCTCAAAGCTCAACGCCAAGTCTGTCGCAATGCCACCTTCCTATTCCCGCCTACGCCCTAAGCCCATCCGTGCTAGAAACCGCCTATGCTTCTCTGCGCCAAGGTCCTCTTTTTAAGCTTCCCTAAACGAGTCGTTTGCTGGCAGGGGTTTGCGCCTTCGAAGTTCGGCTTCTTGACAACCAGGCTGATTCATGTAGTATTCGTACAGATTTATATAAGCCCTTCAGGTGGCCGACGGGGTTGGATGCTGACATCAAGTTTCAAATCGACTACACCTTATCGGTGTGGTGATCTGATGGTTGAGTCGATCGTATCTCCTTACTTCCACCAACCATTTTGGAGGCCCACACACCACTTCTACGTATTACAGGACAGCCCACCAACCTTCCTCAGACCACACAGATGAGACACGAGCTGATGACTGAATTCATTATTCCCCAGATTGTGTGGAAATATCACTGCTGACTTGACAATTACTTGGAGTTTCCAGCCGATCACCTAAAGTAGATGACCAAGTGAACCCAGCTTGTTGGATTAATATTCCCTGGTCCAGTCGAGAGAAGATGGAACGAGAACTCCTATGCCAGAAAACAGGCGTTGGTATTAAAATACGACAATCACTGGCGTATCCAACGACCTTCAGCTGACGACTATTTTTGGAGACGCTCGGATATCGGAGCCTTATGCGGCGCCTTGAGAGTACTGTTTCCTCGAAAGCCTTGAATCATGATATCAAACCCGTGCTTTCAGCTCTTTGGCATGCCTTCGTAGGTAGAGCGCAAAGAACAATCTCGCGGACATCTCAGTGGGAACTTCCCGTCAATAATGATGCTAACGTACCTCGCTGGTCGCCTAACAACTGGCGAGATGACTGCCCATGCTGTGGATCGTGGATTTTCCTCGCAAAGTTTTTAAACTGTTTGTGGCATAATCTCCATGCCTCGTGGTCTGACCTTGATCCTCAATCCTCCAACTCACACTCGTCGTCCCTGGCTGCAGACCGTCTGTCGGCTGCGTCGTCGCAATGTTCACGCGATGGAGCCTTTTCCTACATAAAATGACGAAAGATAAAGTAGTTTGCTTTTGTTGGTCGATGCGAGAGATGATTTTCTCAGTCTCGTTTGTGTGTAGGGTACCGAAACCAAACTTGGTGAGTTTCGCCTGGAAATTGCCACGAAAAGAAGCCTGCTTCACAAACCGTATGTAAGTCTCGCTGTGGAGTCATGAACTCTCCCACCTCTCACTTTTTACAACTGAACCGCCGTTGCTTCTTCCGAAGTCAAGTCTTCTTCACGCTATACTGCCCTAAACTTGGAGCCTGGATAGCTCCTGGCAAGCCCCTGTATATAATGAGAGTGTTTTTGTAGTCGCTCGCAGGGAATTTGGTCTCTCTCATTCCTGGTGGTGGTGGCTGTGATCTTTGGCGACTTGAAAGACCGAGCGTGGGCGCATCCTATTTGTGATTGGCTACCTGGGACTTGGGTCAAGATTGGGATCACTGGAAGCTCAAGTTCAAGTTTAGTATTGGTTTAGAGCTAGGGAAGCTTTGTGCTAACTGATACGCTGAGCAACGTCTTTGCAGGAAACTAGGTGGCTCATCAACATGCAACCTCTAGTGCTATGCTGTGGAGCAAAGAAGGCATCTCAAAAAACGACTATTAGATGCTATCTGTACGTGTAGCCTTTAAGATATAGTATTCATCTTTTATCAACCAAGGTTGTATCCATCTACGTCCCGTCTAAAGCCAGGGTTTTCTCGCATCGTGACTATCTACATGGCCATACAACTCGGTACTCTGTCTTGGTAGGATGACAAGAGTCTCTGGATCTGGCCAAACTCGGAGTTTAGACAAACCATTAACTCATTGCTTCGCCAACTAATTTTGAGTCTCGGTTTCCAGCCAAGCCCTCACCAGTTTTATTTCTATCAACTCCGACAGACCGCCGCTTATAGCTTGCCCTTCATCAGGTTGGAGATCATCAGCCGGCCGGTGATGACGGTCGTGCGCCACAGCGTAGGGAAGTCCAGGGTACTAGAAAAAGTGTCCGCGTAGCCGAAAAATAGCATGGGAGGGATCCAGCCTCGCGCATACTCCAGAGCGAAGCAGCCCGCGGGCATCCTGTACTGCTTGACATCGCCGCGACGCAGGTGATGGATGCTGCCCGGGGGATAGACCTCGGCCTCGTACGAGCCGGGCACGTAGGCCAGCTGCGTTCCCGTCAGGATGTGGAAGTAGTCGTCGGCCGTGTGGCGACCGGAGTGGCCCTCGGTCCCAATTGCGGTGCCGAAAATGATGAGGTACTCAGTTATGCCTAAGGACGAATTAGTAACTCGGCGGCTTCACACGGTTGTACTGGAAGAGGCTCTTACTGGCGTGGATGATATACATGGCGCCCATGGCACCGCCGGCGTTGTTGAAGACCCACTCCTCTTCGAGGTTGATGAAGGCGGGCGACTTCTCGTTGAGCTCCGCGACGATGTACTCCAATATGCTGCCGGTGTTGTTGCCATGCTCGGCGATGGCGCGCTTCGACAGATCGTCCAAGTGGTCGAGATCGAAGATGTAGAAGCTCTCGAGGTTCTGCTCCAGGACGTAGAAGACCGACGTGAGCAGGCCGGTAAGTACAGCCAGGATCATCAGCAAGCGGCTGATACCGGCGGGGGCGCTACCGGAGCTCGGCATCGCGAACGAGACAGTGTTGCTTGGTGTTTGAGTGGGAGCAGAGACCGCAAAAGGAGAAGAAAGAGAGTAATTCAAAAAGGAGCGAGCCCGGGGAGATGGGCAGCGTCGCTCACGGGTCAATTGGCACAGACCGAGAAGATGCTGAGCAGACAAGATAATCGGCGCGTCTCTCAACGACGGGAATTCGCAGGTAGTTGAAGGCAAGCCAATTCGTGGTGGAGACCGGACCCTGGACGAGAACTGCCGGCCCTCACCGCTCGGCTTCCGTAGATCCCGATGAGGCCATGCGACGGCGTCCGGGGTGCGCCCACGCAGGAGATGAACGGCAAATTACCCGGCCCCGTACGTCAGATGGGATTGAGGGCTTGGCGGGTACCCGAGTTGTGTATTCGTACGCGTACGTTTTCGTGTTCGGGTTTTGGTTTACAAAGCCGGCCTCCGCGGGCTTGCGGTTGGTTGCCGTTGATGGATGTAATTCTGGTCCCGGTAACCCCTACATCTACCGCGTGCTTTGAAATCAGGCATCAGTGGCTCTTGGATCTTTGGTACTTGAAGATTTGTCACCTGTAGCTATTATTACCCTTCTGTACGTCAGCCTTACAGCCAGGATCATTCCGGTAGACCATGTACTGCACGCGCCCTCGTCCAACAGGGAATGCCTCCAAGTAATCACTTCGTAGACACAGGCCGAAGAAGACAAGAACAAACGTCCAGGTTAATGGTTTTCTTCCCTTGGTGGGGTGGCTCCTCTGTTCCCTCTACTAGGCTTGAGAGAATACCAACGCCAAATCCCAAATAGTTCCTACATACACATCAACGCCTCGTACATTACACGCTGCCGTCAGCACGCGCAAGAAAAAAGTCCAAGAAAGCCGACAAATAGAAAAACTCCTCAAGTCCCGGATCCTATGCGATCAACATTTTACATCGCCATTGAGACCACCCATTCCTTCCCTTCCTTGCGCGGATATTCTATTCCTAGATTTACAGACTGTCCCCAAGGCCAGACGTGCCGACAGGCTTAGTCCTCATCCGAGTCGCCCATTACCTCCGTCCGGTCGGGGTCATCGATGTCCTCGTCGTGCCGGTCATCGTCTTCGTGGAGCATAGTCTGGTCCTCTAGGTCGCCATCATCCATGGTGACGTCGCCCATTGTGACGTCTCCAGCCGTCATGTCGCCCAGCGTCATATCCCCCACCGTCACGTCGCCATTGGCGTCGCCGTTGAGGTGATCGTGGGCCTTTAGGTCGTCGTCGTCTTGCTCCGCATCATCCAACCCTTCGTCCTTGTCCTCCTCGGTCTTCTTCTTGGGCCGCTTAGTCGGGGGAATCACCCCGAGCTCCTCGGTGCAAGTGCTCCAGCGGGACAGTCGTCGCGTCGTTCGCCTCAACGCAGCCGCATACGAGCTGACTTCCTCACCATAATCATCTTCCTCGTTTGTGAGGAGACAGAGCCCACCCAGGCCACTCTCTCGAAACATCCCAGGCGTCTTGTCTCCGACGTACGACAGGTTTCGCGGGGTAGAGCCGTCTTCATCGCTATCCTCAAAGTGGTCCGTCTGAGCCTCAAGTCGTCGATATGCCCTGAAAATAGCGCCGTCCTGTCGTCGAACTTTCCGGCTCTTGTGGTGCTGTCGGCGGAGACCGCGGTCCAGTATGTATTCGACCCTCTGACTCCGGTTTCGCTCAACGGCCAACTGGTGAGCTGTTGGGGGACGAGGCTTCCTGGCGACGACACCTTCGCCCCCGTGATGGGCTGGCGAGGAGCCCTCGAAGATTTGGTACTTGAGCGGAGCACCTCTCCGCGCAGAGCTTATCCCTCGAGCAAGAGCTCTTGGGGGAGGAGTTGATCGGGTGCTGTCCATATCTGACTCATGCTTAGAGGGCCTGATTCGAGGAAGGATGGCAGGGCCGTCATCAGCGAAGGAAGGTCGAATCTTGCCGCGCTTCGTCTCTCGCTCGTTGAGGTATGCTTGGTCCATCTCCAAGATCTTAGCTCGGGTCTTCTGCTTGGCTCGGCCAAAATCAATTTCCTCCTGGGTGTCAACGTTCTCCTTGACCTTCTCCTCATCGGTCATCTCCTCTAGAGTGGGAACCCCTTGGTTCGCCACGTCTAGGCCGTAGTCCACACCCGGGCCAAAGGGATTTTCCTCACATCCCTCCTCAGTAAAGTCCGACTCGAGATAAAACCACATTAGCCAGAGGAAGGCTTTTGCTCGAGACATGCTGCTGTATTGTGTCTTCATGATGAGATCGTGAAACTCGCCTGTACGGGGAAAGTGAAGCTCAGCAATCTTCTGGGCCGTGTTGCACATAACAAAAATCAGGTTGACGGGGTTGGTGCGTGGCACTTCTTCGGCCTTGATCTTATCAAGAGAATTGGGTTCATTGCGGTCCTCGGCGCCGCCCTTCAGAATAGACTTGAGACGAGGCGCATCTTGTAGCTGCTTATAGGCATGGGCATCTTGGTGCGCCTGAAGAGAAGGGATTGCGTGGTAGGTTCGGAGTTGCGCTCGCATCTCGGGGAAGACTGCGGCGGTTAGGACAAGTAGATGGCAGGGTCGAGACATCAACTTACAGTTCAGGGTGGTATTCATACGGCCCATGTTGACCAGAAGACAAACCATGGCCATACCTTTGGCGGCTTCTCGGTCGCTCAATAGCTTATCCCTTAGGACCTTGCTGGTCTTTGTGCTGCGAGACATAGTATCGATGTACAGGTCGGCAAAGTTTTGCTTCCCTATCTTGCCTTCGTATGAGTTGGTGAAGACGACGTCCTCGTTGTCGAAGACGGCTTTGAGGAAGTCGTATTGGATGTCCTCTCGCCAAAGGGGTTCTCCATCCTCCTTTTTCAGGTGGCGGATTTTGCCAATCTGCTGCTGGCTGCTCGTCTCCTTGCCCTGCGACGACTTGGTCTTGCCGCGAGAGGGCTTCTCGACGGGGTCGGGCGTCGCATCGGCCATCTGGGTGTCGTCATCCTCGGTCACGGCACGAGATACAAACGACTTGCTCTCGTGTTGAGCTGGGGAGCTTGGGGGCTCGATGTCGGACGTCGCGGCGGCCGAGCTGGGTGACGCTGCCATAGTGGGCTGTGTTTTGGGCGCGCGGGTTCGTTTTTGGCCCAAGTACGGTGGAAGGGAGGAGGGAGAAACTCGGTCGGGCAGCGTGCGTCAGGATTAACGGCGCATGACGATGTCGCGAAGGAGACTATTCGAGTGAGGTGGAAGCTGTTGATGAATAGAGCGAATCGCCGATCAGGGAGGTCGCGTTGTGGATGGCGATGACGAGGTCGATTGGGGAGAGGCGAGAGCAGGGTTTTGGCGTGAGTGGTGTGAAAGCCGAGCGAGATGAGGAAGATGCCACAGCTGCGCACCGGAGCGTTGCCCACAAGAAGTGGCTCGCGGGAAGTTATTAGTGCTGAGGCGCGTCAAAGATGCGCTGAAGTTTAGTGGGCTTGACGACGCCCTGGTCCCCCTGTGGCTGTGGGCCGTGGCGCAGCACGCCGTTTGGCTGTGCGTGAAAGCTAGCTCCCGGGCTCGCTGGTTCCTGGATCTGTGGCTGTGTGGCCCGTGCCTGGTCGCTCGCTGCAACCCGTCCGAGGCTCACGCCTTGGCGCCTGGTTTGCTTGGTGTTTTTGACTGGGGCCTTCTCTCTCTCAACTCTGGGCTCTGGCAGTAACTCTTCAACGTCAACAAATCCCACGACCAAGGGAGCAACCGCCCTCACCACGGCTTCGGCCCCTCCAGCGAATACTAACCCACAGCAGCACTAATAGAGGGACACTGGGACAGCGTCAGCTTCACAAGGACCGTTAACGTTGCCGCTGTTACTGTCAATTTCCCCATCGCCTTGACAACCCAGCCAGCGCCTGAATCGTGGTGATCCGGCACGTCCCAGTCACAACCGACACAACAGTCGCGTGCGCAATCGAACCCCCAGCTTCATCCTAGCGAAGTTTACTCTTCAAGATGGCGACTCCTCTTCGGTCCACTCCCGTCAAGAAAACTCCCATCCCCGACAGCCCTGGGACCTGGCGTCATCCACAGCTCAATGAAATCACCCGCCGTCGCAATGCGACAGACTTCTCCGAGAAGAATATTCGGCAAATAGCCTACAACTTTGTTGCCCTCCTTGGTCTCTGGTCTACCCAGCTTCTCGCCAGACTTAATGTTGGCCCCCAGGCGTGAGCATTTCCTCCGTCATCTCGTCTCCGTTCCTCCCTAATGTCTTTGTGTCTTTGTCCAGCATCCCCCAATCCCTTCAATACTACCTCAGCTGGGCTTGGTTCATCTTCCAGATGATTCCGTTCTTCAACATCGTCACCGCATGCCTTCCTCTAGTGCGTCGAAAGGACGATCTCTCCGACATCGCCCTCACTGCTGCCCAGCGCAAGCTTCTCGGCCTCCCTCCCACCTCGGCCGCGCCCACACCCGATGCCAAATTTAGTACCCCTCCTCGATACTCGCGTACGCCCTCGATATCAGGATCTGTGGGGAGCAGGGGAAGCTTCGCCAGCTCGCCTCTGTCTGGTCGAGGAAGCCCAGTCATTCAGGGGAGCACCGGTAGTCCTCTTGGCAGCCCCCTTTTCCAGAAGAGTGTTAATAGCTTTGGAAATGGACGGCGGTCATCCATCGGATCTGGCAGTCCCTTCGGCGCAAGCTCATCGGTCAACTTGTTCTCGGACCCGACTCCACCTAGTCCGTCTGGAGGGAAGCGAACAAGTGTAGGGCTGAATAATAAATGGCTATACGAGAAGGGGAGGCGATCATCGAGTAATGCGTGGCTGCACTAATGGGCCCATGGTACAAGTGGAAATGACCTATGAGCAATCCTGCGTGCGAGAATTAGAAGCGAGGTGACGAAAGTAGACCATCCAACATGTATCGTACCAAGTATCTTCTTTGCCTTGCCAGTCGCATTGACGTCCTTGCGACTGGCGGCGTTATACATACAATGTAGTTGGGACATGAGGATCATTGAATCACATGATGTCTATCTTTCCTCTTGGCGACATAGTAACGATGTAAACGATGACACAACTCGCATCTTCTTTAGCGGCCATAATCTCATCCTACGTGAAGTCAACGTCCCGGCTCCGGCAGCTGGAGCATCAATCACATAGGATTATACATCACGAATATCAACTGAGTTGAGTGATTGTGTCTCATTGCAGTGGTTTGTGTACGTTGTGGTTCATCCGTGAGTAGTACACGGGCAGCGCTTGCAATTGAGCGCAGCTTTGTAGAGCACTTGAGGGCAGAGCCTTGTGGCTGGAAATTTAGAAGCGTATTTCTTTCGGCGCTCAAGGCATAGTGATCATGCGATAGAAGGCGAATTGGGCAGGGTGGTGCAGACCAGATTTGATTAACGGTTTCTACCTTAAACCATGCCTCTTAGTGAAGATCGAGGCCAGTCTATCCATAATGCACAAAGCCGGGAGCGAGATGTGATCCTTTCCCAAAGCAATACGAATCGACTGGCCTCCATAGCCGTCGCTCCAACACTGCACCTACCAGTTCGGATCAACCACTGATGAGAGTCCAAGTCTAGGAGAGCGAGATGGCGTCTCGTGTGCGCTCACAAAGCTGCGCGGTGCCGACCTCAAGGCTTGCCATGCGCGCAGCCAACTTCTTCGTCTTCTCGGAAGAACATCCCCGACCTGTGCGCACAGCTCAAAAAAAGATAGAGATTGATTTGATTCTTGTCTGTGATCATTGACAACTTTTCCAGTATGCCATCTATAACAAGTTCATTAGTTAAATCATGACGCATGGTTGAAACCTACGGTCGTGGGGTGTACGCCGAAGGGTGCGTTACATACCAGCTGGATTGCCCCATTTTCGAATGCTGTCGTGAATTACCTTTTCGAAGAAGTCATATGAAAACAAGATGTCCTTCGATCGAGTAAGTAAGTAAAACAGAATTTCCACGCTCAATCGAAAGCCGAAACCAGCTATAAAGAAGATGTGCGTGGTTTGCGATAAGTTCGTTTTATGCCTATTGCGCTGGGTCGACATCATCAATGGCTCTCTGGTCATTCGTTTCCGAGCCCCTGCTTCGAGAAGACTGTAGATTACCGCCGCCACGGCTGAGGCTTGGAATAGGGGATCGACGAGGAAGTTTGTTTTGACTAAAGCACCGTTAGACCTATTTAGCACAAGAATAGGTAGTTCATCGTACTCCACTTTAGCAGTCAGTTCGACGAGCATCTCAGTAATTTTCGTAAGCTGGCTGGCGATCTATGGTTTTGTTTAGCTCATACGAAAGTTGTAGTATAGACAATTAATACTCACTGCCTCCAGATTGTTCGGGGCTGCCGCTCCCTGGATCGTAAGAGGCGCCGGTTCGGTCATGGGAAGCCACTTGTTTGTCTTTGAGATGTTGGCGCCAGGGCCTATGGCCTCCTCCTGGTGTTTCTCGGAGGCTTCAGCCTGGCCCGACGATGCCATACTTGATGTAGTTTATGACAGCCAATTAGATCAGTGTTAGGGTGGTGAATTCGAACGGGCACTACCGGAGCTAAGAGGTTGACAGAGAACGAGGGAGAAATGTCTGCGCTGTGGGAAATTCCTGTCATAGTAAAAAAAAAATTACATTTGTGTTGTCAGCTGTAGGCGGCTGGCAGGAAACTGAGAGACAGCTGGCAGGTATTAGAGGTCGGGTGAATCACCCACACAAGTCATTATTCACCTGCCAATGATTAAGAACGTTAACAGTTAATAATGCACACGGACACAAGCCATGTTACTGAGTTCACCTGAGCACATAACAGGGCGGAATAATACGGCGGTGTTGAGTTGTTAGAGAATACCTACTAGGCTTTACTATGAACCCGGTTATTGTTATTCCTTATTGATTTGGTAGTAAAGAGCAAACCAGTGATCAGGATATTAGATAGTTGCGATTGGCGGTGAATCCGTCCATCCTCGGGCGGAAGATTCGTCTATCTTTTAAGCAGCTATAATAGTTTTCGGGGATTTTACTTTTTCGTACTTCAATCTTCGGCCCTGTCCCGCCACCTTTATCCTGTCACCCTCCATGATTTCCACAATCCTGATCAAACTTGGGAGATAGTAGGAACACTTTAGCGTCTTCCTTTATTGAGTTTATGGAATCTACTCCGATCTCAAGCATAGGACGGGTCTCAAGGTTACTAAGAGTCGTGGAAGGCGCTGACATCGTTCTAAGGCCATTAAGACTCGAGTCTAATTATTTGCATAACTCTGTTTATACTATATCTATAAATTATATTAGGTCTTATATACTAACTCCTTTGAGCTAAAACCCTTTCTCTGTTAGTTCAGTCACTTAAAAAGTAGGCACTCTTGGGTATATATATTTCAGTTACCTAAATATACCAAGCTTAGGCGTGTTTTATTTAATATATATAGGTGGTTATATGTAGGCAGGGCAGTCTTCAGGTGTAAAAATAGCACTCTAAAGTTTCAATAATAGCAATACTCTAAGCTATCCTGCGGACAAGAAGGAATCATGGAAACCAATGCCCCCCAGGACTTGGTCCACCTTCCAGCTCCCAGGAAGCAACAAAAGTTAGGGCCTCAACTAACAATGAGATGCACCAGATGACGAAGAAGGACCAAGACGATCCAGACTTTTGCGTGTTAAGCCATCGGCGCCTCATATTTAATTTATTAGGTTCCATAATTTAATCTCGACGTTGATGTAAGAAAGGCCGGCTGATGCGCCAGAGCGGTTGTGAAAATTATGTTAAGGCGAATCCTGTTTGCTTTGCGCCCTTGGAAGATTCAAATAAAACTACACATGCTGAATCCCCCTTGTGAAACATATAGGAAAAATATAATCATTCCTAGGTACCATTTTAATTCATAAACGCTTGCTACCTTAACTACATCCTGACATTATTGCTCTTTTTCACAGCGACATCAATTACCCTTCCCACAAGTACTCCTGCTTTACACGAGGAATCAACGGCCGCAGCGCCATGCCATAGTCTCCTCCGTTTGGCGTCCTCAGGAGCGCGTGTATATGAAACTTCGCGGGTTCCTTGTTCGTAAGGAAGACGCCTGAGTGATGGTCAAACTCGATAATCACCACGGGACTTTGGATGCGGTAGTAGAAGGGGTCTTCGTTGCCGAATCCGCCGATCCAGCACCAGTACGTCTCGCGGAACCAGCTGCGGATCTGGTCCAGACGAAGCTGAAAGGCTTTTTCGGGAAGATAGAGGAGGAATTCTTTGCAGATACTGAGGACTAGGTCTTGCTGAGCAGGTGTCATCTCAGAGACGAGGATCCCCTCGTATGGGACAACTCGGTTGTCACGGTAGGCGCCACAGAGATGACGCTGATCATCGTGATTCCAGCGACCCCAGGGCATGGCAGGGTCTTTCATGATCTTGTAGATCTGAGAGTTTTCTTGCTTCTCGGCAGGGAGATCCTGCATGAGTTGGAGACCAAGGGCTTCTTCTCTGTGGAGGATTCGTGTTCCCTTATAAGGACCGTCATCAATCAGGTTCGGCTCAGCACCGGTGAACCAAGGCGAGATGACAATCTGGCTCTTGTAGAATAGGATGTTGAGGCAGAGGTGGTGACCGTAGAAAGAGAATCCCCAAGGCGTCTCAGCCGAGGGTTCACCAAAGAGGACGAAGTTGTAGGAGTGTTCGTTCATGATTCTCGGAGCCTCGACGATCTCACCCAGGAATCCGTTGACTCGCATGGCCCCGAGAGCCTTCTGGTAGCCCTCGGGCGAGAGCGTCAATTCGAGGATATTGTACACGGCGGATTTCTGTTCGACGCTGATCTCTTCCAGGCGGACTCCCTTGTCGCTCAGGAGGAATTCTGGATTGGACCAGGTGCGCCATTCAGGCGAGTCGATATGAAAGCAAGTCTTCTCGCGCTGTTTCTCGTTGAGGAGTTTGAGAAGGGCGTCTGTGGCCTGTACGATGGCCTCGATGGGAACACCATCATCGTGCAAGTCAAAGAGACCGGGTCTGATCTTGCCTAGAAAGAGTGTTAGTCGGACCCAGGGCTTTAACATACGTCTTGTAAAGGATACACATGCCGTCATTTGTGATACCCTTGTAGGGCTCCTTGAGTAGGTCTCGCCAATGGAGGAAGAGGCCGTGCAGCCAAGGGGGCTGGCCACTTTCTTTGAACTGTTTAGCGTACTCGTAAGGGTCCTGACTTCGCATCGTAGTGAAGCGAGGGATACTGAGGTCGGGGATATGCCGACGGAAGGCGCTGGACGCGTTGTCGATTGATTGAGATGCCATGGCCGTAAGCTGTTAGAGATGATGATGCGGTTCAACAGGGAAGTTGAGAGTTAACCTCGAGCCCAGCTGAGCGAAGAGTGAAATAGAGAATACAAGAGAATCGTGGTGAGATTTACGTCACTAGAGAGAATGGCCCAGCTCGGCCTTGGATCCGATGATGGGTCAATGGTACGACGAGACTCGGGAGCGAGTGCGGAGCTTGCTTGTCCTTAGAAAACACAAGACATCAACCAAAGTAGCTACATCTGAAAATGAAAAGAAAAAAAATAGACAATTATCTAAGCTTAAAGATACTTCCCAATCGAGGTATGTATTCTTCGTTAATTAGATGCCGTATTTCCGTCTCCAGTTGCCGAACCTCCTCGCCGGGATAGTAGCTTAGATGCTTCCCCCGCACTCTGCCCCGCTTCCCGTCCCGCTGGCTTCGGCTCCATCTCCGCCGAAGCCGGATATCCGGATTACGCAGCAAGTTTGCACGCGCAGCATGTCTTCAGTTCTGGGTTCTGATTTTATCCCCGTCGTATTTTCACCGGAATTCCCGTCATCTCTAAAAACTCTAGCTCTCACCGTCTAGGAACTCTAGTCTAGACCTCTCAACGAGATCCGAGGACCAGCCGCCTTTCCAACTACTATTCTACTTACCCCTGCGGTTACGTTACGGGGTTCACGTCTAGTACAGCTCCCAATTTCCTAACACGACCTGGCTTCATAGGATTGTGGGAGTGGCTTATCCTTTGGTTCATCTAGCATACTGGGCCACCTTCATAGACTGCGCGCTTAAACACCAGCATCACTTGCACTTTGTCTGAGTCTGTATACCCACCCATCATCCCACTATGACCTCAACAACCATCCAGCGTAAGTTATCATCCTTTCACTATTTGTATCGTCCCTGATTTACTGACCCTCGCTCGCATGCCGACAGGTCTCGTGCGCTTTGTGCCCAAGTCCAATCCCTCCAAGATCCTCATCGGCCAGCCTGTGGACAAGGACGTCGATGTTGGCATTGCCGTTCGCAAGGGTCAGGAAGTCGCCGTCAGCGTCTTCTCGGGTTCTTCTGTCCTGTCTCCCGGGAGCGATACTGGTTCGACTGAGACTATCGGTCGAGTACTCTCACCACTGGCTCAAAATGAGGTTGGCACTATTCGATGCATCGGTCTGAATGTGAGTTTCATACAATTGCTTCTCTACGGAAGCCAATGCTTACGCTCTGCTTTCTAGTATAAGCAGCATGCTGCCGAAGTCAAGATGGACATTCCGACCATCCCAACCATCTTCATGTACGGCACTTACCGGACGAGCAATTAACATGACCACTAACACGTACACCCAGGAAACCGAACACAGCACTCGGCGACCCCTGGCCGGCCCCCACGATCCTACCAAAGCTCACCCAAGTTGATGACTGCGGTGACTACGAGTCTGAGCTGGCAGTAGTCATCGGTAAGACTGCTAAGAATGTCAGCGAGGCGGATGCCCTGGATTACGTACTCGGATATACCGCCTGCAACGACGTCTCGAGTCGTACCTCTCAACTCAACCAGTCTCAGTGGTCTTTCTCCAAGGGCTTTGATGGAGCGTGTCCCATTGGTAAGTGTTCTCTTCGGATGTTTGCGAAGCTGCCTCGAAGCCATATACTGACTTTGATCAACCAGGCCCGACCCTCGTTCTCAAGTCTCTAATCCCGGACCCGTCCAAGTTGTGGATCAAAGGCCTCAAGAACGGTACCGTCCTGCAAGACTGCGGTATTCAGTAAGCCACCGTCCTCTTGCGTTGGTCCCCAGACCTCTCTAACACTCCAACTCTAGTGACTTGATCTTCAGCGTTCCCAAGCTTGTCAGCTTCTTATCTCAAAGTACCACCCTGCCTGCCGGAACTGTAATCATCACTGGAACTCCTGCTGGCGTGGGATTGGTCAGGAAACCTAAGGAGACACTTCGAGATGGCGATGAGTTTGCGGTGGAGATCTTGCCTCATATCGGCACGCTTGTCAACGTATTTGAAAATGAGCAGTAAATCGTCGTGGATGGGCGTTGTGAAAACAAATGCATAGATCTTGCAATTGAAATGATGAAATATGTCTCGCATCATTTTTCTCCATCGTTGTTCCAACTTTAAATAGCTCTTCGTGCCAAGGCTTGCAGTCATGTCAGTAAGGTCGCACACCTAACAGTTTCCTTCCCATCTCTACTAGTCACTCACTTTACTCCATCTCTCAGGCAATACTCGGCGTGATATTAATAAGATTATTTCTCGCTCAAATAGTTTATAATCAACCTAGTAGTTTAGGAACCTCCTCAACCAAGTATTCTACCACCGCATCTGGTCCCCGCTCCACCTGCAGTCCCGTCGGGATCGCATGCGTCTTAATGTCCGGCACGACCGATCTCGCCGTACTAAAGATGATGTCCGCCTGCTCAGGTGTCCACATCGAAGCGCAGAACTGTGTTTCTTGGTCAGAGCAAAGCTCACTCTTATCGAGGAAAGACGACTCACGAGGACATTGGGCTTATGCTTGGTCACCTTTGGGAGAACCTCCTCGATGCCTGTCATTGATGTGAGCGCCTCTCCATGACTGAGAGGAAAACCCTATTCACAACTTACTCTCACAGTTGTCGAGGTATTCAATGTCATATCGGTCTTTGAGAGCCTCCATCATTCGTCCGATCAACCGCTTCGCCCGCTCTGGAGCAGTGTTGACGGTGACGAGTCTCCAAGGGCCGCTTCGAACAGACATGATGGGCGATATTACGGTTTGTTCCGAAACGACCGAGTGTGATGCAGAAAGCAGAAGCGTACTTTTTCTAGACTATCTAGGGGTCTTAGATTGGAGAACCTCGGCCTGCAAGTAAAGGCATCCATCCATGCCACGCGGGAATGCGGGGGAATAGCTACCGGCTCTATCTCCGGAATTCCCGCAACGTCTCCACCTGTCCCGGCTTCGGAGGTCCTGGGCCATGATGCCGTAGGTTAAAGAACGGAGCGGTGTTGGATATGCTGCCAAGATTCTCGATGCGCTCAACACCGGCCTTCTCATCAGTTCCAATCTCAGTTGGGATCGGGAATGGTTGAGGTCGAGTACCAGTGTACTTGGTTTCCGACATGAAGAATATGGATGTGCAGCCAAGGCAGATGAACCTGGCCACGATGTAGAAGGCCCAGGCCATTTTGAAGCGCTGGATAATGAGAGCTGAGAACTGCAACACGAGAACTCCTAGCAACTAGTTTGAACAGAAATCGGTGACCCGGGGATTTTGTACCAATGGACCAAGTTCGTTGCCGCCGAGGATTGACATTCCATAGAAAGAGACCTTCTCGTCACGGTCTTGCAGGAAGAAGATGTCAGTGACGGTAGTAGGGACGATAGATTTGATAGGTGCCTCGAACAGGCCCAGAAATACTCGACCGATGATGAATGAAGTATATGTTGCATTAGATGCAATTCCCAGCCACACGCAGGCAATGCCCATCAGAACATTAGAAAGTATGTAGACGGGTCGACGTCCAAATTCGAGAGCCAAAGGCCTAGAACGCAAATACCACGTTAGTCGAAGGACAAATCTACGTCGAGGGAAGACTTGCATCCAAAAGACGTTGCCAACTCCCTGGCAAACCAACGTCGCGCCGTTGACATACGACAATTTATGCAGTGTCTCACGAAACGTCCCGGCGAGCGGGATCATGCCGGCAGCCATGATAGGATCCGTGACGCCGCCCAAGAAAGCGTGGGCGATGCCGTTGAGGAACGCCCGTTTCCTGCGCTTCGACCAGCGGAGAGGATCGTTTGGGTCTGAGAGAGATGGCTGCGGGACCAGCAGAATGTGGGTGTCGCCTTATAAGATGAACTGGAGATGAGATGTTGCCTTGCCATGTTGAGCTTGAGCATAGCAGCTGAAGACGTGTAAAGTAGGTGGCAAGAGCTCAAGGAACTATCATCTGTGGCCTGGCCATGAGGACTATCTTATACGACAGAACTAACTGCAAAGGATGGAACTGAGGGTGCCAGGGTTCTCCACGATCCTGGTAAAGGAGGGAACCACTCCGTAAGCTCGGTTCTGGGGTAAGCTCAGGGACGTGGAGAGCTGGTTGTAGTTCGCAGAGGAAGCTTATTTACCGCAACCCAAGCGAACGTATCTCCATCATCTAAGTAGAAACCTGGTAAGAGGTTCTCCTGTCCAAAGCCGTGGGCACTGACGTTTTCCCCGGAATGAGCACATGTTGGTGGCGGTAGCTACCTTTAGTGGCCTCAATAGCGCCGTCCTTTATCCCCCGAGCTATTCACACGGAGTCATCTCCGCCTACCCTATACACGGGGCAGTAACAAGATATATTTCAAGGTATAATTCTGGATGTAACGCATTAGTACCCGTAATGCAATAAATTTTCTGCCTTCTATATAAAAACTTAGTCCGAATTCTTAATCTTAGTGCTTTCCTCCTGTTTCTGGTTGCTCTGCGTCATATGCTGCTTCGCCGGGTGAAATTTTAGGGTGGTCACTTGATAGCCCTGTCTCTATAATTATCTATCCTTGATGAGACACCGAGTGAATGTGGGCGTGATCTAATCCCCTACGTAACATCATTCTTGGGTTAATTCCACCATCTAACACACGTTAATGAAACTTCTTTAACAAGTCAAATACTATGGACGTGTAAGTGAACGTGGGTCCCCCAATGCCATCCCACAAAAGCTGAGTCGATGATAAGGAACTTGTCCATCTCTTACTATCCTATAATTCTGTTTATATATCACAAGCCCAATGTATTTTCCATTGTGTGTTATCTGCTGCGTTGCTTTGATCTATCTACCTGTCTGGATGATATTGACTAAAGCTAGAAAACTTATATAAATATCACAAGCCTAAATGCCCTAAAATAACAGCCTCTAGCTCTTCCGAGGTCGTCGTGATGCTGGAGCACTGAAAAATATGCTGATCCGGCCGCACAAGCAGCGCTCCCCCTGCTGCCAAGCCACCGCTCGTCTCAAACAGCAACTTCTGCTTTGCGACATTGAACTCGAAGTCGACGTTTGCGACCCAGAGTTGAGCCTTGATGTTCCGCCTCGACAAGGCAGGCTGCAGATCCTCGAACTTCAATCTCCACGGATCCGCCCTCGACACAAGCAGCGTGAAAATATCCATGCCGCAGAGGTCCAACGTGGAGTACTGCCGAGCTGCGACTTCCCTTGCAGTGATCTTCTTAGCGTATAAGACATCCAAAGGGAAATGTCGTCAGAGAAGCAAGTACCGAGAGGCTTGATCCAGGCATGTGGGTGCGAGCACCGGCAACGAACTTGGGCGTATACTTGGATACATGCGCAGGCGCCTCTTTATCGCCGTAGAAGTATCCGATGTGAATATCAAGCTACAGCGTCTCGTTGTTAGCTTACACACAAACCATAGAGGGGAACAAACCTACGTTATCAAAGTGCTCTCTCTGACTCTCGACCTCCCGGGCAATCATATCCTATTTGGCAGGATCATAGATCGACTTGTGCAAGTTCTCTCGCGCCTTTTCGACATCGTCGATTCCCGCCGTGCCCAGCGTCGTGAAAAACGAGAAGATTTCTTCCCGTTCTTGAGTTGACGAGCGGAATCTGTTGCTGGTCTGTGTCGTATGAGTCAAGGATAGAGTCGTCAGCCCAGCCCTGGTGCACCGCGGCGATCTTCTACACGAGGTTTTGCGCGTCTGCGATGCCGGAGTTTGGGCATAACCGCCTGTGGGTGGAAAGGAGTGTGCAGCATCGCCGACTCTTTCGTAGCCTGTCTCCAGGCTTAAAGGGGGAAACTTACAGAAAGACGTTTTGTTGCCGGTACTGCTTCACAACTTTGCGGCTGAGGAGCCATGGCCTGTAGCTCAAGACATTGAACGGAACGTCTTGGCCAATAGCTACTTTGAGAGTCGTCCGACAGAGGTCTTGGTCCCATGTGTCGGCCGCATGCTTCGTCGACTGTGTAATGCTTTAGAGATGCGATACAAAGACGTTCTCAGGACTTACATCAAAGTTGCTGATCAACATATGGTTGCCTCCCATATCGTAGGCAATGATGAAACCTGAGCAGACTGGGTCAATGATCCAGTGAAACATGCCCACTCGGTCCTTGACGACGGGGCGCAGGTTGGCGTTGAAGTGTATGATCATCATAGTCCCGTCCATTGAAGATATGTTAGAATACTCAGTCCTAGAAATTATCACATGTGCGGATACTCATAGCCATCCTCTCCCTCGCATTCGATACCCAAGTCCTTGCGAACCTCGCTCTTTGCGCCGTCACAAGCAATGACGTGCCTAGACGTGATGTTCCATCGAGTCCTTGTCGCACGCTCCTCGACGGTTGTGATGAATTTGCCTTCGCCCTATAGTAGTCCTTGTCAGACCAAATAGTCTCCAAGACACGATTTAGACAGTAT
The DNA here is from genome assembly GCA_037954305.1 of Neonectria magnoliae. NCBI lineage: Eukaryota > Fungi > Ascomycota > Sordariomycetes > Hypocreales > Nectriaceae > Neonectria > Neonectria magnoliae. The sequence goes on from JAZAVK010000003.1 coordinate 243,221, forward strand.
GAGCTCACCTGTTCGCAGGTCACATAGGCGACACCCTTGCGAATCTGGACATTGGGGTCATTCTCGAGCTCCTTTGCGACGAATTGCTCAAAGTCAGGCTGGGGGATATTATGAATCATCTGAACAAAGTGAGTAACGGGCTTTCGTGTGGTCAGCTTGTTCTCCTACCTCGGGCGTTGCATCGAGGACTTGGATGTCCATCCATCCGCTTGTAAGGTAGCACGCCAATGCGCTCTCCGCTGAGGTTGGTAACAAAGTTGACCCAGTAGGTATCACCACGCGGCGACCCGTGACAACGCATCTCCATGGTGTTGAGGCCGAATTGGCGACATATCTCCAGGCTTCTGGAGCAGTGGGCGTGGGCTTTGGGAGCGGCGAGTGGCTCAAACAACCGGATAAGGTCTAAACTTCGCTTAGAAGTTTAGTATAGCACATGGAAATCCAAAGTGCAGACGACGGCCCCGAGCTGCTGTGGCCTGCGACTCGTGTAGAACTCGCAAGGTTAAGGTGCGATAGGATTTGTGACTCAAAGTGGCATAACTGACACAGCTATCACTGGCAGTGTGATGGTCTATTTCCGTGTTCCGAATGCGTCCGTACATCTTTCATGTAGCAGTGCGAGTCTCACCGATGACAACCAAGACTCAGGGCTCCGAGTCCCGTCGCTCAGTGGAACGCGAGCCGGAAGGACTTGGCGACATCAACCAGCATACCGAGGGATCCGAGTTCTACGACCACACCGGAACCTTTTATTTCCTCTCCCGGCTTCAGTCTCGAGCGAAGGGACAGAGATCACGTAGGGAAGCCCTTGAAAGCGGAGATTAGGAGCAAGGGAAAGCGGTTGCAGATGACTCTGTGTTATCAACCTGATACACAGTTCAGATTACTCCGTCTCTAGGGTCCATAAGAACCGAGGCATTGGACAGCCATCTCTTAGTCCCAGAGACCCTCGTAGTGGCCCTTCTCATCCGGTCGGGGACTCCATTCAAGCCTTATTAGCGGACCGCAGGTTGTCCATCGGGATGGAAATCGGGAGAGAATGCGTGAGACTATACTTCTTGAACTTCCACTGTATCCATCCGTTTCTTGACCAGGCATCATTTCTTAATCGTTGCGAGAAAGAAGCTTAGATGGGTGAAGCCGTCCCTCCCGACGTACCTACGCCTCGCGTACGAGCCCGAACCCGGTTTCTTGCCCTCTTCAACATAGTTCTAGCCATCGGTGCCATAACGACTGGAGAAATATCTCTGGTCATGTGGGACGGTGCTGCTACCTATCTAGACGAAGCGTGCCGTCAGGATGGGAAATCCATCAGTTCAAATATCTACCTACCGACCAGGGCCTCGCAGTTGTTCTTTGAGAGGGCGAAATTCCACCTCGAAGATACCTTCGAGTCGAGTTCCCCCGAGACAGCTCAGACTCTTTTCCTTATGGTGTGTTTGCCCATCCACAAGCTAATGACACTACTGGCCTGCTGCAGTCTGCCTTTGCCAGAACGCCCTGAAGCCACACAACTGCTACATGTATGCAGGAATGACGCCTCGCACTGCACTAGCAATCGGAATACCCGCGAGTCTTCACTCTGAAACGAGTTTAGAAAGCCGTTTTCTGGTAGTGAGTTCGTTGCTTCCTAAACATAAACGCCTAAAGGTTAAGTTCTTCAGGGGATATACTCGCACGAAATGTAGTATAACGTTCCATGCTACTTGTGCATTCCTGACTCATTTTACATAGAAATGTGCTCATCTGCTGGCCGACAATCTTTCTTGCGGGATCCGAGCCATTACCGGATTCCCTTGCCACGAGTATCAGTGAGTTGCTTCTTCTGAGTTGAATAGGGCATGCTTATTAACAAACGCGATAGGATTCACATGGACCGTCATTGTATCTCATCAACTGCATGGTTGGACTAGCAGAAATACTGACGAAGGTCTCGGCAAACGCTTGCAGGCCCGATGAAGCAGCGATTTTGTTCCAAAGATCTGAGAGAACGTTTACTTTAGATGAGCGTCTGTCATCTTGTAAATCACAACTAAGAGACCCCCTTAATCTAGAAAAAGGCATCCCTGGACGAGGCAGAATTGATAACGAAGCAGAAGATCGTGCTAAGGCTTCGTCTGTACTTCCCCTGAGACATCGTGGCAACGATGCTAATAATTCGCAGGCCTTTTAAATGCAAGAATCCTTCTGTACAGGCAATTTTTAATATCTGTTACAGCTGATTCGCATCGAGAGCAGTTCGCCATGCACACTCGATCTTGCGTTGAAGCGGCCAGTGAGACTATCCGATTGGTCCACACGGTATATCTGTATCGTCCGTATTTCCGCACTTGGGTCGTCTTATCTTGGCCCTCCCTCGGTTTCAACGGAGAGATAACTGACGATCATCATCATGTTTAGGTGGTACAATTGCACATATGTTCTCGATGCCACCATGGTGCTACTCTACGTCATCCTGTCAAACATCAGCCCTATAACCTCTGTGAACTTCATGCAAGCTGATTGTGAGCACACGAGTGTGCGGCTACGACTGAGATGAGACCTCTTCTTGGCAAACGTCACTCCTCTTCACCAATAGTCGCCCTACTGACTGCAATAAAACATCTTTGAGTTAAGGTTTCTTTTCTCTATGCTTTTCCATGCCAATATCCTCCGCAATGCACACTCCGCTCGTAGACAATGGCTTTGTACGAGACGCATTGCTTGAGACCCATGACATACTCCCGACTCCAGGAGGATTGTGGCATTAACTCATGCAAGGTGTTGCGGTGACCGGTCATCCGACTGTAATCCCTCAAAAGTGCGAAAGCCACCAGGTTAATGGCAACAGACCATTACCTAGGCATAGTCTCACTTGATATAGCTGGGCCTTTTCCACCTCTGTATGACGTGCCCTTCAGTGAAAGCTCCAAGAGGTGAGACTCTGAGTCAAGCTCGTTCTGGTTTTCGCAACACTCTGAAGCCTCGAAATCGACAAGAACCGCCTTTCCACCTCGCACGAAGAAATTATTCCTGTTAAACTCTCCATGTTTTATGCCTAGAGCATGTAGGCTTGCAAGACTGGCCCGACAAGCTGATAAATCTTCTGGTGTCGCTGTTTGAGCGTCATCAATGTGCTCCATGATGAAACCAAAAACACTTCCATCCTCCATAAGATGGCCGAGAAATTTGGGACCAATCCCTCGGTCGTTGATCCACTGATACGCAGTTGTTTCTGCTTCGAGAAACGGCATCTGCCAAGGAAATTCTGCAAACTTGACAAGAACAGAGCGATCGAAGTGTGGGTGGGTAACTTTGTGGATGTTCTGGCGCAAACGATCGACTTTGGTCAACTCGAGATGGTCGATTTTGGTTGGATGCCAGATGTTTTTGACTGAAGGCAGATCACTCTTTTTGGTATGAGAGAATACCAACATCCCACTTCCCTTATCCTTAGAGACGTGACCTTCGTTCCAGTCTCCAAGAGGGAACGACGGCAATGCTGGGATCAATGCTGGTGCAAAGGTTTGACGGCCCTTTGGTAAGGCCCCTGGCTCAACGGTGACGTATTTGACATGCTTTCCATCAACCAGGAAGCGATACTCGCTCTCCTCATCATCATTTGAGTCCACAAGCAATGTGAGCAGCTCGACGTTGTTGTTTGTGGTCCGTGTCATTGCGAGATTCTCTTGAAGAAGATTGATGTTAATGTAGGTTCCTTAGGTCAAAGATCGTGGTCGCGTATCGCGTTGATGGACGAACGGGTTCTTTTTGCTCAGACGAAGGCTGATAGTGTTTTCATACTCAGGTCACCCACAATCTTTTCGGGTATCAAGGTTTCTTCCAGCCGTTGACAGGCTAGTAGCCGCCCTAGGCGCTCGCAAGTAATCTGAATCGAGAATTTGTACTTGATAGTGGACAGCACTTTAACCGCTGGCTTGGTCACTGTTGCGGCTGTTGGTGGCTCATCTCTAAAAACAGTTGCAGCGGTTATGATGTTCTGTTTCTTAGCGCAGGGAGGCTTTGGTAAACCTGAAACGCTGATGCCTTAGATAACCATCGTTTCATGACCCGGATTGTCTAAATATTTCTGTAAGCGCCCAGACGGCGGCTAAGCGCAATGTGAGCCGTACGTGATCTGCAGTTTGCACTCTCCCTCTCCAATGCAAATTGTACTTAAGGGCCATTATGTTTGGTGAAGAGAAAGCATGTTACACTTGTCCCCAGTCCTTCAGCACCCTCCGTCTTGCAACCAAAAAATTGGATTTCGCAACTTCAAGGTGATCTTGCTCCTTTTTCGACCAGGTATTCTTTATCACCCGTTGTCTAATGAGTTCTTCATTAATGTCAATTAGACGGAAATATTGGGTTGGGAGCATTTCAGGCATCCCAAAACACGACGCCATTTGTACCCAGTTTTACAGCATTTACACTTGTGGTTGCAAAAAAGAGGAGCGGTACGAGCAATGTCCACCGCAGATCGGAACAAACGTCATGTGCAACCGAATCAGGTGGATCTCGCTTGATCCCTCGCTGCAAGAAACACATGGTGAGGGAGGGGAAGGACGAGATGCGCCGCTGAGTTCCTATGTGGTCAATGATGTGACGAAGTTGTGGAGTATATAAATACATAGGATACGAATGAGATGCACTAGTCAGTTTTGAATTTATATCAAACAACGTTGTTTATCCATGCTGTGGTTGATGGTTTCTCATCGTGATTGGTCCATACTGCTCGATGTGCTCATTCAAGCCTTCTTTGGTGTCTGAAGTTCGTGGCATCCTTCGTGTTTTCTGTACACCCAAAGCAATGAACGCTCCAGTCAGCGACTTGAGCCGGGAATTCGACATACGGCGCAGCAACAATTGCCATATATCGTCGAGGCTCTCGCGTCCCTCTATCTTCCCGCGTCCGTCCATCTACTAATTGTGACGCATTTTCCGTTAACATCTTAAGCACAGCTTCCCAGTCATAGAACATCGTTCGATTGCGTGATATGTTACCAGCATCAGTGTATCGCCCAGGAAGGCTGTAGGCGTGGGGGATCTTTTTGAGGTCTCACCGTGAGAGACCAGTTACTCTCGACGCGTACGGGGCGGTGGCGGGGAAGTACTTGAGATCCGAGATGAAGCACAAATAGCAAACACGTTTGCAGGTGATGAGATAGAGGTAGCCACCGAAGTGGTTGCAGGTAGAGCATTCCCTAGTAGAGAGGGTTGCATATAAAGTCCTGCAATCATAGCTGTCTGCTCCGATGCTAATAATTCCACGAAGAATGTTGGGACAATGTTTTAGCACCATCTGATATGGACGCAATGAGTCAACATAGTTCATCGCACGATGGTTGACACGCCGGATATTGGTCAAGGTCGGAATGTCCACGTTAAGAAGGATATTCATGATGATTTCAGTGGGCAGAGAGTCCAGGTAACCGAATGAGTGTTGTGGTTTGATGGTGTATCGGCCATTGTCAAGGGGGCATCGCGTTTCCAGATCTGCATCATCCAAGATGTAATCAATGATTCTCAATCGAATACTTTGAGGAAGCGATTGACCTGAAGTCCGATCCATATTGCTCTAATAACAGCCGCCGAGGTGATGAGGTGAACTCGGAGGTGATGGTACGTAAAGTGCTGTGCACGGACCATGTCTGCAGAAGAACCTGGTGTACCCGCGTCCCCGGACGCGCTCCGCGACACTAAAAAAAAAAGAACGTATCAAAACCCGGCCATCGAACGAGTTCAAACAAACCGGCAAAATGCCAAACTAAACAAACCAGTAAAAAAAATAAACGCCTGCCGACGCTACATTTTGCGCGAGCCGGGAATCGAACCCGAAGATCAGGCAGGCCTGTCACGTGATGTGCATGGGAAGCCCGCATTTTACCATTAAACTACTCGCGCTGTTTGCAGCACGACCATGCTAATTGTGGAAGGGTTCCATTTTATGATGATATATATCGGGAGAGGCTAAAGGTAGTCCTCAACGTCAGTGGCTGTGGGGTAATCCAGAGCTTGGAACCCCTCCAGCAACGTTTCCGTCACCTTCTGTGTTGAGCTCCAAGCATCATCGCAACTCCCGGCCCTACTGCACTTCCAGGACAACCCTCTCCGCCTCACCTCGCCTCACGCCTCTGTCTGCCAGTCTTTACAGTTGTCGATACATCCGCTGAACCCTCCGACTCGCCCATCATGGCCAGCAAGGTCGACCGCATCGTCGCTCGGCTGCAGAGCAAGATCGCCGAGGGCGACTACTACGAGGCCCAGCAGCAGACCCGGGTTGCCGCCTCCCGCTACATCAAGACCTCCAACTGGCCTGCCGCCATCGATATCCTCGTCAGCGTCGCCCAGCCACTGCTCCGGGCCGGTCAGGGCGGCAGCGGCGGGGATCTATGCATCATGCTCGTCGACGTCTACCGCCAGGCTGAGCTCAAGCCCGATGCTGCCGCAAAGGGCCGCTTACTAACCTGCCTGCGCCTGTTTGACGCCGAGGAGCCTACGCGCAAGAAGTTTATAGGGGAGATGATCGGGTGAGCTTTGGTTGAAAGGGAAAACAATCTTAGTGGACTTGCTGACGAGGGTTGGGATAGGTGGTCAGCCAAGTTCGGCGACTTTCCAGCTGGTGACGCCGAGCTTCACCATGTTGCCGGATCGCTCTACGCCGAGGAGCACGAAACATACGAGGCGGAAAAGCATTTGATATTGGGAACTAAGGACTCTCCTGAGGTCTTGACCAAGATGGAGTACAAATGGTACAAGGAGGGCGAGCCACACCAGGCGGGCCTGTTCGCGGGCCGAGCCGTCCTGCCCTACCTGCTCGTCGGCAACGTCCGCGCCGCAAACACCTGCTACCGCCTTTTCGCCAGCACGTTGAGCACCGATAACCCCAGCTTGGGTGTTCAAGACGTCTCGAGCTCCAGTGGCGACATCCGCATCTTCCCCAGCCTCCCGTTACTCAATTTCCTTGGCTTTCTACTCATGGCTGTCCAGCGCGCGGCGCCCGAGCTGTACAAGGGCCTCGTCTCCAAATACGCCACGCAGATTAACGAGGCCGAGTCGTGGGCCGATGCGCTCCAGATGATTGGCGAGATGTACTTTGGCATCACCCAGCCGCGCAAGAGCAACCCCCTAATGGACATGATGAGCGGGCTGTTTAGCGGAGGTGCTCCTGGCGGTGCGCCGCAGCAGCAACAGAGGAGACCGACTCCGAGGGGCCTGGATGCCCCGGCGCCGGAGGGTCTGGATTAATTGCGTCGGTTGGGAATTGCTGTATCATAGGAGCTGAGAAAACATAGAGTGCAGGCGTTGCATAGGTAGGCACAAGGGCAGGATTAGCCGCATTGCTGTTCTTCGGGCTCGAACATCCAGTTATCCTCGGCGAGGGCTGCCACTTTGGCTCTGAGGCTTGCTCTGACAGCTTCCAGGAGCTCTGCAATTTCGATCAATAAGCCATGGCTAGTCGTAATTAAGTCAGGATGTGAGGACATACCTTCGGGCTGTTCTGGCACAGTGCTGTGGTTGATTTGATGATGCTTCACGGCTTCAGCTAAGCGCTGCCTTTCTTCTATAGAAATGACGAGGTTTAGCCCTCAAATCGCACATGCACATATACACGGGAGGGGAAGCGCATACTCTCGGTTTCTTGACGATGATCCATCGGCACCTCGTCTTCATCCTCCAGGATCGGCGTGGGAGGGTCGCCGAGCTCAATCTCGCCGTGCTTGTCCCGAACGACAATCTCAGACGTGTCAGAGAGCACGTCGGCGTCGAGGTGCAGCGTCTCGGTGGATGTAGACGAGCTCGCCGTAGGTCGCCGGGTCAACTGGCCCTGGAAGAGGTTACGACGCACGCTGGCCGAGGCGCCGTTGCGAGTGCGGGAGACGCCGCCGTTGGCGACTGGTCGCGAACGATCGGCCATGTGTGGTGATTTTCGGGCCGGGAATCAATGACGAAGAGGACGGCTTAGAAGGAATGTTCCCGTGGTGAAGTCTAAGGATGAGAGGTCGAGATGGAGGTGCGATGTGTTGACTGTGGTGGGGACGCGACAGGGGATAATTGAGTTGAAGTGTGACGTTAGCCGCTGATTGATAGTCTAATTACTAGCAGGAGCGACTTGACAGATGCGGCATGCAACCTTCAGGCAACGACTCCAATATGACATCAGGGATGCGCCTAGAAAGCAACTGCCTCCGTTCTGTCCAGGCTCCAGATTGCCAACTCTTTTCTAGAATCTCACTAGCAGCCTAAAACATCTTCATCCTACAACTTCGCTAATTACTTACTAAATGGACATTACCCTAAATCTGCAAGTAGATGTCTTTACCTATCAAGAACGCTAAATCACAAAATCACACATTAGAGTCCAGGGCCCAGTGAATGACACCTCTTAAAACTACCCAATCTCAAATCGAGGTCAATAGGACCAGGTGTTGACAGCCATCTTGGTGCACCAAGAATCCTCATCTCAGGGACTCGACTCATCCACACCTTACTATTTATAAAGGCTCACCACTAATTTACACGCAACACTCCTTTGAGGTATACTTCAATACCATGATTGCGCTTGGAATTGAGTCATCACCCTGTTGTCCATCTCCCGATTCCACGTCCTTGGGTGGGTTTACAGGGAAAGGTTGTAAGAATACTCGTCTTCCATGTTCTGGCTGACCCAAAGAACGACAGAGCTAACTGTGTCAGAAACCCAGCTATAGTTTTCCGGGCAGAGGGAGGGGATGTAAACTTACCTAACGCCGACCAAGGCATTGCTCACAACGTTCTCGATACCCATGCTCAACGCGGGCATAGCCACGCTCGGGACGACGAACTTGAGGACGAAGACAGTAACTCCTCCAGCCATGCCACCGGCAAGAGCGGCAAAGCCCAGGAAGAGCACCACGCGGGCCTTCCACGCGACGCCAGATCCGCTATAGCTGAACGAGTCGGCGCTGAGGCGCTGCTTCTCGACCGAGTTGATGATGAGCATGCCCAGGCTGGAGAAGATGAAGGGCAGCCAGTCAACAAACTTGACGTGGACGTTGGAGCCGTTGTTGGGGGACTTGGACCAGACGGCGGAGTCTAGCATGACGTAGAAGGCGATGGAGAACTGCGCATATGTGTTCGGTCAGTTAACTGCGCAAAGACAAGCAATGCGCCACGGTGCGATGGAACAGCATCTCCATTCTGAAGTCACAGGATAGTTGGTGGCGACAAGCTGATGCGCAAGACTAATCCGCGACTTACCAGAGCTCCCGCGCCGTAGACACCGGCGTTGCGGGCCCAAATGCTGTTGAGCCACTCGGGCCGGCCGAACTTCCAGAGACGCTCCTCCTCCATTGTGTCGTGAACGAGAATAGGTATTCAGCTCGTCGGTGGTTACAGTAGATCGAAGTGTTACGAGGTCGGAGACGAGTGGGCCACGGGGGGACGGTGAGGGTGGGTGTCGAGCTGAGATAGGATGAGGCAGCTCAGATGCTCATGATGACGAAGCTGGGCGGCTCACGTCGGAAGGCTTGGCGCGCGGTAGATCACGTGCTGTGCGATACGGCGTGTCTGGCGGTACGTACCTTACCGAGACGCACGTCCCCGCCTCGCAGTCTTTGGTCACCTCAGCCCGCAATGATGCAACGACCCGCGAGGACAACATGGTCTATGCCTGAAAAACATGGGCTTCGTGGCCTCGTGGAATGCAATATCGAGAACCACAACAAATAGCACGACAGAAGATCTGGAACGACTGGTGGGTGGAGGAACGAGCAAAGATGCCCCGCTGACTAGAGTTCTGTCAGAGCAGCCAAAGGGCCGTGGCTAGCACGAACAGGACCCTGAGGTCCATCAATGTGGCCCAGTGACGAATGTGCATTAACACTGTACGGACGACGTGGGACTCCCAGTGCTCGTCGATTTGCTTGGCCTTGGCCTTCGAAACTAACGGGCTGTGGCGTGCTGGTTGAGTCTATTTCCCGCATTTCGAAGTAGGGGTTGTCTGTACGGAGGAAGCGTTTCTGCTTGATCAACCGGGTGTCTGCATGGTGGCGTACGCAGTGGCAGTAATAACGGCAGCGGCGCATAACAGTTAACGGAATGTCGCAGAAAGCCACTTAGTTGGCAACGTGTGGATTTGCCTGTGTACGAGTGTAAGAGAGATGGCTCGTAATCACAACAAACAATGTTGCCGTCCTTATTCCCAAGCGCTGGTGCTGAGACGGATGCCTTTGGTGTTTACTTATGTCGCCCGCAGCACTCAACCTCGTTGTTGTCAAGTGAACGACCACACCAAAATGCTCGCCAACCAATAAATGGGCTCATGGGTTGCGTAGCCTGCAGGACCCAGCAGCAAGCAGCAGCCAAGACCGGCGAACGCGTACGTAGCTCCAATGTAAGTACGATTTGTACCTACATACCGTACCATTCCAAGAAACCCAACATGGCTAAAAGTGTTCCACAGCAACCACCGCCCGAGCATCCCGACTTCTGGTGCTTCCCGCGGGTCACGTGGAGGGCAAATCTGCGAATGACCAACCACAAGTCGTACTGAAATAAAGCTGAACTACGGTGCTATGCCACCAAAAATAGCGAGCCCGTCCACAAAGCCGGCTGCTTTAACCGCTATCCCGTCGTGCCCGGCGGTGGGCGCAAATGGCGGCTGACTTAGGCGCCGCGGATCGCGGGGGAATTGGTAGAAGTCGACGCCTTAGAAGAGCATAAGACAGCCTCAGGAAGGATTCACGGAATTCGCGGGAGCCGTTCGAAGAAGCTGCCTGCAAATGAAGTGCCGCGTCGCCTCCACAGGGGCGCACGCACTCAGCGTGCCTCAGCAGGTTCAGCTTTAATAGGGCAGCAAGTGATCCATGCCGAATCTAGGCTGCGGGGCGTTGGTGCTACTCCTTTTTTTCCCTTTGGCCCTGAGGTACCCTACCTTCGCTAAGAAGGGTTTCGTTCTCGGTTTGCCTTGCAAGGGTCATGGAAGGCACGCACGCAAGTTACAGGGGAGGAGCCACGCACCAGCAGGCTGGGGGCTCGTGACTGGGCGGGCAAGTGCGTGTGCGCCTGTGTCGCCGTCTGTCGTGCGACCCTGTTTTCCTTTGCTCTCCTCCATTCTCTTGTCGCTCAATTTCATCGCCCATCAATGTTTCTGCAGTGCTGGTAGGCGTCTTACCCTTTCGCTGGTTACGCTCTATTCTCCTGTCTCTGTCATCACATTCTTTTCTTTCTTTTATCTATATTTTTGGCAAAAACTATCCCAGCGCTATTCTTCTCCCAGTGACCCTGACCCCTTCTCCCTCGCTTCTTCCGCGCGCCGCGTGACTCTCGACGCTCAAGACTCAACTCGAAACTCGAAACACGACGCCGTCCCCCCTTGTGCAGGGTTGTGAACGCGACTCTTCCATCGTACTCGCCCCTCAAACACTCGGTGTCCCTCGCTTTACGCCCTCGAATTTCGCCCTCGACTTGCCCTCGTTCGACGAACCAAAGGGACCGCTTGCTGTCTCTCATATCCGCCACCAAAAGGAACGTTGGGGCCAAGGGTTGACCGCTTGTCAATCGACATCCCTCTAGCATTCCTCTCCCAAACTTCCGTCCACTTGAGATTTGTTCAGTCTTCGAGATCGAACCTAGCCTCATCCAACCTCCTCTCGAATTATTCACCTTGATCATTCTTACTAAACGACGCCATAACCAACTCACCATGCGGCCGACCAACCTTGTGACCGCGCCTGCGCGCCTGCTCTTCAGCCTCGCCCCTATTTCCCTCTTCGGCTCCGTTGCCTATGCCCAAAACTCGGACACCAATAGGGACAGCGCAGAAAGCACCGATGCTGCGCGGACCGAAGACTCGCAGACCGAGGATTCCCAAACCACCACCGAGGAAGATTCAGCGACGCAGACGACTGAAGAGGCCCAGGAAACCACCACTGAGGAAGATGCCACTACCACCAAGAAAAAGGCCACCAGCACTGCTGACGAGACTACCGCCGAGGAGACGGACGAGGCCACTTCGACTTCTGACGACGAAGAATCGGCTACCTCCTCCAAGGACATTCAGTCTACCATCACCTCGATAGAGTCTTCCGCTACCGAATCTGCCATCACTGGCATGCCCACATTGACCAAGATCAAGGCTATTCCCACCTATGCCGCGGCGTCCGTACCGCCCACCAAGAACGCCCCCTTCATGCAGCACTCCAGCGCCCCCGACGGAACCGTTTTTATTGCAGTGGGTGCCATTCTCGGCGCCTTTGGCATCGGCATTCTTCTCTGGCGCGTGATTGTCGGCTTCCTGCTTCACCGCTCTGTTGAACGCGCGGCCAAGGCACAACACGATGCCAATGCGAAGGCTGGCTTTCCCGCCCCTCCTGCACCCTTCTACAAGTATACCGACAATGCTTCCAACATGTCCATCTCTGCTGGCCGTGGCGTCCGCCGTACCACTCGCGGTCCTGTCCTCTCAGCTGCCCCCAGCCAGTCCAACCTGTTCTTCTCGCCCACCGCTGCTGCTTCTGGAAATGCCCCGGGTAATCGAAGCTCGGCTTTCCTGCCCTCGGGCTTCTATGCGGCTGGTAATAGCTCTCCTGGAGCCAATCAAGAGCACTCCATCAGCTTAACCAACCTGCGTCCCGACTCTCGTGGCCATTTCACAAACCAATCGCGCCACTCGCTGAACCCGTCTCCCCCGGATTCGCCTTCGTTCAACGGCCGACGCGACGTCAGCAACTCAACGCTCAACCTGAACCGGCCTCCAAGCGGGCGAGCCCCCAGTGCGTTCCTCGACGACTTGCTCGCCGATGATCCATCAGCCTTACCTCCGCCACACATGCCTGGCTCTGCTGGAGGGAGACATTCGTCATACGGCAGCGGCTCCCCTGGTCCCCAAAATCGGTTCTGAGTTGCGGGTCACACGACGGCGGTCAACAGTATAGAATTACGTCCATGTGATCGACTGTTCTTAAGCATTGTCCTCGGTCACTAAAATCGGGTTTCGGAATGGGCTTCTGCGGTTGATTTAATCTACGGCGTCAAAGGATCGGCATTTCAAGGGAATGACTCGTGGATACTGTACTTTCTTGTCTTTATAAGTACGTTGGAGTAATATTTCTTCACCCTAGGGACTTTTTAATACGCTGGTACCTGGGCTTCCAGCAGGACTTGTATGATCGGCGGAGTATGCGGTTCCTCGCGAGCGAACGTCTCTATGGCCAACAGTGCCCCCGACGTTCGTTGAGTTGAATAGCGGCTCTTAGTTGAGGTGGGAGTTGGATTTGACTAGCTGTTGGTCCGGTGCCTGGCTCCGGGAGGACTTTGGTTCCAATCGTACATATTTATGGCTTAAATATGAGATACTCATCGAAAATGATCAGCGCTCAGGTTGAATGAAGTGTGAAGTGACGAATCCAACGTGAGTTAATTCGGTGCTTCGGGCATGTTGATCCGGGAGGCAATGAGTCAGCCGAACGGTAATCACGAGTCGGAACAAGTGTGGTATGAGAGGTTCACTTGGCGGTGGCACTCTTGATGTCGTGATCGTGATTTCAAATTCATACAACTATGAATGTCCAGCTGTGGTTAGTTATGTAGTATGCTGACACAAATGATGAGCCCTTCCTAGCTAAAGGCATAAGGTGTGATTCAGAAGTAGAATTACTAAGTTTTTGGTTTATGACATAAATATCTGGCTTGGGCAGGTATTTGTTCCTGCCATTGCCGAAGTTGTTCGTGCCACTGGCGATATTCTAAACAATAAACACTCCCATTATTCATGGGCTTGGATGAAACGCCCATCAACAGGCTCCTATATACATTTTCCGACTCCTCTCAGGTTCTTTTTATGCGTCTCAATCACGATCGACTGCTCTCTTCGCTGTCGAGTCCAGCTAACTCCTGCCTAGCTCCGTGAATGTCCTCGACGCGGATACCGCTTCGGTCACACATGCTCCTGAAAATGCCACCCCTTTTCCACAGCTCAATCGGCGCATCGAGCTCGGCGATGCGGCCCGCGTCCATGACGCAGATGCGGTCGTAGCCGATGATGGTGCGCAGTCGGTGCGCGATACATAGCAGCGTCTTGCCACGGAAGCCCGTCGCCATGGTCGCTTGGATCTTGTCGTCGGTCTCCATGTCGACCGACGACGTGGCCTCGTCGCAGACGATGATCTGCGAGCCGCGCACGAGGGCGCGCCCCAGGGCCATCAGCTGGCGCTGGCCAAGGGAGAAGTTGAGGCCGTCCTCCTCGACGATGCTATCGAGGTGGATGCGAGAGGGATCCTGGCGGTGGGCCTCGGCGGGGATATCGCTTGCGTCGGCCGCGACGAGATCGGTCTGGCGCAGCGTGGACCACAGCTCCAGGTCGGTGTGCTCGTGGAAGGGATCCAGGTTGCTGCGGACGGTGCCGCGGAAGAGCGTCGGGTCCTGCGGGATGATGGCGAGCCGGGAGCGCAGGTCGTGCAGGCCGATGGTCGAGATGTCCAGCCCGTCGATGGTGATGCGGCCGCCCGTGATCTCGACGAGTCGGAACAGCGTGCTCATGATAGAGCTCTTGCCCGCGCCGGTGCGGCCGACGATGCCGACGCGCTCGCCTCCCCGGACGTGCATCGACAGGCCCTGGAGGACGAGCGGGAGGCTTGCCCGGTAGCGCATCTGGACGTTGTCGAAGACGATCTCGCCCTTCTCGGGCCACGACTCACGCACCTCGACGGTGTGCAGCGGCGCCTCCTCCTCGATCTCGGTGCCGTAGTAGTACAGGCGCTCCACGGCGTTCATGGCGTTCTCGACCTCGGCGAGCTGGCGCACTGAGAACTGCATCATGCCGACAATGGACAGGATGTAGCTGAGGACCAGGCCGCCGATGGACGGGTTGATGCTGAAGCGCGATGTCACAACCAGGATGGCCACGGTGAAGACCAGCAGCACGCCAATAACGTCGATGCGGATCGACAGCCAGCGCTGGTTGGCAAAGGTGATGTAGTAGGCGCTGTTCATGTCGTCGATGGCCACGCGGAGCTCGCGGATGAAGCGGTCCTGCAGCCCGTAGGCGCGGATCGACGCCGTGCCGCTGAGACCCTCGCCGAACTTGGCGAAGACGTGGGAGCGGAGGACTGACTCGTAGCGCTTGACCTCGCGGGCCGACGCGCGGTAGTAGGAGGCGGCGAGCACGAAGAGCACGTACAGCGGGACGAGGGCGATGGCGAAGTAGTAGAAGTAGGCGATGATGAGGATGAAGACGGAGCTGATCATGGCCATGGTCAGAAAGAACATGCGGATGGCGTCCGTCAGGTTATTGTCCATGATGTCGACGTCACGCGAGAAGCGGTTGGTGATGCGGCCCAGCGGCGTCGTATCGAAGAAGGCCATGGGCGCGCGGAGCACGCGCGTGACGGCCTGCTGGAGCATGTACTTGCTGGAGTTGGTCCCGAGGACGGACAGCAGCACGGAGAAGATGAACAGGAAGATGGCCTGCGCGAAGCCGAGCGCCGCATAGATGCCGATGTACGCGCCCGTCGAGAGGTTGTATTTGTCCGACGTCCAGTACGAGAGCCACAGGCTGGTCATGATGTTGGTGCCCTGCGAGAGCAGCAGGATGAAGACGACGAGCGGCGCGTTGAACATCGAGCCCGAGGCGCCGATGTACGCGCCGTAGACGGACCACGGGACGCTGTCCATGGCGCGCTCCTCCTGCTGCATGAGGGCCGCGGCCTTCTTGTTCTTCTTGTCGCGCTTGAGGTCGTCGGCGGGGAGGGACTCGACGGGCTTGTCGGGATCCTCTTCCTGCTTCTCCTCGACGGCGGTGGTCTCCATGAGGACCTGGAAGCCGCGATGCTCGCGCATGAGGTTCTCGAAGGTGTTGACGGCCTGGATCTTGCCACCCTCCATCCAGACGATGCGGTCACAGCGGTTGAGCACCCACAGCTGGTGCGTCGCGAGGATCCGGCACTTATCGCCTAGGAGGCCGAGGATGGCGTTGTCGAAGATGTGTCGCCCGACGTGTGCGTCGACGGCGCTGAGCGGGTCGTCCATGAGCACGATGTCGGCGTCAAAGTAGATGGCGCGCGCGATGTTGAGGCGCTGCTTCTGGCCTCCGGAGATGGTAATGCCGCGTTCGCCGATCTCCGTCTGGTCGCCGTTGGGGAGCATGTCGAGATCAGCTTGGAGGGCACAACTGTGAAAAACGTCAGTCCGTGGTATCTAAGACGTCGAGAGCAACAACAGAAGACTTACGCTCGCACAACCTCCTTGTACCAGTTCTTGTCCAGCCCCTTGCCGAAGGTGATATTGTTCTGGAGCGTCGTGTTCTGGATCCAAGCGTACTGGGGACAGAATGCCCGAGAGGCACCAAACACCACGCCGCCTTCAGTCTTTCGCATGTCACCCGCGAGGGCAGAGAGGAGAGAGCTCTTGCCGCTACCCACCGAACCAATGACGGCAATCAGTTCGTTTCGCTTCACGCTCAAGTTCAGGTCTTGCAGCTTGAAGGGCTCCCGCTCCTCGACGAGAGTGCTGGCGGTGTCTTCGGTTGCAGCATCGGGCTGCGGGTTTACAGCGGGCTTCTCCTTCTTAGCTTTCTTTCCTTTGTCCCCATGAGACTTTTCGGGTTCCGTAGTCGGAGTCCGTTCCCAACTGAAGGAAGCATTCTGCAGTCGGATCGCATCGTCTCCCTTGGACTCGATAGTCATCTCCTCAATCATCTCTTCCTCCAGGAGAAACTCTTCGATACGCTTCAGCGAAGACCAAGCATCGACCACCTGGCCGAGGACAAGGGGAAGCAAGTTGAGAGGGATTCTCAGGCCGTTGAACAGGGCGAGGGATGAGAAGATTTCGGCAGGGGCGAGGCCATGGTTGGTCAGCGAGTACGTGATGAACGAAAGCATGGACGCGAAGATGGGCAGCGACATGCTCACGGCGTTGAGAGCATTGCGAATAGCCAGCAGAATTTGGATGGCGTAAATCTCTCTCGCACGAAAGTCGCCCAAGCGCTCGAGGAACGCCTTCTCCCAGCCAAAGAACTTGACAAACCGGACCGACTGCAAGATCTCTTGGGTGAGCGAGACACGATCGTCGGTGATCTTGTTGATGTCTCGACGGCGGTGGAAGAGGCTTCGGATGGCTTTGGTAAGGAAGGGCATGCCGATTACCAAAAGCCCAAAACCAGACAACGCGCTGTATGTGATATTGATCAGGAGCAGAGCCAGAGTGACGAGGACGAGGACAGGAGAGGTCCAAGTCATATGGAAGAGGGCCGAGGCTTGGTCGATACGGTAAGTGTCAACGCTCATGAGGTTCACGATGCGGCCGTTGCCCCAACCAGTGCCATCATGGGCGTCCTGGCCCAGCTTCCCCTTCTTGTCCTTGTTCGACTTGTCGGCCTCCTTTTCTTCTTCCGATCCAGCCTCCGGTGGTATCGTCGGTTTGTGTCCGCCAGCTTTAGCTCGTCCGGAAATGAGCATGGACTTCTCATAAATAAGTCCGATTAAAACTCCTCGAGTCTGGCCGCCAACCATCATGCCTTGATAGATGAAGTGATTCGTGCCCAGACTCTGAGCCATCTGCATGAGGGTGATGCCGATCGCCAGGCCAATACCACGGCCGATGTGAGGAGCAGGTCCTCCGGTCTGCCTGGCCTCCCAGGCGTCGGACGCAAACTGAATGAGATACCTTAGAGTAAAGGGGCTGATGACTTGGATAATGTTTGTGAAAAGAGCGCAGATGCCACCAAACCAGATACCGAACTTGAAGGTCTCGTGCACTGCTCCAAGAAGGGGGTGCTTGTCACCCCGCTCGATGCGCTGCTTGAACGAAGCCTGGAGCTTCAGGGTCAGTGGCTCAGCAGCCCTGTCTGGGTTGACTGACCAAATGTCGTTTTCTTCCAAGGACCGCCTATATCCAGCCTGTTGAGAGTTAGTATATATTGTAGAATGAGAGGTGAAGAGAGAATGAGAGGCGAAGAGATCAGGTATGAGATGCATGAGTTTCATGAACTCGTAAGCTGGCATCCACGAGCAAAGAAACCGGAAATGAAGGCTCAACGTACCGTCATGAGTGGTGCCATCCATTGGAAGGTCAACAAACTAAAAAAGCCAGCCTTTTTCTCCCTACTGGGCAACTTCTCCTGGGGCACTGGAGGCGGAGAACCCCATCGGAGGGGATTCAGCTTCTTGTGCCATGCCTTCTTTTTGGATTCCGGTTGCGTAGTAGCGTGGGTAGCTGTAGTGGCAACAGAGGCGGAAGTCCTCGTAACTCTTAACTCAGATCCCTTAGATTCATCGTCGTCGTCTTCGACACTTTTGAAGTGGCTGATATTGCCGTTTTCCTTGTCATCCTTCTCTTCGATGCGATCCTCCTCCAAGTCAGTTAGACGATCTGGTTTGGTGGGCTGGATCGCGGCGGCTTGGATATCAGGTGCTATAAGCTCCTTTTCCAAAGGGTCTCCCATCTCCGGCTGTAACAAGAGGAAACTGGTGGGTTGTGTGTAATAAAGGAGAACCGAGTCTGGAGCCCAGCACTATGTAATCGCCCTGGTATTCAACCAGGATTCCACAGCTCGAGAGAGCCAGGATGAGAGAGCGTTCAACCGGAGGAGCTAGAGTGGTGGTTCTTGGCAAATTCAATGACGTGGATATTGTCCAAATGGGGGGGAACGGTGTCAGGTGGGTATTCAGCAGCGAGATGATGTCGTCTTCGCGGAAGTAGACATTAGATTCTGACTCTCAAGACCAGAAAAAAGAAGAAATAGACAATACTCAAAAGAGGCAAACAATAAAATGTATAGGTGATTGGGGGCCAAGAAGGAGAACAGGGCCAGCGGTGCAAGTGTAAAGGATGAGTTGATCAATTGACCGAAGGTACGACAGTGGTGCCACTAGAAGTTATGGCTAGAAGTACCTCAGCGAGGACTCGAGGACTTGAGCAAGAACTCGACGCAGTGAGAAACGGGGTTCGGAGCACAACCGCAAAAATCGGCCGGTAATGTGGTAATGTTGGGGGGCGTGTGGGTGTGGGTAGAGCAAGGGTGGGTACAAAGGACTACGATGGAGGCGGACTTATTCGTAGATGGCCAAGCTAGGATTAATGCGTCTCATGGATTACCAAGCAGACGGTGTTGAGAGAGTCGTGCGAAGCGAGGCGAGAGGCGGTAAATGGTGAAGAATTCCGTCGCCGGTCCAGAACGTAACCAGAGTTCGTAGATAATTGATGATGGAGGTGGTGACGACGACAACTGCCCGAGGAGGATGCGTGATCGAAGTGATTTTTCCTCGCCCGACTAAGCGCAATCTCTCAAGAGCCCATTTCAGGAAATCAGTAACGATGAGACAGGAGAATGAAGAGACCGGAAAGGAGTCATGAAGACATGGGGTCACCATGGTCAGCGCGACCAGCCGAGCAGCAAAGCACCCATCAGCAAGCCAAGGGCAACGCCAGCATGCTCGGGCTTCGGACCTTCGCACTCGCAAAAGCGAGGCAGGCATCCAACCGCTCCTTAGTTATTCGGCCTGCCCAGTTCGATCCGCGTACAGAGGAGCAACCACTAACAATTTTCGTGGGGGTTTTTTTTTAAACAAGCGCCTGGGAGGGAAACAAGGCCGTTGCGTGCTGATTAGTCGCTTATACGTGCAAGGCCGAAGGATGGGTGGGGCGTCGTCGCTCGATAAGGCACACGCCTCCGCGTAATTGATGGCCGGGTCCGTGAGTGGTTGGTCGGTCTGTTGTCGACGTGACGTCGAGGACAGAGATCCAATCGTGGCGATGAATGTGGTGCGGGGGATCTGCTTCGAAGTTGTTTCTTAGGGCCCTTGTTTGCCTGGCGCTGGCAACCAAGCAACCCATTCGGAAGTCGGGGAGTGACTTGTTTAATTTTCGGCTTTTCCTTTTCTTTATCGTGTCTCTCGAACTTGTTCGTTCTGTTCTTCTTGCCTTTGCTTGGTGTATCGTTGTGTCTTGGCAAGCTCAAGTGCGTGTCGAGCCTCGTCCATCGAAATCGCCCTCCTCGCCATGATCCCCGAACTACTCAAAATTCATGCATTAACTGTCCGCTCGGGATCGACCACTACCCGCCTCCGTTTCCCGCCTCCCGCTTGGGTCGGTAAGTCGATATGCGTGTCAGCCTCAACCATCTGGGGAGTCATGAGCACTGACCGGCGATTTGTAACTCCCGACTCCCGCTCCCTGGTGCACAGGCAATCAGTCTATGACGCCGCTAGGCAATTCGATGCCGAGAGCTCGGGCAAGAGACTTTGTTGCTGACAGCCCACCTGCCGCCCGTTCGCAATCCCAATACGTGAGAAATGGAGGCGCCGTAATGCGGTACGAAGGACTCGGAACGACAAGGGTCAGGGATACGGCAGAGCACCTACCATGCACGACCTTACAATAGCAAGCCAATTCTCCGTTCGGCTCCGTTTCGGCAGCGTGGGGGCCAGAATCCCGTTCCGTGTGCGGAGTTAGTCGGCAAGGACATAAGGACCGGGGAGAGGAGCTTGGGTGTCGTGGGGCGTCACGTGCCCAGCCCCGTCTCCCACTTTCCGGCTCCACTGCCACCCATATCCGCCGGCCGACAGAGCTTTTGCCTCGAGCTTGCAGGGCAGCATCCCGTCAGGTTTGTTCGATAGGGTACCTTCAGGACTGTGCCGGAACTTTTTTTGCTCGCTCGTATCCTCTTGCCTCTTCCAGGTCAAAGTTAGCTGCAGTCAGCTATCATCATCCTCATCATGGCCGCTGTCGACGACTCCCCCTCCATCGCCTTGCCCGGCAAGGTCCTGGGCCCGACGTCCAAGTTTGCGCCGGGCGCCGGCACCCACATCTTTGAGGGAAACGTCGTGTCTTCCCTCATGGGCCGTGTAACCATCGTCCCGCCATCCAAGGCTCCCGGCCCCGCCAAGCGCCTCAACAAGATCACCGCCCCGACTACTGAAGACCTAGCGACCATCTCCGTCTCCCGACACGGCCGCAAACATGAGATCCTCCCAGACGTCGACAACATTGTCCTCGCGCGTGTCGTGCGTCTCATGCCCCGCCAGGCGATTGTCGTCATCCAGCAGGTTGGGGAGACGGTCCTGCAGACGGAGTGGCAGGGCGTCATCCGCGTACAGGACGTGAGGGCCACGGAGAAGGACAAGGTCAAGATCTATGAGTCGTTCAAGCCCGGCGATATCGTGCGCGCCCAGGTGGTAAGATATATCCTACTTCTTTGCAAGTCAACCCCCCAGCTAACCAGGACATTTTTGGGTAGATTTCGCTCGGTGACCAGGCAAACTACTATCTATCCACAGCCTCGAACGAACTCGGTGTCATTATGGCGACAAGCGAAGCTGGAAACGATATGGTGCCCGTGAGTTGGAAAGAATACAAGGACTCGGAAACGGGTACCAGCGAGCCCAGAAAGGTTGCCAAGCCAAGCTGAGCGTGCTGCCCTATTACTATGTCAGTGCATGGTTTTGGAATGCAGTCAGGGGCCAGACTGGGAGGGAGCGTCTCAGAGTAATTCTGCCAGATATGCGCCTTGGACCACTGGCTCTGGCGCTGGCATGCAACTGAATGATGATGTTACTGTTGGGCAAAGGGGGTGTTGCAGCTGATCATATTGCTGTCATGTTGTTGCTTTTAAGCACAAGCACTCCCTCGGACCAGCGTACATGACATGGCAGCATGACTATTGGTTCCGGGAACGAACGCCTCAGAAGCGCAGTTGCTTACGCCGCGTGGCAGACTTGTTTCCAGCTGTCGCAGATGTGCCCCGAAATAGATGACAGGAGGTCATGTCACAGGCAGCAACGAAAGATACCCCGCCGCAAATCCTTGTACATCTACAATTTGCCAATCTGCTTGGGTGGCCTTACATCATGTAGAGAAGAGACCTCCGCCGGTCAAAAGCACGTTTATATCTTCCTCCGATGGACGTTAATTCATTCCTGAATACCACCGAGATGTCGTTGTGACGATTATTGTGGGGGCCGTGTTCACGATTCCACAGCGTCGCCGGTTCCCTGTTTAGGATGGATGGCGTAGCCGTTAATCTCATGGCTTCTTCGCAACTGGAGAAAAACAGCGGCGTAGTGTGAATATTCCTACGCTATGGTACAATACGGTTGCGACGACAAACCCAAAGCCCAAAATAGAAAAATGCGAAGCTGGATCACGAATCATTCTCGTAGTGCGTCACCGCTAATATCGACTTCCCACAGCAGGCCTATTCGTAACTGGCCTGGCACGCGCCACTCTTGGCTGTCGCAGTGTGACGGGGGCGCTGTCGCAAAGCCAACGCCCGCCCGTGCCTAGGTAGGCACCTGACGGCACCTTCCCACGCCCAAAAATAAGACGGGCCTCTCCGTCATCCATCCCTCCCTTCGACTCCGTGTCGAGGCGACCCTTCGCAACTCGCACCACCTGGCCCAAACGACGACTCACGAACACATCCGATTATTTCCTATCGTGCTGAGGAACAAGCAACACCTTTCCTCTTGTGCTCTCCTGTCTGCGCCATGTCGACCACAATGGTCATGACCATGGCTACGCCGTCGCTCCCCGCGCAATCACCCTCCTCCGCCTGCTGTCCGGGCTGCGGCTACAACCTCCCTCCCTTCGACCACACCCACGCCGAACTACTCGCTGCCCAGGCCAGGATCCGCGATCTCGAGAGCCAGGTCCATCTTCTCAATGCAAAGGCGACTGCGGCTGTAGACCGCTGGGCCGACTACGAAGATGAACTCACCAGGTTGCGTGCTCAACTCTCGCACAACGCTCACAACCACCAACCACAATTTCAACCACAATTACCACACCCTACGACACCTACGACACCTATCACGCCTACCACGAACTCGCGCGTCTCCTTCCTCCAGTCCGGCACCTCTCGTCTCTCCGCCCTCCTCTCACCCCGCAAGTCCACACCAGACCTCCGCACCATCGAGACCAGCAATCGCCCCGCCACGCGCAACGCCAGCAACCCGATCCCCTCACCCTCACCCTCCAACGAGGACCTCCTCGAGGCCCTCACCCGCGAGCAGGGCCTGCGAAAGGAGGCTGAGACCCAGGTTGCCACCACCAGTCGCGAGGTCGAGGAACTGAGCGCCGCCCTGTTCGAGCAGGCCAACGAGATGGTCGCCGAAGAGCGCCGTGCACGTGCAAAGCTCGAGGAGCGTGTGGGTGAGCTGGAGCGCAGGGACGTCGAGAAGCGTCGCCGCCTTGAGAAGCTAGAGGGCGCCATGAACCGTATCCAGAGGGTGCGGATGTTGCTGGCCGAGGCTGACGAGGTCCGAAGCATACACACCGATGAGGATAGCGAGGGACATAGGAGCGAACAAGAGCATCACGACAAAAGCCTCCACAGCGGCCGTCGCTCCAGCCACCAAAGCGAAAAGGAGAAGGCCAGCATCAAAGAGTGGGACCACATAGAGAAGCCCGGCGAGTCTATGGCCATGTGAACACAACAAAGGAACTACCTTAAAGAGCCTTCCGACACGTCACCTGGCATTAATGAGAAGAGGCTTTACCTGGCCTCGCAACACCAACTTATCTTTTTGATCTGGGAACTAGCGGGGAACAAATACATTGCACGGGGATAGGGATGGGCTGGTCTACAAAAAAAAATAGGTTGGGTTCAGGGGTAATTAATTGTATTATAACGGGTAACGGCTTATATGGTTTGGGTTTTCGGATACGGCTCTGGCACTGGTGTTGGCAACTGGGAACGGCGGCATCATCACCTTTCAAGGCAATAATCATTGTGGATTTGAGGATATTCAGTGTCCAGAGTGTTGTCTGTTTTGTTATTGCTTTACGGGCGGAAAACAGAACCGCCCTGCATCAAATATATATGGCTTGCTTCGGCTTTCGTCTAAGTGATATCCATTCCGCTTCATGGTGCAAAACAAAAGCATTCAGTTCTCCCCCGTTTCATACTCATAAAGCCTTTTTGAACGCGCTCGCTGGTATAGCTCCTGATCACACTGGACGTCACATGCCGGCGCCATGAGCCGGTCGACCACTCGCGCCTCCGGTATATAGAAAAATCACAAAAGAAGCGAGTTGAAACCCTCACTTCTCCCCAACTCCGACGCCTCCTCGAGGCCAACAGCTTCTCGTACTCAAGCGGCAGCGCGCTACCCTCAAGCTCTCCTCAATCTTCGAAGCCGTTCCAAGACTTCTCATCGTCGGAGCGGCCCTGGCTGCGGCGCTTGGAGGGGGTCTGGTTGGATTCCAGAGCGACAGCCTTGCGGGGTGGTGAGCCCGAGCCGTTAGGCGATTCGGAGCGCCGTCGCTTCTCGCCTTTGTTAGACTGGGATGGGCTGTTTTCGCGGCTCCTTTTTCCATTCTCCATATTTGGTGATCCGGGGCTCTTGGAGTCCAGGTTCTTCTCCTTCTTCGGTGACCCGGGACTCCTAGGCTCCCACTTCTTGTCCTTCTTAGGTGACCTGGGGCTCTTGGGCTCAAACTTTTTCTGCGAACTGCTCGATTCTCGCTGTGGAGAGGAAACAGTTGAAGAACCGGGCCATTTGCCAGTCGGCTCGCCGTTCCACCTAGCCAGCATGTCGGCGACCTGTGGTCCCCAGACCTTCTCACCTTTGGCGAGATCGTCGAACTCGAGGCAGTTGGTTCCGCCGACGGTGAAGTCGCTTTGACGTGAACGGCACAGCTCCGACATGAGACCGGCCGATTCCAGCTTAGCACCCAGGTCGTGACAGAAGCTTCGAACATAGAAGCCTGAGGTAACCGTAAGCCGCACTTTGACGGCGGGCGGGCCGGCGTCGGTCCAGGGCGGAGGAGTATCCTTATCGGGAGCATCGGGAACCAGGTTCGTGCCTTTGTCGGAATAGACGTTCTGCGGTGGTAGTTTGCCTAGGGCGCCGGACATGAGCGGAGGGTTTTTAGCGTTGCGCGACCTCTTTGAAGGTGCATCCTTGATGAGCTCGTCTTGGCGTTGTTCGAACTTGCGCTTGAACGACTCGTGCGCCGCTATCGCCTGGTCGTCCTCGGCCTTCTCCTCCTGGCTGAGCTTCTTGTTGCCTGTCTCCTGCTGCTTCTTGACCCTCCACACCTGCTCAGCCAGGTTCCGCTCGGCAGCCTCTGCCTCCTCCGTAGGCCAGCGGAAGTTATGCTTGCCAGGCTCGTACCACTCCACCACCTCGATATCCTGAACCTCGACGTTGCGGCCCTCGATTTCACGGGGAATGGGCTTTCCCTCTCGGGCGTACTCGTACAGCGGCTTCCCGTTCATCTTCAGTGCCGAGTAGAGGGGCGGGATCTGAACTTGGGGACCCTTGAAGCTGGCAATCTCCTTCTCGACATTTTCGCGGGTGATGTGGTCGTAGGGTCGCTTGGTGAGGACACGGCCAACACGATCGTAGGTGTCGGTGCTGGCGCCGAAAAGGACGACGGTCTCGTACGTCTTGGTGCATTGTAGGAACTGGTTAAGCACCTTGGTGCCGGAACCGACGCCGAGGATTAAAACGCCGGTAGCGAGGGGGTCGAGGGTGCCTCCATGTCCGATCTTAACCTGGGAGCCCCTCTTCATAGCCTTGCGACGGTTGAGCTGCTTGCTGTTTTCCTGGAGGCGCCTGGAGACCTCGGCGTCGATGGACGGCTTGAAGAACTGGGAGGGATTGAAGACTTTTTGGCACTCGCGGATGACCTGCGCGGAACTGTGACCGCAGGGCTTGTTAATGGCTGCGAATTGGCATGGTGGTTAGTCTATCGAGTCCAAGGTCGGCTCGGTCGCAGGAAGGGCTTGAGGTTTGGGTGGGATGATGATGGAGAATTCGACAGGCCATGGAGCCAAAAGAAACTCCACAGCCTTGAAGTTCTTAGCAGACGGGGAGGGCTGTTGACGTACCAAAGACGCCTTCCCGGACGATGTCGGTGGCCATCTTGAGCCTGATGGGGTATTTCATATGGGCGAGCCCTCGTGGTGAAGGAGAAGGGAAGAGAGAAAAAAGACTGTAAGAGCGGCCGAGAGACGCGAGGAGGTGGAGCGGGAGCGAAGAACGGCTCCTCCGCTACGCGCGCATTCACTGGGCGGGACAGGCAAGCTCACAGTTTTCGCACAGGGTAAGGATGCGCCCCTATATAAGCAGAGGGTGGTTTTTTCCTACATCCGCAGCCCACATGGAATACCAGAGACGAGAGGGATGTTGTTGTATATCAAATTGGTTAATCTCTAAGTTGTGGCTTTTCTGGGGGTTTTTTTCTTTCTTTCTTTCTTTTCTTCTTTGTCTCGAAGACTTACAGCATTCCTTATTTTTGCTATCCTCAAGGGCGTATCTGGACAAAAGTCGACGAACAACTTGCTCCGAGGTGAGGATATCTTCAACAGGCAGCCTATCCTTCCATGTGCGCATCGCAACAGCGGTACGTGCGAATAGTAAAGAAAAAAAACCACCGACGCCATCTTGCCGCCCACTCTCTGATAAACCTTCCCCAGCCCACTATCCAGCACTCCCCATTGGCCGCCGTAAAGAGCCCGCGCTAGTTTTCTCGATGGACGCCCTGTCATGACTCCGATGCCACTGAAGCATCCCCTGTATGCACTCAAGCACTCAAGCACTCAAGCGCATCCGGGTGTTTCTATTCCACTTCGTAGGTGCCCCGCCATGGAATGGCCCGTATCAGTCAGTCAGTGCCCGCCTCGCGTAACGTACCTGCCGAACCGCGTTCCATCCCGCGCGAGCCCTCCATCACTCACCACCACAGCGATGCCATCCCGCCAATCTTCCTTCAAACACCAACTTGCGCCCAATTTACCATCCTCATAACCCACGCCCTATGACCCTTCATCTCTAGCCTACGACCATCTTACTAGAGCAGAACTGAAACCATCTCTGCCTACTCGACTCGACCTGCGCCGAGACTCCTCGACCACCCAACTCGCCCATCGTGTCCTCGCCGACCAACCCTCCGATCACCACACGAATATACGAGCCCTTTGACGGCCGTCCATGGTCTACCGCAGGCCGCGTTATTCACCATGACCGGCCGAAGCCGCCGAGCGTCCACGTCCAGCGTCGACACAGTAGACGAGGCCCAGGTCTTCTGGCGCCAGGAGACGTCCGTCTTGAGATCGGTGCCTACGAATAGTGACAGCAACGGCTGGCCCGTATTCGAGCTCAAAGACGCCGTTGTTCTCAACAAAGATGGCCATACTCTCGAGAATGCGCTCGAAGTTAGAACCAAAGGCCCATTCATCGTCCGCGGCAATCTTATCATCGATGAACCCTCCCAGAAAGAGCATCGTACGCCCACCTCAGTCCCCCACTATCTAGCATGTCTTGCCTGACCATTACGTATAGTCATCATGAGAGTCCGACACTCTGTTCCCATAGAAGTCCGACAAAGTCGCCAGTACTCAATAGGCGAGGCCGAAGATGGCCAGCCTTTAATCTGGGTTTCGGGAAAGGGCGGCTGGTACGAGATCATCCCCTCCGCAGCATATATCCCCATCTACAGCAAGATGTGTGAGGCCGCCATGCTGTACTACCACATCATGGATATTTGCAAAAACCACCCCCTCAAGAAGCCAAAAAGGGGGAAACGCCCCAACCCCATGGCGGAACTTGCCCCCATCTTCCACAAGGTTGGTCCCCCATGCCCTCTTGGGCTTCCAGCACTGACACATTCACATAGTATGCTGCAAGTATCGGAGATGGCTCTACTCTAGATGAAGTTGTCAAACGATGCGAGGAGCATGCGGAGTTCTTAATGTCTCAGTTCGAGCTGGAAGTCGACTTTGATTGGAGAATAACGCTGTTCTACAGGTGGATGACAAACAAGCATCACGTATGTCTCTTGCCTTTGCAAGTCATTGCATATCGCTGACCCTTCGCAGGATCTCCTGGACAAGGCCCTTGCGCGCCAAAATAATCCACCACCGCTTCCTCGGTCTCCCTCAGTTGAGATCATGCCATCACCGGATACGCACTCGCTGCCTTCGAGGACCCGCACCGGTTGCTCTGTTCCCTCTGTTTCACACAGTCATCCTCTGCCTCACGTCGAAGCAAGAGCCAAAACAACGGAGCGATCAACAAGATCTCAATCTATTCAAAAAGACAGTGAAGTCGCGAGCGAGACGCCTGATGCGCAATTGGTCAGGGAAAACCTTGCTAGTGTTGGTCTGGCTGGTGCCAGTCCTGCCATTGCCAGTCCTGTGCCACAAGACCCTGGAGCAGTGGCTCCAGCATCGGATGGCAACCAGACTCCTTTCGACACCGTTTTGAAAGCCCTCGAGGAGGCGTACGCGAAGCTCAGTACCTCTCGCCAGGGCATGACTGTCTTGAGCACCCTCAACAAGATCTACTTCAACTACAAGTTCCCTAATTACAGGGAGGGCGGACCGGGAAGTCACAAGATCCCCGTCATGGAAGTCTTGCAATACAATGCCGAAGAGCTCTTGCGAGTAATTGACAGGGGCAAGTACAGCAAGTTTGAAGTATACTCTTGGCTCGAGGGGTTGACCAAGAAGGAATTCAAACCCGTCGCCATCAAGGCTTCAGACTTCCCATATGCACTAATTCCTCGTGGGACGCGGCCCCGTCCAATCAAGGACCCAGAACCCGTACCATCTATCCAAACCGATAATGTTGCTACTTGGAGCCAGAACGACGATGCATCAAGTATCCATTCCGGCCCCTCGCCCCGAGGCAGCAAAAGGCCCAGGGGACGACCCAAAAAGTCCAGCCTTCGTCTAGTGATTGGGTCGAAAAAGCGACTTCACTCCGAACTAGAGAGCGACCCCGACCTAGGGGAGACCGAGTCGAAGAAGTCCCATTACTTTGACGATGGTGACGATGCGATGGGTGAGGCAGACGCTGCAAGCCCTACCGAAAGTGAAGATACTCCTCTCCTTGATCAAGGGCCGGTTAAGATAATCATCCGAGCCGACAAGATTCCCTCCACCGTTGCTCATGGCCCCCACGAGACCTGGACTTGCGATGAGGAAGACTGTGGTTATGTGGTTCGTGGCGGTGATGAGGAGGAATGCCAGAAACGCATCAAAGACCACTTCCAGGAACACGAAGAGCAAGTCAAGCGGGTCAACCTCGCCATGTCAGAGAGTCGTGGTCAATTACCCATCAAGTACGCATACTTTCCCCCTTTTCTTATTGTCGTCGAAATCCAGCCTCCCTCTGTTTCCCTTTCTACCACAGCCGCTGCTGCCCCTTGTCTCACGACTACCACTGCCAACACTACAAACCTCCTCGCAACCCAAGACATATCACCACTCTGCACCACTCCCAGCTATGCATCAAATCAAACGACATCGACGAAGGGCGCCTTTCGCTCTCTTGTCAGCGAGTTTCGGAGACGCCCCCATCCAGTCTCAGATAAGATTGGAAAACTAACACTATGAACAGCCATCTCATCGACAAGCTCAAGAACATGGGCGAGAAATCCCAGCGCGGTCAACAGATCTCCGTCAACGGCATCATACTCCCGCAACCCATTAAGCGGAACTTGTACGTGTAAGCAGCATCTTGCCTCCGGACTCGGGATGGACGTATTGAACTTTGACATAACGTTTGGAACTTTGCATGTGGGAAAACGATATCCTGCATTTTGCTCGGCGCTGGTTGAAATGGATGATTCATGATGCTTTGGTGGTTTTGATTTTGGGTCTTGCTCGCTTCCGGCACTGGGATGCATCATCGGGGTTCCAGGGGCGTCTGGACGTGTAAAAGATGACTTAGCTATAACTGATGTATAACAGAGGCAATTGATCCTCAAAATGCCAACAAAAGCTCCGTGATTTGTATCAAGAAGATACCGCGGGTGTCGTAATGATCGCTCGGCATCGTCAGAGTCAAAGTCACTTCGGATAGTAGACGAGAAACAAATGCGTAAAAAGAGAAACTATAGTGCGCAAGCTCATCTTCATTAAATTCCTATTGAAGACCCCATTTTTAATAATCCCAAGGCCATCCTACTTATATATATTCACGCGGTAATCACGAACACAATCCCAGGATTTCAGATGAAGTATCCTAGTCCTCCACTAGTGCCTCGGTCGTGACCATCTTATCCTTAGCCGCCTCCACAGCAAACGCCTCCTCGATAGCGCCCATACGCTTAAACACGCGGTGCCAGCGCTGGCCCCAGCGTCGGATCAAGGCCTCGCGGTCGCTGGTTCCGTCGCCTCCCTCCATCAACTCGTCCTTGTTGCCACCAGCCCAGCTACCAAGGGCGTCGTTCATAGCGCGGAAGAGATCCTTAGTAGCCGTGGCCTCCCTGGCGCGCGTCTCTTCGTCGGCGTCTGGGGAGACGAGAATCTGACGCGTGCGGTTGGTCACCTTGGCGACAGTATTGGAGACGAGCTCGAAGACGTGGGACTGGGCAAGGGACTCGCCGCCGTTGGTGCCGTTGGCGGGCGTGCTGGCGACGAGGGCCCAGTCAACGACGGAGAAGGGGGTGAGGATGGAGTAGTTCAGAAGCTTCTCCACAATAGAGATGGCAACGCCTGGATGGGCGTGCCAGTAGGCCATCACAGCGGAGATGATCTGGGCTCGAGCGGCGTCAGAAGAACTGCCGGCATCAAGGAGTCGGCCCTTGGTGCGGTCGATACAGGCGAGAACGTGGCTCAAGGACTTGGAGCCAACCCAGCAAACTGCCGTCATGAAGACATCGGTGCTGGCAACCACCGGGTCTACCGCAATCTCAGAGGCCTGGGCTTGGATGCTGTCGATTATGGGCTGGAAATCCTCATCAGGGGCCTTGCGTCGAAGAAGAGCTCCGATCTCTTGGCCTTCTTTAGAAAATGGGGTATCTATTCTCAAATCTCAGTGATCTTAATTCACATCACAGTCGAAGGTTGCGTACCAGGGTTCTTGAACTTGAAGTCGGGCACATCCTTCTCCTTCTCCGGCCCAACCAAGGGTAGGTAAGGCTCTGGTAGTGTCTTCTGGATTCTCTGTGCGAAACTGAGGCGCACCTCCTTATCCAAGGCACCCCTGAGGAACCACTTGCAAGGATGAAGGTCTGACAGCTGTGTGTCTTCAGCCCACTCGGCCCACTTCCAGGTGAATCCAAAGTTGCTCAAATGATGAGAGAACCAGTCGAGGAAGCGATAGCTCAGCTCCAAGTCCATCTGGGGGCTGGTTCGATAGAGATATCGAATTGCTCTGCCAAGACTGGGAGCAATGGCCGCAGGAGCAAGCTTGCATGCTTCAGTCAGAACAGAGTGATAGTAGACAAGCTTGCACTCCGGAGTGGGTAGCTGGAATAACTGTGAGAAGACGGTATCAACGGCGACATCCTCCGGCTTCCAGGTAGAACGTCCAGCCGGAATGTTTCGGAGTTCGTCGAAAGGCGTGGCGCGTTTGACGAAAGTACCCTCAGCAAAATAGCAATCAAGATCCATCAAGTAACGGGCAGTGACATTTCGGTTGAAGTTCAGAATGTTGATAGAGTCGATAAGGCCATCCCTGATCAGGGATGCCGCAACGTTAGTGACGGCCGGGACAGAAGGGACCTCCTGATCCGAGTACACAGACAAGTAGATCTCTGGGAACAAAGGACGAGAGCCAGCCACGACAGTGGCAGGAATAGAAATTGCAGGGAGCGTGTGCTTGGGGGCGTTGGCAAGCTTATCCTGAGCTTCAATGTCCTCAAGCGGCATCTGCCAAGGGCGAGGCAGGCATGCAAGCTCCCAATTATTCGTAGCCTCAGCCTGCAGCTGCTTCTGGAGGAGCATGCACACGCTTAGAGATTCTCCGGGGCTATCGGTCTTGCCTTCGGGGTGATAGGGATCGACCAAGGCCTGGAGCGCGTGAGGTTCGGACGCGATGACATCAGTCTTGTCCATCAAGTCCGCCGCCTTTTGCTTGAAGTTCTCGGGTGCTGCCGCCATGATGTAGGGAATCGTAAGGAGAATGATCTTGACAAGCTCCGTTCCAATAGTCTACAATCGTCAGCTGGGTGGTATCGAATCTGCCCTGCTCAGCACGACTTACATCATCAGAGCTCGCCGTCTGGAGGTCCGCAGCACGGCTGAAGAGCTCCTCCAGGACGGGGAACAGGCCATCGCCCTCCAGACAGGCTTGCAAACAAGCCAAGAACTTGAGATAGAGCTTCACATCGCGCCACTCGCCCTGGTTGATCTTGGACTCGGTGGCCTGGGCCAGTCGAGCCAAGACCTCGTCAACGAGCTCGGGCTTCAGGGTGTTGATGACGAGAACCACGGCAGCTACAAAGGGTGTCTTCAATGGCTGCTCGACGAGGAGCTGCATGGCCAGGTCGAGGAAGGTAGTGCGCAGGTTCTCGTCGTCGTAGTTCTCGGCCACCATCTGGGCGATCGACTGGACTTCCTCATTCCATCGTCGTAGAGGAGAATCGGCGATGCTGAGGAGCTGTCGGCGAACTCGCACAGGCAGGGGCGCTGAATCTACTCGTCGTCGCTGATTCCGGCGATCGTAGTGGTCGTCATCATCTGGAGAAGAAGCCATGTTAGCGCACAACGCACAAGGTCTCCCAAGCGATGCCGCGACGGGGCAGGCAGGCTCACCTCGATATCTCCTCTTGCGGTTATGATAGCCACCCGACTGTCGCCTGTCGTAATCCGCCATGATGCGCGCTTCGGATGTGCTGGTACGATGATATCAGGTTGAGAATGGACGTTCTGCGCGAGCAATCGTTGAGGCTGTTAGGGTTGTCGAAGGTCGAGATCACTGGTCGAGATCAGGGTCAAGGTTGCAAACCTAGTAAAGCTCGGGAAAGGTGCCTGCAGGAACTCGACCGATTGACTAGCGCGTTCCGTGGGAGACCATGCAAGTGAGCGCTTAGTGCCTGAGGCAGCAATACTTCATCGCACATGAGCACAAACCAAACACCACCCCCCTCAGCTTCACCTTGCGGCAGGACACGGAAACGGGGACACTCACTCTTCCGCAAAGCGCAAACATAGTTGTACTTCGTACTGCATCATGAGCCGAGCGTGGCGTGGAAACCAATGACCAGCTGGCTTCATCTCGTCATGGAAAATACGTTACACTGTACCTCATACATCTCACATCTACCGTACACTCCTCATCATCAGCATCATCAAGACATTTCAAAGCTGGCACTGTCCTGGTAAATGAAATTCATGAGATATATTTTAATCCCATTCTTCAAACATGCATAAGCTACCTGAACGTTAGTGTCCATCCCCGTCATTCTTTTTGCCTTCAAACACAGGTGAATAGCCAGACCCGTGCCCATTTTTATCTTCGTAGACCATTCGACGGGAGTAGAAGCCGAGATCTTTTCTTCAGAACAAGTACCAAGTGCCAAGTGCCGCAAGACCATCCATGGCCAACTTCAATTGATAACTTCATCGCGGCATCTCAAACAATATCGGTGCCGGGCTGTATCCTCCACGAGCCAGTGCGGGCCGCGCCTTTCGCATCTCCAGCGCCTCCAACATGCCTGAACATGAAAACCTCTGAGCAACCATGAGAGTCCCAAACCGCGGTTCAGATGGAGGTTATATTCCATCGTTCCCAGGTCTTCCATGGCAGCAACTTGGGCTCTCTTAAGACGTGAATAACGAAAAGCACCAGCCATCTGTCATGCATCGAAACGTGGTCTAAAAACGTGATTCCCTGTGATATGCATCAATGCAACCCTCCCTCGTGGTGGCAAACCTCACAGCACACCAGAAAGTGAGTTCATAGGGAGCACACAAAACGCCCATTCCCCTTCCTGTCGGGAAAGACTCCAACGCTCCCCAGAACACACAAGTCTTCTCATTTGGCCGTCAGCGTCCAGCTTGCCGTACTTTCTCCAGAGTCCGACGCCGTCAGCTTCGGGACTATATTGCGCCTGCTCGTCCCCTGACCCGGCCTTGGCCTGGGCCATTGCTTTCATCCACTCACATTCAGCCCAGCGCTGGGAGTGGATGACGCAGAACTCTTCCAGAGCCACGGAGAGCCATAAGGGGGGGCGGCAACACGGTGCTCAGCGACCCCCATCTCGACGCGGGTGGTCTCAGTCGAGTTTCGCCATCATCTCCTGCTTTGTTAACGGCGTAAGGTGGTCGATATCGAGGCCTTGAGACGCGAGGGTAGGTCGAACATGCGCGGGCACGAGCTTGTTGTTCAGCGTCGGTGCGATTGAGAGTTCTAGAGTTCACTGATTAGCTTCCTTGTATTCTTCCCTTCCCCTTTTTGACAAATGTCCTCTTTTCTTACCGTGTCGAGTGAAGTTGAACAAGGCTGGCAGGTCTCGGAGCTGACCAGTACCATGTCTCGAGTCGGGGAGCTTGGTGCTTGGATCTCGGAGCTCGTCAAAGAAAGGATGAACCATGGCGTGGATGGCGGAGTTTCTCTCGGTAGGCGTGTACTCAAGTAGGCCAGCAATGAGATCAATCGCGTTGGCATCGGCCTTGCGGAAGACCTTGCCGAAGGGATGAGGCTTGATTTGAGGGAACTTGTGCTCCATGTAGTTGGGGTTCATGGTCCGAATCTGTTCGCGGGTAGGAGTCCCCAGGACCTTAATGATCTCCACCAGTTGATCAATGCCAGACTCGCCAGGGAACAGTGGTTGACCAAGCATGAGCTCGGCCATGACGCAACCAGTCGACCATACGTCTACACACAGGTCAGTTAAGAAACAGCTATACGGGAATGTTCAATTGCGATTCTTACCAATCTTAGTTGTGTAGTTAGTGGCACCGAAAATGAGCTCTGGGGCGCGGTAGTATCGGGAGCAGATGTATGACACATTGGGCTCGTTCTCCACTAGAATCTTTGCACTTCCGAAATCACAGAGCTTGAGGATGCCGCTGTTGGGGTCCAGGAGAAGGTTCTGAGGCTTGATATCTCGGTGGCAGATGCCTTGGGAATGGATGTACGCAAGAGCCCTGAACAACTGGTAGATGTACAGCTTCACCTCGAGGATCGGCATGGTCGTCTTCATCTTGTTGAAGAATCGGGAGGCACGGTAGACAGTCTCAGGAACGAATTCCTGAACCAGGTTGAGGTAGACTTCATCTTTCTGCATGATGGTTAGCACGGGAAGAGCGGGTCACAGAATGGTTGGAAGCCTCACGCGTTCACCGTTGGAGTAGTAGAAAGCCTTGAGCTGGACAATATTGGGGTGTCGGACAATACGCATAATCTGAAGCTCACGATTCTATAAGGCTTGTTAGAACGGGGACTAATGCAACTGTGGTTACGTGGGAAATTACCTTAAACCTCTTATCCTGGAGAACGCGCTTGATGGCAGCATCTTCCCCTGAAGGAGACAGCTTAGTCTGGAAGACGACGCCAAAGGATCCGTTTCCGACAATTTTGCACTGTGTGTATTGCAAGTCCCGAGTTTCGCCAGTTACGCCATCTTGAACTTTCTCGCGGATCACCTCTGTGCAGTTTCGTCAGTTCCGCAGGTCAAACACGACAATGGCGGGGTGAGTGGAGGGGGGGGGGATGAAGGGGAATGTCATCCGCGACTTACCTCCCATCCTCAGGCTATTGAACGCGTTTGGCCGGTGAGCCGACATTTTGGAAGCAACGTGATCCAAATCAAAGCGCTTGCGCTGTTGGTGTTGAAGGCAAGACGCCCGGTTTTTTTAACGGATGAGGGGAATTAATATACTGGTTCTTGGCGAGGCCGTGACGGGCAACGGAGCTGGACCAATGAGGTGCTGAATTGAATCGAAGCCGATGGCGCGGGTGAGAGTCTTGGTGCGATGGTTTGTCGAGGCAGAGCTAGAGTCGAGCGCAAGACAGTGGCTGCAGCGGAGGGGCTAGAGTGACGATGGGCGAGGCGATGTCTCGGTCGGCGGATTTACACAGCAGGTAGCGAGCCAGTCGTGAATTTATGGATGCAGCGTCGATGAAAAACTGCAGGCGAGCGATGCCGAGCGGGATTGTCTGGCGAGCTGCGCGGACTAGAGGTGGTGAGTCGAGTCGAGGATAAACGGCGTCGCGCAGGCAAATGGGCAAAAGCCAAGGGTATCTGGGGAAACAAAGAGAAAGGCGAAGGGGAATTGGGTGGTGTTTTCGGTGGCACGGGACAGGCTGGAGGAGGGGCGGGGCGGAGGGGAAGGGAGGGGAGGGGAGGGGAGGGAACGGTGGGCAAGAGAAAGTGGGCAGGGGACGGGGTATAAAAAGATGTTGGTAACGAAAAAAAAAAGGACGCCGGGACGGGTCCAAGATGGAGGGACTATGTGGTGGTGGTGGCGACGCAGGCAGTTGAGGACCAGGAGGAGGAGTCCAGGACTTGGGCGGCGAGAGCGAGGGCGAGGGCGAGGGCGAGGGCGAGTGGGAGAGTGAGAGAGTGAGAGAGAGAAGCGGGAGCGGGAGAGGTACAGCGGCAGAGAAAGAGAGAGGTGCAGTGCAGTGAGAGGAGAGGTGCAGCGGTGCAGTGAGTGAGAGGTGCCGTGCAGTGGGAGAGGGCGCGCGCGCGAGAGGGCGAGGGGCGTGTGGCAGGATGCGCTACGCCTCTGCATGCATCAAGCAGCATGAGTTGAGTTTTTTTTTACTCGCTCTGGCAGTCTTCCCTGGAAAGGTCGGGCGACGATGCCAGGTACATGCAGGCGAGACGCAGCCGTCGCTGTAGGTCTTTGATGTCCAAGTCCAGTGTGTGCAGCGTGCAATGCGCAGTGCAGTACGATGATGGATAGACGGAAGAGAGCTCCATAGAACAGAGGCCCAAGACGACGACGAACGACGACGACGAGCTGGGCAAGCTGGGTGCTGGGTGCTGGGTAGAAGGGGGGGGAGCCACAGGCAAGGGCAGGTGGCAGGCGTGTGCTCTAGGAGGTGTGTCATGTAGGTAGAGATAGTGGGCACGGAGGCTGGCACCAGGCGGGTCTGGAGGGCGGGGTGCTTGATGGAGCACGCTCGTGACAGCCCAGCGACAGAATGCGAGAGGCGCGAGCGAGAACAGGGCGTAG
The DNA here is from genome assembly GCA_037954305.1 of Neonectria magnoliae. NCBI lineage: Eukaryota > Fungi > Ascomycota > Sordariomycetes > Hypocreales > Nectriaceae > Neonectria > Neonectria magnoliae. The sequence goes on from JAZAVK010000003.1 coordinate 280,044, forward strand.
GCGAAGGCGTAGGATCAGGGACATGGGGGCAAGGGTAGAAAGACGGGAAGCAATTTGTCTGGCGGGGACCGGGAAGGGTCTAGGAATTCGAGATGGACAAAGAAACAAGAGAGATGGAGACTCACTGTAAGATGGGTAGGCAGGCAGACAACCGACGACGGCGCGGCGATAATGACGACGGCGGTGGTCAGTGGTAAGTGGTGGTCGTTAGCTAGGTAGTAGTCACGGTAGGTGGTGACTTTGGCAAGCCTGACGCAGCGGCGGCTAGCACGAACGATGGCGGATGTGATCCCGGGAGGCTGAGGCGACAGAACGACGGCCCAGACTGACAGACAAGGGGGGGTCCGTACTGAGGGGGAGTACACAGTACGTCTGGTCTAGAGGACTCGGGAGGCACAGAAAGAGAGAGACGGAGACGGAGACGCAGGGCCAGGCAGGGTGCTTCTGCTAGGTGCGTGTTGCTGCGCGTGCTCTGTGGTGCTCCGTTGCGCGTGCTGGAGGCGGCGGCAGTGGTGGTGCAGCGGCGAGCAGGGGACACAGGGAAAAGCGTGTCTTTTTGGGAGGAGGGGACGGGCCGCAGGCACGCTGAGGCTCTCGCCCTTTGTGAGTTAGGTTGGCTGAGGCTTGCGGCACGACGCCTTCCAGGCTCCGAGGGCGGCTGAGACAGAGGCGGCAGCGGGAGACGCGGAGCACGGAAGACGGCTCGAGTCGATGCGGACTCGGGTGCGAGTGCGCAGGCAGTGTAGGCTTGAGCCGGGGGAGCTGATGAATCGAGGCCGCGAGTCGGGAGACTGGCCAGCGACAAGAGAAACGATGGAGGTGATGGTGGAGGAGGAATGCTTGACGTGCGGCGGAACGAGCTGAGCTGGGCTGGGCTGGCCCGACTGGGCTGGTGGGCTGGACTTGTCGACGTGTGGACTGGTGTGAGCTACGAGCTGTGTGGGCTTGATCCAGTGGGCCTCTAGTCCAGTACCTGCTTTGGGCTTGGGCTGGAGCCCGCGGAACCTGGGATGACACCCAAAAACAGCGGCGACAGGCGGTACCGGCTCGAATGGATGGTACTTGGCCCGTGACCTGCAACTTGGCCCCTTGCCCTGGGACGAGGAGCACGGGGATTGTGATGCGGGGGCACTCTTTTTAGTCGGCTTTTGGGACTGACGGCATGGGCATGGATGTTGGACGATGGATGGGCATGGCTGGAGCAATAGGCATGGATGAGCAGACGTCAATGAGCAACGCAGCGGCAAACCGAACAACGACGCTGTTTTCTGTTGTTAGCGGTATGAGAAGCGCAGTTGAGAAGCAAAATGCAGGGCAGACTGTTGGTGAGGGGAACTACTTCCATCCGTACCAGCTACCTCCCTTCGACTCAGTTTGGTGAGGGGTTAAAACAACGCAGGACTTGTCTCAAGTGCCAATATAAGCATGTCTATGATATTGGATTCGTTGGGGAACTCGGAGACTAAACAATGGGAGAGCGGGAGAGGGTTGAAGGGGGGGGGAACTGCCAACAACTTAAGTGAGGCGAACAAGCCAGGGCCAGGGTGTACCGGGCAGGGCACGACATGACAAGATGTAGTGGTTGACGGACTGACTGAACTCCTTAGTAACAACCAGACGAACTACCATGGACAGATCATACAACATATGATTGAAGCAACAGTTTGAAGGCCAATTCCAACACCAATTCCGACTCCCACTCCTAACTCAAGTCTCTGAAATGTAGGCATATGACTTGCTTCCTGGACGCCCGGAGGTCGGGGTTCCGCCAGCGAACACAAGGCGCCTAGAGAGGACGCAAACTGCAGCACACGCACACACACAGGGGAGCCTCGCTAACCCTGAAGAAGGAACAGCACGGTTAGGTGGTAAGTTAATTGAGTTAGGTACCTGGGCATCCTGCTTTCGTACCTGTGGCCAAGCCCAAGGTGTCAGACATGAGAGCGCAAGCCAAAGTAACCCGACGGCTAGTAAGCAGGCAAATCCCAGGACCCGCAGCCGCAGCATTGGGCTTGCTCATGTGCTCATTTTCGAGACGAGCCCCATGGCGCTAAAAGCTCCGCAGGAGGAAGTCGAGAGTCTTCAATCAGGCTACGTACCTGCCTCGCCTTGCCCTCTTAGGTGCTTCCCAAAATATACATCGCCTCCACAACGAGGTAGGGAAGGCACGGATGCTACCCAAGGCACAGTACCTCTAGGTTGGTAGCGAGGTGCTGAACAGACCCCGACAGGATACCCAGTGGCCCGTACCTGAGGTATTGTAGATGAGTCGTCGGCACACCAGACTCTCCATGTTGAGTTGCACATTGAAAACAATATGGAAGGGACTCAAAAATGGAAAGGTCCTCTTTCCACATCGTCAATCGAGCTGAAAGACGGACAATGTTTTAGGCGACGGCAACCCACAGTGGTTCTGCCCAACCAAACACATTTCGCGGTTGGTTCCTCCACCATCGATGTTCCAACAGCGACGACAGCTTTGGTCAGCAACAAAAACAAAATACCACAACCGGCTTGCACATGCCTGCGACCAGCCTACTGTACGGAGACAGTGTAGATCTTATGCCCTGTCCTGCCTTACTGCAACCCAAACGTACCGGTACTGAACAGCAGGTGCCCAGGATCTGGATGGCCCAAATGCGGCGCTGGGCGCTTGTAAGCATGCAGGAGTTATTCGTCCTGTACTACTGTACCGCAGCCGCAGGGGGGATGGTACAGTACCGACCCAGCGTTGACTCTAATGACTTGAACGCCCGGGCTCCCGACTCGTTGCTTCGTCAGGCCAACCTGGACTACCGCAGCACTGTCTACCTCACTGCAGCAATCGGATCGAGTTTTGGCGTCGTTAACTCGGCACGACACGCGAGAGATCTGGAAACCCAGAATCTACAGGGGGTCAGAATGGACGCCTTCCTCCTGGTTAACCCCTCCCGTCGAACAAGACGGACGTCAGTGGTCTAGTCTTTGGTGGGTACGACAAAGCACAGCACCGGCCTGCTGTTGGCCCTGCGATGCGCGTACGTGGGAGACAAGCCACTTGTTCGTCCAGAATCCAGATGCTGACCTCCTGGCAAGTTGCAACCTCTCACATGCACACTTCGCGCATACCATGCCCCACTGAATCCGGCCTGTCTAGCTGACTCTGATCATCGAAGAATTCTGACACTGACGCGCGCATAAATTCCGACCAGTAATGCTGCACCGAGCGTGGGGAGCTCGGCTTTATTCTTGGAGCTGGGTAGTGATTCCCAGGTCTATCCTCCCGTTCGCATCTCACGGGACCCTCGTTCACATGACGATCAAAGGTGGCCCGACCTTTTTATCATGTCAATTGTGGTAAATGGTCACCTCACCTCACCTCACTTCATCTCGCCTCGCCTCACTTCACCTCATTCTCGCCTCGTCTGGCCTCAGCTCGTGCGGCCTCAGCCCTGCTCCGTCCAGGGCACGCTGTCTCATGGAGCCATGGTAGCAGATTTGATGAAGGCGCACGCACCAAGATCAGAAAGCCACCACGGTGAGGTTGGTGTTGGTTCAGTGCCACTCTTCCTGGGACTTTCCAGCTTCTGCGCATCGGTCGCGACAACCGCGGTGCATGCGCAGGGATCAACCCCTTGCCAGCAGCAGGCCTGCAGCGCAGTTTCGCCAAAGGCCAGCCTCTATCGATCAAAAGCAATGTTGATGACAAGGGGAGGGCACGGTGATCGTTGACCGGCCACGGGGGACAGCCGCCCCCGATTCGGTGCTTGCCCATCTGTCCCTCGCCGAAGAGAAGATGACGATGGACGCTTCGTTCAAGCACATGCAGCCGGGCCCATGACGGTGAAGCCAGGTGGATCCCTGGCCTTTGAAGACTGGTGCTCAGAGGTGTCTAAGAACCCCGTCTTCGGGCCCCGATGAGGCGGTACGAGGCAATTCGCAGGCCTCGTGCCCTAATTGTGCATCCACAGAAAAGTCCCCTATTTTGCGCGTTCAAGGGCTGTCATTGCTCTAAATCCCATGTGAGAATGACGATCTTCGAGGAATAGATCAGACTGTACCCACGACCAATTTGCCGGAAACGACGTCTTTATTGCTTTTCTGCAGCAATTGGCGATTTCTGTAAGCTGTTCAGAGAAGCCATGGGTGATTTCCAATGCAGGGGAGCAGTCCCCAAAGAGACCTCAGCCGGAATTGTGTGTGAGCTCTTTTTTTTTCCCGAGTCGGTTTTGGTGGTGAAAATGATGGTGGGTCCAGCCATTGTCAATGGAGGGGCTCTACGTCATGATTAGAGTGGACGTCACCTTGCGACTTCTGGCCAATACTGGTGGGTTGTGTCACGACGACGACGACGGCAAGGCCAGCGAACGGGAACTAGCACGAAGACCTCGTAAGCATGATGAAGTGGTATCGACCACGAAGCGAGAAAAGCATCGATGAGACGAGTGAACGAAGCCTGGAATGGATGTCATCCTTGGACAGTGACGCTTCAACTGGCATCTCCATCAGGCCTCCAACGTGTATCTGGCCGTGCCCGGTGCCAGGTGCCAGGTACGAAGTGCAGTAGCAGTAGACTAGATGGCATGCACACGAAGGTGAAGGGGGAAATGATCCGGAGCCTGGACCAGGGTCGCTGTGGCCTTGCACCGCGCAGCAGCTCACGACGCTGTCGGTGTTGCTTGGTCCAATGCGAAGCCACCGTCAACCCAAGAGATGGAGGGTGATGATTGATGGTCGATGGTCGATGGTCGATGGCCGAGCAATGGTCAGAAGTTGGGTGGTGGGCTTTGTGGAATGCATGTGGTCTCATGACCCCGTCCCATGCAACGCTACAGCAATGGCCGATTTTAGGTTCGCAAAGGCACGGCCCATCTGATCAGGAAAGAGGGAAAAAAAGGGGGACCCCTTGAGCCGTCCAACCACTAACAGGCACGAAAAGGCACGAAGGCCGACTAGGGTAACTCTGGGAAGGTACGACGTAGTCTAGGTAGGTACAGACCACGGACCACAGACGGGCCTGCCTTCGCGGAGGCTACAGAGCAAAGCAAGGGCGGCCCAGTGGACGCTGGAAGCTAAGTAGGTAGGTAATAAGTCGTAGGTCTTTCTTCACGAGTGACAATGTCCTCTCCATCAACACCAATTAGTTACAACCACTCAACCAGACTACGTCGACTGCTATCCCCTCGATTTCAATTCGCCCCGACCATTGGCTGCATCCTCTCGATTGCTAACCCCCGACCGACCCCTCCAGTCGCATCTGATCTCAACCCCACTCAACAAGCGTCCCACCAGGCTCCGGCCTGTCACCAGAAGCGCACGGCATTGCAGCGGCGGCACCGGGACGGAGGATGGAAAGGGGAAAGTCAGCATGGCTTTTCCCTACCAGCCGCGGCGGGTTTGAAAGCTTGGGCGAGGCCCTGACGCCACCAGAGTGTCGGCATGACCATCCTTTGGCTCGCTTGGCGAAGCCGTGTGGGTTGGGGGAAAGCTCCTAACGCTTCCTAGCTGAGCTGGAGCTGGAGCTGGAGTCGAGCTGGAATTAGCTACATGCGGGAAGTTGTTCATTGTTTCGGCGGCAGATTATCGCCATGGTTAGGCCGTTCTGTCATCTGACAACACAAAGACCGTTTCGGATATCCCATAACTTAACTCCAGAGGAGGGTGAGCAACCAACCTACCCATTTGGCATCGACCAATTCGTGCTGGCGGACGGGTGGGTCTGTTGGTTGCAGGCTGACGATGCGTCCAAGGCGCATTCACGAAGTCAACCCGTCGCGCTCCCTCACCTTGTCATAGCGATCCAGACTCGGCATCTGAACTCGAAATGGCTCTCGAATATCACCAAGGCAGAGATCCAAAACTCTCAAGAAATACCTGACAAGACGGTGGTTGTCATAAATAACAACAACCCTGTTTCGAGGCCGGCGTCAAGCCATGGTTCCACTGACTCTCGACATCTCGATTCGATATAACACACCACGGCTAGCCTCCTACCACCCCAACTTCAAGTCCGCCCTTCGAACCAACACATAGTTTCAAGCCTTGCCGCGATCAATCCTCTTCTTGCTCCCCATTGGCCAACGCAACGCGCATCCACTCACCCCTCCCAGACATTCTGACTCTGCTTACAGCAACAACCGGTGCTTGCACATGAATCGTCGTCTACGTCTTACTTTCAGGTACACCACTAGCTTGACCGGAACTCAGATGAAGATCCTACTACCAACTCCCATGTAGTATGGGCGTTGTCGTCGTCAGCCCACTTCAACGCCTCGAAACACGATCACTTGATTCCTTGTTGGCCTCAGGTGTCAAGATCAGGCTTCGGCTGCTGAGGACAGGCATATCGCCAGCATGAGCGGTCGACGACGTTTATCTAACGGTATATGAAGCTTCTCAATGTATGGGAGAGTGTTGAAAAGCCCGGGAACAGTTTGGTGTTTGTTGGTTATTTATTTTTGGTTGTCGGTTGTTACCAGCTTCGGGTGCCACCCTCGTGTCAGGCTGAGCCAGTCCTGGAAGATCATGATAGGACGAAGTTCATGATCTGGGCCTCGTCTGGTAACTCGTTCACGGCTGAGGCTGCGGCTGCGGCTGCAGCAGAATACCTGCATCACATATACATATGCGTACTTACATCGATCGGGCGGGTTCAGAGCATGTCATCCCTCCAGTCCTCGATGGGTCGGTGATGGCGTCGATAATGACGAATTCGTTGCGACTAGGTATCCACTGCCGGCTCGGTGAAGGCTCGCCGCGGAGCTTTCCTCCGCCTCGTCTGTCCAGACGTATTCTTTTGGAGTCTTTACTCCAGATGTCCGCTGTGGCTTTGACGGCATCATCTCACACAAGTTCCCAGGACAAGGACCATGGCCAAGCTCAATGCGACGGTACCACGAACCCAATTGAGATCCGTGACACCCCATCACTCAGATACAACGTATTGGTCCGGTCACCTCACGATATTGGCCCCTCTACCTGGACCTGGATATTCAGCTCCTGGTGATAGCATTCGTTCATTTCAGATTGTAGTGCATCGCCGGCTGGGCCCACCTCCAATGCGGCGCAAGAATGGGCTGGTATCCCACGTCTAGTACCTCGTGATGATGCCCATGCACGGATCAAACATGCATCGTGGATCCTTTGCAGCGAGCAAGATTTTCCCGCAACAACCCATCACGAGGCCGAGGGACATGCCGTTTGGAAACACGGCATAACCGCCATTGTCATCAATCGGCATCACCAGGTCGCATGTCCTGCAGCCCAGACCGAGAACCACGGCTTGGTGGCCCAGACCCCTGGGACCACGGCAGCCTGTCGTCCCACCTACGGTGTAGGGTAGGTTACACCGAGGGACGACATCACGCCAGCGTCGTGGACTGCGACGACGGACTCCCCTGCAGGTGAGGGCTGTGAGGGCATCGCCGTGCAATTTCCCGGCCTGGAACTGCTGCCATTTGCATCGTCTTCCCCGTATCTTCCCTCCCTGTTCAAATTCAGCGCCCGCCGAGGTACCCAGGATTCAGGCGTGAAAACCGTAGACAACACCCCATTTCATTTCTCACGGCTGCTACACCTACCCCTGGATTCTTTAAGGTGACGTGTTTGGATATCCACCGACAATATACTCGACGACGACCCGAAAACGACTTGTTAAACGCTATAGACTACAGCGTCATGTCATGGTGCCACACCGACCATACTTGCCACGAGGCGTCCGGCATCTTGTATTGTACGTACAGAATACATACCCCTCAACAATAGAGTTGTATGGACCCGCCCCTCGCGCTCCTCCCGACCACGGATAAATATCAGCAAACCCGAGGGGATATATCGGATGCTCTATCGACAACGGCGAAGCTTCACAGTGGCCTTGACTCACACTGAGGACTGGCCCGTCCCTAGCATCTCTTGGCGATTGCCTTGCCTGCCTGGGAGACGGCCAGTGTAATATGGTATGTACGAACATACACCGAGGACCCTGGACTTCCGGAGCAGGGCCCCTGGCCTAGCTCAGATGTGTGTCATTGCCTGCCCCGGAGTTGTATGTGAGAAGTCGTTAACGCCCAACGAATACAATAATCATGTATTCGTCCAGGCCATAACTCTCTGTGACAGAAGGGACACGGATACGCTGGAGGTCAATGCACGTCCTGGTTGCCAGGTTTGAGACTGGACCGAACTGGGCCGGGCTGAGTTGGACAGCATCGACTATGAAGCGCCATGGCGAGGCAGGTGAGCGCAGTCTGGAGTCGTGTTGGCTCACAGAGATGTGAACCATACCAGCAGTGTCAGATGTCATGACGCCTGCACACCATCATCCGTCATCCTTCCGACCTCCCTGGACGGCGTGGTGCAAGTGCCGTTCGCAATGCTTCATCATCTGACGGACCGAGTGTAAGTAATTTATGACCCGTACCCAAGCCTTTCCAAGAAACATGTTGAAAGCCTCACCACTGGATCAGATCGCCATCTCTCGAGTGTCCCTGTCCTGAACACCCATCTGCAGATGCCGTTCCTCCTGGCGATTCCTAGATGAAGCTGTGCTAACGTATGTAGCCGTGTGTCAACCACCATGGATGGTGCTGACTCCCCGCAATGAAGAGTCTCTGGCCAGACCAAAAACGCTCCACGTCTACTTCTCTCTCCCCCTCCCCCTGTCCGGGAAACAACACCCTCTCTCCCGCCCGCACACACACTCACACACGCTCGTCCCCGTCCGACATCCGCATCCGCACATGCCCTGTGCCACGCTTCCCCTTCTAGCGACCTGCATCAAGCCCGCAACGCGGTACGCAGCCGCCCAGCCCACCCGGACCACTCCCCGTCGTCAAGCTTCTGTATATCGTAAGCTCATCCAGGCACAGAGAGGAGAGAGAGAATTAACACAACAACTAGAAGGAAAAAAAAAGCCGCGTTGTCAGCTGGAAAGGGGAAGGGTGCGTGGGCCGCATAGTACCGGTTGGACAGCCCCCGTGTCGTGTCGTGCTGCGACTCGGCGGGGGGAAGGGGAGTCAAGGCTTTGAGGCCGAAGCATCTACGGTGGCTGTCTGTGATAAGTCCAGGGGAGGTAGGGGAGGTGTCGGGACGTTTTCTGCTCTGGAGGTGCGGGCGGCTGGCTGCATGATCGGGACTTGAGCATTCGGTGATGCAGCTAATATGAGGTCTTCGCCTCGCGTGCCCGTCTTCGCCGCTCGCGAACCCCATAAGTTGCCTGCAGGTTCCCTTTCGAGGCCAGCCTGTGCCCGGATGCGGCTAAGAGTTGCAAGCAGGAGTAGCTGTTTTGCGCCTGGGGAAACGGAGCCACTCCGGCTTCTTACGCCGTCGATCTCATTCAGCCCGTGCGCGTTCTCGTTGGGGAACGTGCCAGGCAGCCAAGCAGACCTTGCGTGGTCGACTGAGCATGCTGGGTAGGCGATGATGCGATAATGTTGGGGTTTTCTTGGTTTCTGGGGTAGTTAGCGAGGAGGGGAGGCAGCCGGGTTTGGAAAGTCTGGTTCGCGAGGGGTTTTGATAACTTGACCTGTCGCATTACGCCGCAACCATGGAGAGGGATGGCAACCGAGTGGTTCATCGCAACGCGAAATGAGCAAATCATGTGATCATTCACGGATGTTATCTGGATATTTGAACTTGTTCCTGATACACCATGTCGCATCTCCCTGTTGTACCGCCGAATCATCATCTTAGCCCTGTCTGTCAAAACGTGGTCCGCACTGAGCGTACTTGATGGCCCTTAGGTCGGCTTCAGGTCCATGTCCAAGTTTAGCAGCTCTGGGGTTTAGTCCTCGTCATCCACCTTGTCCGCCACCATGTCTTTGGCCGGGTTGATGACCTTCTCAGGTGGTCGTACGGGCTCGGCTGGGCTGACGAGGCCACTGGTAATTGGGCTCATCTGGGCGCTCTGAACGGCACTCGGAAGGGCGCTCCCTGGGACAGGGATCTTGATGTCCTGCGGCGAACCGGGAATCATCTTGGGGTCCAGGCCAGGGATGTGGATACGCTTAGCCTCATTCTGGTAGGCGGCGGGGATGATCTCGATAATCTCGTCGCGAGGGAACTTGAGCACTGGAATGTCCATCGTCGAGCAGTGCATGAGGTAGGCGTAGAGAACCCGGAGCACAGATTCGTGCGCAATAATGAGGAGGTCGGACTGTTCACGCTCTAGCTCGAGGATGATAGGCTCCAGTCGTACAGCTAGATCGTGGTAGGACTAAAGATAACGTCAGTATATTGGCATTGTGAGATTGGGGAGCAGTACCTCTGCACGAGGATAGCGGTGATGATACGGGTCAAGCTCATGCTTTTCCACTTCATCAGGGTAGATCTGACGGATCATGCGTTCAGACATCTTCTCGCACACGCCTGGGTTGATCTGGCTTAGCTGTGAGCGTTGTAGGACTTTGAATCCCTTTTCCTTTAGAGGATCGGCCGTCTGGATGGTGCGGAGCCTTGTCGAGGTCCAGACGGCAACGGGCGGCAGAGGCACATCCGACCCGCCTTCGGCGATGTGGTCCAATCGTTCTTGCTCGCGGTGGTTCAAGAGCGCTTCCGTCATCTTCTTCCCGTAGTCTCTGCCTTCCTGCGATAGGGGAGCATCTGCTTTGTACAGGTCCTCTTCTGTGGAAGTGCCGGCTCGGGCGAAGAAGGTCTTTCGAGACTTGATGTGTAGGTTGGTGAGGTAGAAGACGATTCGATGAGAGAGATAGTTGAAGCTGACGTTGTTGTAGAAGAACTTTGCTCCTGCGTTGATCATCTTGATGTAGTTGAGCTCCTTCTCATTCATCGTTTCAAAAACCGGTATCTTCATCTCAATCCGCCTCAGGTAGAGCTTGGCCGCTTCATCCGGTTCCATGCCGGCGAACTGTTCCAGGTATGAGTCTTGACTTTTGAATAATTGGAATGCAGTCTTACGTCAGGGGAAGAGATTTTGACATTGCGAGCATTCTCGCGCAGAATACGCTCGTCGTCCACATATGATTCAATGAACAAAGTCTGTGTCGATGCATGTCAGTTGGATTTCCTAATTAGTGCGGATAGAGTGGCTGACCTGGACATCATGCTTCGCAAACTCCTTCGCTAGAGACCGTCGCCCGCTCGCTGTCGGGTTAACAGCGTCATAGATGGCGACTTGACCATTGTCATGATTTAGCCAGCCATAGATGTCTTCACGACACTTCTTCAGGATTTTCTGACGAAGGATCACCGAAGCCGGGGAAGCATTGGGGAAGAAGTAGTCTTCAGGGACTGGTTTGTCTGGGCCCACGGTTGCTCTGCGATAGTCTCCCAGGTGAAAGATACGAGTCTTTACACCTAGCCATTGCAAATAACGTGCCATGGAGACGCAGATGTGACTACCTTGATTAGTCTAACTCGGGCCTTGATAACGGAGGACTCACGTCTTTCCCCTTGCGGGGGGCCCAACCATGGCGATAGCTATTCGACCGGAGTGAAATAGACGACCAGACATTGTGCTGTACAGCTGGGCAGGGGCCAAATCTTGTCCCTCGGTGACATCGTGGATAGCATCAATGAAGGTTGAGCTTCTGCGACGGTAGCGAGGTGCGTTCGCCGCGATCTCTGCGGTTCTGTCATGGTCAGCTGAGAACAGAATGTATCGGTTTAAAATGAGATCCAAGCATCATGATTGGGGTAGATTGGGAAGCGTATTTGGTAATTCTTCAACCACGTCTGCGCGTCGAAGCCTTCTCAGCTTGCGACATGATGATTATGACGAATAGCAGAGCTCCCCTCAATGTAGCACGAGATGATCATGTGAGTCAGATTAGGTAGATCATTACCTAACCCTCGGGTCACAATGGCTGGGGGGAATATGGAAAGCAACAGACCGGGAAAAAGACACCTACAAGAGAGTATCCATGTCGTCCTGATCCCTGCGAACACCCAGCTTCAAGCCGAGCTTCAGGGGCTAATGACGAGTAAGTGGTTCGAAACCAGCTGGAAGTACCCTGGCACGCCTTGGCAGAGGAAAAGTCGCTTAAAAAGGGACCCGAGAACCGAGGGTGTCGTTTATCTAAGGGTTGTCGTGATCCTGTCACCCAAACTCGATCTAGCCCACAGCCTTGCCCGCTTGTCGCTCGATGATGGAGGAGCTAGAGTTAAAACGCGGGCAGCTGATGGAGAGAGTAGGGACGCTTCGGAAATGGGGGATTTTGGTCCTCTGATGGGGTGGAAGAAGCGCGGCGACTTGATTATCTGCGGAATCAAACTGCTCAACAACTTGAAAGCTCCATGGTATTGCCAAGTGAATGTGACGGTGATGTGCGGGACAGGGAAGACGAGAAAGGCGGGCACTGCCGGCGGGGTGGATTGGATCGGGCTCACTAGCCACTCCTGCCACCAGCCACATCAAGGTCTGGACTTGGAATGGCTTGCGCCTTCCATCTCAGAGCCACCAGGAGGAATGTGAATACTGGCTTCAAGTGAAAGCCAAAATGGGAGTCTTCATTGTCTTCAGGAGGTATTATTTTCTCAATTGTAGATACGACTTGGTTGAAAAATGCTGTACCAGGGGGTTGGGATAAACCAAGTTCAGCCACTTCCAAGTACCTGTACATGGTACTCGGAGACCTGGGACGTCATCCACTCTCATGTAACGCGAATCATCTAAGTCAGCCCAGACCCCGGGCAAAGCTTACGAAAGTCCAGGTACCCGTTACATGCTAGTAAGGAAACTGCATGTGAACACGGCATGCCATTCACAGGATCCAACCGCAATTGCCAATACTCGTGCCGCCTACTTTCTTCTTCTGAGTATTCTGACATTGTATCTTTCGTACAGCATGCTGGTCTGCAGCTCCAATTGGCTTTCGAAGCCGGAGTACAGGCGTTGACGAGCGCTATACCAGCCCGGTTACTTCGACTGGTTGTGCGACGTGCTATAAAAGGGCTGGGAAGAGCTGTTGCCTTGATTTGGGGTTCTAATGACTGGACTTGGCATTTTATCTGTGTGTCTGGATTCAAGCGGTACAATGAACACTGCAGTATGAGGATTATTAACAGAAATTCAGAGATTCCTCTTCTCTGAACAATCATTCTTTATTACTAAGGAGCTTAATTCCCCCTCTTTAGTGGTGGTTTGGTCGCCCCGGCCAAGCCCTATGGGTACTGTACCTAGTTAGATAGTCTAGTCTATTTGTTAGAACAGCTGCGTAAAGTAATGGACAACATTGAGCCAAACCATACACTTGCGGCTAAGTGTCGGCTCTGATAAGCTCTCCAAACTCCCACACTCGCCACGTTGCGTTGAGTCGGAACCCCGGAAGATTCGTATCTCCGCAACAGACACTGGGCTGCCGCCCCAGCATCATTGGTGGCTCGTGCTCCTCACTAGGGAGCTCTCCGGGGCCAGATGAAAATTATTCTCCATCTCCATCACTCCAAGCCATCCGCGCTCGGCATCACGTTTCTGGCGTTTACGGCAACGCGACCATTTTCGATCGACCGAGGCTTCTCCGATAGCCTGCTGGAACTTCTCCGTCTCCGCGACTTTCCGACCTCGCCCTGATCCCGCTCTCCTACGTCGCCTCCCCTCCATCCCTCGACGAATCTTCCGGCTTCAAGGCCACCGCAAACCTCGGTCACAATGGCTTCCTCAGCTGCATTGGACCCTGTCCGGGCCATGCTCCTCTCTAACCCCATCGCCGCCGTACTAGGCGATGTCCTCAATTCATTCTTAGAGCGGAGGGCGAAGCTTGGCCTGCAAAACCCGGGAACCATCGAGAGCCTGGCCAAGGAGGTTCAGCGCGATGTCTTCCTCAACAACTACATGTTCACCGGCATGCGCGCTGATCTGACCAAGATCTTCAGCATGGCCCCCCTCTTCCAGGTCTCTCATCAGTTTGCCATGGGCGAGCGCCTCAACCCTTACACCTTTGCCGCCATGTATGGCACTGGCAAGGTAGATACCACCCGAGAGCCAATTCAACGCACAGAATGCGACGCTGACCCCACGTCATAGGTTTTCTGCCAAGGCAACCTCGACAACGAAGGCTCTCTCTCCGGCCGATTCAACTGGCGATGGTCAGACAAGTTCGTCTCCAAGTCGCAGCTCTCCATTTCCCCTGGTGGCCAGGATATGGCTCAGTTCGAGCACGAGTATACCGGCAACGACTTCAGCGCCTCCCTTAAGATGCTGAACCCTTCGTACCTCGAGGGCGGCCTGACCGGTATCTTCATCGGCAGCTACCTTCAGTCCGTTACCCCCAAGCTCGCCCTCGGCCTCGAGACCCTCTGGCAGCGACCAGCCCTCACTCAGGGCCCCGAGTGCGCCGTTTCCTACTCCGCCCGCTACAAGTCCAACGACTGGATCGCGACTGCTCAGCTCCAGGCTGCTATGGGTACTTTGAACACCTCGTTCTGGAGGAGGCTCTCCGACAAGGTTCAGGCCGGTGTTGACCTGAGCCTCGGCCTCGTTCCCTCTCCTGGCGGTCTTATGGGCGGTGGTCTCCAGAAGGAGGGCGTCACTACCATTGGCGCCAAGTACGATTTCCGCATGTCCACTTTCCGTGCCCAGGTTGACTCCAAGGGAAAGTTGAGCTGTGTCCTTGAGAAGCGAGTGGCTCCCCCAGTTATGATGACCTTTGCCGCCGACATCGATCACTTCACTGTCAGTAATCTCGTTCTTTGACATGTATCCTCGTGCGAAACTGACAATTCTGTCTACAGCACCAAGCCAAGATCGGCCTGGGTGTGTCCATTGAGGCAGCCCCTGAAGAGTTGCAGGACCAGCAAGAGGCCCTCAGCTCTCAGCCTCCCCCCAACATCCCCTTCTAAGCGGGAGGCTCCACGACTCGTCCCAACAACCCAGCGTGACATCCAAATTCCGCTCTCCGCTGATGGAATAATCTAATTGTAAAACCCGATGTTGAACAGCGCAGAAGCCCGGACTCAAACCCTTCCCCCCAGATGTCTTATTAGCCGTCTTTTTCCATTCCCTGATGATGCGATGGAAACCAATCCGCACGAGTCTCTTGGGATTATCCCTACCCCCCTCCCCTCGAGATCTCTTTGTGAGATCGATATTGCTGTCAAGGCTTGTTCAAGTTCCCATCCGGGCTTAGATCCAAGCTCTGACAACTGTGTATATTACCTGTCCGAGGCCGTTCTTCTGGTAACCTGGTCTTGGCAAGAAAGAAAGCATGTTTGACATTCGGTATGGGCACGACGCGGCAGGGCAATTTCGGGTCTTTCTCCGTCCCCGTATACGAGGTGGTTTTTGCTGATGGGATGCATCTATGGGAGGCTATAGGGCAATGACCTCCGTCATGTACTGTGTATAAGGAATAGACGAGCTGATGCTTTTTCAAAACTCTGGTGCTCCCGCGCCTGCAATGGCTTGTGGTCAAAGCTGACTCTTTACCGTGCAAGGTGAAGGAGATTCAGAGTGAATTCCCATCTTATAGGGAAGAAGAGCATCACGTATGGACATGCATCATGACATCACAATATATGCCGACGCAAGAGCCGTTCGCGATTCAAGGTCCACGAGAGACCGTTCCGTGCCATTTCTGTACCTGCTCGATGATTTTGAAACCGCAGTGAGTACCATAGTGTGATCCCACGTTCCGCAAACGCCATGCTAATCTGTTCTTTTCCGTGTAAATGCCCAAAACCCAATGCCAGTAATACCGCCTCCTGTTCCCCATCCTCATCGCCTAGCGTTCCTTAGCAGCTTGATCATTTCCACTCCGATTATGACAAGGGGTGCGTCCTCGACTGCTATCCATTCGTGGTGCGATTCATTCCAACAACTCCTCTACAAATGTATATTCAAACAAATAATAAATCATAAGGGGCTTTTTTTTTTTGGGGGGGGGCGGGGTCTCCTGTTTTTGATTCTCGCGTGGTCAAGTTTTCTCGTTGCATGGTTACATGACCGTGCATTCTCGCTCAGGTTGAGCGTTGTCCTTGTTCTTGTTGATCTTTTCCTTGGATCTGAGCCTCTTATGACCATGCTTGTGGCTGTGGTGATGGTGGTGGGCTTGAGGTTGCTCCGACTCTGGCTGAATGGGCGAGTCGCCACCCTCCTTGGTTGTTTCAGGGACCAGTGGTCCTGTTGAGTTTGCCGAAGAAGTCCCAAGTCCATTCGGGTCTACCAGAGGCTCTTTGCTGGGTCGCATAAGGCCTACGTAACGAGTCATAGAGAAACTGATGCGGTTCTCTCCTGTCTGACTGCTTGGCCGGCTCCGGTTCGCCTTCGCGAAACGCGATGCTGCGCGAGACAACCTCGACGATGTTGACTCTTCGCTCGGTGTGATGGCAGGAGAGTGGGAGTTCGGAGTGACAGCGGGAGTCGCCGATGTCGATTCAGTCCAGTTTACACTTGGGCGACGAGAATCGCCAAGGAAGGGTCCGAAGTGCAGATCCAGCGCATCGCCACTTCTCCGGGGTAGCCTCTCGCTATCAGACGACAGTCGAATACTAGGCGGCTTGCTGGCCCATACTTGAGAGCTCTCGGCCGTCGGAGTGTTGTCAAAGTAACCCTCGTCCTGACCAAGGATTCTAAGTTGATTGCTGTCAACCCGTGTAGGTGTCGGGGGCAAGTCAATGCTGACTTTGGAATCGTTGTACGACGGCGGCTCCGTCTCCGTATCCCCGATCGACGGTGCGGTTACTTCGACCATGGGTACGATCTGGTAGAAAAGGAGGTATGGCATCTCGTCCTTTAGTGCCTGCTTGATATCGTCCACATACGTAACTCGTTTCTCGATCTGGAGGTCATCAAAGCGGACCCATTGTGCCTCCTCATAGTCTGGTGGCGGATCAAAGTCGTGTCGTCGGTTATTCGTAAGCAGTTTCGGCGCAACTCTCGAAAAGGCGATGTAGTGCCCGCTTTGCAGGGAATCTCCACGATGGCAAATGACCGACTGGAGTACAAGCTTATACTCGGAGTTGAGAGGATTGGGATCCTCTTCTATTTTGGTGTCGTCGGGCATCATGAAGTGGGGAAGCCTTAGACTATCGGGAATGTCGATAAAAGTGTTGTGTCGTTTAGGTTGGCCAGACTCGGTCATGGCATAGCGCTTTAGGCAGATGCCTACGACAGGTCTTTGGTCGAAGGTCGTCGCGACATCTACATTACTCCGAGGTTCGTTGCTTGTTAGAGCATGCCAGGCTACATAAGTAAGCAAGCAATCGCATCATGGCCTATTGGGAGATCTGACTTACGGATCAACCTGAAAAACTGCCATGCAGGGATTGTGACCGCCTTCACAACAGTCGAGCCCTTACGCATGGCTTTCTGCAGCATCGTGGGATTGTCAGGGCTGGATGGGTGACCTTGCTCGTCCAGTACAACCCGCTGAATGACACTGGTGGATCTTGCGCGTATGGCGGGCTTGCTCTGAGGAACCACCGGTGCTAGGCCAGATTCCACGACCTTTCCATTCGGTTCTTCACTAGGAGCTTTGCTAGGTGCTTCGGTGGGTGTTTCGACAGGCCCTTCGGCAGGAGTGTCGACAAGCGCGGCAACAGGAGCGTCCACAGGAGCTTCGACGGGAGTTTCGATAGGAGTTTCGACAAGAGTATCGACAGACACTACGACAGGAGTGTCAACAGGAGCTTCGATAGGAGCTTTGTTGTCTTCGGATTTCGAGTCCGAGTTCGGCAACGGGGAAGCTAGCTCGCCGATGGATGTTTGTTGCAACGGGGAAATTGCAATTGGCGATGCCGTAACCGTTGGTGTCGATGACTCGCCTAACTCCTCGGTAATCAATCGAATCGTATCGCGGTGGACGAGTGTTGGGACTTCCCCCCGGCTCATCTCCCGTAAAGTGGACTTCTTCGCCTCCTCGCTGTCCCTCTGGACATCAACCTGAGCATTGAAATACTCCTCAAGGCAATCCTCAAGCTTGATTCCCTTGTCCTCTGAGTCTGGGGGTATAGCAAGATTTAGGAGGCGTTCGTAAACGACTTTGTGATCATCCTTGTCCCTCTTACCCTGATGGAAGAGGTCCACTTGCAGCGATAGAAGCGGCAGCTGCAAAGTCTCGGTGATGAAGGCAAAAGCCTCTGATGTGTCCTGTTGCTCCAACATGCGGGCATCTGACCAGCCAGAGTCGGCCAGCGCGTCTTGAATAAGTTTAGTCTGCGAGAGTCAGTCAGAAACGATTCTTACGGGCTATTTGGATTTCAAATTACCAGGTCTGTATGAACTAGTTTTCCGGTCCTCAACATGTTCACCCACATGCGCAAGAGGGTAACCAGCTTGGCGCGGCTGTCCTCCTCAGGGAAGTCGTTTTTAAGGATGCACTCAAAGGCATCGAGTTTGGAGAACATGGCAAAAAGCAAGGCATCCAAATAGCAAGTGACGTTGCCGCGGTTTTCGGCGCCAACCATGTCGATGCTGGGATCGTAGGGCATGATGATGCCAGCGGCTGCCTTTTGCTCTATGTCGATGAATTCGACCGTTTTCTTGGGGTCGCCATCCGCGAACTTAGTAGCCATGATGTCGTTAATGTGATCGGTGGTGACGTCGGTAATGTTCAGCTCGTCCAGTCGCTTAAGGACCTCCTCAACCTAGACGCGTTGGAGGTTAATATTTGATCGCTGGAGATTGAGGGAATCTCCGTACTTTGGCTGCATCCTTCTCTTTATCAGACTCGACTTTTGGTAATTGCTTGGTATTGTCTGCTTTGAACATGGCCATGAAAGCGCCTGCTGAGAGGGGGCGAGGCTGTGGGAACCATACTGTCAGCGCGTCTGCTCGATTGAAGTCCTTCATGACTCTAGAAAGCATCGGACACCCGCTAGGAGGTCATATAGACCAATGTCGAACACGCGAGCGCCCATGTTGCCAGTACGCACCTTGTTGCTGCTGCTGCCGGGGACCGTCGGTACTGGCGCCGGCGGGTTCGATTTTGCTCGTCGACTGGAGCCATTCTTGTCACGCAAGCTCAGGAACTTCCTGGGAAACTCCTTCATGATGGAGGTGTGTGTCGGAGAGAAATCGACAGAGAGTGAGATGGGGAAGAAAGAAAAGCGCTCGCAGGGTTTAGCGAGGTAGAATCTGGCCGCCAAAACCCTTCATCATCGGAGTCGCATACGTCGGGGGTTGTGTCGATGCGGTTTGGGTGGTGGAGGGGAACCACGACCGAGTCTCGACTGGGAGGAGAGTAGCGGGGTGTGGCGTTAGGCGCTCGATGAATATGAAGAGGACGAGGTTCGTGAGTCTATGCGGAGAAGAAGAAGAATTTCAAGAGAGATAAGAAAGGGAGAGAAGGCAGAGCCTAGTTCTAAGGAAGTGAAGGCGACAGCTGGGGCGAGCGAGTGGGATGAAGAAGGCGGGAGCTGGAGCTCAAAGGGTCCACGCCTGCTGAGGCGGCCAAAATGGGAGGGAGCGACTAGAGGTTGGAGGGCCCGAGTTGTAGGTGGTGGCGGGGGCGGGACAAGAACGAGTGGGCTGGATAGTTAGTTGTCAGTGGCCTGTAAAGTGGCCTGTAAGATGGCCCGCCTGGACCGCCAATCGCCCAAGGTCGTCCGGGTCTACTTGGGACTCCGGGACCACGACTTGAAGCAACCTACGTACACTACAACACGAAGTACTTTATGGATCGACACCTTAGGTTCGCAGTACCTACGGAACCAGTTTGTCTATCAAAGATACAAATTTTTTACCGGCTCAGGTACCTTTTGCATTGCATGGTAACCTAACATGCAGGCTGCCTTCCAAGTTCCAAGTGGAGGCCCCTGTCTTCGTTGGCACCCTGGAACCCGCTGCGTGGGATGGGCCACGGGCCAAGGGTACAGCCAAACGTCCGCCTTGCAGGGCTTCCATGGCGAGCGAACTAAGGTCCAACGTGGAAGCTGCTAGGCAATTTGCTTGGATAGAGACTTTCTTTTAGGCTTTCCTTTTCTTCTTGTTTGTTACCTACGCGATCCGATGTCACTAAGCCGCATGCACCCGTACAGTACAAGTAATTAGAGTAAGGTCATGGCGAAAGCTGAAGCATCCGACCCGAGAACGACGGGTCCATGGGTAAGGTACTTTAGTCCCTGTTAGTGCCGGTCCTCGATGGCCCTTCGGACCCCCATGACACCGATGCGCCGGGCGGTGTATCGGACCCCGAGAGGAATCACCCCAGATGTGCAAAAACCAGAGCGCAGAGAAATTCGCAACAGGGTAAAGGGAGAAAATAGGCACAGTCATGATCCCCTTTGACCCGTCCCTCACCCAATCTCATCAGAGTCCAGTTTACCGCCTAGCCGTGTAACCTTGCAGCGCCGCCATCCACCTGGCTGTCTGACCCAAATAAATAGCCCTTTCTGTTGTAAAGGCCCGTATGCACGAACAGGCCTGGGTTCATCGTGATTTACGAATACGTGTACTTCGTACATAGTTCCTGATAGCAGTCTTGTGCCATCTTCTTGAAACAGTCAACTCCACTCGCTGCCAACCGAAACAGAAACAGAGCAGCCTGACAGGCAGGCGGTAAGCCGTCGTATCGCATCGTCGGATTCGCATTCAAGCCCCTCGTGGCTGCGCTGCGCCGTGCCGCGCCGCCCATCACTGACCTGGATAGGGCCCTTGCGCTTCTCCAGTTACGTGCGTACCTGACTGACCGCGCAAGCCGGCGCAACCCTTACGTCGACACTCAGCAGCCGGCGGGAAGTCCACACAGTCCCCCATCAGCTAGGCGACCGTCGGCGCGGGGCCGCGGGATTGTGCGGTCCATCCGACAAAAACGCATGGTCGCTCTGTCATACCTCAAGAGGAAAATGACTGAAAAATCTCCGGAGAAAAACTCCCGCCCACTGCGCGGCGGGCGACAGCATCATCTGTTGGGCATTGGGGATCGATAGCTGGCGGAATGCGGGATGATCGCGATGTGATGGACGGGTTGTCGGACCACGGACATTCCGCAGCCAACCGCTTACGGCGTGGCCATTCGGAGCTGCCCATGACGATTGTCCGTGCCAAGCCAAGTGTCAGCCCAGGGCACCAGGTTTTTTGCCCAGTATGACTGGACTTATTTTTACCCAGATTGCGGGACTGGCGGACTCTCCGCCAGACAACGCAGGTTTGGGGTTGCAGCTCCGGCTTCGGGAACTCAGTTAGAGGCATGCAGTTGCTAGTTTCTCTAGCCAGCTGCTACCCACCCGAGGTAGGTAGTTGCAGAAAAAAACCAACTTGTGTGAAGATTATAGTCAGTAGGTGCAATATGGGTTTAACCACGACCAAACCTGCAAAAGTCATCGGAGTGATGCCAACTGCTTCATGCCGGATCAAGGTTGCGGGAAGCTTTCGGGCCGCATTTCCTCCAATCCAATAGGATACTAAGAGGGTAAAAGACAAGATGGCCAACGAACCTAAAGACAAGGCACGGGATCGCCAATTGATGACATTTCCGATTCATTTTCGAGGCTTAACGATGTCTAACTTAAGGTAGTCAGCACTTACTATTCAGCCATCCGTGAAATGATGCTGCCCAGTGCTAGTGCACAGCCACATTCCCCAGTAACAGCCACTTGTGGCTCGCCACCGCACTAGCCTGCCTGAGGGTGGGAAATTTCCATCCCACGCGACAACTCCATCTCTGTCGACGATGAGAGCTTGAATTGCGTACAATCCAACCCAGTTCCGACACCATGGCTACTCTCCGAGAAGCAACTCGCATGGCGAGTTCGTTGGGCCGAAGGCAGCTTCCCTTGCGGACTGTCCCTTCTTGCGCCAGGAGACTCGCCTCCACCCAGGCCGACAAGCCTGCCCCATCCCCGGATGCCCTCGCAGAACTCGACTCTGCTTCGTCTTTTAGCACGCCGCTGCCCAATCAGAAGGAATTTGAAGCGTTCAATTCCGCTGATAAGGACAAGACGAGAAACAAGGATCTACCGGGAAACCGGTAAGTGGTCGGATTGGCATCATTCTGGGGTCGAGATGCGGTCACTAATACACCCTCCACAGCTACCAGTACCACCCCCCCAAGTACTATCGTGGCCCTCTTCATCCCGTCCAGATGCCGCCATCCTCCGACCCGACTGCCCGAGATTTCGTCCCCGGTCCCTTCAGCTTCCCCCGGTTAAAGCATACCTTCGACGACACCATCGCCCCAGATTTGTTGACCATGACCTACACCCACGTGCCGCCCGGCACCGTGACCCCCGAGTCCAACAAGGGCGTCCTGCGAGAGTGGGATGAGTCGTCACCATACCACAAGAACCGTCCTCGCCGAGGCCCCCGTGGTGGTGGCTCATCGCGGTTGGGTATACTCGAGCGCGATATCGCCTGGCACAACATCCCCGAGATCGAGGCTGTCACCATCAACTCGTTTGCGCCCCTGGCCGCCCAGAACAAGGAGTACTTGCACGTCGCGCGTGCAGTTGTCCAGGCTATCAGCGGTGCCTTTCCCGAAGTTACCAAGGTCAAGCATGGTGTCGTGCAGTGGAGTATCCGAAAAGGCGACAAGTCTGGTGCCAAGGTGACGCTGAAGGGTGGTGCTGCTTACGACTTTATCGACAAACTTGTGACTCTGGTCCTACCCAAGATCAAGGACTGGCCGGGCATCAACGCCTCGACTGGAGACGATGCTGGTAACTTGGCGTTTGGTCTGAAACCGGCGTGGATGGCGTACTTCCCTGAGGTTGAGTTCAACTACGATGTAAGTCCCGCCAACGATCTTGCTGGACAACAAATCTATTGCCTATGAACGAAACTAACTGGTCCTGACAGATGTACCCTGCGCGGTTGATGCCTGGTTGCGATATCTTCATCAAGACTACCGGAACCTCAGATAGACAGGGTCGTCTGCTCTTGCAGGCCCTTGGCTTCCCCTTCTACGGCAAAGCCACCCACTAAGCGAGACACGAAATAGACACTCTCAGGGGCCGGACCGAGAAGATAAATAATCTCCAAGTGGCTGACCAACATGTAGCATAGGCCATGTAACAAGATATATGTATCATAACTGGGCATTTCAAAACGCAGGGTTGTTTGCCCGCTCATACAAAGATTTTCCGTTCCTATATCTCCCTCCTACCATCTATATGTCCCAGATGCCATTTTTGACATTACCAGTCGACGCCCCAACTCCGTCCCAATGCGTTCGTTCATTATGCGCTGCCATTGACATCCATTTACGCCTTCTTGATCTTGTCTCGGAGTCCATGGACCACCTCGTCCACGGCCTCCATGTTGGTCGCATCAACCTTTTCGGTAGCGTGGCCCTTCTTGGTCAACTCCTCGGAAAACACGTCCATAGCAGGCTGATAGTTTCGACACGCGGAGCTGAGCGCATACACGGCCTTGCGGCGCACATCCTCGTGCTCGTCCTCGTGCGTGGCGAGGTGGACCAGCTGGGGCAGGCCGTGCTCGCCCATGGTCAACAGGCTCTCCTGCGTGCGGACGTTGTTCTGGACGGCGGTGCCGATGCACCAGGCGGCCATCTTGCGCACGTCGCGCTCATCGTGCCGTAGCTGTTCGAGCAGGGGCGTCCACAGTCCAAGGTTGGCCATGTTGTTGGCGTTGTCGAGGCCCTCGATGAGCTGCTCGAAGTTGTCGAAGGCAATGAGCTTGTCGTCGAGCGTGACCTGTTCCGGGTCATTGGCCGTGATGATCTCCATAGACGCCTTCATCAAGTCCGCGTCCGACGGGCCGCCCATGAGCGACGCCATGAGCTCGGGGGTGAGGTCGCTGGTGGGGGGCGCGGCATTGGGGTCGCGCTTGGTGTTGTCGGAGTTTTCGATGCTCCATTTGAGGAGCTCGTTGAGGCGCTTGTCATCCATAATGAGAGAAAATAATTTGCTTTGACTTTGCGCAGATATTATAGAATAGCTTAAATCTCGTAGAGTCAAGAATTTAACGTGGAGTTGGTTACTCAGAGTCGTCGCGGGGTTGATCTTTTGAACATCGACTAGGAGTCTTCAAATTTGACGCCTAGCTGTGATGACGGAGATTTGCCCATTCTGGAATCTTCAAGAAGCGTCTAGTCCCAAAGATGACTAGTGTCTCGCACAAGTCTTGACGAGGGCGACCTGGAAGATTCGACCCTCCGACCGCCAAAAGGGCGCTGGAGCTTCCCTTTCGGAGCTGAGCGTTTCAACAAAAAGCAATTACAGTGTTTGCAGACGAAGTCGAGCCTGCGTCGTGAATCTGGGCAGCGCGTTGGAGGCTATCGCGTTGAATCTGGAGGTGAGGGCAAAATTCAACGTGGCAGAATATTTGATCATAGGTAGGTAGCTCTCCCCCGGTTCTGCAAAAGTGCCCCGCTAAACGTGGGTTGCCCCTCATCGCTGCTTTTGCGAGTTGACCGAGACAATTCAGAAAAGCGAGAGCGAAAAAAAAAAACCCCCAAGAACTGTCTTCACCGTGGCGTAAAAGACAGACCAACCCGCTTTGTTTGCTCGCTCAAACGGCTGCTGACGCGCGTCGACCACCTCAATGAGGAGCTGCGTGGGAGAGATAATTATAGTACTGGCCTCTGCCTGGGGGATGGCCTCTAAAACGGAAGGCAGATGAGTTCGGGGCCTGCAGTTAAGTATACCTTAGCACATGTTGTTTGTTAGTTAGTATCGACCACTGCACATGTCGCTGGGCGATGCAGCCTAGTGGGATTTTTGCATTTCTGGGAGAGGCTGGCGTTTTTCTAGTCCTGTACCGATTCGAACAGGCCCAATTCTGTCCCAGCTCGTCGCTCACTGGCCATCCCGGCTGGGTGGGTTCTTCCGGGGCTGGCTGGGCAGGGGAAAGACAGACGAGGAGGCTCTTTCAATAGGAGGCGGACGGTTTGTTGGGGCCTTAACTAGGGGCCTCACGGACGCAAGTTTATGAGGTGAGCCAATTCTCTCATCTCATTGCCTCCATCTGCTGACCCCTCTGGAGGGCCGAGACTGAAGGTGCCAGACAAGCAACGAGCCAAGCCGAGGTGTCTTACACAACAACTGGGAACTGGTATGCGCCTGGTGGAATCTTACGCAGGCAGTAGATAAGCGGACGGTGTTCCGCCACGGTGAAGGATGGGTTATGGGCAAGAGGCGAGGCGGAGGCGAGATAGTAACGCAATCTGGGCCTCCAGCCGCAGTCGTCTGCTCGATGGAGGAGGGAGCACCATCCATCCCTCCATGTCATCGCCACGGCCTCTAGTCAGATGGAATTGAGGACGCCTGCTTGGCCAGTCGGATGCCGTGGCTCGCGTCCCTACAGCAGAACTGGGAGCGCGGCGAGATCCAAGATCCACTTCGGACAGTTGGTGAGTCTAGGGCGTCGGAGGTAGGCAACAGAGACGAGGCACAGCCTTGAATGATAGTGCTCTGATAGGATCCGCGTAACGCACAGTTATGCTTCGTGCTATGGACGAAGTACGAAGTACAATACCGTGGACCGTGGTGCCAGCATGCCTAATAGCAACGGAGCTGCTGAGCTGCCTCGGTGGAGTGAGTGGGAATTGGTCCTAATCCTAATCGGCCAAGCATCTAGAGATTGACAGTGTCTTTTCCAGCCTCCTTGCGGGCTCGGGGGTGAGCCCCGGTAGGTCCGGTCGCTGTCTTCCGGGGGACCTGGTCTGTGTCTCGTCCGGCCGGCCGCCGGGTAGGCAGCCAGGGGGCGGGCGAGCGGTTGGAGCACCGTCAAGGAGCAAATCTCATCCGATGTTTGTCGTTATTCGCTAATAATTGAACATTGTTGGAGCTGGCGGGAGCTGGGTTACTGGGCTGGCTCGAGGGTGGCTAGGATAGGTCGCGTGCGGGCACTATGGCCGACAAGTCGGTTGCCTGGAACGTAGTCTAGGTAGTTAGCAGCCGGAGCTCGTCGTCATGCTCTATCCGCGTGGCGGGCAACGATCAGGTAGAAAAATAGAAGCCTCAAGGCTCCAGCATAAAAAGGTTCCCTTGGCGGGACATGGCGTGGAGGCTTGGGCTATGTGGCACTGCTTACAGAGTGGTTGATGACGACGAAGCTGCTGAGGGCATCAGGTCGGATTCTGATGATAAAGAGAGCGAAGGCGAGCCGAGACGGTGACGGTGGCCACGAACGCTCCCGTCCCCAACGCTGATGCCACCGACCGCGCACCGATTATTACCTAGTAGCTCCCCATCCCAGCCCCCAGCCAGCCCAACTGGACCACCAGCCACTGCCACCACCACTACCACCACCACGAACCAATCAGTAAAAGCGGCAAGCCGGATCCCTGGGTTTCTGCCACCTTACCTCTTCTCTTCTCTTCTGCCAGCTTGTCAGTTGCCAGCGAGCAGCCCCCCCCCCAGCGCTGAGACTTCTGTCGGTTTAGCCGTCTCCCACCCAAGAACGGTAGGCGGTCTCGCCCCCTCCCCCCCTAAACACCCCTGCCACTTCCCCCTGCTCCCAGTGGACAGTGGCCACTGTGCTGGGCGCGCAGTGTCCACCTCAGCATTTCGGGGGGCCCGCCCACAACTTTCTTGTGACAGCGTCGCCCAGTGATACTTCCCTCCTTTCCCCCTCCCCTTCCACTTCCCCTTCCCCATCCATCTTCCTGCTCCATCCATCGTCAACCTCTTTTCTTCCCACCACCCAGTCGAGTCGCCCTCTCCCGACTCGTCTTCCATCAACCCTCATCGCTTTTCTTCGTCTAGCATCTCGTGAGCACCTCCTCCTCTCTCCCTTCTTCGCTCTCTGCCCGCCTTTTGCATCTCGTGGGACCTCGCCGCTAAACCCGTTTCTGGACAGCTTTCCACCGTAATCCACAGCCATGGAGGGTACGTCGCATCACGTCGCCGCATTGCCCGGCACATTCAATCCGCCTGGAGTATCGCCAGATGCATCTCGAGACCTTCGCTGACCGGTATCCTCGTTACAGAAGAAGTCGCCGCCCTCGTCATCGACAATGGGTAAGCTCCCCCGCCTGTCTCACCGACCTCATACCGCCTCCCCCGTGTCTACTGGCCTGGCTGCCACGGCGTCGAACGGGCCCAACCAACAAACAGCCTCGGGGCTCGAAATTTACTAGATTGGGCCCTCGATTGCCAGCTACCTTCATCTGTCCGTGATATACTGACTTGATGATAGTTCGGGCATGTGCAAGGCCGGTTTCGCCGGTGACGATGCTCCCCGAGCTGTTTTCCGTGAGTACCCCACTTCGACCTCCGTGCCCAAATGCCTGACATTTGGTCCTTCGGGAGCTGCGTCCATCAAACATCCATACTGACACCCTCAACCAGCTTCCATCGTCGGTCGCCCCCGTCACCATGGGTAAGTCATGATCGCCCCGACTGTTTCCCCGCCATTTCCGCAATCGGGTGGCTGACCAAGCTCCAGTATCATGATCGGTATGGGCCAGAAGGACTCGTATGTTGGTGATGAGGCCCAGTCCAAGCGTGGTATCCTCACCCTGCGATATCCCATTGAGCACGGTGTCGTCACCAACTGGGACGACATGGAGAAGATTTGGCACCATACCTTCTACAACGAGCTCCGTGTTGCTCCCGAGGAGCACCCCGTCCTGCTCACCGAGGCCCCTATCAACCCCAAGTCCAACCGTGAGAAGATGACCCAGATTGTCTTCGAGACCTTCAACGCCCCCGCCTTCTACGTCTCCATTCAGGCTGTTCTGTCCCTGTACGCCTCCGGACGTACCACCGGTATCGTCCTCGACTCCGGCGATGGTGTCACCCACGTTGTCCCCATCTACGAGGGTTTCGCTCTTCCCCACGCCATTGCCCGTGTTGACATGGCTGGCCGTGATCTTACCGACTACCTCATGAAGATCCTGGCTGAGCGTGGCTACACCTTCTCCACCACCGCCGAGCGAGAAATCGTCCGTGACATCAAGGAGAAGCTTTGCTACGTCGCCCTCGACTTTGAGCAGGAGATCCAGACTGCTGCCCAGAGCTCTACCCTCGAGAAGTCGTACGAGCTTCCCGACGGCCAGGTCATCACCATTGGCAACGAGCGCTTCCGTGCTCCTGAGGCTCTGTTCCAGCCCTCAGTCCTGGGTCTTGAGAGCGGCGGTATCCACGTCACCACTTTCAACTCCATCATGAAGTGCGATGTCGATGTTCGAAAGGATCTCTACGGCAACATCGTCATGGTAGGTTGAAATCCGTCCGCACAAGCTTGATTCTAGTCACTGACTCTTCATTAGTCTGGTGGTACCACCATGTACCCTGGTCTCTCCGACCGTATGCAGAAGGAGATCACTGCTCTTGCTCCTTCTTCCATGAAGGTCAAGATCATTGCTCCCCCGGAGCGAAAGTACTCCGTCTGGATCGGTGGTTCCATCCTGGCCTCCCTCTCCACCTTCCAGCAGATGTGGATCTCCAAGCAGGAGTACGACGAGAGCGGTCCCTCGATCGTCCACCGCAAGTGCTTCTAAGGTATGTAGTCTTGACGAATTATCTTCGACGACGCCCAGCTGACAATGACGGACAGCGACCCCAACGACAAATCGAATCCCCCCCACCCCTCACGCAACGACGACAAGATCATGGAGGACGCGGCAGATGCGGAGCCTTGGGTGGCTGGCACGTATTCCAGGCGAGTCTCATATTTACGAAAAGTTTTTGACATGGTCAAGAGGGTGGGCGTTACCCTTTCGCCAAAGAGATGTGATAGCCCCTGTGTTGTAGCCGCATGTGTAATGCGTGCCTAGGGGTAGCATGCCGAGGTTGATCATACAAATACTTTTGCTTTCCACTTAGACTCTTTGAATGGAATCCTGTGACGACGATGCCAATGAAGTGCTCACTGAGCTGTAGCTTGACCGTGGTAGGTTTACACCATACACGATGTGCCCGTAGACGCAAGGTGATTCTAAGATGTTATATTCGAGTGCGTATACTTGACACTGTTTTATCTGTCTGGCGGTCGGATTCATGTTCTTCGGTCTCTAATTGACCGCCTGGGGTTTTAGATCCGGCTTCTCCCGCAACTGCAGCCGCAACTGCAGCTTTCTCTTCCTCTAGCTTCCTGTATTTTCTCTTGCTCTTCTTACTCGCGCTCGCGGCCTTTTTCTGTTTCACGTGGCCGACAATGGCGGAACGGCTCTGGTCGCCATTGCGGAGATCATCGACGCGCTGGGCAAGAATCTCCCTTGCGTTCTTGCGGTTCTGGTCCCGCGAGCGGGTAGCCTGCGACTTTACAACAATGCCCGTTGGGATGTGCTTAAGCTGGACAGCGGAATTGGTTTTATTCTACGCCAGAAGGTTCGTGTTAGTCGTCGTGGACCTCGGCAGGTTGATGATAGAAGCAGCTTAGGTTGGGATTTAGGAGACAGAGGTGAGAACGGTCGGCTTACAATCTTTTGGCCGCCCGGACCACTTCCTTTGACGTAGGCTTCCTCGATCTCGGACTCTGGCGGTGGTTTCGGTCGAGGCGGGAGAGCTTTGGCAAGGACGTCGGGTGAGGTAGTAATGGTCCGGATGGATACGGAGATGGCGATTGGCAAGAGGTTTGGCCTGGGTAGCATACATCGAAGGAGGATTCGGAGCGTCATTGTACAGTCATTTCGTCGTGGCCGGGTTGCTTCTTAAAACACACAGGCAGTTGTAGCTGGAGAGATCGGGCAGGGTAAACTCCTTGATGCCAAGGTCGCAAGGCTGCGAGAATGGAACCGGGAGCGTACAAGCCACACCGGCGTTTTGGAGGGAATGGAGCACAGCCACAGGTCTATGGAAAAGCGGAGCGTGGCGTAACCCCAGCGAAGGAAGGAGGCCTGTCAAAGTGCCTGGTCCAATGAACGGAGGGGACAATTTCGGAGGCGGCGGCCATTGCATTGTGGTCAGGGTCCCGAACTCCTAGATTTCACAACGCGAAGACCGTCAACACCAGAAACATTGACGCTTTCCTTCTCGACAAGTGCATACGTGTGCGATTCGGTCGAATATACCTCTCCAACAATAAACGGACCCGATAAATAAAACCGACAACACAACCGACTTCAACAATGTCGCTCTTTGGATCGTTCCGCAGGTGGCTAGGCCTCAAGCAGTACCAGCTCGAGGTGACCTTCAGCGTCTACATGTTCACGCCCTGGGAGAAGTTCTTCTTCAGTAAGCCATCCGTCATCCTCCCCGTCTACACAGCAAACCACGCATCGTAGCGCTCTCGCCATACACCCTCGCGTCCACGACAAAAGCAGACCAAGCTGACCACCCTCATTCACCCAACCCCCTTAGGCTCCGTCGTCTTCCTCCTCTTCAGCCTGACCTTCATCGCGGCGTGCCTGTATCTGCCGCACCACATCTCGTTCCTCCTCGGCCGCGCGTGGTACTACATCAACGGGGAGCACATCGACGTTGCCGAGGCCGCCCGCGAGGTCGTCCGGGACATGTCGGCCGGTGCGCTGTCCGGGACCGGAATCATGGCGGGCACGGCCACGGCGGTTGCGCAGGAGACGGCTGAGACGGTCCTAAAGGAGCTATGAAGAGCAGGTGGCCGATACGAACGGTGAAGGGGGGAAAGATGGCGTTGTTGATCAAGAGCGAGAAGTGATGTGGTGGTGAGATAATGTGTACAAATGTGGAAGGCAAATGGAGGACTTCGGTGGCGTTTACGGCTTGGGAATATGGATAGATTGGCCACACTACGGCTTTAATGATAATACACGTTATATGGATTCCAATGTGGGCTTTTGGAATTGAGGGTTCTAAGTGTGTTCGAGAGTCCGCCGAGAGTCGCGGTAGGCTCTAAAAACAGCCCCCTTAATAGGTAGACCAAGTCTTCTACCCCCCATTGCTGCAAGGCCAGAGCCATCAGCTGATATGATCGATGTTTATATAAGTAGGTAACGTAAGCCATATTGTGAGACGCCTGACTAGTAGTAGTTATATGTCTCAAGCTGCAGAGACGACATCATCCTTCCTCAGTTGATATTCGAAAGGACTGTCTTGAGGCTTTATCCCTTCGCAAACCTAAGCATTAAGCTTAATCGTATACCCTATCCGGGGCTGACTTGCATCCTCTACTACGCTATGTATGAACTTTCTAAAACGGCGGTGAGTTCTCGATCGCCTCAAGCCCCGTGTTATATACCCCATTATACGCAGCCGCACTTAGACCGTCGTCCTGGTCCAGTCGCATTGTCGAGTTATACCATATGAAAAGAATCACCACAAATACAGCCGGGTGCAGTTCCTCATCTTCTGTCGGAAGCAAGCTACAAAAGATGGTCTGCGCCCAGATTGCCGAGGGTGAGCAGCAGCCACTTACTTCAGTCTCCGCGCCGTCTGTTCCACTCGCACAAACGATGACGGCGCTCAAGTCTCTCATTGTGTTTGCTGTGCTCTCCATCAACGGGATTTATGCCAGCGTATGCAAAGCTGGGTCTTCTTCTGGCAAGAACACTGCTGCAAGCTCGACGGACGCAGATGTAACCAGCTAGATGTCTGCATCTACACTCTCAGAGTTGGCCGAATCCAGCACGTTTCTACCCATGGTTCGTATCATCATGAGACATTGAACCCTTTATCTCTTCGTTCATCTAGATCTTCGAATCTCTCCGGTCGCTCGGTACAGTCTCGTTTCAGTTCATTGCTCAGCCAACACAGCTCTTATTTGTGCTCTGATCCACGTGTGTGGCTTGAGTTATTGCAAACTAAACAAGCTGGCATCACCGACAAAGCCGTGGTCATCTTGGCAGGGGGGTAGCTCAATAGCCTCAGTTGTGGTCTTTCTAGACTCCAACCCTGCTCCTTATTATCCAGAGCAGGGATGGGCATCGCCGTTAATAATCTACTTTTCGATGGCTCAAAGCATCAGAGTTGTACATTTCAGTCCAGTTCAATACTTATAATTCTCATGCGGACGACTCATCAAGTTATTGCACGCTCGCTTCACAGGCGACCAGTTGTCGATAGCTTCAAACCTCTTGTCGTCCAGCGCGCTGAACCAGATCCAGACTCACCTTCTGGTCCACCCGCAGCATTGATACCCACATCTGGCAGAGGGGGGGGATTTTGCTAATACTTCAGCTATGAATGAAAAGACGGATCAAAATGAGATGCCGCTGTTACATTCGTGAAGTGCCAAATTTCGACTTTTCTTGACCTGAGTTTCAACATGTTCTCGCTCAAATCCTTCGTCGTCCTCGCCGCCGGGCTGTGCAAAGCAATTTCTCTCTCCGCACTCGGCGACGATACCAGCATCGCGGCATCGATCGACGACACGCCTACGTCCACATCGACACTCTCCATTGCCGAGTCCAGCACCACGACTTTTCTAGAAACAGCCTCTACGTCTACCATCGCGCCCCAGTCCCCCACCAACCACGGCTACGCCTCATTCCTCCTCGAATATAGCAACGCCTTCCAGTGTGGAACGGGCTTCAAGCCCTCGCAGATGATCGTCGCCGTCCACGGTTCCTGGTTTGCCAACGGCGCCGGCTGCGGACGCATCATGCGCGTCACGGGGCCAAGGGGAACTGCGGATGTCGCCGTCTTCGATCTGTGCCCGTGTGTAGTGCCAATGATCTCGACCTCTCCGTGGCTGGATTTCAGGCAGTTGTTGGTGACTTGCAAACTGG
Organism: Neonectria magnoliae; assembly: GCA_037954305.1. Classification (NCBI taxonomy): domain Eukaryota; kingdom Fungi; phylum Ascomycota; class Sordariomycetes; order Hypocreales; family Nectriaceae; genus Neonectria; species Neonectria magnoliae. The sequence goes on from JAZAVK010000003.1 coordinate 312,470, forward strand.
TGGCGCTAATGTGGACTGGCGTTGAGTGTAGGTAGGCTTTTACTTGCGAAGAGTATCGGATGACGTTTAGGAAGGATTGAACACACGCTAGACTTGTCAATAACGCGAATACAGGACCTGAATCAAAACATTACTTCCCTATCCTCCTTCTCCCAAGGGGGTTGGTGTCGAGACATCCAAGTTTCACATAGCAAAGAGGCCGCAGAGCTCCACGGCCGTTTCAGCGCATCGCAACAGAGTCTATTCTCATGAACCTTCAAGATATCCGTGGCTAAACGCATACACCCTCAGTGAGCTATCCTCTCCCGCGACCGCAATCTCGTACTCCCGTGCTGCGCTTTCTCTCTGTACTGGCCTCCAGGCGAGCTGCAGGACAGCCTTGGGCAGACAGAAACTGCGGGGCAAACGTGTTAGCTAGGTCAACCATATCCCATACGATTGCGTGAAATTTGGACTGTAGGAGGCACTTACGATGCACACGCCGGCTTTTCCACGACCTCTGAACCATCTTCCTTGATCAAGCACAGAGTGAGTTTCCCTAGCTCCGTCCCAACAGCGAGGATGAATCTGCCATTAACCGGCTGCGGCAGAAAATCAACTGATGTGACTGGCGCGCCGCACGGGATCGACGCAGTCTGAGTGAACTGAAGCTTTCCATCCTCGCCGGCCTTGGATGCCCAGATACGGACCTGCTTGTCTCGACCAGCCGTGGCAAACAACGGCGTCACTGAGGGCGCCCATGCGGCATCGAGTATCATACGCGTGTGTCCCTTGGGATTGGTCTGTAAGAGCTTATATGCCGCGTCCTCCTCAGGGGCTCGCTGAAAGACAGCCCACTGTCTGTCTCGCCCGACACTGAGGAGGTACTGGTCGTCCGGTGAGAAGCGCAGTCGCGTGGTAGTGAGAGAATGCGCTGTTAGGGGTGGTCTTAGCTCCGTCCAGCGCTCCGTCTCAAAGAGACGGATGACGGCGTGGTTGGTTGAACTGGCCTTGCAGGCGCTGGCCACGAACTTTCCATCGTTGCTCGTTGCGAGACACGAGATCTCATAGCCATGTCCGTACAGCTTTTCTGTCTCGGGCCAGAGCGTGTGGCGAGAGAGCGTCTCTTCGTAAGGAGGGTGATCGATTTCAAGGTGTGATTTCTTCACAACTGAAGCCGGGTCCATCGCTTCGCGATCCCGGTCGTCAACAGGCTGAATTTCTAGGTCGTCGTCCACGGCATCAATGGCCTTGTTGGACAGGCCAAGCACAGGCATGTTGGCGGCGTCGGGCATAGCTTGGACGTCCACGCCGCCTCCGATGCCTGCTAGGCGGCTAAGCATCGAGGCCACAGCCTTGGGCTCGCTGAACACACGCATAAGTTTCTCATCTGCACCAGACACAAACTGAGCATCGCCGAGCGAGTCGATGCAATTGAGATCATAGCCGTGGATCTGGGGTCGGGACATTTCGTGCCATGTCTCAGCCCCTGGACCCCTCCACCGGGTGTGCAAACGAGTTGTCTGGTCTGAGCTAGTCGACATGAGATAGTCACCGTTTTTGGCCCATGAGATGCCAGTGACAGCTCTCGTATGGCCTGTGATGGCGACGCAGGGCCGCCAGGAGTCCTCTGAAGCAATGTATTGCCATCGCCTCCAACTTCCGGTGCGACCCAAGCATGCGACTGACGTGCCGTCAGGAGACCAGAGACCCGTCCAGAAGCCACCTGTACTTCCCGTGGCCGTCGTCGCGCCCTTTTCTCTGCTGATCTCTCCGAGTCTCACCATGCTGACCCAGATTCCAGAGCTGGGGTCCGCTTCCCAGATAGCAAGCGAGTTGTCGGCCGACGTTGAGAGCAGCTGGAGCTTCCCATCTCCTTGCTTACACCAGCGTGCACTGTATATCCAGTCCTCGTGTCCCAAGAGAAGGGCCTCAAACGTAACCGAGAAGTCCTTGCCGGCAGACTTGAGACGATGAGCTTTGTTAGAAGGGGATTTCCCGGGGAGATATGCGTCGCTCGAGGGGTCAGATCCGCTAGCTGCAAGCGCAGGTAGCTCTTTGCCTTGGTGAATCCTCCAGATACGGACGTACTTGTCCTGGCTGGCTGAGGCAAGAAGCAAGTCGCCGTCCGGCTGATCTGTCTCCTTGGTGAAGCTGAGAGACCTGATCCAGCCCTCGTGGCCGGTAAGTGTCGCTTGCACCTCGAACTCAACCTTGTCCGCGTTGACCTCGGCGGTAAGGATCTGGACGACGTCTCGTGTTCCAGCAGAAGCGAGAACGAAGGCGTCGTTGTTGTCGCTAAGGTAGCTCAGGGACAGCGACAGGGGGAAGTACTTGGGCGCCGTCTTGAGAGATTGCAACAACTGGAGTTGATCGTTTTCAAAGCTCCAGATGTTGATGGAAGCGTCGGCGCCCCCAGTTGCAACGATCCACTTCGGGGATTCTGTCTTTACCCGCAATACGGCAATGCAGTTGATGGCGCCTGCGTGCCCAGACGAGGTGTGGAGAGGGTTGAAATCCTCTCCATCCTGAGATGCCTTCCAGACGATGAGAGTCTTGTCGTCAGAGCCGGTGATTAGATAGGTTGAGACATCTCCGTCGACCTCGGGGAGGAAAGACACGGCCTTGACTGCTTGCTTGTGACCACCTAGAAGTGCAGTGACTCCCTTTGGAGGTTGCAGCTAGAAAAAACCAGGTCAGTCCATGGTCTTCGACGAACTCAGCGAGGAGGCGCGACACCCAAACTCACAGCAGGCCTCCACAGAGCAACATTGATGTCGGCCCCAAAAGCCAAGATCCCACCGCGGCTCCAATCCGCCACGGCCGTCTGGCGGTTGGCCCCCGTCGACAAGTACTCGACTGAAACAGGGCTGCCGGCCATGTCGTCAGAATTGCTGCCGACGGCGTAGATGTGAGTCTGAAAATTGTGCCCAACTCGGAAGCTGATTGGCTGCGAGGGCTTGTCGTTGAGATCTGGAAGTCCCGCGCTTATGTCATCGGCTAACTCTTGTGCGCGCTACGCTACTGTGCTAATTACCCTAAGGCAGTAGAGAGCTGACTGCTGTAAGTGCACCTGGCTCAGCAGCATACAGCACCCAAATTGAACTCTGAGGAGAAAACAATCAAACAAACAGGTTAATCTGTTTCAATGCTTCAATATATGGATAGGTACCATGTGACAAAAACACCTGGTAATGACCTTTCTATCTGCTGCGTAATCTATTTGATATCCCCGGTATGGTAGTACTGGCACAACATCGTCTATGTGCTCATCCAAGTACGTACCGCTCCTACACTTAGACTGCCCGAGGGTGAAGACTCTTATGTCACGACCGCATGGGGCACTCAGTCATGCGATCCAAAACAAAACAAAAACCCTACTATCCAGCTAATCAACCGCTGTTTCTGGCGGTGGGTGGTTTTCAGGATTTCGATACCTCGAGATTGCGCAGGGTGCATATGCGTACCAGAACTTGCGCCGGGCGAGGTGGATCTTCGAGAGCTCTTCGTAGCCGCTGGTCGGGCGACTTCAGAAGACGTTGTCAAGTAATCAGGCTGTGGGTACTTGGAAAAAAAGATTCGCATTAAGTGCTCGTTGTCTACGTCTCTTATTCTCTGGATGAAAGGCTAGTTAGATCGTCGTCGCGCTGGGGTGCTGTCGGACGAGATACTCTTTCTTGGATTATGAGAGACCTGACAACTCACCAGAACCGACCCTCAATTTACTCTCGGAAAGAAAGGATTGTCTGGGGCAGGTGGTTTACGGAATAACGTCGACCCTCAGTTTTCCATTGAAGGGGTCAATTGGTCAAATACTTTGTTGCGCTCAACGAAACAGCCTCAACTGACAGTGCCGGCGAAGAAATGGAAGTTTTAGGTTCATTAGTAACTGAGAACTTATAAGCTATCTTGACTCATGTGTGAGAGCGCAGAGCATTAGAGTCACTGGATCGGCAACTAAACTCGGGATTTCTCACAGCGAGTCTCGAAGACGCCTTGAGAGTCCGCCATGCTCGCATCGATACGGGGACCGCGACCGCGGCCAGGCCACTAGCATTAGGGACATTTACGGTGAATATTTGACGGGGTACCAGAAGAATTCAAAGGTCTAGGATTTGCAAATGAACTCCGGCTGCTGATCTGGGCCAAAGTTGGAGGCGGGTTGTAAGAACTTCTAACTGGGGCCTGGAGATGGGGTCGCTTTGGAGCCGGGCATAGAAATGTGGCCGTGCAGCTCCCACCAACCTCTTCAATAAATGATCTGTGCATGTCGTTCGAGTCCATAGGCCCTGGATACCTGAGCTCCAGTTTATTCCTCGCAGGTAGATGAGGATGATCTGATATTGTTTGATGTTTAGATACTACTCACGTGACCGTAACCGGCCGCGACTGTATCCTGCATTCCCGAAACGATTCACGCTCGCCTCGGTGCTTGCATCGCATCACATCACATCACAGCGCCTCGCATGGCATCACATCACGTCGCATCACGCCGAACCGTCGACTGAACTGCCGGAGTTCACATTTACCCGTTTGCTGACAACCACCCCAAGCGTGCCTGCGTCAAAGTTTCATCCCCCAGCTGCGTCTCAACCCGGATCCGACACAGCTCCGCCAATCGCGCCGCCCCGGTTTCGAGCCGCGTGAAGGCCTGCCAGAGGCCAAACAATCATCGGCACCCGCCAAAAAAGATCGAAAGATCCAGGTCCTAACCAGATTCGAACTGGTGTCTTTGGAAGATTCAGTCGGTGCAATCAAAATCCGACGTCATAAGACCACTAAACTATAGGACCATCAGAAGGAACAAGTTGCTGCTGGGCTGGGACACCAAACGTATACATGCGCAGGTACTTGAGAACTCAGCTGGGCCATCTCATTGCTTCTGGAAACACCCATAGACTAAGACAGGCCACTCAAAGTCTGGGACACTAAAATCTACCAAAATTGCATTTATTCCGACTCCCAGAAGACGTGGAATTATTTGTGGTGGGAACAAGCCCTTTCACGCAACCTCACCAGCCAACTTCCTTAGTCCTGCATTTCTCCACCTTCTTTCTCCAAACATACAACCACCAACGTCCCAAATCACCACCCAACCAACCAAGCGCAACACACCTGTCTTCACGTCGGTGCCAAGTTTAGGAATAGGTCGAAGCAAAGCTGAATTAAGCGACCTTTTGGACACGCGCGCTAGAACCGCAGCGGCGAAAGAGGGAGGGACCAGGACATCGGAGATCGCCTCAGTGCCAATAACCGCATCCAGCAAGCACCATCAAACATCAAACATCCACCCAGCGACCCGGTCTCGACCCTCCTCACCATGGCCAACTCTTCCTCCTCAGCGGCCGCCACCGCCACCGGCCCCCAAATCTCCATTACCGTCGAGTTCTCGTGAGTCCGGCGTCTCGTCTCCCTCTCATCTCGTCCGTTGTGAGCTGTCATTCTCGCCATCCTCGCCTTGCTTCGCACGCCTCCACCCCGGCGTAGGTACCTGTCACTTTTTGATACCGTACTGGCCTTCCAACTTCTATGCTTCAGCTTTCTTCAAAGCCTGTTCCCTGAAGATGATGCTAATGCTGATGCTAATACTGATGCGGATGGCTATGCGGGTGGTGGCCGCGTAAACATCACGCTTCCTCTACCAGTCCTCTACCAGCCCACTTGACCATCTCCTCGGCGCGCCAGTCGTTGTCCTCTCTTCTCTCTTTACTTCGTCGTTTAGTGTGTTTCCGGATATTCTGTTCCCACGCTGACCATGTTGACTCTTTTCCCGTTGTCAGTGGAGGCCTTGAGATGCTCTTCTCTCATCAGCGCAGCCATGCCCTGACCATCCCGGCGGTCGACAAGGATGGCCAGACTACCACCATCGCTCTTCTCATTGACTATCTGTGCGAGCATGTCATGAACGATAGTCGCAAGGACCTATTCGTTCTCGACAACCATCTGTATGTCTTAGTTCCCCTTTCACCCCCTCCCCCTGTTGGCCTGCGATTCGATTTAGTCGCCGGACTTCCTGATTTATCCTTCATGCTGGACAATTTTCCCCTTGCCTCCTCTTCTTTACACTACTATGTCCACTCCCCTCTATCTCAGCTGAAAGTACCGGCATCGTCCTCTGCCGTTTGCCCCAGAATCTTAATCCGGAAGCCCCCTCTCCCACTCACACACTCCCTCCTCCATGTAGCTCTGCGGCTGATGAAGTGGCGATAGTCGCCCAGGTATCCTGGTTCTGATCAACGATGCCGACTGGGAACTCGAGGGCGAGGAGGCCTACGAGGTCCAGAGCGGTGACAGCATTCTGTTTGTCTCAACTCTGCACGGGGGTTAGGGCCTTCGGCCGTGCCGTCGTGTCGTGTCACCTCACCAGTTGTTGGTCCCTGAAGAATCAGATGCGGTTTGCCAGCCTCCCTTGCATGAAACTGTTGAGCGGAGGGAGATGAAGATAATGCCGTATTGGCCAGCTGGGTCGTCGTCTTCAGCTTGGGCATTGCTCGCCTTGGGCACGACTCAACCCGGGCTCGCGCAAAATCGCTCCAGGTAGGGCCAGTGGATTCGGTTCTTCGGCCATGCGAAAAAAAAAAAATGATACTGCCTCTTCTCTTGTTTACTCTCGCCTCTCGCCTCTCGCCTCGCGCCCCGCTGCCCAGGTGAAACGCCGCAGTTGAGAAACGTCTTTTTTGCTTACAGCCAACCCTGCAACCCGCGTCCGCCCTGAGCCACAGCCACACTGCGAATAGCCGTACTGCGCAGGACGCTTTAAGGTAACCAGGGACTACAGTTCCTATCCAAGGACGACGATCACCCACGGCAGAACCCCATCTCGCAGATGCGCTGTGGAGGCGGCCTGTGGCTAGCCCAGCCCGCAGGACATGGCTTGCGTCGCTATCCTCCGTCTTGGTAACGTGCGTTTGGAGACGGACGCCTCGTTCGAGCACCGTCCACGGCGGTGAGGCATGCGCCCGGCGCCATACAGACGAGATGAGACAGACATATGCTCGTCATTGCGACTCAGAGGCTCTCAGGCTGCAGCCCGGGGCAGATCCGCCATCAGTCCTGCATCCAATCTTCACCAGTTTTCAAAGCGGTGAATCTGAGGGGGTTCCAGCCACATCGCCGGAAGCAGGCACATGCAGCCCGTTGTGCGGTTCGAACGTTGGGGACGCCCGCGATTCCCCATCTCGCCCGGCTGGAATTCATCTTGCAGGTGTAGTTAGTACAGTAGTTTAGGTAGGGCAGAGATCCAAATCCCACGACGAGCCATCCACGACATCTCTGCGTCACGCGTCCTTCGCTTCAGAACCGACTCCCCCTTCCTCTCTCTCACTCCCTTGCCCTTACCGCCCACCACCCTCCAGCAAAGCTTCCGTCTCTCTTCGCCGTGTTGATGCCCGACTACGAAGGTACCTCCCGCCCGTTGCCCAACCGTCCCCGGCACCAGCTTCTGCGGCCGACCGTCCGCTCCATGGCCCGGAACGGCCGTCACCTGTCCACTGCGACGACGGGCATCTAGCCCAAGCCACTCGCATCATCGTCAAGTTCGTTGGTCAGGACCTTCTCTCAACGCTGGTCATGCCGTGGGGGGCAGCGCATGGCATTCCCCCAAAATCCCCGCCAACATGTTCTCTTTGAAATGGACAAATTGCGAAACATGCTGCAATAGTCTTGGGGATTGCAGTATCAGGATTCAATATTTCAGCTGTAGGGGCACACTCAACCCCAAATTCTCGGCCTGCAACTTGGCGGAGCGTCCAGAAACTCACCGATGACACTGGGTTCAGATTGTGCAGTGCACGCAGTATAAGTTCTACAGACATGTTTGCAATGAATGGAAACTATCGGAACTTTTTCGTATTGCTTAGGCGAATGCTTGCAGGATTCCCCCGTTCCCATCCGTGGCGAAATCTCAACACAAACGAGAATGCTCGTAGGCGGTTGACAAGTCGAAGATTACAGTAGTTCCCTGATCTTCTCACGGCGCACAACACAGCAGAGCACAGAACCGGCGGGAGAGGATAATATTAGATCACTGGTGGCAAAAGGCGGTTGCATCCACACAGCCAACGTTTCTGTGCCATCCCGCGTGGAGAAGATAGAACAGTTGTTTGGCTGACGAGATGAACTTGAAGATCACGAGCCAGTGCGTGATCCGTACGCCGCCAGCGCGCAACAAACAAAGATGTTACGGGATGAGGTACGAAGTGAACCATTTGCATATACGGACGTGCGACGAGCCCACGCCGCGGATGTTGTGAGGGGATCGCCATTGTCACATGAACCACCTCGCACATGATTCACCTCGACGACCCGGCTCGAGTTGCCCGATCAAGGATCATCCGCATGGGCGTATTCATAGCATGGTCACGCCGTTTGCCTTGGCTCCTGACTTTTCTAGATAGATGAGGGAGTACAGCACATTGTGCGGAACCTGCCTTGCCACGAGTGATTAACAAACGCCTAGGCCCTCAACTGAATCTGCACGGGAAGCGACGGGAAAGGAGATGAGGTATGCGGTGGCATGGATTGCTTGGTCGGCCAACCAGGTCTGTGCCTATTGGTATTGGGAACGGGCGGCCGCCAGCGGTATCGTAGCGGTCTAGGGTGTTTGCACCTGGACACGCATCCATCCCGTTGAGACCGGGGTGTTGTGTTAGTTGGGTTCAGATGCAGGACGTCCCTGACGCTGACCTGGCTTGACCACAGACACGGGAAGCGGACGCCACAACCGTAGCCGGGAGCGATGATGCAGCAGTGCGGCGATGCGGTGAGAGAAACAGGGAGAGACCAGAAGAACTGATTGGGGAGAAGCTCTTGGAGGCGGTCACAAGGCCGTTGGTTGTGAGGAGGTGCTTTGGTCGTGATACTATTTGCATATCTGTAGATATTTGCTTTGGAGGAAACAGCCTGGGAATAATGAGAATGAAATCAACAAGGATACGGCTGTAACAGGGGTATCAAGAGCCGGGTTGTAACATGGCCAAGTCCGGGCCGAATGGCGGGCCAAAGAAGCAGGACGGCGGCGGCGAGGCGCTGGCTGTCAGATCGGTGAGGTCTGAGAACCTCGGTAGCATCGGCAGTTCAAGCTAAGGTGGCATGGATATCGACATGATGAGAGATGAGGCAATGGCACATGGCACATGCCACTTTGCTAGCGGGCGAAGGATCGAATGGCTTGATTGGGGGGTTTGATGAGGCAGCTGGGGACTGGGCGTGCTCATTTAGGAGTTCCCAACACGCAGTCCCGATGTACAGATAAGAAGGCATTTGTTTCAAGGATAGATGTGATGTATGGCTGATTGCTCGCGCCGTGGATACGACATCGACGAAGGATGAACATGTTGGGAATTGGGTGCAGGCCTGAGTTGAGACATGGAATCTGGAGTGAATGTGGACTTGGTACCTGGGTAGTTTTCTTGTGGTCGTTGCGGTGTCTCCGTTGGACTGGTCGTTCCAAGTTGAATCCATGTTTGGGACGGGCCATGAATAGAAGCAAGAGTAGGTAGATTGCATTAGGAGGATCTCATGGTTTGACGTTGCCATTTGTTATGTCAGCGTTGATAAGGCAAACTGAGTTGTACAGCAGAGCAGTTTTTCGGGATTGGTCCAATGACTGAACAGAAGCGGCTGCAGAGGTGGAGCCGGCCGTGGCCTTCTAGCGCGTTTCAGGATTTCTGCCCCTGAGCGCATTGTCGCCCTGACCCCTGGCCAGAAGGCTGAAAGGGGATAGGCCAGATTTACGAAGACCACCCACATGAGCTTATTCGGTATTTGTGCTGTACTATACAGAAGATTCGAGGACAATGCAATGAACAAAGAGAACAAGGGTCAAGCACCAAGGGTCGAGACAAAGAATCAGGTGGTAGCGCCACTGGGCGAGGTACCGTACAGTGCAGGGCAGTCCCATCGCAAAAAGCCTTGCTGGGATGGCGGCCTGTCGACCGACCTGCTGGTAGACAAGCCTAAACTAAGCTATGGATTGTTGTCGTTGATAATGGACAGCACCTGCTGGCTGCCCGAACTTGAAACGCCCGGTTCGTTTCGGCTCCTGGAAAACGCCTGGCTGGAGATGTAAGCCGGAGCAGGCATATATATGTATGCCTGGGGATACTTACAAATCAAAGCCCAAAACCGAGTCAAGGTGAACTGCCGCAAGAGGGGAAAATGAGAGAAATTTCTGTTTTTCTCTGCCTGCATAATAGATAGTGTTGGTTCTGACTTGTCAATTCCATCCGGTGGGTTGTTGGAAGCCAGCGCACGCCGGCATCCACGCCGACCCCTGGCCCCGGCAGGTCTAGGCGAGATCTACGAAAGGCACCGGAGCCTCGGAGTCGAGAAACGACACAAGCTGGCCCTGTAATCTCCATGATCTGCATTGGCCGGCGGTGGGGCTCTTTGTTCTGTTCATCTGCGTGTTCGTCTGTGTGAGACGATGCCGTGCAACAGGAGTAGGCCGCCCCTCATCCTGCAATATCTTCACCCGCCAAGTCACAGGCCAGCAGTCCGCAACAGTGCTCCGGACAGGATTCGGGATGATTCATTCGTCTGTCAGAGCACGAGCCAGAGGTCACGAGCATCCAGAAGCAAGCTACTTCCCCCCCCCCCCATCAACGCCATCACCAACTATGTTACATGTGTACGTACGTGGTAGGTCGGTGTATTCGTACCTCGAGCGTGAGTTACACCAAAAGCCAACACATCGCCGTCAAGCGCAAACTCCAGCAAAGTCGTCAAGCCTGTCAAGCCTCCACTTTCTCCCCGTCGCACACCCCTGTTGGAGTGAGGCCTTCCGATATCCATGACCCATCATCCCGTCTCTATTCCCCGTCATGGTCTAAGCCAACACGCACAAAGTCCAATCTACCATGTCAATGCGGGACTCAAATGCAGGTACGGTCCACGGAGTAGGTGGGCGCCATGAAAGAAAGCCTGCGAGGTATCTCGGATTTGGACCATCTAGTAGCGCGAATGCATCTGTGGTGTCGTGCTTCATCTTTGACAACAGCCAGCGAGAGAGGGTGTACACAAAGCACCGCACAAAGATCGCGACACAACCTACGGTGTGGCGTGAGTGAAAGCCAAGCTGGCCCAATCCTTTGTATAAATTAGCAGATCAGTACTGCTGCTTCTACTTGGCACACTGCTGTACCCCCTTGCCCCCGTACTATCCTGTATAGTAGTAGTCGCAGACTGGGAGGATGGTCGTCGGGTCGGGATCCTACGCTGGGTACCTGGATCGGATTCCATTAGGTCAGGTTAGGAGCTCAGAGCTGGGGCGGCGAGCGACCCTTGTCTCCGCCTTGGCGACCCCTGTGGCGCATCTTAGGCCTTTCTTTCAGCCCGGCATCTCCATCCATCGCTCAGTTCGTTGCAACAGCCAAAGGGGCCAAGAAATGCCACCTTTTTAAGTGCACGCGCGCGCGCGAGGCGATGCCCGCCCGGCTCTTGACCATGCCGTGGACCACTGAGCTTCCAGGGTTTACAGAGGCGGTCCCGGGGAGGCCAGTGGGCAGCCCAGTGCTAACGACTTACAGACCGGCGGTGCCTGCAGGAGCCTCCGCTGGGCGCTGGGGCCACTCCACTCACAGGGCACAGGTGCTGGACCTGTACCGTTCCTTCCTTTCCTAAGTACCCTAACCTGATTCTCAGCTAATAGGGGAGAGAGAACATGACGAGAGAGGATGGATCTCAGGTTGCCCATCCATCTCCCCGTTCACAAGACCCTCACCTTCGTCCAACCCGGCCCTCCTCTTATTCTTCTTCTTTCCTTCACCCTCTTCTTCTCCTTCGTACACCGCAGAACCTGCTGAGCACGTCCTCTCTTTTTATTCTCTCTTTTCTTTGCATCAGGCCCCACGCCTGTTCGTCCTCTCCTTCATCTCTCTCCGTTAACCTCGTCTCGCCTGGTCGACTTCGGGTCTGATTCACGCTCGCTGCGACGAAGTTGGTTGCATCACGTTCATTCTTCTCCCAGGTGCTCCGGTATCACCTGCAGGTTCTTCACTTCCTTCGCCATCGTCACCTCTTTTCCAGAGAGTGAAGAGTAGCCCGACTTCATTCTTCGTTGCCACAGTCCGAGAGACTGTCTACAACTTCAGCGTACTTTGCGCTCCTTCTCCTTCCGAAACACCAACTCTTCTTCGCTGGACTCAAAATCCTCTTCGCCTTAGTTGCAAACCCGAAACACCGACACTATGAAGTTCACCATCGTCGCATCCATCGCCGCGCTGGCCGGTACCGCCATGGCCAAGGAGGAAGGGACCTTTGCCGTCTTGCGCTTTACTGGTAAAGAGCTGACCAAGGGCCGCATGGATCCCATCATTGCCCCCGGTGAGGTCTTCTCTCACGTCCACAGCGTCATGGGCGGCAGCGGCTTCGGCTCCAGTGCCACTGGCAAGGATATGCTGAACTCCAAGTGCAGCAACGCCCTTGTCAAGGGCGACAACAGTGCTTACTGGTTCCCTTCATTGTATTTCCACGACCCCGAGACCGGCGATTTCGAATCCGTCGAGCTCTATTACTTCAATGCCTATTACTTGTGAGTTATTACCCCCCCTTTGGGCTGTTCTCGTGCCACTCGCGACCCGCGAGGTCATTCTTCCCCAGAGCCAGTTGCTAACACAGGATTCAGCTTCGAGGCCACCAATGATGATATCAAGGCTTTCCCTGTCGGTCTGAACATCGTATCAGGCAATGCCAAGACCCGCGTCATGCCCGACACTGGCTCCAAGCCCAACCTTGACCCTTCGAAGGGACCTGTCAACCCTGCTCGGATTACCTGCCCACGTCTGAAGAACATCTATGACCCTCCCTCCTGGCCTGCCAATTCCGACGGCACCGAGTCCGGTGTTGGCGATGTTGTCAACCTCGGCGAGGGTGTAGGCTTCCCTGACCGAACTTGCGACGGCGTGTACTCTCCTATGAGAGCCGATGTCCACTTTCCTTCTTGCTACAACCCCGACGCTGGCCTCACCAACTACAAGAAGAACATGGTGTTCCCTTCAGACAAGGATGGGAAGCTGGACTGCCCTAAAGGTTACATTCATGTTCCCCAACTCTTCTATGAGGTCTACTGGGACACTCAAAAATTTCAGGGCCGCTGGGAAGAAGGAAAGGGCGAGCAGCCCTTTGTTTGGTCTAACGGCGACACTACCGGCTACAGCAGCCATGCTGACTTCCTGGCTGGTTGGGATGAGGACCTCCTCCAGCATATCATCGACACTTGCGACGCGGGTACTGATGGCATGGACAATTGCCCGGGTCTATTCTATGGCATCAATGACGAGAAGTGTACCATCGAATCTGAGGTTGACGAGAAGGTTGACGGTACAATGAGCAAGTTGCCCGGAGACTGCACCCTCACCGGTTTCAAGTATGGAAATGGCGACTCTGGCGACTCCTTCGATGATGGCGACTCTACTACCCCCGCCAGCAGCAAGGTTTCAGAAGACGACGCTACCGCCAGCGCCCCCAGTGTCGCTTCGTCGAGTGCCGTTGTTTCTAGCGCCGCAGCTTCCACTACCAAATATGCTGCTGTAGATAAATCCACTACATCGGCTCCCTACGAGGTAACTGACTCCGCCGACGCTGTGTCAACCTCCGCCGACACTGTGTCAACCTCCGCCGACGCTGTGTCAACCTCCGCCGACGCTGTGTCAACCTCCGCCGACGCTATTTCGATATCGTCTGAAGCTGTTTCTTATTCGGAAGCTCCTAAGGCTACCACCGTCAACTCTGAGTCCGAGGCTGCCAAGTCCACCGGCACCCACAGCAACCCTGACAAGTCCACCTGCAAGCGCAAGACTCACACCGTCTGGAACACAGTCACAGTCACCGAGACAGCGCCTAGCGCTGCTACCCAGACAAATGATATTTCTTACAGGAGAGACCACGTCCGCCGACATATGCACAGCCACGGCCGTCACCATTACTGAACGGGTGCACCTTGTTGAGTTCTTGGCTTCTTGAACAATAAGGTACATTCCTAGGAAAGCCGGGCGGATACAATCATTTGGGACTGCTATATCCTGATGATTATGTCCTGGGAGGCATATTGCACATGGATCTGGAAGAATCTGGCAGTAGAAGGAATGAGTAAAAGTGTGGGCGATCTGGGCGGGAGCAATTCTTCATTTCACCAAACCCCCAACAGGGGTTGGATATTTCGATTCTTGACTTGTACATTTTGAGGACATAGTTTCACTTCTCGAGGGCCAAGTGCGCCGACGCAAGCCCTGCCCGTTATGAATTTAGGGCTCCAATATGGGATATGAGCATGATCTACGTAACTTCTTTCCCGCCGCCTCAATTGATCGTGATGTGTATGATTCTTTGTGAAATTCGACGTCAAGGAAGATCACGACTGATAAAGAAAAAGGAACGGGTGACAGCTCTAATATGACAGAAGAATAGGGTCCAACCATAGTAATTTTGAAGAAAATCCAACGGCCTGGTAAGTTGAGATGGGACACTCTTAGACTTGGGAGGTTGGAGCGGGTCATTATCGGCTAAATGTGGCACCTATCGCGACTGACAACAAGCAATTTTCTCTCCTGCAGCAACTCGTCAACGACCTCATCAACATTTCGACACCTCATCATGTCCCTCTATCATGAGGCAGCCGAATTTCTAGTCGGCTCGTCTTCTGGAGGAGGCAGTCTCAAGTCCCGGGTTTTTAAGAAGAAGACTCTCAAGTCTCCGCCTAACCAAGTGTATGCTTTGGTCTTGGAGAGTTGCAAATGGAGTCCTGTCATCAAGGAAGTCATTGAGAAATCCGAGCTCCTCAAACATGAACGCAAGGTTGGAATTCCCCATCAACATGCATCTACTCTTGTTGTGCAACTGCTGACACCCGATCTTAGCTCACGCCAGAATTATCATTGCTGTTGGTGCATGATTTATTGCTAGTCAAGAAGGGCATCGCTCTCCCGCAGACTCACGGACTGCGAGCATCTGTGGAGAGGCACAAAGGCCGGCTTGCATCTGAGTTTACCCGGGCTCGATTGCGAAGAAAGGCAGCTTCTCTCGATGTTTTGAAAGAGCAGATCGAGAAAGAATCTGCCGGGGAGGAAGCCAACTATCCGCGATGGGTTCGCGTGAATGCGATAAAAAGCAACCTCGAGGACCAGCTTGAATCGACATTTTCAGCCTTTACAAGAGCCAACTCTGTCCAGGATGTCATCATGAAATCGGGTAAGCACCTGTTTATTGACCCGCACGTTCCCAACCTCGTTGCCGTTACTTCTGGGACGGACCTCACGAAGACCGAGGCCTACGCCTCAGGCAAGATCATTCTGCAAGATAAGGCATCATGCTTCCCAGCCTATCTGCTGGACCCTCAGTCTGAAGATGGAGATTTGATCGATGCTTGCGCCGCACCCGGGAACAAGACCACGCACTTGGCAGCCATCCTCAAAGAACACCAGCCGGAGTTTGAGACGTCCCCACAGATCATCTACGCATTCGAGAAGGACTCGAGACGAGCACAGACCCTGGACAAGATGGTAACAACGGCTGGCTCAAAGACTGACACGCGCATCGGATTTGGACAAGACTTTTTGCAAGTGGACCCACGTGCGGAGCGATACAAATCGGTCGGAGCCCTTCTGCTGGATCCGAGTTGCTCCGGGAGCGGTATCGTTGGCCGAGATTTTATGCCAGATCTCCACCTGCCGGAAATCTCCAGTACCACGGAGAAGGGAACGACAGGGAAGGCAAACAAGCGCAAGAGGAAACATGGGGAATTCGAGGCGGAGGAGCCTTGCAACGTGATCGTGGATGACGACGGGAATGAGACGATCATGAAATCTGAGAAGGACCTCGAGACTCGATTGGAGGCCTTATCAGGCTTTCAGCTAACCCTGCTCCTGCATGCCTTCCGCTTCCCATCGGCGAGGAAGATAACCTACTCGACATGTTCTGTTCACATGCAAGAGAACGAGCGCGTGGTTATGCGTGCCCTCCAATCGGATATTGCAAAGGAGAGGAACTGGAGCATCATGCTAAGAAAAGACCAAGTTACCGGGATGAGAGAGTGGCCCGTTCGGGGTTTGACCTCGGCATGTGGGGGCAATGAGGATGTGGCCGACGCATGTATCCGCTCGTACAAAGATGATGGCCAAGGCGTTATGGGGTTCTTTGTCGCCGGCTTCGTGAGGCTTGGTACTCAAGATGCTGGGTCTGGGGACGACGAGGGTCCATATTTGCGAGACGACGACGGTATCATCATCCGAGATGTACTTGGAATGCCGGTGCTGAAATCCACTGGATTACCGGTTGCTCTGAACGCGCGAGATGAGATTGGGGCAAAGGGAGAGAGACAGAAGGGCGCTGCCGAGGAAGCGGAGGAAGAGGAAGAGGACGACGACGATAGCAGCAGCGAGAGCGACAGCGACGACAGTGACGACAGCGACAGCGACAGCGCTGCAGAGATTGCCCAAGATACAAGAAACCAACGCGGGGTGGGGGTTTCAGCAATGGATGAGGACGAAGATGAGTGGCATGGGCTTGGAGATTGATCCGCCGTGGCGGAACCGGTGAGGCAGACATAATTCGACCGACGACAAGCATGGATTTGGATCAGACGATTTCCTCTACTAGTGACTGATTTGCAACCACGACCAACGGTACGTGCCGAGGCACTGCGACGAAACCTTGAGTCACAACCTTGAATGGCCGCGGTAGCGAGTGCGGCTCTGGCGCGCAAGGCTATGCTAAATCGAGTCACTTGTCCTAGACTCAGGCCATCCGACGTGATGGGTGCGCCAGCGTTGAATCTTTTGCTGACAAAAAAACGTGGTCGGCGGCCGGTTTTCGTATCAAATCCGAATCCCGTGCACGAGCCTTTCCTAGCTAGGAAACGACCAGGATAAACCGCCGCACTCTAAATGGGAAGCAATGCAAAGTACCAACGTCAGCCTCGGGTCGGGAACAAGACCGGCCGTCCGGCAGCTCCGTGATGATATCGGAGTGCAACAACAGCCCGACACTGCGCTGCTCTACTGTTCGTTCGTTGCTGTCTGTTACCATCTCAGCTGGGGAGGCTACCTCATAGCTTTGATAGGGAGCTCTTGTCCCTTGGGTGTGGCAGGCTCAAAAGCTGTTGACAGGGCTATCGGCTCAGGTTCGTCGCCAGAGCAGGGTTCGAAAGCCGAGTGTGCGCTATCGAATAAGAATGTCCAACGGAGATCGGCACTATGGACCCTCAGAGTTTAGGGGATTTGAAAAATTCGTGCCACACACCCTCCCAGAGAACCTCGGAGCCGAAATCACGGACGACGGCCTTCGGTCTGGGCGATGGCGTCTCCCATAAGCCACGACCATTCCTAATCTGAACAGAGCCATTGATCCGTGGCTGCAGGTCGCGCGTCATCCCCCCTTCGGCTTGCTGAGACGAGCACCCTCAAGCAGGTAAACCTCCGACGGACTTTTCAGCAAGGACCGCCAAGTTGTTTCGCCCTTCTGTTTGGCTTCCACGTTCTGTGCTATTCCAGAAGAGTCGCCCGTAGACGACCCTGGCCTCCGGTGAGGCTCCGCAGGCAAGGTTTCCGGCAGTGCGGCATGCATAGGAACGGGACGCGAGATGAGCACCATGGAACGGTTTGATGGTTCCGAGGCGAGAGCGACCGGGATTGGGATTCACGCCCTTAACCGCCCCTGATCTGGCAACCGGGGTCTATCTCTGCTATCTCGCAGACGGGTTTTGTGCTGGTAAATCCGTCCTAACGTCGTGTCAGCCCCCGGACCACCCCAATTCGGCGCTACACGGGTCCGATGCATACACACCTTGTAGGACATCGGACGGGTCCACGACCTATTTCGTGATCGGGGCGAGCGTCGTTGGGCTTTTGGTGGATCTTGATTAAAAATGAACCCTGGATCGAATCTCGCCGACATACCATATATATACGTGTACATAAATGCGAACCCCCGTTCCGCTGGGAAGCAATAACACCATTCACCTTGCCCGGCCCTTTATTACTGTCGAGGACTCCCGACCACGACACCACGCCCTCCTCTAGTGTGACCAGTTCTGGTACGACCACGATGTCGCCAACTACCCCTTCCTCGTCATCGTCCTCGGTGACGGCTCAGGACACCGATATCGAGAGCCAGAAGATCGATACCAAGGCATCCCACTTCAATCTCATCTTCGACCAGGTTGGCCTTAATCAGGCCGTCCTCGATTACAAGTATGCCGGCGCGGGAACCACCGAGTCGCCCTACATCGTCGAGTTCCTCCCCAATGACCCACGCAACGCCATGAACTTCTCGCAGACCAAGAAGTGGACCATCACCATCCTGCAGGCTATTGCCACCCTGGCTGTCGCTTTTGTCAGTACCGCGTACTCGGGTGGTTTGACCCAAATCCTTATCGATTTTGATGTTTCCACTGAGGTGGTGATTCTGGGTATCTCCATGTTCGTCCTCGGTTTCGCCATCGGCCCGCTATTCTGGGCTCCCTTGTCGGAGCTGTACGGCCGCCAGGTCCTCTTTTTCATCTCTTACATGGCTCTGACTGCGTTCAACGCTGGTGCTGCCGGTGCCCCCACCATGGCCGCCCTCATCGTTCTGCGATTCTTCGCCGGTTCCTTTGGTTCATCGCCCCTGACCAACGCCGGTGGTGTCATCGCAGACATGTTTGATGCCAACGAGCGAGGCATGGCCACCGCCCTCTTCGCCATGGCCCCCTTCCTTGGTCCCACCATCGGTTAGTGAATACTGGAATCGAAAACATTAGATCATAGTGCTGACTTTTACCAATAGGTCCTATTGCCGGTGGTTTCCTTGGCGAGCACGAAGGCTGGCGCTGGGTTGAGGGCATGATGGCCATCTTCACTGGCATCGTTTGGATCATCAACTCCCTCATCATCCCCGAGACCTACGCGCCTGTGCTCCTCCGAAAGCGAGCTACAGCCCTGTCCAAAAAGACTGGCAAGGTCTACATTTCCAAGGTCGACATGGGCAAGCCCCACACCACCATTGCCGCGCAGTTCAAGGTTTCCCTTCTTCGCCCCTGGATCTTGCTCTTCAAGGAGCCCATTGTTCTGCTCACTTCCATTTATATGGCAATCATTTACGGCACCTTGTATCTCTGCTTCGCTGCTTTTCCCATTGTCTTCCAACAGGGCCGAGGATGGAGCCCTGGAAAGGGAGGCCTTGCCTTCATCGGTATCGCTGTCGGAATGGTGTTTGCTATCACATATACGTTGATCGACAACCGACGCTACCAACGTGTGGCTGCTGCATCTCCTGGCGGCTTTGCGCCTCCCGAGGCTCGACTCCCCCCAACTCTCATTGGATCCATCCTCATCCCCGCTGGTCTGTTCTGGTTTGCCTGGACTAACGGCCCCGAGATTCACTGGATCGTGTGTATCGTTGGCTCAGCCGTCTTCTCCATGGGTCTTGTCCTGGTCTTCCTTTCGCTGATGAACTATCTCGTCGATTCTTGTGAGTTATCTAAACCGCCAACCGCATTTTCAGACTCCATGCTAACCCCGTTCAGATGTCATCTTCGCTGCTTCGGTCCTGGCTGCAAACTCCGTCCTCCGATCCCTTTTCGGCGCGGCATTCCCCCTCTTTACAACCTACATGTATCAGGATCTTGGCAACCACTGGGCCAGCTCTATCCCAGCATTCCTGGCTGTGGCCTGCGTCCCATTCCCTTTCCTGTTTTACAAGTACGGCGAGCGTATCCGCATGAAGTGCGAGTTCGCTGCCGAGGCTGCCAGCGTTCTCCAGCGCATGCGCACCAAACACGAGGACATCACCGAGGAGCAGGCCGTGGCCGAGGCCGAGGCCCACGAGAAGGAGCGTCGCCAGAGCAACGCATCACGCCGCCAGAGCAACGCATCACGCCGCCAGAGCAACGCATCGCGCCGCCACAGCAATGCTCTCCGACGCACCATCACGAAGGAGCAGTAAACAGATCTCATGCCTTACAACGCGTTTCCGAACGAGAGCCGACAAAACACACAATCACCAACTAACCCGAATCAAAGAGCAGATGAACGCTCCCCCTTGATATGAGAGACAACATATCATTCTGATAAGGCGGGAGTGAAACCTGCTCACTACATATTCATATTGCCTATTATTTCCTTTTTGTCAAAGAGTTTGGGATACCCAGAGATACTATAGAGCTACATCGATCCCAGCGTGGGTTCTATGGGGTGCGGTAACCAGCATTTGGGTGGCGTTCCGGGTTTATAGACTGGGACGCAGGATAGAATGGGATATAGAACACTCCGCTAGAGAATCCGGGGTCCTACACAGGATAGAAATGTGTGGCTTACTATTAGAGATCTAGGATCGAGAACGTATCCGCCTTACATCTCGTCAGGAAGATCCCCGAAGGAGGGCCCTTTTGTAAATACCAGTTGCTTCTTGATTCACTACAAACAAACACCTCGCACCACCCTGCGTGAATATGTTGAAAGATAATATAGGAAAGTTAAACTTGAGCACAAAGCAGCCATTGTTCTTGGTGTTTCAGTCAAGGCTTTCCTTTGAAACCCGCCCTGAAAGACTCGGCACAAAGGAGTCGGTACTTAGGGCACCCTGTTAATTACCAAAGAATGAACGATTAGTTTTATCGCCGGTAGTTGTTTGTTGTAAGAAATAAAAGAGATTCAGAGGTATGGTAGGCTCCCATCTGGGCGGGATCGATTTATGGTGTGATATGGTGTACTTCGTTGGCATGTAACTCCGGTGCATGAGGAGTCATCCACAGTCCACTGTGTGCGACCCGCAAGAGTGCGCACAGTGTTTCTGGATCTGGGCGCCTTGTTCAGTGAGTGGACCGCTGTAAAGTTCGCTTTGTTCGCGCAGGACGGCCCACCGCCAAGCGCCAACCTTGACTGTCTTCTCGCCCCCGCAGCTGTACCTGCGTGCCTCTTGTATGTACCCTCGATAGTGGAGGTTGATTGGTTAGGCGCGTTTCGCGCAGTCAACGTCTCACCGCGTAAAGGCTTCCTTCATCTCAACCTTGATCCTACGTCCTCGCATATCCCACCAGACCCGGCCTTACCACGAATGTAGACAGCCTCAAGGTCGTCATGGTCTCGGCGTCGTCCTCAACTGAGCTGTCCTCCCCGGCCTCGTTCGTGACAGCCCGTAACTCCGCTATCGATAAGTCGACCGCCGCAAGCAGTCCCGTCCAGGACAACCCTTGTCCGTATCGCGATGCGCGACACTTGCCCCGCGAGCTGAAGGCGCACTGCCAGATTTTCCTCGAGGAGCAGCTCTGTACGTGCCGCTGCTGACGACTAGACCCCGCTCTTTGGCTAATTATTTGATAGATACTTGCGCCATCAACCTCCTCAACTCCATCGTGGGTTCCGGCGCATCCAAGCGCGCTTCGAAGAAGAAGAAGACCATCGCAATTCCTCCACCAGCTCACCTCGCTCTCCTAAATACGCTCATCGTTCACCCACTCCATACGACTCGCGCTGAAAAGCAGGAGCACCTGGACGTGCCATCTCAAGCTCTCGACTATTTGCGCAACCTTCTCAAGATCGTCGGGCCCATCAACGCGGACTTCAGAACTGCCTTCCGGTTCCATTCAATACCCAGGTTTGGTCGGCGGTGGGGGCACAATACGCATGCAAACGACAGCGACTTGTCCGAAGGCGAGTTGAGCGGCGATGAAGAGCGACTCCGAGGCAAGATCTCCAACGAAGGCAGCTTATGGAGCCGTGGACAAGACTTCTGGTCCACCATCGGCTGGGCCTTTAACTGTAGTATCTTATACCCGCATCGATGGCGGTACTGGAAGGTCTGGCTAGAGTTTATGTTGGATGTGCTGGAAGCCGACTGGGCCGAGAGGGAACGCTGCGACAAAGAGGCCCATCGGTCAACAGGGGAAGACAGCGAAATGCCCCGAGCATCGCGTGATGAGGCCATAATCCTGATGTATATGGAGCAGCAGGACGGACGCACACAAGGCGGTATCAAGGGCATTCTGAAGGCCCTCTTTGCGGACGGAGGCGAAATATCCTCGTCTGCGTTTCGCGAGATATTCGACAAGGAACCCAAGGGACCCAGGAAGCAATCAACCAAGCGGAAGCGAGAAGAGGTACTTGATCTGGAGAAGGACAAATTTGGCGACTACTTTGAAGATGAATCTCTTTCTTCCGGCATATCAGAGCCGCCCACCCCCCAAAAGCCAAAGGATACAAGGAAATCCGGATCTGCCGGAGCATACCAGCCTGGGATGGTCGAGTCCATCACCCTCCGATTGCGATTATTCAAACTACTATCGGCTGCTACCTATGCAATGCGAAAGCGAGCTGATCTGGACCGCCTTTATGAGGGATACGCCGCTTCCATCAAGCTCTTGCCCCTGCAGACGTTTTCCCTCATTGTCAGTCAACGACCAAACGTGCTGATCCCCGAGGCGCACATCACAATCACCAAGGAATTATTCCATATCCTTTTACCAGCTTCTTACAAGAACCCTGCTAAAGTGGACCGGGAAGCCGACGCAGGAGGATTCCTCACGACACCGATGCTGGAGCATTGCTACATCCTCAATCCTGCAAATACGATCGCGATGGAAGACAACGCCAAGCTGTCACTGGTTGTTGAGAGCGCAATTCAGCTCCTTTGGTCGTGCGACATGCTGGAGTACAGCGGGGACCTTGTGGCGGCGGCGGAGAAGGGGATCATTGCTCGCGAGGCCAAGGCGAAAAAAAGACGGACAGGCAAAGTGAAAGGGGATGCAAGTGACGCTGTGGCGCAGAATGTCTTGAAGAATTCGGGACAAAGAATCAGGGTCCTGATGGAGGCTCTGAAATCGACGGGCGAAATGGAAGAGTGAATTATCATTTGCATTGGCATTGGCATTGGGTCCAATGACATGCATCTTGTAACATTACATACTACCCCTGTACATAGAACCGTCCATGCCGTAACGAATAATGACCATGCATGGGCCTTGGGTTCCTCCCTCGGCATTTTAATAATCAGACAACTTGCACCGGTTGTGTACAATAGAGTTACAGTCGGCCCAGGCCGAGATCTGGTGACGAACGACTGTTCTGTCGGCCGTTCAGCGTGAACCACTTCACGGCTTCTTCACGGCGGCCGGGTCCCAAGCAGTAGGCTGCCAGTTCTCGCCCGGCCCTTGTGCCTTCGCCGCCTTGGCCCAGGGGTCATCGCTCTGTTCCGTCTTGTCTGGCGTCGGCTTCTCGCGCCCAGCATCCTGCGGCGGCGCAGGGGCAGTCACTGACGCCAATCGCCGCGCCGTAGTCTCAGGTGCCTCCATGACCCGCGGCTTGGCCTCCCAGCGCGCATCAGCCTCGGCGGCGAGCACCTTGATCCGCGCCTGGCGCACCACGTCGTCCTGCTGCTCGTCGAGGGTCGGGGGGTCGCGGCGGGTGTACCGCAGCCATTGGTGCCACTGCGGGTTGACCTTGACCTGCGAGTAGTGCGTGGATCGCGGGTAGTTGACGATGCGGCGCCAGCGCTCGCCGGCTTCGGTGCCGCGCGTGAGGCGGAACTCCCAGTAGGTGTTGCCTTCGAGATCGTAGCCTGCGAGGGGAGAGCCATGTAAGTCGGGGGAACAGGTCACGGGTGACTTGCGGGCACGATGCTTACCCATCAAGAAGCGCTTCCGCCACGGTAGGCGGAGGGCCTTCCACTGGTACCATGCCTGCGCAACGGGTCCTATGCGGTTCGGGGCCATCTGGAGGTTTTCGGGGCGTTCGGTCGTCGTCGGGCGAGAGTTTCGGGAGGGGCGCTTGGGCTCGGCGTGATGAAGTCAAAGATTCTTGCCCGCCCACCACCAGCCACACTATTTTCCAGGGTGTGTGTATGTGTGCCACGCAGGCTGCTGCACTGCGCCACCCAAACACCAGCCACCCCAGTCCACGTCATGCGCCGTGGGGCTTGGTTTGCGGCCTTCTCGGCAGGACGTTCGTTAGGCGGGCGTGGGGCACGACGGACCGTACTTTGGCATTAGTCTACTTGTTCGTCGTAATACTCTCCTTTCCCATTAAACCTCTCCTCCGCCCATTCCTGGTTGCGATCGATTCAGATTCAGCAGCTTGACACGAGACACAGCCACGACCCGCCAGACCAGATCGGTTCCCGCTTAGGCAAAGGCAAAGCGCTAAAAATTGCGATCTAGGCGTTGCCTCCGTCTGATCCGCCGCATTCTTGCCAAGGCGTTGCAACAGCCCGCTTCTTGCGACAGCATTCCATCAACTGCCGACTTGCGCTTTCTGCGCAACAAGAACCCCCCCTTTCAACAACAGTCAGAGCTGAGAGGAGTCGCCAACGAGAACGAACTTCGACCAATTGCCAGCATAGCGAACCGACCGCTGCATCCAAGATGGCATCGGTGACGTCCCTCGACAAAGACTTGCGCAAGATGCGCCTCGAGAAATACACTCCTGCGGCTGCAAACGAAGCCCGATCGTGGGTCGAAGAGATCCTAGGGACACGGCTGCCATCTTCGGACCTTCTCGATGGCTTGAAAGATGGCGTCGCTCTTTGCAAGTACGTTCTCACCCTCGTCGCCGTGTTTTTGCCTCGGTTCTAACCCATGCTCGCAGACTAGTCAATCTCGCTCTTCCTCCCCCCGGTGTTAGATTCAAACAGTCCGCCATGCCCTTTGTTCAAATGGAAAACATCTCCCTGTTCGTGCGCGCCTGCCACTCTCCGCCGCTGAACCTTCACCAGCACGATACGTTCCTCACCGTCGACCTGTACGAGCAAAAGGATCCAGCGCAAGTGCTACAATGCTTAATAGCCTTCAGCCGAGCCGCTCATGCTGCGAACCCACAGAGCTTCCCCACGGCCATCGGAGGCCGGTCACGCTCCGATGCGCTGAGTCCGCAGGGAACCGGCCCCGCAACGCCCTCCGGGTCCCGCACCCGGGGAGCCTCCGTGACCAGCAATTCCTCATCGGCTTATGCTGCAGCTCTTCCCAACCGCACCGGGGATTCCCCATCTGGACGATGGAGCCCTACAAAGAGCCCTGCTAAGAGCCCTCAACCCAACGCTGGGTCGCCGAGGGCTGTGACTAGCTGGAGTAAGAGGGAGCACGAGGGCTCTACTTCGCCGGCTTGGAACATCGCCCAGTACGGATACTTGGGAGGAGCCAGTCAAGGGAATCTCGGCATCGCCTTTGGTGGACGACGACAAATCACGACCGCGAGCCCTCATGTCCCTAACCTGGCGGAGAAGGAGCGCCGTCGAAAGGAGCAAGAAGCGGAAGAGGAGCGACTTCGCCGCGAGGCCGAGGAGGAGGAACGCCGGAGGCTGGCCGAAGAGGAGCAAGCACGTCTGGAGGAGGAGCGTCGATGGGAGGCAGAGGCCCAACAGCTGCGCGAAAAGGAACGACAGCAGGTCGAGGAGGAAAAGCGGCGATGGGAGGAGGAAGAGCGCCAGTGGAAACTAACGGAGGAGATCCGGCGTAAGGAAGAAGCAGAGGCTGAGGCTCGCCTGGCCGAGGACCGGAGCCGAATACGAAGTAAGAGCGACGCCAAGCTGCGTGGACAGTTCCTAAGCCAGTACCGAGCAGAGGAAGCCACAACGCAGGACGGGGCCGCAGATGGATACAGGAGCCGAGTTGAGGAGCTTGAGAAAGAGTTGGAGCTCGCCCGGCAACGAGAGGCAGAGTATGAGCGAGAGCGTCAGGAGAGGCAGGGACGCCATGTCAAGGCCAGATCCCGATCCCGACCCAGGGCCCCTGAAAACAAGCCCAGGCCTAGATCCCGGAGCCGGTTGGCAAGCCCTCCAAGTCGGCAAGATTCGTGGTCCAGGTCTGATCGCGAGGTCCTGAGCACCAAGCTTCCCGAACAATGCGATGCTGAACAGCAAGGGGCTGTGATCCTTCCTCCGAGGTCTCCTCGTCCCCTCCCTGAACCGACCATCACCCAGCAGGTCAAGACACACCACACTGGCGGTCGTCCTCTTCCTCAGTCAAATACGGCTCAACCACTCAAGCCTCAGAACACTGGTGGGCGACCTCTTCCTGAACCAACCGTTCAGCAAATCAAGACTCATAACACGGGCGGTCGTCCCCTCCCCGATCCTACGGCTTACGTTTCCAAGCCCGCTGCGCCCAAGCCTGCGCTCAAGCCTTTCGCACCTAAGCCCGTCGTGGCGAGTCGCACCGATCGGTTTCTCGGAAGCAACCCGGCTCCTGCTCCGTTTGCCCCCCAGCAGACCTACTCTCGGGAGCTCGGCGCCACGGCAGAGCGCGACGCCGAGGACCAACGGCGTGCGCAGAGCCAGGCCAAGACCAAGGCCGGCGGCTGGGCGTCCAAGTCGCTGCTGGAGCGCGAGATGGAGATGGAGCGCCAGCGCCAGAAGGAGTGGGAGGATGCGCAGAAGGAGACTGCAGCCGCCGTCCGAGACACCGGCGGCGTGGACGGCATCGGCGGAGGCATCGGCGGGCGGTGGGACGTCGGCCAGTGGAGCGGCTTCACCGGCGGCGACAGCCAGAATAGGGGAGCCCAAGGCATCGGAGCCGGGCGGAGGCAGATCGCGGGGCCCAGGCCGTTGCCGGAGCCGAGGTGAAGCGCGGCGAACGGAGGCTTTGTCGGGACCCGGCAACAGTGTGCGGGATGCTGATGGGGAGGAGTTGAGAATTACAGTTAATAAACCTGAATGCGAACTTCCCGCTCAGTCCAAGCTCAGCCACGCCTCAGTCGGGGTTATGCATGAGCAAGTCTGCTTCGTATTGAGGCGATCTAGTCAATTATTTTGCTTGATTGGCTGCTCGATTAGCTGCTCGATTCGACGACATCTTTTCCACAGTTCATCGGCGCTTGTCAGGACCGTCCGTCACATTGGCTTCTGGGTTGCGAGGAGAGATAGACAGGTTTTAATAGAGGTGCCATTGGGTTCACGAGAATACCCCGTCGATCTCAGTTTGTACGTAGACTTGGAATAAGAAGACTAGAATAATATAGGCCCAGAATGGGTAAATTATCCAAATAGGTCACGTTGTGCCTCACTAGTAATGTCATCTTCGTATTACCTAGACCACCAAGCTTGCTGCGGATACCGCTATGTAAAGCGAAAGCAGATCATTTCACGCAAGGTGGCGTCCTTCCAAAAGCATCCTAACGTGTTTGTAAGTACAAGACAAGACATCCGGCTGGGGGCTGCACTTACTTCCGTTTGCGATAGTTCCCTGGCTATCCACCCAGTACTGTTGTCACACTTAGAAAGGCAACTCGGAAAGAGGATATAGACATGTTACCTACAGCACAGGGATCACCTGACGGGTGATGGTCTTGCGTGTTCATCCATGTATAGGCTTCATGCACTCGAACTTATTAAAAAAAAAAGGACGAACAAGTTTAGTTTGCTGCTGCATACCTATCCCAACAACCAGTGCACTTACGGCCATTGTTAAACGTGTGAACATAGTTGTTGGCAACCCACGTTCCGTCCGCGGCTTTTGCCCATGCATCGGTCCCGACAGCGAGCGATAGGGCTGCAACGAGGGTGGAAAGGGTTGAAGAAAAGTGCATGTTGTAAAGGTAATTGATTGTATGGAGCTGCTGATAGTGTTTTGATGAGAATGTGACCAAGGTGCTGTTTATCTGTGGGAGGCAACGTCATCTATACACGAGCCGGTTGTTTTGTTCCACCGTTGAAGCGAGACGAATAGCATAGTACGTTGGTCCAAAAACATCGTATGTACTGTACTAGTGCTGAGTCAAGGCCTTGTTGTAAGCATGACTGCATGGAGTCTTTACTTTGTTTAGGCGAGAGAATGGTAGTTATGTCAGTTGAATTCTTCAAGGAATCCTTCAATTCCAGATCTGAGTAACCTTGAATGCGAGCACAAAATCCGAAGGCGGCTGGGTGAGTACTGCGCCGCGCATGGGTGAATGGGAGTTAATCCTTGATGCATCTGAACCTCGCGGCGGAAATAGCTTTTCTTTGGCCGACCATCATATGAGCAGATGCATAAGCATATTTTGTTCGAGGATATGGTCTATTTTATTAGGAAGTATCTAAGAATGGATGGCATGTTTCATACAGCAGCCCATTCACAGGTCTTCTCAAAATAGACATCCAAGGCGACGACACCTCGCTTCTGGACCCCATGGGGGATCTACGAATACCTCGTACTCAAGGGTGATCCAACTCACCCGCTTATTGCCAGCGATTCATCACATGGGCTACGTTTAATTACGGTAGAACTTATGCATAGGTGGCTGAGTTGGCGATATCCCGGGTTGCTCATCAAAACTCAGGCTAAAAGTGACCCCTGGGGTTCTGGATTTCTCTGCCTTGCATGTCGGATGCTGATGGCTGCCCAACGGTAAGTGTGAGGAAACATCTATCTTCACGCTGAAAACCAAAAACTTTTTTGTCTATACTCCTCCGTGCCTTGATCAATGGGCCGACCCATTTCGCCATTTTTGTTTTAGTACATGCACACACATATCTACGCATGGTTCGTCCCGCTTGCCTTGGCCTCCTCGGCCGCCTCATCCCGACAGCGCTTGCACATACACCAACCGCCGAGACTCCCACGCGCCCACTCTCTTCGCTGCTGCACAGGTAGGCTCACGTCGCAGTAGTGGTTGAGGATCTCCTCGCCGCGCTTGATGCCCCCGGGACGGCCGCCTACGACACGTTCGCGCCGCGCCTCGAGGACCATGCGGCCGCCCCATTCCCAGGCGACGTTGGGGTCGCAGTCGTGATTCGCGAGACACCAGTACGGATGGACAGCGGCCACATCCGGGCGGCCGTCGCGCGTGCTCTTGCGCGCGGAGGCCGTGCCGCGGAACTTGGCGTAGAGGGTGTTGAGGGCCCAGAGGTCGCAGTCGGCGAGGGTGGCGTAGATGTCGATGTCCATCTTCTCGAGCACGTGGAGCGGCGTCTCGATGTTGTACTTGAAGGAGAAGGGGAGCGTCCATTCAGGCGGTGGGCCGGCGTTGGGCGAGACGTTGATGTCGTTGGAGCGGGTCGGGACGAAGTCGCCCCAGATGTACTTGACCTCGCGAACATCCAGAGGGTGGACTTCTTCGTGTGCCGCGATGGCCAAGACACGGGCGAGGAGCAAGAGGTAGAGTGTGTCATCTGCTTCGAAGGGGTCCGGATCTCTGGCGATGACGTCCACATCCTTCTCGCAGACGGCAGGGTGATAGCGCTCCTGGGCTCGATCAAAGCAGTACTGGGTGCAGAATACGGTATCGTAGCACTCGGGGCAACTGACGGCCTCGTTATCGCTTCCCAAGGCGGGCAAATCGCCGCTGCAGGCGTCGCAGAGTGTGTCCTTGAGGCGATTATTGGCAGTCAGGAGAGTGTACTCGGTAAGAACGACCTCGCCAGGTTCGATGTCCTCCTGGGCAAAGAGTCCCAACTGTTTGCAGGTGGGTATGATATCGTAGTCGTCCGTATCGCTTGCTCCCTCAAGGAGAACAGGCAGGGTGGCTACTTCAATAGCGCATTTTGGAGCTATGAGACGGAGCCCCGAATTCAGAGCCGCGAGAGCCTCGGGGGAGAAGCGGTCAGGCTCATGATCGTTCCAGGGATATATCTCGCGGCGGACGAGGCCATCATCGGGTAGATCGGTAGTGGTGATGTCAACATCGTCGCGACGGAGTCTTCGACGGGCGACAGTGCCGATGTTCTCCTTAGTGTTGAGTAGCTCTTGGTTGCTGGGAGATAACTGGAGACCGCGTTGGCAGAACTTGGCGGCACTTTTAAGAGATCCGCAGAGCAGAAGACCCATGGACAGGATCTGATATGCACGAACCGAAGCCAGGGTTGCGAGGCGGCTGGAAGCATCTTGGGCGGCTTCGACGTCGTCTTGGCGGCTCTGAGGCTCATCTACGGCGAGACTACCGTGGGCCAAGACATCCGGGAGGGGCACAGCAGAATACATCTGCAGGGATTCCAGAGCCTGCTCGTGATACTCGAAACCCTCGTTGAGGACTTCGTCGACAAGGAGAAGGGCACGGTAAGCATCGCTGGCGGCCAGGTCGGGATAGCCTAGATCTGAGTGGACGACGGCTCGGTCGAGATAGAGAATCAGGTCGTAGGGCAGGCTGATGAGGCCTTCGGTTAGCTGCGAGCGGCGATCAAGCAGCTGCTCATGGCGGGCGGTCTGATCCATTGCCGAGGACAGACGGCCGCAGACCACGACGATGGTGTTTGTTTGATACCGAGGATATAACGCAGAAGAGATCTGAGGACGAGACGAAGGGCGTGACGAAGCCAACTAGCCTTGGTCGATCTGGGACTGAGAGAGCCGAGAAGCGACCAAGACCAAGACCGAGTTGGATAGGGCTATACCGGCAGTCTAAGTGCTCCGGACGAGGGTCGGAAAGGGTCGACAGGGGTAGCCTCAGACGACGTTGACGGTGGCTGCGTGCTAAAATTGATGTCTGCTGTCAAGAGCGGTGACGCGGACGTTGAAGGATGCAGGCACATGTACTGTGAAGGCGGCTGTAAGCTTGAAGAGTAGGTAGGTAGCTAGTCTACTGTAGGGGCCTCCAACACGTGTACCGGTACGGCGGCGGATGCCTTAACGGACAAAGACGGGGACCCGGAGTGATACGCCGGGGAGGACGGGGGTCGATCTCGGTCTCGGGGAGAGGCGGGCAGAAGTCGCGAGAGGCGGCGCGCAGATGGGCTGAAAAAGGGAGAACAAGCCAAAGAGAGAGGGAGAAAGAGGGAGAGAGGAAAGGGAAAAGAGGCTACACTGGTATTGACCCCCCTTGTGGGCGTGTGCCCTGCGTGTGGTATGTACGGGCGGTATGGACGAAGTATTCGTATGGACGTGCTATGAAGGATGGACGCAACGTCGTGAGGCCGGGAGCAAGGCCCAGACTGAGGCCCGGAGGTGTGGCTCATGTATGACTTTGACAGACGACCAGGGGTTCTTTTTGGGACAACTTGGTACCGACGAGCCAAAAGAAGGATGCCCGTTGAAGCCAATGGAGAGAGAGTGGGGGCTGGGATGCACAACTGCCGAGTAGCAGTGGCAGAAAAGAGAGGTGAAGACTTGAACCCAAAGAGCCCAGAGGCGAGAAGTGAGAGAGGTGAGGCGGGATGCGCGGGCGGAGCGGCGGTGTTTCGGGATGTTTCTGGTGTTGGCGTTGGCGTTGGCGTTAATTAGTGTATATGTGTGTGTGTGTGATTTTGTTAGTTGTGAGTTGTGAGTTGTGTGATGGTTCCGTGTCTTTGTGTCTTGCCGCCTTGTCCTGTCCCGTCCCGTCCCGTCCTGGCTGCATTATCAAGGATAATAAAAAGTCTGCAACTACTTCGGGGCTTCACTTTATAAAGAGCGGACTAAAATATTCAGACTAAGTACTGGGCATGTACTTTCACAAACAAACCCCGTAGCCCAATTGCAGCTTTGCAAGGCGAGGTGTTTGAAATTCTGGTTTTGATTTTCCGGGGGCCAGCTAAGAAATCTGCTTCACCTCCACGTGTGAAGGCAGAGGGGAGGCTAAGTTAGCTAGGCAGGATTAGGCCAAAAGAAAAAAAGAAGGAGAAAATTGAAAGGAAAAAGAAGGGAAGGGAAGAAAAGAAGAAGAAGAAAAAAGGAATTTACATATCCATCCACCCCGCCCTCCTGGCCGATCTTGTTGAACGTAGCGAAGGCGGGTCTGGTCGTTTTTCTATTTTGAAATCCCAGGGCCCAGACTCCCCGCCGAACCACGTTGACATCTCGCCGAGGCTTGTCGTACTTTCTGAAGATGCCGTCGTCTAATGGTTCAGGCAGACTTGTGCGAATGAATGGTGCGGACATGATGTTCCCGCCCGCAGGCGCTAGCAATGATTAACTTAGTTCGTGTCCATGTATCATCGTCGAGACGGCTTTCCGCCCGCACAGCAACGGCACATGCGCGCACACGCACTTGAACGCACCAGCATGTGCGCCTAGAGTGCCCACCGCTCTGCGTCCGTCTCGGGGCTGGCTGCTCCAATTGGGTCAGTCTGTCCGAACACATGCAGGCACAACAGCGAAGCAACGAGAGGGAGCTCGCTAGGCGTCAACTCTTACCGAGTGTGACCGAGAGAGAGGAGGCATCGTCGACGACCAGACAGGCATGGTTAGTTGTGGTATATAAATGATCTGGTCCGGGAAGTAGGAGCACCGCTTGTAGGCAATCATGGTACGAAGGTGACGTGACACGCCATGGCGCAGAAGGGCAGGGTGCGCACCGCAGCACAGCATCTGGCGGACGGAAGGATTAGCCGCAGAACCAGAGAAGGTAAAAGACACGACAGGTCACCGCTTGACAGACATAGGCCACAAGGCAGCCGTTGGGGCGAGGGCAGAAGAATTGTTGGCGGCCGTCCATGCGATATCGAAAGAGAAAAGTGGGAGAGTGTGGGAGAGCTCCAGGTGGGAACGGAGGGGTCACCATGGTGGGGTTGCGGGAGGAGGGGTAAATGCCGGCCGACCTGGGCTGGGACCATCCATGGATGCCAACGCCCAATCCCACTGTCCCAGAGG
This sequence comes from Neonectria magnoliae, assembly GCA_037954305.1. NCBI lineage: Eukaryota > Fungi > Ascomycota > Sordariomycetes > Hypocreales > Nectriaceae > Neonectria > Neonectria magnoliae. The sequence continues at coordinate 344,889 of JAZAVK010000003.1, forward strand.
GCTGGCCATCCACTGAAGACCCCGGCCTCCGTCCACTGGAACCCCCTCCACCCAACTGAAAGCCCCTCGATGAGGTACCTAACTTACCCAAAGGCACTCCACCAGGTCCCCGCCCGAAAGGAACCTGGCCTAGACTCTAGGTACCTGATACCCGACCCCACTACGTCATGACGTCGGTCGTCGGGGCGCTTGTTGGTGTTGCCTTGGTGGTGCCAGTGGAGCGGAGCCCTCACAAGCCCGCCCCCGACATGAAGCACCACCACCGGGTGGTTCACCACCCACTTTTGACAGTTGAGACAATTCCAACAGGTTCGAGATTAGATTGAAATGATAACCTCGGGCGTCTCTCAACTATTTTGCTTCCTTGATGTATACATAATGTCCTGCCGTAGATGGATAAGCCAAGCAATCGTACCTTGGGTACCGTGAGGTGGGAACGCCGTCTTTGCTGCATGCACGCACACACATATGGACACACACACTTCACACAACTTTGCTATCTACAGATTTATTTAGCATCTCGAGATCCAAGGTAACCACACCGTACCTACCTTAGCCTTCGGCCCGGGCACATCCTTCCTTGCCTCCAGTAGATGACTTCCAATGCATGTCATGATTATACCATCGTCTGCTAAGAAACCTTGCTCCAGCGGGCGTCCGGGAGACCTCGAAAAAAGAAAACAAGGGGCAGAAGAACCTGATTGGCAGGAGGAAAAAAGCAATCAACCTTCTTTTTTGCCTTGTTCGGGATCCAACCACGCGCACGGGAACATGAGACCTTGGCACACACCTCGCGCGCACGCACGCAAGCACGCACGCGCACGTCTGCACGCCTACACCCGAGAGCACGCACGCCACTGCGCTCATCATTCTTACGCTGGTTGCACAGCCTTGCGTTGTCAACAAGTGCTTTGAAAGCCCTGGGGCCATATATCATCTATGGGAATCCGCACCGAGTATTATTGGATCGGCCACCGGCTTTCCACTCTCCGTTCTATCTGTCCTCTATACACCTGCCTCAGGTACTTACCTCCCTACAGACTACAGCTAGTCTTCTCAACTCCCTGGATCCTCTTCTGGGTCCTCTTCTGGATCCTCTTCTGGGTCCTCTTCTCGGCTCTCTTCCCTGCCGGGCGAACAATTACCGACCATTAGGAGTGGCTTGTCATTCATTACAAAGGTGGCCTAGCCCAGCCTAAAAAGAAGGAAATTCCGCTTCCAAGGTACCTAGACCCAGCCTATCGTCACCTTACGTGCTTCGTACCCCTCCAAAAGTCGAAACCCCGCCCCCTCCATCCCAAATCCCAAATCCATCCCGTTCCGTCCCAAAATCTATCTCATCTCAAATCTCTATCTCTACCTCCCTCCTCTGATCTCTACCTTTTTTCTCTCTCTACTTCTACCTCTACTTCTGCCGCTACCTTCCTATCCCATCTTCATACTTTCCCACCCCCTTCTTCCACCGCGAGCCACTCCTTCCCTTTCCTCATCTCACGCCCCCCCTCCGTCCTCGATCTATTCCATCCCCCACAACCCACATCTCCCTCACAACCTCACAACCAACCTCATAACCTCCCTCACAAGCCACAAACCACCGCCACAATGGGCAAAACTCAACCCAACCTCTACGCCTTCCCCGGTGTCGACGCCCTCGCCCCGGCTCTCCGCTCCTACATCATCCAGAGCCAAGCCGCCGGCATCGCCCGCCACGGCGCCTTCAAGATCGCCGTCTCCGGAGGCTCGCTGCCCAAGACGCTCGCCCAAGCCCTCCTCGCACCCGCCCAGGGCTCCGAAGACCGCGTCGACTTCGCCCACTGGGAGATCTTCTTCGCCGACGAGCGCGCCGTGCCCCTCGACCACGCCGACTCCAACTACGCTCTCCTGAAGGCTGAGCTGCTGGACAAGATCCCCGCCGACCAGAAGCCTACCGTCCACGCCATCGACGTCGCCCACCTCGACGACCTCCAGGAGCTTGCCGACCAGTACGAGCAAGTCCTCGTCGCCAGCTTCGCCTCCCGCGACTCGGTCCGCCTCCCCATCTTCGACCTTCTCCTCCTCGGCTGCGGCCCCGACGGCCACACCTGCTCCCTCTTCCCCGGCCACCCCCTCCTCCGCGAGACCAGCGCCTGGGTCGCTCCTATTGACGACTCCCCCAAGCCCCCCCCGAAGCGCATCACTCTCACCCTCCCCGTTGTCAATCACGCCGTCCGCGTCGCCTTTGTCGCCACCGGCGCTGGCAAGAAGGACATCATGAAGCAGATATTTGACCAGAATGACGGCCTCCCCTGCGCCCTCGTTAACGAAGGCACCGGCGAGCGCTGTAGCTGGTTCGTTGACGAGCCCGCCGTCGAAGGCGTTACCTTTCCCCGACGAGCTTTCCTGTGAAGCATCCTCCTTACTCAGACTTTTATCCAGTCAAGAGAATCACTTGCGCCGGAATAAGTGCTGCCTTTTCATGGGACAGAAAATGGGGACATTGGCGCGGGGTGGATGGACCACCACTGCGGCGGCGGAACTACCTCCCCCACTGCTTCGATGCAGATTCCGACAGCGCTCATGAAATCGTGCGCCTTTGCCTTTGTCTTTGACGGAACATAGAGATAGGACGGATTCTTGTTGCTGCTTTTACTGTTGTTTGCTGCTCAGTACCCCTTGTTCCCCCGACCCGAGCTTGATGACTATTTATGCGGAAACCATTTAGAGGGCGTTGTGAAGCGGGGATATTTCTGCTCAACCGCCGAAGTCATCACACACACACACACACACATACATACACACACACACTCTCTCTCTCGCGCGCGCGCGCGCACGCACTCACACCCACACACAGACACACGGACACAGCAGAGCCTACGCGCAGTTCCCAGATGAGCCGGGCCAGTCCAGGCTGGGCCACAGCCAAAACCACCAACGGTATGGCGTCTCCCGGGAGGACGGATACATGGCTAGAGCCTCAAACTACCATGGCGCGCGCAAGCCACATCCATCACGCGCATCGCACATCGCACATCGCACATCCGTGATCACACATCACACCCAGCTGTTCGGGTCGGTGCACCTGGAGTAAAGATGATGGTGTCTTGACCCTCTGCCCCTCTGCCCAGCCCTGGCCGGCTCTCCGGGCCACATGATGGAACCCCCGGCGGCTTGGGGGATATATCCTAAACCACCCCTCGGGTATAGAATCGGACGGCGCCCTGTTGCGTCCCAAGTCCCCAGCTCCTCTCCTCCCACCCCCCAGCTTCCGTGCTTCCGTGCTTCCGGGGCTGCGTCTGCGTCTGCGTCTACGACTTGGTCGGCGTCCATGTCAGTCAGTGTGGACGGGTGTGCGTGAGTGGATTGCATTGGATTGGATTGCATTTGCCCATGGGCGACAAGCCCGTGGCATAGGGCCATGCGCGGCTGACCGCGTTGAGCAGAGGACGGAATGGGTGACCGGACAAGTATTGCTTGTCTTTGTTTGGAGAATGAGGCATCCCAACATCCCGGTCGGGCTGCGTCTGCGTGGTCGTGCCATGATGCGGCGCTGCGCTGCGGAGGGACGAAATGTGAGCCTCATTGGGAAGTACGTCGCGATGGCCTGGGCCCGCCCGAGCACTGCGCGGTGGTGGTGGACGGATATAACCTCAACGGCTCACGCGCCAGCAGCCGCGCGTGTGTTCCTAGGATCTTCACCCTCTCCCAAGTCCGGACAAAGACGAGGACAAAGACAGAGACAGGACCGGACAAGGCGAGACGAGACGAGACGAGACGAGACGAGACGAGACAAGACAAGACAAGAAAAGGCTGGTGGACGCGCGGGTTTATACGCCTCCGGACAGATACCCAGTTGTCTCTTGTTTTGTACTTGGGACTTGCTGTATCTTGCGCCGTTGCTATTATCATCGTCCAGGCTGTCATCGCCCACGTTGTCGCTATCGCCGTCGTCACCGTCCTTGGCTAGGTATCCAGAGTTGGCCTCTTCCTCGTCCTACTACAACTATTACTACTACTATTCCTCTTCATCCTTCTTTGCCTCTTCTACATACTTGGACCGCCGCCGCATCCTTTGCATGAATAACATCCGCCGTATACACCACCACCACCACCACTACTACTACTACTACTACGATCACCTCCTCCTCCTCCCTACTACAGACCTCCTCGTCATGAACACACAAACACCACTTCTACCTCATCACCTCCTCCCTCGACGGCCGTCTACTTCTGAGCCCCGAGACCCTGACCCTCCACCTACTCCCCCGGGAGGGCCCCGCGTACCTCCTCCGCAGCCAAACCCGCCACCGTCTCCGCCGCACACGTTCTCGCTGGATCAACATCTCGACGCCTCAGCCTGGCCGTCGAGGGATCCCCAGACGCCACACTGCGTACCAGACTTCGCCCAGCTCCCCGGGGCGGTACCGGCAGCAACCAGGGCCCTTCTACTCTTGCCACAAGCCCCTGACTCCGCCGCCCGGAGACTTTGGGTTCTCTGAGTGGATGGAGAAAGAGGCGGAGAGGGAGGGATGTAAGGAGGATCTGAGAAGCTAGGGACGTTGAAGGGGAGGGGTAGGGATGAAAGTGCAACGCCAAACTTGGCGGCCAACGCTTTGTCCCGTCAGTGATCACCCTGTCGGTGTCACTGTTTCAGCAGCGCATTTACCCTTTCCCATGGCCTCTCTTTTCCTTTCTTTTTTTGCGCTTCCACTTCCACGTCCGCTTCGATTCCCACGTCCCTGTGCCCCCCGTCCACGGCCGGCCAGCCATCCATCCATCCACCCATGCCCATGTTTCCCGTGGGGCGATCACGCCAGGGTTCGACGATGGGATGGCGCCCTCTCCGTGCCTCCCTCGGCCCAAACGAGGGTGGGATACGACAGCGGATCGAGCCTGTGATTGCGAGATCTGCGTGATTGGGGGGATTGGTGACGGGATAGTGATGGAACTTGCGGGGGGGCCTTGGGCGTCAGTCCAGAGCCCTGCAAGCGCAAACCCCGGGCTACGGGCTACGGGGGCTGCGGTCTGTCCCCCTGTAGCGCCAATTATCGGGTGTTTTATAAGCTGGTTGGGCGAAGCTGGGGGGTCTCTGGGCCCCGGGAGGGGAGGAGGACAGAGAGGGGTTGTGTGGGAGTTTGTTTGTCTGTTTGTTTGTCATTTCTGGGCTGGGCTGAGCTTGTCGTCATCTTCATCATCATCATCATCGGTACACGGATGGAGAGGTTTTCTTTTCTTTCTTTTCTCCTTCTATCCATTTTCCTACACGCATATACTACTAACCTGCGTACGGACCTCGGCTTAGGACATGGCGACTTGTTCTTCTTATCCACCTTCATCTGCCACGGCGGTGGACCGCGGCTTTCAGCTTTCGGCGGTGGGGGAGGGGCCGGTTTCCTAAGGTCGGATAGGATGATTGACATTATGTACAGTACAGTACGTACGGATTGGCGTACGGATGTTATTCGACAGAGGACTCTCCGCTGTGTCACAATAGCCAGGGAAGGTCCAAACTCTACCCCATGCCTTGTGCCATCCATGCCGTGTCTTGATCATCTCGCAGACAGACCAAACATCACTCCACGATGACACAGACAGATAGACGACTGTTCATACATCCAGCTAAACCACGCCCAACCCACCCCTATTTACCGCTCTCCATTACCGAGTCCAAACCTCACCTCGGTCTGTCTACCACGATGCTCCCCCACAAACCATCCCCTCTCTCTTTCCTTACCCTAGACCCAAGATGGGCTCCGTCCGGGAAGCCTTGTCCAACGCAATGTCTCCCCACCGCCGCTTTGACGCATGTTGCTTGAATCATGATGGGCTCTGCTGAGGTGTCTTCCACCAGTCAGTTCGCCGCTTATCCACGGGTCTCGCTCGGTCTTGGTTTTGGTGTTTGAGGCCCCCCCCCCCTTCCCCCACCTCCGTGCCGTGTTCCATCCGGACTGGGTTCCGGTGACGACCTCTCGAAGCCTTTTTCTTGCCTGCGCCTGCGGGCCACTTCTCGGAAGACGTCATCTCGGACGGTGTCGTTGGAGCAGCCGCGCACTGAGTCAAGCCTGGAGAGTCAGTGGAGGTCCGAATCCGACGACATCTGGTGTTTCCAAGTGCACGGACAGCTACGAGTGAGACGGATAGAGGATGGTTAGTTGCTGCTGGACGAACAAGTTCGACACTCAAGTATGACATCCTAAACAGTTGCTGGCTACTTCAAAACAGATGCTATCTTATACGCCGAGTTGACCAACACAAAGCACAATGAACCCATTAGTTGTGCGAACCCCAAACGCCCACCCTCAATGCCTCTAGTCATCTACAACAACGCCATGCCGGCTCCCAGACCCACAATGCCCAGTGCTGCGCCGGCAACGTGTCCCGTGGCCCTGGCGGCGGCCATGCCCGTGCTGGACCTGGAGGTAAAGGTCGACGAGGACGTGGCCTTGGCCGAGGCCTTGCGTTTTGGGGTGGGGGTAGGAGCTGTTTCGGGCGTCGTCGTGATCGGGCAGGCAGAGGTGCAGGGGATGGCCGACGTGAAGGGCTGCTCTTCGACTTTGCTCACGGGGAAGACTTGGACCTGGGACTGAGCCGTGGGGACGGGCAACTCTACGGCATCGTCTGGGTTCAGAGGACCCGAGATGACGTGCATGATGCCGTTGGCGAGGAGGAGATCGGCCTGCTGGATCTGCGCCGAGTTGATGTACAGCCCGCTGCCGAGCTCGTGGACCGTGATCGTCTTCGCCTGGCCCGACGCGTCCTTGCTCAGCGTGTCCATCACGGTGTTGTTGGTGAGGGCAGACGACGCCAGGACCTTGTTGGGGACGATGTGGTAGCCCATGACATCGGCCAGCTCGTCGGCGGAGAGGTCGTCCAGGCTGCCACCTACGTACCGGAACGACCTGTCTGAGGGAGCAAAGACGGTGATGTTCTTGCGGTCCGCCAGCTTAGGCATGAGGTGCGTCTCGAACAAGGCTCCCAGAAAAGAGTCCACCTGAAATGCCATGGCCGTCTCCCTCAGGCGCTGGGGAGGAGTGAGCAAGTTGCCGACGATGTGAATGAGACCGCCCTTGAACGGGATGTCGTTGTCCACGAGGATGACACGGTTGCCCGCGCCTGTAATGAAGACGATCTGATCAGACTGCTTGGAGATGAGGATGTTCTGGCCGGAGGTAACATTCGTGAACTTGGCGTCTGTCATGAGCGTCGACCTGATGTACGTCGGCCCCGCGTCCAACTCTTCCGTATTGACGGTGCCCTGAAGGATGTGATACTGGATCAGAGGGATCGTGACGTCTTTGTTCTTGGGGTCCCATATGTCCTTCAGCGAGGTGAAAGGGATTTGCTTAAAGGCGTCGTCATTGGGGGCGACGATCTAGCAGAAATTAGCATGAGATTTCATAGCATACATTTGCGTCGGTGCTGAGATTCGACCAAGCAAGGAGAGCGTAGTCGGCAAAAGAATGACTTGTATTGGAGTGGGAAGGGGAACTCACCGTAGCTCCATCATAGCTTGGCAATTCGAGCAAGATCTCGGGGTATTTCTGCTTAGGCGTCAGCAATGCGTTTCACAACACGAAGCCACTAGCAATGGCATACCTTGATCAACTTGGTAAAGGTACTGAGAGTCTTGTACTGGGACAAGACAGTTCCCAGGTCCTGTTTGTCTCCGTCTTCAGCCACAATGGACGTCACCATCCCCACGAGGCTGATGAAGACACCCGAGAATCGCATGGTTTGAAAACAAAGTCCAAATAAATCAACAAATCTGTGTTTCCGGATCGAACAAATGAGTGTCGGAGCCAATGTAAGCCAGATCAATGATTGGACTAATGCTGCTCAAGCTGAAGAGTTCTCACTATCGCCAGAGACAGGGGAGAACAATACGAAGCCGTTCGACTGGAGTAAAAAAAAAAGTCCTCTCCAAACCGAGGGTAAGACCGAGAATAAGCGTCGGCATGGAAGGAACGTTAAAGATACAACCACTTGTTCTAAGTGAAAGCAAGAGACTGTGGAAAGCTGAGCGATGCTCAATGCAAGACGAGGCTGTCGAAGCGGATGGGAAATGAAGGGACCTGAAAGTGTCAAAACACCGAGTGATAGGGGAACTCACCTGTAGATACGCATTCTCGTGAAGCATGCCCCGCGAAGTGACCGGGGCACTAACAGCTGGAGTTACTTGGAGGTGTGGCTGACCTACTGAGCACCCCAATTCAGATCCGGGGAACGATGGACGAATGACCTGTCCACGGCCTGCCGGTGAAGCCTGTCAGGCTCTGAAAAGGCTCGAAAAGTGCCCATGAAACGAGCATAGCGTGTCAGTCCCGTCCGCCTCGAGCCTGATCGAAGGGCCGGGCCAAGCCTCCGTCTCCATTGGACCACCTTTGGTGTCGTCCTTTGGGATCTATAGATCGGCGGAGCTTCCGAAACACAAACCCTGAACCCTGCTAGCTGTAGCACTAACCATGTGTGACCAGGGTTCGCAGCGCCGGATTGGGGGCGAGCACGAGCCGCACCCAGCATGTCTTGAACGACAAGTCCCTTTGGCGCTGTCTCTCGTTAACCTTGAAGCCTCGACTGCCTTTTCTACCAGCCGTCAAGACATTTAATATCGGCTGTCCGGGCTAAAGTGGTGCTGGAGGTTTCGGTGGCAGCTTTACGCTAAGGCTCGCGCTCGAGTAAGGTGTCGGGCCCTAATATCATGCAGTTGTTGGTTCCTCGAAACAATGAGAACAATCCGGGCCTGTCACTTGTCAAGAACATCACCGTCAGATATTTTAATCCGAGACGGATGCAATTTGTTTGCTGGGTCTGATCCAACAGTAGAGACCCCGTCTCTGGACTCCACTGTAAAGAGAAGGGAATGATATCGTTGCCGGCTTCATATGAATCTGAATTATCAGGCAACCCATGTTTTGATGATGGCTAAGCCTGTCCGAGTAGGAGATGGTGTTGATGTTGGATATATCGACGAAATCATTCCAGGACCGGAAGCGTCTGAGTAGAGGTGTCTACCCACCACAACTTGAGGCCCGTGGCGGTCGAGGCGGACCTGGAGAGTAGCCGGGCATGTGGGAATAGGTATGCAACTGGTCGCCCACATGGCAACCGCTCATCGGACGGGAATATTATCCATTTTGGCCTGGAAGAGGCCTCAGAGAGACCGCAAAGGACGGGTACTTGTCGGGTAAGACACATTCCTATTGCTCCAGCATTGCGGGCCCATTCCAAGTTTCCAGTCGACCACGTTTTTGGATCAAGAGGTATTGACTCAGATCTAGGCCTTCCCGAGACATCCATCAGCCTGCACTGAAATCACAGTATCAGTTCGGAGAATGCCTAGGCTGCGCAGGTACCCGGGCTGGGCTTTAATATGAATGGCCTAGGCCAAACTCCTCTCTCACGAGATTGGTTGCTTCCGGGGCCTGATGTAGTTTATCATCGAGATCTTGTGCAGATATGTGCCTCGGATCTTGGGGACCATCAGTTAGTGGTCTGTTTTTGTTGCCTTTTCTCGTGCTTCATCCAATGGCTCGTACCGTGACGTGCGAGCCTCTCACCTTTGAGTGGAAAGGTTGGGGAACGATTATTTTAATTGATCAACGACAAGGCTTGGCTTGGAAACACGAACGTCAACCAGATATATGCTTTGTGTCTGGTATGGATCCAGAATCTCGGCAGAGCCGAGTTTATTGACTGAACGCATGTGGAAAACCAAGGGGACAAGATTGTTCTTCGAGAGTGTTGCACCGGCATCAAATTGTCGCAATGAAAAGCGTGTAAATACCATATATGGTATACAGTGTTGATGATTCTGGCTAGGACTCTGATTGTGGCAGAAAGACGCTGTCCGAAGGCAATGATTGCTGTCTCGTTGATTCAAGTTAAAGTGAAGTTGTCAAGAATATAGAAGTCGGGGAAAACGGGCGGACTATCATCGGCAGAGTCTTGATGAAGGGGCCACGCGGTGGCTGCTAGGACTCTGTTTGAGTCGACGGCATGGATAACATGGATTTCGGATATTTGATCAGGACCCCAACTCATAAGGGTCTGATTGCCTCATGGGAGTCTGGGCGATTACCATGAAGTCGCTATGGCTCAAGGTTTCTTGCATAGTGATGCGCTGCTCGACGAGGATGTTTATTGAGCAAGGGGTTGGCCTAACACGGGGTGCGAAGCACGAGTGGTGTGCACTTAACAACCAGACATGCGACCAGGGGACTGAGGCGCTGAAGACTAAAGTCGGTCGTGGGGAGAGCATCTTGGGCAGTCATGACTCCCATCACAGTAGCTTCAGTCGCCGCTTTTGTCATAGGTATGCCTCAGACATCGGATCTCGCGAGCCAGATGGATTGCTCATGCTGTTGCGAAGTGGCGAGCTAGAGGCTCGATGAGGATGCTATCAATCTCGTTAGCCCTACCAATAATAGCCTGAGGATCCCACTAGATTTGGGCACCAGCAGTGGCCTGGATGAGATGTGGGATAGATCACCTCAAGCAGTGATTTGTCACTCGCCCATAGTCTGCAACGAGCTTACGTCCATCAGTTGCATCATTTCGGACTGGCCAGGGGAATCTTGGCCATCTTGAGTCTGACAAGGCTTGTTGGAATGGGGCTGGAACACTCGACAGCCGCAATACGCACGCCAAGCGGAACTCTGCTGAGAGGCGTCGCGACTCTTGGCCGCTGGTAGCTGCTCAGGACCGAGACTGCTCTGGGAGCGTGGGGGAGACGGAGAATGAAGATTGGAGATGAGGCGCTGGAATGGACTGGAATGAAGAAGTCGAGAGCCGGCTTCCTGGATGCCGAGCATGTCAGTTAGCCGCTTGTAGACACAGTGCTGATTGATCGGGTCGTGCACGGTTCTCGCGGTCCCCGAGCCCGCTGAGGTGGATCTGGCGTAGCAGGCTGTGGGGACATACCGCAACGGAAACAGGACGGTTGCCGGGGGCGGTGCGTACTGTGTAGACCCACTGCTCCGTCTCACTGTGCAAGCAGCCGCCATTGCCGTCCCCGGTCGAGGTGCTTCCGGAGGCATTTGCCTCAGCGACTTTCCGGGTTCGTTTATGCTATGCGCACTGGGTCCAGTCGGTTGTGTTCGTACTTGTTGCTGAGTGTGAGGCTTAACATGGTTTCCTTTTCAGTTGCTTCACCCTCGTATTCTTTAACTGGATTGGTTCTCATTGCTTGCTCTGTTGTATCACATCCGCCACGACACACCGGCCAACTCAACCCAGCCAGGTCTGCCTATCATCGCTTGTATTGAGCTGTACCGGATCTACTGGAATTGAACTTAATCTCCGTGCTGGTAAAGCAGCCAAAGGACCAGCACCGTTCGACACTAGCTGGACGAGGCCACTCCCTCTAAGCCGGCACCCTTACGAACTACCACTTGGCCGTTCCCTACTTCAGCTTCCGTTGATATCTACTCCCTCCTCTTTTCCACTTCAGATTATTTCTCCGTCATCATCATATCCCACTTCACTATGGGCAAGCGCGATTCATACATGCCCAAGATGGAGGAAGGCTCTGGTTCGAGCAGCAACTCGCCCGACATCTCCCCTGTTCGTTCCCGCTCTCCTGTGTCAGAAGCCCTTGCACGGCTAGAGAAGTCATCGAGAGATTCAGTATCTGTCAACGACGGAGCTGTGAACTCTCAGATCGGCGTCATCCCTACATCGCGACCACCATCGAGCTTCGGATCATCCAAGTCCAACACTACCGCCGCGATACGGCCCAGCGCACCAGTGCAGGCCTACTTCCACTCAAGAAGAGTCAAGCCTGGCGAGATTGAGAAGACTTGGCTCGACAAAACTGACCCCAAGGAGAAATGGGTCACGATCTTACCCATCATGGCCATTGGCATCGGCCTCCTACTCTCTGGGTTCCTCATCTGGGACGGACTAAGAAGTGTCGTTCATCACAAATACTGCCCTGTCATGGACGAAACCTTTGACTCCGATCTTGACCCCACCATCTGGACTAAGGAGGTTGAACTGGGCGGCTATGGGTATGTCTTGCACACTCTGCCATCCTCATCGACTTTACTGACTCCCGCAGCAACGGCGAGTTCCAGCAGACGACAGGTGGAAACGATAACGTTTACGTAGAAAACGGTCAACTTGTCATCAAAGCAACTCTCCAGGACGCAAACTTGATGGAGAAGAACAACGTCATAAACCTCCTCAAAGACGGCACCTGCACTTCCAAGAGCTTCAAGCACTGCGTGGCTGCGACCAACACCACTGCAGGAAACGCCAGCGTCGTGCCCCCGACAAAGTCTGGCCGCGTCAACACCAAGAAGGGAGCTAGCATTACGTACGGACGAGTCGAGGTGACTGCGAAACTCCCCGAAGGCGATTGGCTATGGCCTGCCATCTGGATGTTGCCCGTCGACAACGCGTATGGCTCCTGGCCTCGTTCGGGAGAGATCGATATTGTCGAGTCTCGAGGAAACAACTACACCTACGCTCAGGGAGGAAACAACATCGTCTCTTCCGCTCTGCACTGGGGCCCCAACCCAGCCAACGATGCCTGGTACAAGACCAACAAAAAGCGACAGGCCCTGCACACCACCTACAGCGCCGGTTTCAACACATTTGGTATGGAGTGGTCTCAAAAGTACTTCTTCACTTTCATCAACAACCGTCTACTCCAGATCACGTACACCAACTTTAATAAGCCCATGTGGAAGCGTGGCGGCTTCCCCGACGTAGAGACCAACGGCACCCGCCTGGTCGACCCTTGGACCCCGACGGGAGAGAACAACGCGCCCTTCAACAAAGCCTTTTATCTGGTCATGAACATTGCTGTCGGTGGTACCAACGGCTGGTTCGAGGACCTCAAGTCTGGCAAGCCGTGGGTGGACGACTCGCCGTCGGCCAAGAAGGACTTTTGGGCGGCTCGCGATGAGTGGTACCCTACGTGGAAGTCGCCGACGCTTGAGGTTTCTCGGGTCGTTATGTTGCAGCAATGCGACGGTGACGAAGGACTGTAATAAATTGATTCTAGTAACATTCGTGTATTCTTTGCTAGCTACTTTGGAAGAATTATAGATACGATACATGGGAGGAGAAACGGGTTGGATAGTAGGCATTCTGGTCAGGGATCTCATGAGAAGTGCCAGACTGCCATTGGATAGGCAGATATGTATTTTGTTGTCAATCTCGGGGTTTTCATGTGTCATAGGCCCTAATTTGCTGTTAATTCTCCTACAATTCAAATGTAGTGTACTAAACAAATAAAAAAGTCCCTTGTTAGCGGCTCACAGCAGTTAGGCTGATCACGGCCGATACATGGATTAGCCAGGCCCGTCACCCAACTTGTCAGGCGATATCAGCACCCTGTGTTACGCTACTGACTATCTACGTCACAGTCATGAACCCCACGGCCATAACACCGGAACTCCTTTCTCCCATTCGGTGATTTTCCCATAAACTTTTCATTATCTCACATTTGTAGGGGGTGGCCATGATGCATCGGGGTGGCGGTAGACGGATGGCTGGAAGTTAATAAGTGAATGATCGGTTGGGCACCTTACCTCTTACCAGCAGCTCGTTATGGACGTCTCAGGAGAGAAACAAGCGTAACGGACTGGAACACCTTTCCCTATGCTTTCACCCGTCGTGCTTGGCCCTGGACTAGGCACCGCATGCTACGAGGTAGGCTAGTGATGAGTTTCCCGAAGCTTCCGGGTAAGTGGGAGCTGGACCGCACAGATGGAGTTTTCAGCCAGGTTAAAGGACCAGGACCTTAGGGTTTAAATCATTGTGAAAAATTGTGTGGCAACTTGATTTGTAGAATTCAAGTAAGGATGACTGTTATGACACATAGATATAAGGTGTTGCAGACGAGATATTTACTATGCCTCCCTTGCACTGAGAAATGTTGGACTTAAAACAGGCTCGCAGCAAGAAAACAACGTCAAGATTTATTCTCGTGAATAGCTACAGTTCGCTCTAAGTTATTTTCCTCCACCTGAACAGCTCAAAAGTATAAAATCGTAAGCACCTAAAGAAAACCACAGCGAATTCCTATCATGGAAAGCTCGCAACGGCTCGCATTCGCATGCACGAAGCAAGGATACGGGCGTCGACAGCCAGGACCCGCTGTCCAAGCCCCCGGCAGCACCGAGGCCACCAAGCCGCAGAGCCACGGGCGCCGTTTTAGCCATTATTACTCACGTCCATGTGCGATTATTCTGGCGATGGGAGCCCTCACCCGCGGGAGCGCACATCGTGGCGTTTGGCTGTGTTCATGAGCCTGATAGTCGGGATCCACGACGCTGGCCACAGGATCGTAGCCATGGCTGAGGGAGTGGGACCCCTGAACCGGAGGCGCCGCGGTTTTGTGTTAACGAGGAAAAGGCCAAACGATATTTCAGTGGTTACTCATCTTGGCTTGATGACGAAGCCTTTGTCTGGATATCTTGGCGTGGCATGCTAATTGTGACACTGGGCATTTAGGCAGTTGTTCGGAGGCCAGCTATCTAAACCGAGGGGTACGGCAATGGCAGTTGTCTCGATGATGACAATAGGAGCAAGTACTAATGCTGCGGTCAGGAGTTGATCAGCTCGTATAACAAGAGGAGAATGGGCCATATGGTAATTGAATGTTTATTCATCAGTCTACTCAACAAAGGGACTTTCCTTTCAATTTTCTCTGAAAAGTCATATTATCGTCCAATGGTAGACCACTGTACCGTATTATTGTTAGCTATTGTACACTTTTACTCGGTAGGCTCTAGATGGAAGATCCGACTACGCAGCTAGGATACTGGCGAGTGAAGGGAGACGGGGGTCACTGAATACTCGAGTAATTTCAGAATAACTCTGTCTAATTCAAAGGACCCTCAATGACCTCAAGATGAGAGGCCCTGGATCAGCACACTTACGTCGAAAGTTTAAAAGGTTTTCGGGGAAAATAGTGATGCAGGGGCCGGATCGACAACGATGATGTGCAATCGCCAAGATTCCTGTATAGGAACAGGGACAATGGCTCGGGAACGCCATCTGCGCTTGGCGTTCTGCCTGCTCTTCCGGAAAGCTGAGTGCCTCAATTAGGTACGGATGGTGGCCGCTTTAAGCACACTACACGACTCCGTCTCTCCCACTTACACGGCCACATCCATTGAGGGTTTGGACGTTTCCTCTTAAGACGAGCGCCTCGGGAATTAGAGAACCCTACTTCAAGCCATTTTTGGCTCGTACAGTGCCCGCATGTTGGTGGGATGATGGCGTGAAAGCTTCTTGTTCTGTTCAGGCAGTGGAGTGCCATACGGACTGGTTGGTTGTGAGAGATGGGCGCTGGGTGAAGGAATGCACCATCACCTTAGACCACGACCTAGACGGGGCGACTAGATCCAAGCAGGTTGGCACTGAAGTTTAAAGTCGACTCGTGGCTAGTGAATACAGGTGAAGAGTAATCAATCAATCGAGGTTTAGCAATAGTGTAATTCGATTGTATGTGATGCGATGCATTGGGATGCAAAGGGGAAGCCAGAGATTGAGAGCTGGATTGGTATTGATTCGGGTTAATGGTGTCTTAGTCGATGGTGACAGAGCAAATTAGGTGGTCTTTCCCGGTGCATGGTACTTTGCGCTTTCCTCCTAGACGACGGAAGGAATGGAAGGGGAAGGAAGGATGGCGGACGGATGGAAGCAAGAACTCTGAAACATTTCACTGGGTTGTCTCTGTTTCACTTGCATCGTGCCTTCCGGATTCATGGGCCACACGGGCACCACCCAACTGTCAAAGTGGTTGGCGCTTGTCCGATTTCGTTCTTCCAAACTCAGTGCCTAAGGCAAGGCACCTCCGCACCCAACATCTAAGTCAGATCCTCCTCTAGTCTCAAGTCGGTAGTAATCATCTCACCTTGTTCACAACGACTCATATCCGGACTGGAGTCTTGCCTGTTCTGGCCGTCGCTAGCGATCCTCCCCGCCAACTGGAAGTCCATCCAGAGGTCCCTTCCAGCCGCAACTACTCCATCACGAGATTGGACCATGCGCCATCAGTCGCTTCTGTCTCTCCCTCTGTCTCTCCATGCCCCAGTTCTCCATAATTTTGCCCGTTACTGACCCGTCACCACAGCTCCCATGATGGTTACCCTCACCATAAGACAGTTCAACCAACGACACGCTGTAGAGAGAGGCGAGATCCGGCGAGAGGCCCACAGAGTCAACGATAATGGAAGCCCCCGTTGAGTTAAATTGATGGCTCTCTTCAGCCTTCAACGCTACTATACCTGCATTTCCAATAGATCGACAGCCTCCCCAAGCCCTTATCCGCTCGTCTGGCTTCTCCTCGTGCGCCTCAACTTGCCACGCCCACAGTTATCCCAACACTGTCCTTCTCGACTCCAAACTGGTCTTGTCTATCTCATCCTCGTCGGCATCCGGCTCGGCACCGCTCTAGGCTTCCTCCCGCCGAGACAATCCCTCCACCCCCAGGCCCTAAAGCGTCTTGGTTCCAAGACATATATTTGCCCAGACGCCTCGTCGCCCGCACCGGAGCCGCCAGACCCCGAGGGCGTTGCCGAATCCGTCTATCTTCACTCCCCCTCCCTTCCCATTGTATCCGTTCTTTGCACATCCAGGCTCATGCTCCTCCGGCTTAGTCCTGGTCTGGGGCCTGAGTCGGGTCCAGGTCCTAGCCTATCCGTCGATAGCTGCTTCTCTGTGCCTCTTCGCGATCCGCTCACTGTTGGTTTCCGCCCGCCTCGTCCGTCCCCTTCCGTGAACGTCTTCGTACTACTCGGCCCCAGTGGCGTTGTAACCTCGCGACTAATCCTTCTTAATGTCTCCAAAACCTCCTCTCCTCTGCTCTCTGCTCTTCTTCTCCAGGCTACAACGTCTCATTTTGGCAGGACAGTCTCCTTTCTTTCTCTAGAGACTTCACAGTCTCTTGTAAGTCATCCTCGCATCATCCACTCTGACCTCCCTCCATCCTGTCGCTAGCCACCCACGAAACCACCCACCTTTCATGTGCCTTTTTTTTTCAGTCTTGCCTCTCCCAGTTTTACAAGGTCTCGCCCCGCAGATATCATATACTGAGACCTGTATAGCTCCAGACTACAGCACATCCAGTTGTCACATCCGACCTTAGACATTCTTTTAGACCTTTTGCCAACTTGTCAGACAATAGGGCTGTGTCTGGGATTTTTCTCCTAAGAACCAAGGTTGATACTACTTTAAGTTTCACCTTGCTGGTGTCCCACCTTGAAAATGGGTATCCGCGAGTACGTCAAGGCTCCCTCTGCGGCCGAGTTGGAGGTCGAGGACAACAAGAGGGCTAGCAAACGCATGTCGCGCATGTCGCGCATGTCTATGCAACCTCCATCACTTCCGATAGAAGATGAGAAGAGGCGGTCATCAGTCCCCAGCATCACTGAGATTCGAGCCTCCGTTGCTCAATTCGTCTCTGCACCGCCCTCCGTCTCGGGGAGGTCAGGCAATAGCAACGGAGTGATTGACGACATCAAGCATGAGGTTATGGTCAATTACCTCTACCAGCAGCAATGTTCCCAACTCTGGGTTGGTGACGACTCTGGTGAGCTTGAAGGCGTCCTTCTGCGCAAGGTTCGCGGTCAATACATGGCTTGCCCCCCACAATTGGGCGCATCACCTTTCGCGATCGCCTGCGCTGCTCTCAACGTTCAGGTTAGACATACAGCCACGCCTTTCGTTGACCTCAAACTGATTCAGGTATAGTGCGCAATGACTGTTAACTCTCGAGTTATCAAGACTTTTCTCCAGTGGTCTCCTGATGCCGTCGATGTGCCTCTGATGAATGGCCTTCGCGTGCAGATTCTTCCCAGTGTCACCGATATTCCCCGGGCTCGTAAGCACCAGTTTGCAGCCTTCATCGCAGACGTCGGTCTCCTCGTTGTCTGGGATGACGATGCTCTGAACCTCATCACCAGAGCCAAAGCTATCGAGAATGAACTTATGGAGCTGGTGTGGAACTCTGGCAACGCCGATGACGACGAAGAGGGCGACGGGGGACCTCAGCGTGTTACTGAGTACGAGATTGATGAGGAAAGCGGTGAAATCAAGCCTGAGGCGCGGCCGATTCACTTGCAAAACACCATTATGGTTTCCCTCACGCTTATCCTCGTCACTGCCTCTCTCGGCTCTGCCTGGAGGCAGCTTGCTGTTGAGGTTTCGGTCGATGGAAACTACACTCGCCTTGCTCTCATTTGCCTCGCCCCCATTCAGGTTTTCTTTACGCTCTTCTTCGGTCAGGTCATCATCGGCTGCATGACGCAAATTTTCGGCCCTGTCGCTCAGTTGACCACCAACTCCAAGTTCTACTCAGCGCGACCTCCCCCAAGACTACAAGGCTCTACCTTGCCTCACGTTACTATTCAATGCCCTGTCTATAAGGAGGGTCTTACCGGTGTCATTCTGCCCACTGTCAGGTCTCTGAAGCAGGCCATGTCAACCTACGAGCTCCAGGGCGGTTCTGCCAACATGTTCATCAACGACGACGGTCTTCAGCTGATCTCAGAGGAAGAGCGTGATGCCCGCATCGACTTCTACGCCGACAATAGCATTGGTTGGGTTGCTCGTCCCAAGCACGGCGAAGACGGCTTTCAACGCAAGGGCAAGTTCAAGAAGGCTTCTAACATGAACTTTGGCCTCATGATCTCATGTAAGGTCGAGGAGAAGTTGTTGCTGGTCAAGCGAACCCCTGATTGGAGCCAAGCCGATGAGGCCTTTGCATACGAGGAGGCCCTCAAGAAGGTCCTCGAGGAAGATGGCCGTGCCTGGGCAGATGGCAACATCCGCGTTGGCGATTACATTGTCCTCATTGACTCCGATACCCGTGTCCCCGTCGACTGTCTCCTCGATGCTGTCTCTGAGATGGACCAGTCCCCTGATGTTGGCATCATTCAGTTTTCTTCCGGTGTCATGCAGGTTGTCCATACCTACTTCGAGAACGGCATCACTTTCTTTACGAACCTCATTTACTCCGCTATCCGTTACGCTGTTTCCAACGGTGATGTTGCTCCTTTCGTCGGTCACAATGCCATCCTTCGCTGGTCTGCTATCCAGCAGGTTGCCTACCAGGATGAAGACGGCTATGACAAATTCTGGTCTGAGAGCCACGTCTCTGAAGATTTCGATATGTCTCTTCGCCTGCAATGCAGCGGTTACATCATTCGCCTGGCCGCCTGGTCTGGTGATGGCTTCAAGGAGGGTGTGTCTCTTACTGTGTACGACGAACTGGCTCGCTGGGAGAAGTACGCGTATGGTTGCAACGAGCTTCTTTTCAACCCCATCCGCACCTGGCTTTGGCGCGGTCCCTTCACTCCTCTGTTTCGACGCTTTCTCTTTTCCAACATTCGCTTCACCTCTAAGATCACCATCATTTCCTACATCGGTACTTACTATGCTATTGGTGCTGCCTGGATCATGACAACTGCCAATTACTTCATCATGGGCTGGTTCAACGGTTACCTCGACAAGTACTACCTCGACTCGTGGCAGGTGTGGTTCTCCATCATCATTGTCTTCAACGGTCTTGGAAACGTCGCCCTGGCTGTCATGCGGTACCGTGCTGGTGAGCGCAGTCTACTCGGAGCCCTGTTCGAGAACTTCAAGTGGACTCTCATGCTCGCCATCTTCCTCGGTGGTCTGTCGCTCCATGTCAGCCAGGCTCTCTTGGCCCACATGTTTGAGATTGACATGACATGGGGTGCTACGTCAAAGGAGGCCGAAGCTTCCAACTTCTTTATCGAAGTGCCCAAGGTCTTGAAGAAGGCAAGCGTTTGCTACTCTGGCCCTCTTGCTCAGTTACATGTGCTAACACATCTACTCTAGTTCAAGTTCTCCATGTCTATGTCACTGATGTTCCTTATCGTCATCGTTATTCTCGCCACAGCGGACTTTGTGCCCTACAGCTGGCGCATTACTGACTTCGTCGCCATCCTTCCCATGGCCACGGTGTCAGCCAGTCATTTCCTCCTCCCCTTGGCTCTCAACCCCGCCCTGATGACTTTCACCTTCTAAGAAGATGTAGGCGGTTTAAAATATTGCGGGGTTGTTTTCTTTGGTCAAATCTGTATCATCCTGGATACGGAAGGAATATACAGACACTAATCATTTATAGACGGAGTGGGAGTTTGGGGGGTAGTCGGGGACAGACTGGAAGGGTTCCATGCATCTGTCGCTACTGTGCCGACTACGATCATTAGAAGATTCATTAGGCTGGCTACAAGCCATAGTTATAATAACTGCCAACCGATATTTAGTTCCTGTGCATCATGTCCAGTAGTCAGGAGAAGGTTGCATCTTATGCCAAAGCCGACAAGTAGAAATGACGTAAACTGGGACCTATTCACATCACAGTCACTATTGCATGGTTGTGGAAAAGAAGGTAAAGTAAGAATGAGAGTCATTCAAGCTCGTCTATACCAAATAACGCCTCTATGCCGCCCGTGCAGTCTAAATACCGTAGTCTGGTCTATCTACTTCTACGTGCGCATCCACAACGGTGCATGCTCTGAATGAAAGCAGTATCTCAGTATCGTGATCCATCAATTCCAGACGTGTTCAAGACGTCCCAACATGATTGCGTGTCGTCCATGATGCGACAGAAACGTTGCAAAAATGCATCAAGGCAAAAAAAAAACCGATCCGCCCACATACAAATCAAACCCCAGAACAGAACAAGACCAAAACAAAAACAAGGGGTTGGGGAACAAATTCGACCAGCTTTTGTGATGTGGGCTCTGTTTGAAAAAACAGCCTTTAGTTGTCCTCCTCGTCGGTGTCGACGGGGTGGGGCGTGCCCTTGGGGCTGTTGAGCCAGTCGATGTGGCGGAGGCGACGACGGACCTCACGCTCCTTGAGCTCCTTCTTAGTGACCTTCTTCTTCTTCTTGGCCTTGAACTTCATCTCCGAATTGTCCTCGACGCCCGAGTTGACGGCACTGCTCACGACGGAGTTGACGGCGGTGCTGACGGCGGTGCTTGTGACGCCGCTGCCGGGGCGGCTGTCCTCGAAGCGGTCGAGGCTGATGGCGGCGTTACCCTTCTGGGCGACGCGGCCATCGGCGACGTGCCACTGCTCGGAGCACAGGGCGCCGACGAACTCCTCGTTATGGGAGATGAGTATGACGCCGCCCTTGAACTCGCGGATGGCAACGGCGAGGCCACCGAGCGAGTCACGATCCAAGAAATTGGTAGGCTCGTCGAGCACCAGGAGATGGGGATTGTTCCACATGGCACCGGCAATGACGACCTTGACCTTCTGGCCACCGGACAACGAGCCGATCTCGTTGTGGTTGGCAATCTCGGGGTCGAGACCGAGATCCTCGAAGTGCTTGGAGATGATGGAGGGCTGAAGCTCACGGTAACCCAGACCTTCACGCGAGGCCTCGTGGTCATCGAACTCCTGAACGAGCTTGCTGAAGCCGAGCTCAAGCAGGGTCTCGCGGGAAATCTGGCTGTTGTACTTAGGCAGCAGGCCGCGCCATTTACTGTAGTTTTGTTAGTATCGAGGGTGTCTACCGCGAGGGAACATGAGGGTAGCTTACACTTCGTATTGGAAGGTCTTCTTGTACTTCTGTCGACCAACGAGCGTCTCGATTTGCTTACTAGAACCGCCGTCCTTGAGATCAATCCACTTGTCCATCTGAGCACGATCGGCCTCAGAGACCAAGCGGGTCTGCTTCATGTGGACCTCGCGGTCATCACCGTGGGCGTATCGCCACTGGAGGTACTGGTTGGGGGTCTTCTCCAGATGCATCTCCACGTGCTCCAGCGCGTGCTGCTTGATGTAGCCGATACGGAGGTTGGGGTGCTTCTCGACCTTTCCGGAAGAGGGGATGGTCTCGCCGGTGAGCAGCTTGATGAGGGTCGACTTGCCGGCACCGTTGGGACCGATAATGGCAACACGAGACGACAGAGTAAGCTGGCAAGAGACATCCGAAAGGGATGGTTTGGGGGCGTTGGGGTAGGAGAAGTTCACGTTGGTCATGCGGATGATGGCTCGCGTCGCCGACTTGACACCAGTCAGGATACCGGGAGGAGGGAACTTGAACTGGACGTTGGAAGCCGACAGAGTGTAGTAGCTCTTGGCCTCAGGGCGGACCTGGACGAAGTCGTTCAAGTTACCCTTGAAGCAGGCGAGCTTCTTGTTGGGCTCGTAGTGGTAAATGTCTGTGGTGACATTGTCCAAGAAGCCAGAGTCGTGAGAGACGATCAGACTGGTGATGTCAGGGTGAGTCTTCAGGTAGGTCTCGAGCCAGGCGATGTTGGCGACATCAAGATGGTTGGTAGGTTCGTCCAGGAGGAGAACGTCAGCGCGCTGCAGCATAGCTCGGGCCAGAGCCAGCTTCATCTTCCAACCACCAGACAGAGACCCAACGTTCTGAGCCTGTCGGCCCTCGGGGCCAGGGGTGAAGCCGAACTCAGTCAAAACGTCAGAGATGCGCTCCATGCCCTGGGTAGCAATCTCGGGGTCCTTGGCGACAAAGTTGAGAATGCTGATATCAGCGTCCTCGCCCTGGTTGTGCTCGACATAGCAGGTGCGCAGAACATCCTGGGGAGGGAAGCCCTCGAGCTTGCCGTTAGCAATGCTTCGCATGAGGGTCGACTTTCCGGCACCATTGCGGCCGCAAAGACCGTAGCGGTGACCCTTGAGCAGTCGCAGGTTGGTGTGGGACAGAAGCAGCATGCCACCGTAGGCCAGGGAGAAGTCGGCGTTGACAATCTCGACTTCGCCATCGTCCTCCTTCTCGGGGACACCGTACCGCTTCTGGTCCTCCTCGACGAAATGCTTCTGGACGCCGTCGGCAACCTTTTGAGAAGCCTCTTCGGGCATCAGGCTCTTGAGATAAGGGCCGATGTGGCTAGAGATACGGGCAACAAATCGGTCGTTGACGTCGATGGTGACCATGTCAGAGATGTAGGGGCGAACGGCCGTCTTGTAGAAATCGACGTGTCCAGAGAGGCCCTTGTTCAGCTTGATCTGCTCATCAAGGACCTTGGCAACGTCGTCGCTGGAGGTGCGAGCAAGGGCAATGATGTCCTTGTCGTCACCCATGGCCTTCTCCATGGTAGCGAGGGCTCGCTCGGCGAGCTCTCGGACCTCGGGGAGGGAGGCGCGGTCGCAGACACCCTTGACACCGGGAGTCAACTTGGGAAGGAAGGTTCTGGCCTCAATTGGGTCGTGGACGAGCTTGGTCAAATTCTCGACGATAACGACGGTCTGACGCAGGACTTCCTGGGCGGTGGAGGGGGTGTTGAGGGATCGCTCGAGGAAAGGAGTCAACAGGGCCAGGACTGGGGAGGTGACGATGGCGACGAAGGTAGTCTGGGACAGGGCGTGGATGGCTTTCTGGAGGGTCTGGGTGGAGGGGTGCTGCATGGTGTCGATAAGGAGACCGATGCGAGGAGCGACATCGTCGTTGGAGAGCAGAGAAGTGAGAGAGGTCATGGTCTGAACGGCCTGCTTCTCGACCTCGGCCTTGAGATCGTGCATGCCACCCTCGACCAGAGGGATGAGGCCGGCGAGGCGGGCACCCATGGCCTCGCGCAGCACGTCCTTGTCGATGGCCTCCTCCTTAGTGCCTCCGGCAGTGGGCTGGGCCTTGTCGGCCATCTTCTGCATCAGCTTGTAGGCACCGACAGTGCCCTGCCACTTGCCGGTCCTCTTGGACAGGTAGGTGGTCAGGGCGGGCAGCAGACCGACAACGAGGGCCTCGGCGCTGAGGTTGACGAAGACGGCATCCAGGCCGTACTGGGCGGCATCGCGGACGACGGCGCCCTTGTCGGCGAGGGCGTCGAGGGCGCAGCTCACCATGCCGCCATCCTGAAGCAGCAGAGCGACCTGGCTGACGGGCTGGCGGGGGAGAAAGCGCTCAAAGATGGCGCCGAGGAGGTTCTGGCCGGACTCACGGCGGAGCCCCGACTTCTTGTCGGCAGCGGCCTTCTTGACCTCGGCGAGGATGCCGTACTGGGTGAGCCCGGCGAAGCCCACTGACGACAGGATGACCTCGCACAGGGCGTAGCAGGCGTCGATGGACACGGCCGACGTCTTGGCCGTGAAGATGGTGTTGAGCAGGTCGGCGACCGTCTCCTGCGATGGCGGGGGCGGGGCGTCCTTGGACACCATCGTCGGGTGCACCGACGGCGGCGAGACGGGGTGAGGCATCGCTGCGGTGTATACAGCGGTCGTCCGGGAGGAGGAGGAGGAGGAGTAGACGGCCTCGGTGAGATGTGAAGGTAGCCTTTGGGAACGTTGGGAGGAAGCAAAACCAACGAGGCCCTTTGTGTGCGGCTTGCAAAAGATGGTGGTGGAGGAGGAACGGGAGAGCGAGACTTCCTTCGCTTGTTGGGTTAGGCCGCAGCCACTACTACCACTACCACTGCGCTACGCTAAAGGCACGCAAATGGTCAGCATTGTGGCAGCGCCTTTGAAATTTTTTTTCTTATCAGCTGCGACACAGCCGAACAATGCCTTATCGCCCAGTCGCCCCCTCCGGCGTCCCCGCTTGCCCATCGTCAAGATCCCTCCAAGGCTGGCGCCAGCAGCGCGCTCCACTGGAATCCGGCCAATCGCTTTCCACGTGCTTTTCCCGTCTGGCATGACTGGAACGCCAGAACGCTTACCCTAGATATTCGGTCAAGCGGGTAGGCTGGGCGATAAGTAACGATAAATGCTGTCTTCGGAAGGTGTTCTCGGACAAGGTATTCGTTCGCATACCAGTTACTGGATAAGCTGAGTGAGAAGTATCTATGCGTGCTAACAGGGCGCATTGGCTGGCTGGCTGGCTACTTGCCGACCTACCAGCTCGCCCAACCGCACTCCTGATTGCCACACAAAATCAGATCACATAGTCGAGATCAGACAGAACTCGAATCCCTCAATTCAAAAACAAACTCAACTAACTTAGACACCAGGTTGGACTATAAGTCCGCTTTATTTGGATGGAAATCTAAATCTTGCATACGATACGACCCAAGAACTAGCTCCATCTCCATCTCCATCACCACCATCCTCTCGGCGTCAGCGCCGTTTTTGCCAGCAAAGGCTGCATCCCATAAACCATACATAATACAAACAAAATTACATGAGGTCAACTAACTATCAAGGGTATAAGAAGAAAATATTACAGGGGACTCGTCCCCCCTCACTGTTGT
Organism: Neonectria magnoliae; assembly: GCA_037954305.1. Lineage (NCBI taxonomy): Eukaryota > Fungi > Ascomycota > Sordariomycetes > Hypocreales > Nectriaceae > Neonectria > Neonectria magnoliae. Next base: position 370,016 of record JAZAVK010000003.1, read on the forward strand.
AGAAATAAATCGTCGATGCTTCCCAGAAGTCGCGCCGCTGCCATATCAAGAAAAAGAATGAGAAAGAGAAGAATAATAAAGCGAAGGCCCCGTCATATGCGCCGCATTCATACGTTGTTTTCGGACCTCAATGACACCGGTCCCTGGAAACTTGGCGCCGTCGGCTTGACGCTGTCGAGCTCTAGAGAATTGGTTCGAGGGCGCTTGTCCCTCCGGATGCCCAGGCGTTGGTCGCCTTCCTGATATTCGCTCTTGAACCGGTAGTAAGTTGGTTGCCGAGGACGGCAAAACACAACGAGGAAGTTCTTGACAATGTTTGCCTGGGTAAACGCCCGGAAACGCTCCTTCTTGATAAACTTGTGAGAGTTCATGTACTCCCGCGTAGTCTCACCTCGGGCCGTGAGGAAGATGTGATATCCCATCAGCGCAGCAGGATATAGGAAGAATATGAAGCCAAGAATGATGAGCGTAAAGGCAACAGGAAAATGGCCCATGGCCCTGTTGAAAGAAACGCCCTCCCGATGCTTGTAAATGAGGAGCTGGGTAATGCTGGTGCCGATGAGGTAGGCGGCGAGAATTGTTGCAGACGTGACAAAAGTAAAGAAATATCGGTAGTTGCGTTTTCCGACACAGTTATTGAGCCAGACGCAGTGGTGGTCATGAGTCTCGATGCAGTTGTCACAGAGGCGACAGTGGTGAGCGCGCGGCGGTCGCCAGATGTTGCAAGTTCGGCAGTGCTTAACTGGGACTTCCATGGCAGCCGTGTTGGACTCGGCAGATTTGATCAGAGCCCAGTCGGTAGTTGGTGGGCTGAGTCGGAGGGGGTCGTCTTCATCACCAATAGGTGGAAACCGGTGAAGGTTTCGCGGTAGAATCTATTGAATGTTAGTTGTCAAACTTGATAAATTGGTAACAGTAGCGGGATAGTTACCCCTGGATCTGAGACGGAGGCGTGGATGAACGAAGAGAAGCAGATGTACGCGAGGTACGCAAAGACAACCGGGATCGCAGGTGAAATATTCTTCCACAACCACGGTGCCTCAAAGGCGAAGAAGAGGGCGCAGGGGATAACGATACAAAAGCCGGTGGCAATGTTGATAGGCCGTTGCCTCGTGTTCTGCCATCGGCCGCCCAAACAAAATACCGTGTTCCCGTCAAAGTATTGATGCACCTTGCCGAGACCGGGTTGTCGAGTCTGGGGTCGTGGAGCCCGCTGTGGTGGTTTCACTTGCGAATCTACTGGTCGAAGCTGAGGCGAAGATGCAGACGACGGCAACTTCTCCGCGCCCTCGGTACTTCGGTTGGGCAGACTTTGGCCCTGATCATTCTTGCTTGGGATGAGGAAGCTGGAACGGAACGACCGTGGGGTTCTGGGACTTGGCAGGCTGCCCATGTCCCTGTAGCTCTTGTCGACATTGATCCTGTGCTGCACGATTTGGTTGTGATCCAACTTGCCCTGCAAGGGACGGACGCTATCCGTCAGGCTTCCCGCAGGATAGTGCCCATGGCTTGGGCTCGTGTTTGCCGTGATCCTATCCAGGGTTTCTTGCTCAGTCATCTCGGTGCCTCGCGATGGTGGTGCTTGCATGTTGTCCTCGTCGGTCGGGCTTTGCTGGACCTGGGCAATCGGGTTCGAGTTGATGCTCTGGCGTGTCACACTGCCGCCCATCTCGGTCGCATGGTCGTCGAAATTCATGGACTGCTGGCTCATGGTAGGCGGGCGCGGCGGGCCTCCTCGCTGAGCCTGCAGCTTCTGCGAACTCATGGGTCGGAAGAAAGCGTGCGAAGTCAGCGAGGGGACATGGCTGCGGGTGGAGATCGGCGTCTGACTGGTTGATCCCGCAGCCGTGCTAGATGTGCTCCCTCGTTTGGCTGCAACACCGGAGACGTAGTTCTTTCGCGGTAATTGACCTTGCCATGCGTTTTTGGAAGAGACACCTGTGCGGGCAGTACCAGGCCGGGAAGCCACATCGGCGCTCCTGGGCAGGCTCATTCTCTGCTGCTTTCTGTCGTGGTCGTCCCCATCCTCACTGGCAATGTCCGTCATCCGCGAGGAAATGATGCTGGGTGGACCAGGGACCTCTGAAGGGGGGATGTGAGGTGTTGAAAAGGCGTCGTCGTCGTTATTCGAAGCCATGGCGATGGTTGCGCAGCAGTGGTGACTGGCCGATTACCCGAAGCTTTGATGGCTTGTGTCGCCCGGAAGCGTGGGAAGAGGGTACGTGTTTGATGATGATTAAGATCGCATGGGAGAGTCGCACTCGGATCGGGTTTCGTTGGGTACTGAGAGCTCGTCAGAGAGGCTGGCGCGTCGGTGAACCGTGTGTTTCGGGAGGATCGGGGGGTGGCTCGTGTTGCGGCAAGTCTGGATGAAAGGTTTAAGGTCTAACTTAAGGGGTGGACGTGGGCGGCCGGGCGTAGGCGGACGTAGGTAGGCCTCGGGCTGAGAAACCGGAAGGGGGCGGCAAAGAGGGAGAGGGAGAAAGGGAACGTGAGGAAGGAGTGTGTCAGAGTGGGCTAGTCTAGAGCGTCACGATTTACAAGAAGAAAGGAATGAGGGGGGATTGGAAACAGAAGAAAAGAGACGGGACGACCATCACACTCAAGCAAGAAGGTGAGAAAGAGACGATGTGATGCTCGTTCCTTTTTCTGCGGACCTTTGACTCGACTACTGCATTGGGAATAGTGAACGTGCCCACTCAAGTTCCGTGCCTTTTGGTGCCTTGAACGCTGCGAGGCCTGAGACCTAAGGTCATGTTAATTATCAGGGGCAGGACAGACCTTGTTGACTCGTCGAGAAAACGACCAAACTGCTCTGCCCTGCAAAAGAGGGCGTCCTAGCGCCGACAGGGCCAATCGCACACCCTCTTGTCGCGGCAATGGAACGTGCTCCTGGGCTATAGCACAAGTACAGTACCGAACACACAGGCCGTAACAGTACCACGGGGGGATCGTGAGAGAATCGAGCCATGTACGCACTCTACTGGAGATCGACGGATATGTTGGTCAACGTCACATCTCTACAGCGAGTTGAATGCATCTGCACCACTGCGTCCTGTGCCTGACGAATGACGAAGCACACATGTAGACGTCATTGCATGCGACCGCCGGGTGCGTTCCTTGACTCCGCTCACTGGATGGCCACGGCCGACGGGATAAAGCCAGTCCTGATGGAAAGCCTCAGGCACCAATGAAGGAGAGGGGATCGGTGGGACCAGCCGCATGCCGAACCCAGACGTCACCGTCATCCGACTTCCAACAACGTGACCACCCACGTGACCTAGCTCAGGTTGGATTGGCCAATGGCGTGCGCTGCAAGCGGGGCCGCTGATGCTTCGCCGAAATCATACGAGAACTTCTAAGCTTCAACCGCAACCAACGATCTTCGAAACCACCCCTTCCGCAAACCCCTCCCGCATTTCCCAGAACATCGCACTCCTCCGTCACGATGGCCTCCCAAGTCACCCGCCGCTTCCTCTCCACCACCGTCCGCCGCCTCCAGGACGCCCAGAAGGCCGAGCTCAAGAAGGAGACCAAGAAGAACCCCGAGATCCTGGTGCGTCATAATGCCTTGGCCCCAACCAACCGCCCCCCGACAACGCCCGGCCGACGATTGAACGCACACCGCGAGCAGCTTTGGCTAACGTGAATGGACGACTCGCAGATTCTCGGCGGTGTCATGGTCGCTGCCCTCGGAGGCGCCGGCTACTACTTCGGTACGGCAATGCTTTGAATTGAATCAACCTCCGAAAAAAACCACCCGCTCGCAAATTGCTGACCACGCTGCGAACCCTCCAGGCCAATCCCCAACCGGCGCTACATCCGAGACCCAAGTCAACATCGCCAAGGACGGTCACCCCTGGGAGGCCGGCGCAGGAGCGGGCAAGTACAAGTACCACCCCGGCGGCGACGCCAGCCAGGAGCCCAAGGACGCTCCCAGCGCCCTCAACGTCGTTGTCGTCCCCAACGTCACCCTCCCCGCGGAGCTCCACGAGAAGTACAACAAGTGGGGCAAGGAGGGCTACCCTTAAAGGCTCGAATCGAGTACGATACCGATTAAACGAGGGAGCGTATGCGGCAGGTATGCATGTGTTTATGGCGAATTGAGGGGGAGTGGAGTTGGAGGAACCAAGTTTCTCGCTCCCTTTGTGTAGATGAAAGACTGACTGGGCTCGAGTATTGGATTACACATGTTTGACCTGACCGACGGCGCACCATAAGATTTTCTAGCTTTGTGTCTGTATTCTCGAGTTCATGTTCGCCAATTGTTGCGTTGAGTTTGTGCATCGCCTCGGTTTTCGACCCACCTCGGACAGCCGGCTGACTTATACGGCTATTGTCGACAACTGTATATCAACAAGATTTAAGCAGGAGAGTATTGTAATTTCACAACATCGAGGATCATCGCCTCGAATATCAATTACTAGCTTTCCTGCATGTTTTTGTGTTTCTGCTGCCTGGTATCGTGATGACCCAACACCTCGCTCATGTATTTTGAAGCATCCAAACTCCATTCTGTGCCTCCATTCGGTGTCCTTGCGGCTCCGCGTCTTTCCTGCAACGCCACTATGCAACCAACGCCTCGATCTCCTCGCTCGTGAATCCGAACAAATGCAACAAGTCCAGCAAGCTCTCTCCGTTCAGGCGCGCGTCCGCCTCCATCTGCACCCGCGGCTTGGCGTTCCAAGCGACTCCCAGGCCGGCTTTGTCGAGCATCAGCAGGTCGTTGGCGCCGTCGCCCACGGCCACGACCTGCGACATGTCGATGCCTTCCTTCCTGGCAATCTCCACGAGGTAATCGCGCTTGCACTCCTTGCCGACGATGACGCCCTGGACCTCGCCCGTGAGCTTTCCGTCCTCGATGACGACCTCGTTTGCGTGCGCATAGTCGATGCCCAGCTGCCCTGCGAGCCAAGCAGTCAAGGGCTGGAAGCCGCCAGAGAGGACCGCCGTCTTGATGCCCAGACGCCTCAAAGCCCTAATCAACTCCGGAACGCCCTTGGTCACTTCTAGCACGGCCTGGAGATCCTTGAACAGGGTGGAAGGGAGTCCCTTGAGGAGAGCGACACGCTCGCGGAAAGATGCCTCAAACTCCAACTCACCCATCATGGCACGGTGGGTGATTTCCGAAACACGCTTCGGCAGGCCCGGGGGTTCCTTAACCGTGTCCGCAAGGAGGTCGATGACCTCTTGGGTGATGAGTGTGCTGTCCATGTCGAACACAACCAGGCGCGGGTGTCGCCTCCAGATGGCATCTTTCTGGAGAACGACGTCGACATTCCACTCCTGCTCGAAGCGGTAGATCATCTCGTGTTTCCGCAAGTCATCTAGGCTCAGATACTGGGGAGACGGGACAGGGGCCAGGGTAAGCTCGACGATGCGCGGGTGCTCGTGGTTGTCCAAGCAGCGATGCGACGAGTGCGGCTCGCAGGCATCCCGCTCTTGGGGAAACGTCGACATGAGATGGAGGAACGAGGCGACGCAGAGCGGCGAGATGTACGAGCCGTAGATGTGATCCAGCTGCTCGGACTCCTGCGTCGGCGGCTCGAGCGGGAACTCGTTAAAGTCGTCGGTCGGCGCGAGGTTGGCGGGCAGCGCCTCGCTACTGTCACTGAACGAGGCCTTGACGGGCGAGCTGCTCCCCGCGTTCTTCCCCTTGTAGAACAGAGTCGCGATGAGGCGGTCCGTCTTGTTGCCGGGACCAGGCGCGCAGTTGGGGTGGGAGTAGGCATGGCTCAACCCGCTGTCCACGACGGTAGGCGGGTTGTCCTCAGACGGGATGCCATTGAAAGGCAGGATGGGCTTCGTCTGGGGGACCGAGGAGGCATTGTTGTTGCCGGAATCCTCAACCACGGTGTCGATGCCCTGGAACTGGTCCGGCTGGCGGGGCGGGCGGTACTGCTGGTGGTCGCTCAAGTAGGAGCTGCTCCTCATCGAGCTCGTGAGTTGCGGGCGAGCAGCATTGTGTTTGGCGGGGCTCGCGTCGTCTGCCATCGTTGCGAAGCGGTAGCGGGAGCGGAAGCGGAAGCGGATGCGGAGCGGGGATCGGATTTTGTGTTGTTCACTCGGATTGCGCGGCGGAATACAGGCCACAATAGAGGGAACGGCGAGCTCTACACAGCGAGACGGGGCGTTGAGGAGGAAGCGGGCAGATCCGCGCGAGGCCACAGGTCGAACGAAGCCACAGAGACGGACCGAGGAGACCAAAGTGTCGATCTCAAAGGATCGGGCTTGATGAGTGATTGTGTCCCGGGCGTTTTCCTCACGACTCAGCGGCCAGCCCCGCCAAACCGTTTGAATCAAGTTTGGTGGCTCGTGCGGCGGTCAGGCTCTGCGCGACATGATTGGCCGACGCCTCTTAATCTCTCTCTTTTAACACAAGGAACGATGTTGGCAGTCCGGTATGGAGTCTGCAGGCGGCTATGCATCAGGTCCGTGCCGAGTGAAGCCGTCTGTCATCACGGAACGAGGCATTCCAGACGTCATTGCTGTGGTGGTAACAGAGGCCACAGGCGTATCCGTATTTCGTACAGGTTTAACCGTTTCAGATGTGAGGTCAAATAAGCCGGCTTGGCCTGTTTGCCCGGGTACGTAGTGCCGCTGAGGAACAGCCTGCGGGAAACCAAAGAATGTGTAATCATGGCGATGACATACGGGTCTCATTAGAAGACATCACAAGCAGACGAAATGTCTAGCACCCTCATTGTTTGAATGATATCGGGAGGCGTTGGAGATGGAATCAATCATCTCTCAAGCTGCTTACAATTGAGTGACTACGTAATCCCGCAGCGCTAAGGTAATAACGGAGTTAAGGCGCTGCTTCGGAACAGACACTGGATCTCGGACTCCCGAGGTCCGTGTTTGCCGCCTCACTTCAAAAACGGAAAAGGGTCAAGAGCGGACCAACGTTTCTCCATCCCCTCAATTTCCGCTCTCTGCGGGTTGCCCACAGAATACGAGTGGGTTGCCCCGGTGCCTTGCATCGGCACCTCGGCAGACTCCCTCTCGGTCGGGCTGTCGGCGGCTGTCGAGCGAGATGCCGCAACAACCTCACTGTCCGGTTGCCGCCCGATGGACGGAGTATCCGAGCGAGCGTCCTCATAGGGCGTCTGGACACTGGAGAAGCATCACATCACTTCCCGTAATAAGCAACCGGACGCCGGAGAGTCGAGGCCTGGACCCAGATGCGTGTCATCATGCTTGGAGGCGTGGCGACTGGCGAGAGCCCGGCACAAACCAATGCCTGGACACTGAAGTGAAGTGCGAGCCCGCCAAGCCTAGGCCGGTGGTGACACCGCACCAGTCTCTTGCGACACCACCGAAACGCCGGCCAAAGACGCAACACCGACCTGCGATGGCATGCTCGCGGGGAAGACGCCCCCGTGCCCTTTTGCCTTTCAGAAAGGATAAAGGGAGGAGACTCTCGGCTCCACGATCCCACAATCCCGGCCAGTCCCACGCCCTTGATCGATGATACCACAGCTCCGTGGCCACCGCGGATCTTGTATCTTGTAAGCGAGACCACCTTCACAAACCACAAATCTTCCACGATGAGATCATCTCATTTCCAATGCCGCCCGATGCCAGGGCCCATTCCTAAGCAAGGTCCCCAATGATCCCAGGCTCTCTCTCGGCCACTCTCCTCCCTTCCCATGAAATCCCTTCCGATGGCGCCGTGGGAGAAAAAAAAAACCACCCACGCCCACCAAATAAATAAACCGAGTACGGGGGTGCCCGGCTGTGCAGTAGAAAAAAAAAAGGAAGAAAGGTACTCGCTACCTCCGGCTCGGCGGCTTTGTAGTACTGCGGTTGCTGCCGATAGCGCGGCGAGCCATGTCCCGGCGACCAGCCGCCCAGTTGAGGCCCGGCGTCTAGGCCAATCAGCCGCAGCGCCCGCCATCGTGAAAGGGATAGCGTCGATGATGTGATCGGTCCCAGACACAACCCAGAGACTGACAATTCTTATGGCGGCGATGGCGCAATTGCATCTCCCCTCTTATTCCTGCACAGCGCATCGAAGGCACCATGGACCGTCGTAGCTTTCGGGTCCGGGTTGGCCCAATGCATCCGTGTCGTCAATTACTAAGGCTGCCTGGAACGGGGGGTGCGGGCGGTCGCCCGGGCTTAACATGTAAGCCCCCCCCTTCGCCAGCATAACTGGGCTCTCTTAAAGAATTCGACTGTCCTCGCTTGCTTTCGTGCTTGTTGCCGTCATCACATCATCGCCAACTCCTGTCCTCCTGTCGTGCTTCGTCCTGTGTCCTATAACGAGTCAGCACATTGTTTGCGTCATCGACAGCCCCCTCCGAGCCATACCATCTCTTACCTCGAATCCCCCGGCTTTCATAACTCAAGCCCCTCTCCTGGGATACTCTGCTCTTTACACAACACAGCCCAACCCTCGAAAACCCTCATCCAACAGCAGTTTCCCCCGTGGTCACCCTCAGCCGCCACGATGCCAGCCACTATCACCCAGTCGTCATCCCAATCATCCTTTCAGGACATCAAGATGGAGTGTGAATCGGGTTATGCCTCAGGTCACTCGTCCGAGTACTCTTCGCCTTCATCGTCGACAACCCTCCCTCAGGTCTCTCTCACCAAGGCCCACATCAACCACCTCAACAACATGCTGGAACCCATGCACCCCATGGACATCCTCCGGTTTTGTAAGATCATGTTTCCCAACCTGTACCAGTCAACCGCCTTCGGTTTGACCGGTCTCGCCACCATGGACATGCTCTCCAAGATCCAGGCTGAGCACCCCGACTCACCGACTGTCGACCTCATTTTCCTGGATACCTTGTATCACTTCGATGAGACCCATCAACTCATCGACCGCGTCAAGGCGCGATACCCCAACGTTCCTGTCCACATCTACAAGCCCGCCGGCATCGACACTGTCGAGCAGTTCGAGGAGACGTATGGCAAGGACATGTACCAACACTCATCTGAGATGTATGACTGGATCGTCAAGGTCGAGCCCCTCCAACGAGCTTACCAGGAGCTCAAGATCGCTGCCGTCCTCAACGGTCGACGACGATCCCAGGGTGCTGCCCGTGGATCTATCCCCATCATGGAGCTCGATGATGAGCGAGGCATCATCAAGATCAACCCCATGGCCACTTGGTCCTTCGCCCAGGTCAACAACTATATCAAGGAGAACGACGTGCCGTATAACGCCCTCCTCGACCAGGGATACAAGTCCATCGGGGACTGGCACTCGACCGTCCCCGTCGCCGACGGCGAGGACGAGCGTGCCGGCCGATGGAAGGGCCAGACCAAGACCGAGTGCGGCATCCACAACAAGAAGTCCCGGTACTCCGAGTTCCTCGCCGAGATGGAGCGCAAACAGCAGGAGGAGCAACTGGCTACCGCCTTGGAAAAGGTGGCCGTGGCCCAGACCCAGACCGTTGCGTAGTGTACACTTGCACGGGTGAGGAGTATGTCTTGATGATGATTTGATGAATGCGGCATTGTATCAGGCGTTATGGGATAAAACTGGTCGAGTTGACAGTTGGGATCGGGTCAAATAAGGGGCCCTAGTATCGGGAGTTCATTGTTTGGCGTTGGGTAAATCGCAGCTGGCCGGGGTTGCAGTCGGGTTAGCAAAGCAAGCAACTAGCTGCACCGTAGTATAGACAATACACAAGAAGAATGAATCATAACAAACTCCCCTGGGCGTCTGACATTGTGACATGGCCTCGCCGGCACTGGTCGATGGAGGTTGGATTTCGATTACGGCCGGGATCACGAGGTTGGAGCCGCAAGTGCGCGTCCGGAGTACGTATTGCTACCCCGCGCTGATAAGGCTGCGTTGGCCGTTTAACATCTGTCTGGCAATTCTCCACCACTTGGCGATACTCAGCTAACTGCCCCTTTGACTGGCCCCTCTCTCTCTCTTCATGCCCCTCCAACGATAATCGCAGCGCACCCGAAACCTCAGCCTCGTGATCGCACTAACAAAATCCGGAGCTCCCAACCCCCTCACGATGCAGGGCCTCGCTGCGGCCGCGCCCGCATTCGTGGAGAAGAAGAAGAGGATCCTCGACCAGCTGGCGGTGCCGAGCGCCGACTACGCCGATGCGTCGCCCAAGGGCTCCGTAGACGAGGGCATCCGTGACCTCATCGACGAGATCAACCAGGCCGCCGGGGTCGTCACCACCAGCAGCTGTGCGGGACGGGTCAGTGTCTTTCTTGAGGGCCGGCGCGTGGTTGATGTAGACGCCAAGGATGAGCAGGTGGCGGGCGTGGGTGGCAAGGGCGCTGGAGGGACGTGGTTGTTTGTCTCGCATGATCCGGTGCCAGATGATGGCAATGGAGATGTGGACTGGGCTGGTGTTTTGGGACTGGCTGAGTCGGACGACGGTCAGGGTGTGGTGGAGGTGGTCAAGGAGAGGCGACTTGTTCATTTCAAATTTGAGGCCATGGTAAGCAGCCCATCAATGTCTCTCATCCGGAGATAGCCAGACAAAACGAGCACTCCCGTGATATGAGACTACTCGACATGATGCTGAGACTTCACGTAGATCCTCCACGTGCTCACCGCATCCCCCGAGCACGCCCAGCTGCTCCTCCGCTGCGGTCTCCAAGCCGGCTTCCGCGAGTCCGGCGCCATCAACCTGCTCCCCAACGGCAAAGACGGCGCCACGCCCATGGTCGCCATCCGCTCCATGGGACTGGCCTTTGAGTCGCTCGTCGGGCAACAGGTCAACGGAAGCCGCCGGCGTCTCGTGTCACCCGAGTACCTCCAGACGCTCGTCCAGATCGCCAACGAGCGCTTCGCCGAGAACACGAAGCGCATTGAGCGGTTTCGGACTGCCTTCCGCGATGTCGTTACCGGTGTTCCTGCGCCGAGGCTGAACCCGGAAGGCAAGGAGTGGGAGGACCCCGCCTCGCGGCGGGAGAGAAAGCGGGCTGAGGGGCTGAGGAAGAAGGCAGAGCGACAGGTCGAGGTGCAGGCCGAACAAGATGTGGACACGGGATCGAACAGTGAGGCTAGGAGGTCAGAGGCTGAATGGCAAACAGGGCCGCCCCTGGGTCTATGAGTCCCTTCGTACATTGTTTTCTGTATGCAGCTTTTACCGCCGCCGATGCCGTAATGTACACGCACATACCGGTCTCGCCACCGAAACCATCCCCATCTCTATAAGATCCCAAGCTCCGGAACCACCAGGTGGGCAACTTTGCCCCCTTTTCTGGACTTCTTCCTCCTCATATTCACGCCACTACCTTCTCCACCCAGCCCTTCTCGAGCTTCTTGACCTCGGCCTTGAAGTTCTCCACCTCCTGCCAGCAGTCAAGCGGTCGTCGGTCGTTGTCCCGTAGGCACCGGACGACCGCGCTGCGTGCGCGCTCGACGGTGTCGGGCAGGGGACGGACTTGCTTACGCGCCTCGAGCTTCTTGCGCATGTCCTCAATCTCCTTGCTGACGGTGTGGTTCGACGGGCCGTCGTCGGCCTTGAACTCGGCGGCGGCGAGCTTCTCCTGGGCGACCTTGAGCGCCTCGGATTCCTGCTGTTGCAGCTTCTTGAGCTCCTCAGCCACGCGGGCCTGGATCTGCTGCTCGACTAGCTTGGAGCGGGAGGCATCGGTCTAAGGGGAGATGGGAACACCACAGAGTTAGCTTTGCGTGATTCGAGAGCTTGAATAGGCGGTCAAGATGCCGTCGGGAACGGGCAAATTCACCTCGCTGCTTGACTGGAGGGAGTCGACGAGATCCTGCGAGAGGCCATTGGGTGTTGAGCTGTTTATTGACACGCCGTCAGTGACCCATTGGAGCTAGGATCGAGGTTCTGGGGATCGAGGGGGACGTACGCCTTCCACACGTGTGCGGAGACTGGTTTCGACTCTGCGGAACCCATTGTGTCGGGCGCAATGGCTGTTCAACGGATGTTCAATGGCGGCTCGTGATTAGCCGTCTGGAAATTTCCGGCGTTGTTCGGGAGCATCACGGAGCAGCGACTTGTTGCTGCCTTAGGTTACAACGTCTGGGGGGGCCACGCACGCCGTCTGGCCGGCCGCCGCATGTGGCTGAGCAAAACGGTTTGTGGCGCCCCGCCTCACCTTGACCAGACCGAAATGCAACGACCCGCTGGACAACTCACCGAGCATCAGGTCATTTTCGCTTCTCATCAGATGAGATCTGGGAGATATTCGATCCTGTCCGTGCAGGTTTTACAAGGCGAGGCGAAACGATCCTCACAACTACCGAATTGCGAGCCATAGAGGGAAGTGAGCTGGTGGCGGGCAGGTCCGGCAGTCGACCTGACGAGACGTCTTAGAGAATGGGCTGAGGGCGATGACTTGCTGACGATGAAATCGTGGTGAGCAAATCAAAGTGAGACAGCAGAACCCGGGTCAGCCTCGCCTTTGCTCTATGTGCTCGTGTTAATTGGTCCCGGATTGGCGCAGAGGATCCTGGGTGGTAGAACAACGGAGAATGGGAGCATGACTCAAAAAGACCAAGCAAGACGAAGCCCACCACACCACACCGCACCACAGTCCACGATCAAACCTAAGACCACGCGTGCACACCTATAACCAACTACCGCTATGATTAACCAAGCATCCAAGATAGGCGAAAAAGCTGTTTCCTGTTTGAGAACACGGCTGCGGCCGCTCGTGGGGACCTGTCATCTTCCCAGCCCTCCACAGGCGCGGAATCGAGTGCGTGGGTTGTAACCGAGCATGTCGAGCACCTAGTCATTTTACCTGCGACGTGCTAGAGGCTTGTCATTCGAGCTTCATCTTGGCTCCTCTGCAGAGATTCTCGAAAAGAAGGATGCAGAGCCTCGCAAGTTCGTCGGCCCATGCCAGAAGCGGTGGTGTTCCGGCATGACGGTGGAGGTGGCTTGCGTGTAAGTGAGGTCGAAATCAATTCCATCAACCACAGGCCGCGATTGTCATCGGTGAGCGGGCCAGGAGCCCCTGGACGAAGATGACGGGTCTGTTACAGGGCCGCCACGGGCGTCAACCCCTCCCGGCGATGAGGATGACATATCCATCACCCAGCATTCCTGCTCCCCGAACAGTACTGGCTTGTGTCATGGTGTCGTCTTGGCGAGAAGGGAGCCTGTCCAGGTGTTCGGAACGAAAGTGGATGACTAGGGTTGCGCCAGAGTCTGGAACACCCGAACAATGGGAGTTGGGGGAGATGGAAGACAGTTCAGATGGATTGGACCCGGGATCAGTGAGCCATTGACCACTGACGACGTTTGCCAGTTAGCCGTGGATCCACGATCCTCATCCATCAATGATCCGTCACCGGCACGCTGGGATGTCTCACGACAACAGGTCAGCACCGTCAGGCCATTCTTGGTGCGTACTTCATGTGCGTGGGCGTTCGTGCGCGTGCGGAACGGGGTCAAGCACGACGGGATGACGACAGAGAGACATAGGAACTCGTAAAAAGTCGCGCTTTTCGTGCTAATAGCAGCAGAGTCAGAGACAGAGACATGATGTGGCGCCGGTGAGCACGGCTCCAGTCCGGGATTGGATTTGCCGGATGCCTCCTGTGATGTCCACGACCTCCCCGCCTAGATTTCGATTCGTTTTGCTGGCGGCTGGGTCGCGGGGCATCGAGTGGTGGAGAGACGTTCAAGCGCCCACTGGCCGGAGGCCGACGGTCTGCTGCGTGGTACAAGCATCCGCCAACCAGCTCCCCGTAAGCCTTCCAGTTTTCCCCCTGGGCCCCTAGGTACAGTATCCCGCGGGGCCCGGCCCCCTGAAAAGCAGCCCCAGTGGCAGAATCAAGGCCTGCAGGACCACAATCCCCCCTGAAGCCAAGCCCGAGGTTTCAGAAGCTGCGCAACTCCGGAGCGGTCGCTGAGTGGCCAGTGAGCGACGACGCCGTTCCGCCCGGGGGCGATAACTGAGATCGCTGGGGAGATCTGACGTCCTATAGGCCGAGCCGCCGGGAGGCCTTTCGCGGTGAGCCCCCTGCTGTAGGCCCGGGTAGTGCGGCGTGGATCGAGCGCTGGAGGCCAGTGGCGACGCCAGCGGACAGACCAGCAGCAGAAGCGACGAGATGCAAGCGCTTCGGGGGCTGTGGTTCGCTGGGTCTCAATGCTGTGCAGCTGCGCCGCGTTTGTCTAGAGAGCGGCTTGGTGGGAGTCAATGGGATGGAGCTTTCGGGAGGAACCAGGGACCCAGGTATTCATGGAGCCAAACGACATTCCCAAGGGAGGGCCCCCTGGACCGCCACGCGAACCCAGCGCAACTCCCCGCTCCGAAGAAGACAGACAAGACGTTGAGAAGGGCATCGCCGCATTGCAGAGCTTGCTAGGTAAGTAGTTAGTTTAACGGAGGATCCGCGGTCCCGCCAAGAGGCGCCGGCGCAGTTGTCACCAGGGGCATAGCACACGAGCGCAGGGGGGAGAAGAGCCTGGAGGAAGACGGGACGGGAAGGGAAGGGAAGGAAAGGGAAGGACAGGACACCTCAGAGACGGGCAGAGACAGCTGGGCATGGGTACTTGGGCTGCATGCATATTCTCGGTGCCGCCGCATGTACTTCGTACTACAATATCTATTATCGGGTGCCTGCTTGCCTCTCTCCACCGAACTTATTATCACGACGCTCGCACCCGCCACCCCCCGTCGGCGGTCGCACATCTCTCTCTCCCTCGTGCGTCCTGCGTCCTGAGTCCTTCCTGTGTCTCGCTTGGCTTCTGCCCTTCCTTTTTCTTTTTCTTCCCTCTCTCGTTTCGTTCTTCGAGACATTTCAGTCCGGGGCTGGTTAGTCCGACATTGCGGCCGTTACCCGGTTTTCTTCATTCTTGCCCGCCGACCGTCACCGTCACCGACCCGCCTGCTGCCAGCTGTTTGCTTGCACCCGCGTCACTTGACCACCCGCTGCCAGCTGCCAACTGCTGCCCGGCATTCTTCATAACAAACCACGCCTGCCGCCTGCTCTGTTTTCCTGCGATTTCTTCTCTTCTTTCGAGTGTTGCCGCGGACGCTCCTCTTCCAAAGCACTCCAACTCTCACTCACTCTCATCACGTTCACTTGCCCTGGTCGGCTTCACTTGCGATACTTGCACCAACCTCCTCTCCGCACGTCAGATCCAAATTGGGATCACCGTCAGTATTGAACCAAAACATCCACAGGAACCAACCGAATCTGGTATTCGAAACAATTCCGCGTCACCAACTCATCGTTCTGCCTGTAGCGACAACAATCTTTCCCGTGGCATCGTGTGTGTGCGTGTGCGCGTGCGTCTTCACCTTTGATTCACTGCCACCTCCACTGCCCGCTGAACCCCTGCGTCTCCGAACAAGACCTTTCTTTCTTTCTTTTGCATCATCACCGAAAACTTCCCGCCGATCGCCAAACCATGTTCTGAACACCTGAACATACGACAAGGAAAACCGACGTTTCTGGCCACGGCCGCTTGTTCTCGGGTGCATTGTTCGGAGCCTTCCCAAGTCTTTATAGTCGCGCCGCCCAACTCGCAACCCTTGGGTTTCACTCTCTTAAAGGGTTTTCCGATTTCGCAGTCACCAAAAAATACCCTTTACTGACAGACCGCTCATTCTCTCAACTTTTTACAACCTTTTGCCATCATGGACGTCGTGGGGTTTCTCCGGCGCCGGCTCGCTGATGCAGAACCACTCACTGCAACCTCAACCCTCCTTCAACGAACTCAAACCACCAATGGAAGCGAAGAGCCAACCTCAACCATTGCCGAATTCCATACCTCACTCAACGGAGTAAGCCAGGAAACCAACTTGCTATTTAAGGATGTCTTGTGGTGGACCCTGGGCATTACTGCCATGATCGTTCTCGTCGTGCGCATCTTCGAGATCTCGTGGGCGAGGCTTCGTCAGGTCTCTGCCATGTCCGTCGCCGGACATAAACAAGGCTACTGGCGGGTTTCGCAGTGGAGCTGGATGCCAGCTGTGAAGAAGCATCTCATGTATGCGCCGCTGTGGAATAAGCGTCACAATCGCGAATTCCGCTTCTCCTCGGCCATCAGCATGGGCACGCTGCCCTCGCGCCTCCACACCCTCCTCCTCTTCGTCTACCTGGGCAGCAACTTTGCCTACATGTTCGTCCTCAACTGGCGCGTCCCGAACCGCTACGAGTTCTGCGCTGAGCTGCGAGGCCGCTCCGGCACACTGTCCCTCGTGAACATGGTGCCCCTGATCATCCTTGCCGGACGCAACAACCCTCTCATCAGCCTGCTCAAGATCAGCTTCGACACTTACAACCTGCTGCACCGGTGGATGGGTCGGATCGTGGTCCTCGAGGCTTTGATTCACACCATCGCCTGGGCCGTCGTATGCGTAGCTGACATTGGTTGGAAAGGCGTTGGCGAAGAGGTCAGGACCAAGCTCTTCATCGGCTCCGGCATGGTTGGCACCGTTGCTATGGTGCTTCTCATGCTGACCTCCATCTCACCCCTCCGACACGCCTTCTACGAAACCTTCCTTAACGTACACATCATCCTCGCATTCGTCGCCTTCATTGCGACCTGGGCTCACTGCGCGTCGACCGAGCTCGCCGGCGGCCTTCCCCAGCTCCCTTGGATAATGGCCATTGTGGCACTTTGGTTCGCCGACCGCCTCGCTCGCATGTTCCGAATTCTCTACGTCAACTGGTCGGCTAAGGGCTTTACTGACGCCATATGCGAGTCCCTGCCTGGCGAGGTCACCCGCGTCACCCTCCAGTTGCCCCGATACGTGGACATCGAGCCTGGCACCCACGCCTATCTTCGCTTCTGGGGTATCAACGCGTGGGAGAACCACCCCTTCTCCATCTGCTGGGTGGAGCATTCCGTCGATAGCTCCCTGCCCGTTCACGAAAAGGAGCCCCTCAACTGTGTCGACAAATCCAAAATGACCACGACGGTTGCTTTCCTCATTGGCGCCCAGACCGGCATGACTCGCAAGTTGTACAACCGAGTGGCCAACTTCCACCGGCCGCTGATGCTCAAGGCCGCCATGGAAGGCCCCTACGCTGGCCACAACAGCCTTGACTCCTATGGTCACGCTGTCTTGTTTGCTGGTTCAACCGGAATCACACATCAGATCTCCTACATCCGTCACCTCCTGGAGGGACACGATCAGGGGACTGTTGCAACTCGCCGAATCACTCTCATCTGGATCATTCGGGACTTCGAGTCCCTAGAATGGGTACGACCGTACATGGATACTATCCTTCGAATCCCGAACCGCAGAGACGTCCTCCGCATACAAATCTTCATCACCCGGCCTAAGAATCCCGGAGACATCGTCAGCGCCAGCAACACTGTCCGCATGTTCCCTGGCAGACCTAACGTCCCGCTCATTCTCAAGAAGGAAGTGCAGGAACAGATGGGTGCCATGTGCGTCACAGTCTGCGGCCCTGGTGCCCTGGCTGATGACGTGCGGGGGGGAGTGCGGTCAGTGCAAGGACGCACCGTGGTGGATTTTGTGGAGGAGAGTTTCACGTGGTAACCGTTGCACTACATCAAGCAAGCAAAGCAATAGTGGGCATTTTTGGACTTTTTTGGGGGACTTCTTTCGACGTGTAAATATTTGCGGAAATGGGGGTTACATCTGCAGTGGTAGAGATGTTGTAAATGCGTGCTAGCGTTCTATAGAGCTTAATGAAGCTAGAGATGATCTTAAGCATTTGGTCTTTGTGCTGCAACGTACTAAGAGTGACTGTGTTGCTTGATATTTGAATTTTCAATTATGTTTCCCAGTTCACAGAAACTTGCCACGCCGTGAAGCAACTGACCGAGTCGGGATGACTAGCGATCATGATCCGCACGATGAAACCTCACTAGAGCCCCTGTAGCTGACCACCACCAGCAGATCAGGAGAAGTTTGTCAAGACAAACAGTCGTATTGAAACAGCTAGCTAATAAACGAGTGATAGAAGGTAAAACAGCCATGTTTGGCCATGTAAATGGGAGGGTGGTCAAAAACCGTTTCGTTTGTGGAGGAGCAAAAGCCATCTCACCCCTTTTCAAACTGCAACGGTGTACTTTTCCTTAATTTAGCGACAACGAAACAAGCCTCCTAATGGACTGCGTCTTTTTGCGGTAGAGTATTCGTTTTCTTTGACGTGGCTAACAAATACTCGCTTGATTGTCGCTGGGAAGTAGAGCTTATAGGTCCGCTCCCTGAGTCGTCCGAAGACGCATCACCTTGAGAATGGCGTACTTGTCCCAGATGCCCTGCTCATCCAGCTTCTTCTGCGATTTTGGCTCAGCGACCGCAGAGTTGAGCTTGGCTGGGAGGATCTCGGCCTCTACACGGACCGACGCCGTCGAGGTGAGCACCCTGCCGCTGGCGTCGATGGCCTCGGCGGCGATGCTGGTGACCCTGGAGTCGCGGATCAACAGACTCGTCTCGAAGCTCGTGCGCTGGACTTCGCCGAGGAACGCGCGCGGGCCGGAGCCAGATTCGGCGTAGAAGCGCCAGGCGGCCGTCTCCGTGTCGCCGTTCCAGGAGACGTAGGCCGTCGTTCCGCGGGTGCCCTGGAGGGCGACGATGGCGGGCACCTCGTTGGGGAGCCCGGTCCAGTTGTACCGGAAGGCGCGGTAGTTCTCGGCGCCGAGATCCAGGTCCCCGGAGTCGACGTAGGCGTGGAAGACGGGCGTGCCGGCGGCGGTGAACTCGGTCAGCGCGCCCTCGGAGCCCCAGCCGACGAGCACGTTGCCGCCGGGGAGCACCTGGGCGCTGCCCTGCGACTTGGAGCGGAGGTCGTCGGGCGGGAAGTAGGCGGCGACGAGCTCTGCGGTCCAGGCGGTGGTGTTGAGGCGGAGGATCTTGGCGGAGCTGGTCGGCGCGGTGTGGACCTCGCGGCCGCCGGCGTGCTCGGTGCCGTGGGCCGAGTTGTCGTAGAGGCTGATGAGCTCGACGTCGTCGGCCTGGTCGAGCCAGCGCGCGTGGTGCTGGAAGCAGAAGGCGGTGCCGTCGGCCATGCGGAAGTCGGAGCGTTTGCCGTGGAGGCGCCAGATGATGGAGCCGTCGGAGCCGTTGATCTTGTGGATGGCGCAGGCGTCGCGGGCGGAGATGAGGTAGTTGCCCGCGGCGTCCTTGTCGACGCTGTTGATGTGGAAGTAGTCCCACGCGTCGGAGCTGTTGTAGCCGGAGCCTGCTTGGCCGGGGTTGATGGGGAGGACGGCCTCTGAGGGAGGTGTCAATGAGGAGGATATGAGAAAAGTCGAGGGAGATATCATCAACTAACCATCGGGTTGGACGTGATCCAGGCTTGACCACTCAAAGAGGAGTTCGCCAGTGGCAATATCGAGTTCTAGGGACATCACTCATCAGCTCCAACAACACTAAGACAGACAACACTTCGCGATGCTGACCTTGGATAATGGCATTGACGATCCACTGCTGCTCAGGACTGGCTCCCCATTCCGTCAGGTCGCGGGGCACAGGCTGGTAGATCTGGATGAGGCCCGTTTCCTCGTTGACGATGTGGAACTCGTGCTTGTCGACCAACTTGTGGTTCCCAGCGCGCAACTCCCGAATCGTCTCATAATGCTGGTCCACGATGGTGACATGTCCATGGCCATGGCCATACCCAGCATTATGATCGCCCTCAAAGCTAAAAAGTATATCCTCGCCCTTCCAGCGGCCAGCCTGGAAGTTGGTCGACCAGATGCTGTAGAAGCCGTAGCCGGACCAGACCAGATCGCCGTTGTCCCGGAAGATGTACGGGGCGGCCTGACGCGGGCCGTGCTGCTCGGTGGGCGTGTCGGGGAGGCCGGCGAAGGGAGCGAGGAATAGGTAGCCCGGCTCGACGGCGTCGGTGGCGGGGACGGTGATGTTGAGGCGCGGCGGGGCGAGGTCCGGCCGGGAGCGGAACTGCCAGTCGGCGGCGGCGAGCGGGACGAGCAGCGTCAGGGCGGCGGGGATGGAGGACTTCATGGCGGATGGGACGTCGTTCTGGCGGCGTCAGCGGGCTGGATCTGCATCCTGTACGAGATTAGGTACATTCACCTTGCGGGGGTCTACAAGCCCTATGATTCCACCACAGCGTATAGCCTTGGATGAGATGAGGTTGGATAGATTAGTGTACTCGATGTAAGTAAGATGGCGCTACTTGGAGATCCAGAAGTGAGCAGTTGGGTTGAGTCGTTGAGGTTGATATGTGTATCAAGACTGCGATACCGCTGGCTTTGAAGATGGCAAAGAGAGCACGTCATAGATCATCCAAGACTTCATTGGACAATGGTTAAGCACCTAGAGAGCGGGGAATGGACGATGGGTGAGGGAATATCATCAAGTGCGTATCCCTCGTTGAGCGGTTGGATTGCGTGATGAGATGATGTTGCTGGCGATGCCTCAACTACACGTCGTTGCAACGGTGTGACGTGTCGAAGTGGGGGTTCGAGATGGCATCAGTGCAACGAAGGGTAATTGGATATGTTGATTGGAAATCAAGAGGATGTGTATCTGATTTAGATCGATCTTGCTGGGCGGTCAATCAAGCTGCTGGGAGCTGGGTTGAACTAGGACTGCTCTGATCAGAGGACTGACTAAGGTTAGTTGAGAAAATATGTACAAGATGAAGCTAATTAAGCTAAATAGTCACAAGGATGTATTACATACTTATGTCTCGTTGTTATACAGTGGCCTTTTAGTCAATATCATAGAAGTATGGTATAATCACAAGCCTGTTCTATGCCAACAATCTATCTTAATATTCACACAAAGTTGCAAACCGCACCGCATTTGCATTGATATCACACACATCCACCGTGGTGCAATCGCAATCCCTTCCCCGCAGATCTTGGCGTCTCGGCACTTTGACTATCGAGATCCACTATGTTAAGGCTTCCCCTGCTAAACCTGGACTACGTGATCCTGGGCCACTATTTCAACATCAGAGTCACACCGAGCGAGTCCCACCCGGTTCCCTGTTGCTGGGTTTTCACCCGTCTTCTGCCCTGTTGGCTACCGACGACCCGATGGTGTCCTGTCGTTTTGATGGTTTGGGCTTAGACTGCTGGAGGAGTTTCTGTCGCACAAAGCCTTAATTCTTCGCCTTGGATAGACTTGCGAGCGTCTAAGCGGACATTCTTTCCTCGACACGTTTCTTCTTGCTTGTTTTCAAGGACCAGGTCTCGGTTGTAAACACAGTTACGCTGCTTCGTCATGCGTGATCCCCCGTCAAGCTCAAATATGGCCGACGCCGAATCGCTTCGCAACGACAACGACATGCCGCGCGAGGACCAGCCGCTCCTCCGCGCCCCAGACGAAACCTCGTGGAAACCCCCGCGCGGCTTCGTCTGGATCCAGCTGGCCATCATGTCCAACGTGTTCCTGTACGGCCTCGACAGCACCATCACGGCGTCGACCTACGCCGTCATCAGCTCCGAGTTCGGCGCCGCCAACACGGCGTCCTGGCTGACGACGTCGTACCTCGTCACCAGCACCGCCTTCCAGCCACTGTACGGCCGCGTGTCGGACATCTTCGGGCGGCGGGTGTGCTTCTTCATCGCGACGGTGACCTTTGCGGCCGGGTGTCTTGGGTGCGGCGTCGCGGGCAACGTCGTCTTCTTGAACTGCATGCGCGCCTTGGCGGGCTTTGGCGGCGGGGGGCTGATGACGATGGGTGAGTCTAGCCGTGCTCATGCTATATACTTACAGACTAACCGGCTTGCAAGCAACTATCGTGAACTCGGACATGATCCCCTTCCGCAGGCGAGGCATGTACCAGGCGCTGCAGAACGGCATCTACGGCTTCGGCGCCGTGTGCGGGGCGTCGTTCGGAGGCACCATCGCCGACCACATCGGATGGCGCTGGTGTTTCCTGCTCCAGGTGCCCGTATCCGTCGTGGCTCTGGTTGTGGGCGCCCTTGTCGTGTCGAACCAACCGGGCGGCGTCTCTCACGAGGGCGGAACGAGGGCCATCTGGAAGCGCGTCGATGTTTCCGGCGCGGTTCTGCTCGTCGTGGCCGTCTCGGTGCAGCTCGTCGGGCTCAGTCTGGGCGGCAACGAGCTCCCCTGGGGAAGTCCGTGGGTTGTCGGGTCTTTGGCCGGCAGTCTCGGGCTGTTTGCTTTGTTCCTGTTCGTCGAGGCGAGGACAACAGCTATTCCTGTGATTCCGCTGCGTTTGCTCCGTGGCAGGCTGCCCGTTGCTACACAAGTGACGAATGTCTGCGCTGGATTAGCAGCTTATGGTGTGAGTGGCGAATTGTCTCACTCGAGATGCGTTTGAAAGCTGAGTGTAGTGTCTAGTATCTCTTCATGCTCCCGCTCTTCTTCCAGGTCGTCCTGTTAGACTCGGCCGCGACGGCCGGTGCGCGTCTCGCCATCCCCTCGCTGGCGACTCCCATCGGAGGCGTCATTGCCGGGATCGTAATGTCTCGCTGGGGAAAACTAATTGGGCTCGTGCGCACGGGGGCGATCCTCATGGCTTTCGGGAATGCCCTGGTCGCATCCCTAGGGTTTGAAGATTCGACTTGGAAGTATTTCGTCTACGTGTTCCCAGCCAACTTGGGGCAGGGCATCGTCTACCCTGGGCTGCTGTTCACGTCTCTGGCTTCCTTCGATCACGCTGGTGAGTTGCGTTCATTGCAAGTTAGAAACTACAAGTTGGCTAACCCAACCGTTCAGACCATGCCGTCTCGGCCTCCACCGTCTACCTAATCCGCTCGCTAGGCACCGTCTGGGGCGTCTCAGTCACCTCGGCCATTGTGCAAACCACGCTCAGCGTTCGCTTGCCGGACGCTCTGAGCGAGATACCCGATAAATGGAGAGTACGCCCCTATTCCTTCTTGAACGCGGACTGTTGCTTTGGGGTGATGCCGGACTTGGACGCTGATTCGTACTGTTTCTAGATCATCGACGAGATCCGCCACTCAGTGGACGTCATTCGTCACCTCCCGCCCGACGTGCAGCTGAAAGCGCGTCTTGTGTACTATGATGGGCTTCGGTATGCCTTCGGGGCGTCGACTGCTGTGGCTTGCTTGGGTATCGTCGCGGCGTTCATTGCCAGCGGGACTGGGCTTCGAACAACCCATAAATGATCCCGTTTTTCGCAGGCATTAGCAGTAAAATGCTAAAGGTGAGAAGAAAGTTGAGGCTTCCAACAAGCAACACAACAGCGCCGCCAAGATCGTACTCCCAGTCGCAAGGATCACTCAGGGAGCAAGCTTGTAAGCTGAGCTCCGGGTTAACTGGTGGCCTATCAACTAGGACACGATGAGATAAGATGAATATAAAAGCAAAAGGATAGAACATGAAGTAAAATATAGACTGGCTTAGAATCACACTCATGGAAGGTCATAGATGAAATGCGCCGAGCTCAACCATTCTCCTCGCAACCGCCAACCCCATAACCCTGGGTGACACAACTCCGTCTCACTTGTCCCTTCAAGAATAGACACTGATTGCAACGCAAAAAGAAAATACCCGTCCTGGCAAAAGATTGATTCCGCCCGGGCTTGAACCGGGGACCTTCTCGGTGTTAACGAGATGCCATAAACCAACTAGACCACGGAACCAATAACCAATCAAACAATCAGGTTGCGTGTTTGTTTCGTTCGGTATACGGCCTATAGAGGTGGTAAGGAAAGGCAGGTGCGTCTTCTAATGCATTAACGGAGATTCATGTCGTAAATCAGAGTGAGCTGAATAATATCATACGTCGAGAAGTTGTTGGCAACGGTTTCTAGGAGCGAGGCGACTGTGCCCCTGATTCCCCAAGCAAGGTTCTGCAACTGCGCGGCGGGCACACAAGGAACTATAACGTCTTCAAACATGCTCCTACCGATATATAATAATGAGGGTAGCAGTAGCATGCAAGATATGGCCTAACTCTGCTACAGGATACACCCGCGAAAGAGGAACCAAGTAGTGGCTGTTGAGCCTATGAGTCAACTGGCCTGCACCCTGATTACCCCTGAGCGAGTTGACTGTTCCAGTGGCGGTGGCACCTGACGCTCAGCATCTCCAGTTGCCAGCTGTTCGCAGTCCCGTCTACAGCTGGCAGATGCAGCTCCAATGAGGTTCCTCCGCTGTGCCCTGGCGCGTGATTACCCGCGTCGCGCTGCATTCTCGTGTTTTATCGCCTCAACTCGTGCACCACCCGCCGGAGAAATCTCACTCCTTCACCTCCCACTCCTTCAACATCGTTACAGCGGCAGCATCAGGACTCGTCGTCCAGGCGGTACTAGTCTTCGGTTATCCCCTGAAGACATCTTCAGTGTCATCCTTAGGGGGTTTAGTCCAAGTCTGGGCTCGTATAGTCACCATACGGCACCATGTTCTACAGCCACGAAAGTGAGCCAACCGAGTTCCCTCTCCAACTCGTGTCAACTCACTAACCCTCTTGGTAGTCCTCAGCAGCAGCCAGTATGGCGTTTCTACCATCTGGTCCGTATTCAAATGTAACTACACTGCCTATCAGCACTCGTTAACAACCGCCCAGGCTCGTGGCCACTGTCGGCAAGACAGCCAATCGCCGAGTCACTCGAAAGGCCATCCAGGAAGTCAATGTCCCCAAAGCGTGTGAGAAGATCATTGATCCCGGAGCCCCTTTGGCCCTCCGTCTTCAGGGAAACCTCCTCTACGGCGTCTCTCGCGTGTTCGCACAGCAGTGCCACTATGTTCTGTCAGATGCCGAAAAGACACAGTCAGACATGTTGACTTTCTTTCGCGTCATGAAAACGAGCGAGCTCGACCCAAAAGCCGGCAAAGCAAAGTAAGTTGTTCTAGTTTTCTTTTGTCTTTGACCCTAAGAATTCCTGCTAATACACAAAGGCGCCACCAAATCACCCTGCAAGATGACCCTGCTTTCGACGTCAAAGGCATTCTCCCGAAACTCGATCTCTTCAGCACCAACAAAGAGCTCGCGTTTCTTTCCAGTCAAAGCTCAACGCAATCGGTTTCACAATTGACTCCTTTGACACAAGGAAGTCTTTCGTCTGGTGGAAACAATCCGTTTCTGCCGTTTGATCTCCCGCAATCATCCCACTCCGCGGGCAGTTACCGCCTTCCATCCGACTTGGGCCGAAACTCGCCATCTATAAAGCCCTTCAATCTACATGACGCCATGCCCGAATTCAACCCATTTGGAGAAGAGTATATTGATCCTATCGCCGGTGTTGGTCTCAACTTCGACGCTGATGGTAATTTGGTCGAAGTTGTCGGACCGGAACCAGAGTTGCCACCCCTTCCTGGGTCAGAGGCATACGACGCACAGCTTCTTGGTCAGGATATTGACATGATTGGAGTCCATTCACGGAAGAGCGGAGATGTGTTTGGAGGTGACAATGTGATCATCATGGGCGAGGATGCACTGCCTGATGCGGAACCCTTTCCTAAGCGACCAGTGGCTAAAAGGCCTAAGAACTCTCTCACGCTGAGCTCTGAATCAACGCTGAGTGATCAAGCCGCTGCGCCCGCTCGTCGAAGGCGCCCCAGAAAGGTCGTTCAGATGGTTGATCGAACTGACCGTATCTCTCGGCAGGAGTTTCGCGCCTGGTCAGAGAACTACCTCGACAACATGGACGCCGCTCGCAAGAAACCTCGAGCCGCCACTAGAACACAGGCACGCAAGAACGCTCTCAACTTCTTGTTCAACAACGGCCTTTCGCACATCGGGATCCTTCAGGATGCCACAGGCATAGCTCACCCCCTCGCAAAAGAATTCTCAGGTGCGGTGCTCGAGGCCCGGCTCCAGGGTAAACATCCCATCGACGACGAAAAAGGGGAACGAGGTCGGATTCGCAGTTCCGCTGAAGCATTCGAAGATGAGGAAGACGAAAACAGGCGCGTACGCCAGAAGATGGGCGAGGAAAATGAGCTTGGGCGAGGCCTGGTTGATGACCGCGGTCCACTCATCCTGGGTGACGAGTCTATGCCTGAGATCGGAATGGATGCGGCCCCAGGTCTCAAGGACCATCACTCGTCAACGATAATGCCATGGAGTCGTCCACCATCAGTGATTCCGGGCTCGTCTATCCGGGGTCCTGGAAGTGCGCAGAAAACCCGCCCAGCCCCAAGTCCACTCATCGCCCGGGGGAGCGCCATCAAATCGATTGAGCGATACAGCGATCTTCCTGCCTTCGGCCACGGCTCTGACAACTTCGCCCAACTCCACTCCCAGGACTCTTCCCTCGATGTCGAAGATATGAACGTGTATGGCGGGAATGATACTCAAGGCTCGACCCAGGGCCTCGACATCTCCACTCTAGAGTTTTACGGGTACGCTGCTGACAAGGCCCAAGCCGAAGGTCATGCTCGTCCTCACGACCGTCGTAACCGTCAATGGGTCGACTTCGAGGAGCTCGCCAACCCAGCAGTTCACGACAAGAGAACCGCAGCCCAGGCGTTCATGCACGTTCTATCCCTCGCAACCAAGGATGTCATCGCCGTCGAGCAGGACGGCATCGCGAACCAGCAGCCATTTGGTGCCCTGCGCATCGGGTTTACGCCTTCCGAGCAGGTTGACGATATGGCTGATGAGCTAGCTTGATTTTTCCACAGGCGCAACTGGTATATCATGTTTCTTCGGCATTTTTGGCGCACATCTGCGATTGACTTTTACGTTTTATGGGCGGCGGGCGATTTGGGCTTCTATCAAGGAACGAACATCTCCAAGGCATTGGGATCATCGGGAAAATATGGCGTTGGCGTTTTATTTGATTTTGAAACAATATCCGGCACGGGACACCATTTGAGGGCAAGGATGCCCATTCGTCTCGAAGGAAGATGGGATGGATAGCTTGGGGTTGCGTTATTGATACGCTGATGCGGCAAGGGACACAGGGAACAGCAGTCAATGGGAACGGGACTCAGATATTCAATGGGAAAGTGTTATTAGTTGTATTATTCTTCGCTTGATTTCAGTCGAAAGCATCATCGTCATCCCCGCCCTCGCGATCGTCAAACTTCATGTACTCATTACCCTCTTCATTGGATCCACCCATGAGCATATTCCAGGCCTCTTGGACGGTGTCCAGTATAGAATCATTGAATGCGAGATCTACCGGAGGCAAGGGAAACGTAGCAGTGTTGCTGTCGATTACTAGAGACGGCGTGCCTGCGCACTGGTCATAGTACAGCTGGTAAATGCACGGAGACGGAGATGCTTCGTCGTCACCTTGTACAGCGGCAACAAGGGACGTCAAAGCCTTCTCGAGGATGGATTTAGACGAGGCATCATGGACGGTGGTGAGGTAGATGACAACTATGAATTGTGGTTAGCACAATGACTCTCAAAATTGCGTTCAGGTAGAGCAGAATAGATGAGAGGTGTGTATCAGTTTGTCAGAGATTTCATCGTCATTGTAGATCGGACAATGTAGATAAGTTTGAATAGAGAATCATCCCAACACCATGCGGAAGAAGAAAGAAGAATTGTGTGTTCTCACATTGTCCGGAAGGGCATTCCCCAGTATCGCTCGAATGCACCAGTGCGTAGACCGGGTACTCGGAAGGTTTTCCTTCTTCAGTTGATACTGAGCCGGCAGGGAATGCAACAATGGTCACGGCAGGTATCGGGGCACCTTCGGTCTGGAGTTCGAAGAGCGAGGAGAAATCCGACTTCGTGACTGCGGTTAGTCGGCTGATGCGTTGACTCGCCGTTGACTGTTCAGAGCCCTTGACAAGCCGCTTTGTCTTCACCACCATGTCATTGGTGAGCTCAAGTTCCAGATTCGCTTCAGTCTGAGCGTCCTCGGACGGAGCTTCCCGTGCGTCCTTGATGCCAGTGCCAAGCATGTATACAGCACCGCCAACTGCTGCAGCCCGACAACCCACTTGAGCCACCTCTGAGAGGCCGCCCCATTTGGGGTAAATAGCTGCGAACCCCGGACCGAATACGCCCATGGACGTCAAGTGCCGATGGATGGTTGTGAGACCGTCCTTGACAGACACTTTCCCATCCTGACTCAAGGTGAGCGTGATGATGTATGATTGTAGCGAGCCGTCGAGTTTGAACTGAGAGGCAAGGAACACATCCAGCGGCTCGTCGGCGTGCGGGTGCCACACATCGGTCTGAGGCTCCGAGTCGAAGTCAAGCACGAACTTGAGAAACTTCATCAGGGAGCGCTTGGAGCGAGCGGGAATAGCGGTGTTGGAAAAGACATCTTCTCGCGTCGAGGGTATCCGGCTGAGCAGAGCACTCAAGGCTCCTGACGGCGGTTGGTAGATGAAGAAGGAGCCAACTGCGAGAAACTCGATGTGACGGAACGCCTTGGAGTCGACCAGTTGCGAGACCAGCTTCGACCGCGAGTGTATCAGCTGCGGCGCCAGGGCCAGGGTGTATGCTCGCGGCGACGCCAACCCATCTGCCTCGCGCTTGACCTCGGCGCCAGCGAATAGTGAACCGTTCCGACCATCTGCGCGATGCCTCTTCGCCCACTCGTCAGCCTCGGGTAGACTGAAGGCCGCCTCCGGGCCTCCGTAGTAGTCGTTCGGGTCGACGTGGAGAATGTTCTTGCCTGAACGCGAGAGGGCTCTTCATGCGAACAACGAAGGCCGAGGTCAGCCTGATGGCGGGGGGCGTCTCGACGATGGAATCCAAAGCTTACAGGGCGAGGAGGGACTGCTGGAGCCCCGTGCCGCTGATCACTACGTCCCACTGAGTGTCTGAGAGGGATTCCATGGTGAAGAGATTGTAGGTGGAAGGGAAGAAGAAAAGACAGAAGACGTGAGAGAAGTGGATGGGGAAAAATACTTGGATTTGAAATTGGGAGCCTTGAGGTGGGGCTGGCGGGCTGGGCATGGCCCGTGCGCTTTGAGTCTTGTCCATTTCACAGCTCGCCGAGATTTTTCTTCTCTTCTCTTCTTTCTTTTTAATATACCCGCTCAGCCCGAAATGTCGTGTCTTCGTACTCTTAACGGAACATTGCCAGCGGCGCGAGTAGTTTCATTACTACTTGCTTCCTGAGTGTTAGATCGAACCTGTCTGCCGGTATCTACTGCCCTGGATTCTCAATCTGATGGGGTGGTTCGAATGGTTTGACACATGCCTTTTTCGTAGAGACTTTGAAGTCACAACTTGAATGTGTCCTGGGTGTACCATCAATGAACGTAATACGATCAGACGGTGTTGAATTGAATTTTTTTGCTTTTCTCTCTCGTATTGCTCATAAAGGGTATCATTCATCTACGGTTGAACAATTGCTAAATTAAACTCCTCCCACCGCTTGCTCGCCCAGCTGAGGAACTGCTTTGAAGTCAAGAGCCCAGGTGTCAAGGCTGTCCCCCCGTGCTTGGAGATGGACAGGATCCTCGCGTCCCCGTCCTTGCAGTCGACCACGATCGTCACGCTCTCGTCGCACAACGACTCCTCGAGCAGATCTGGGTCGACCAATAGCCAGAACTTGCCGTCGGTGGCGGGCCTGTCCGTTTCCTTGCCGGTGAAGACGACGGCAGTGCAGGCAATGGGGATGTTGGTGATGGTGAGAGGGTTGGATTCGTTTCGCGAAGAGATGACCATTTCCCGGTCTGCGTCGTACCACGCTCGTGGGAGCTTCGTGTCTCGGAGGGCGGCCATTGTGGCAGCCCAGGCAGCGTCGAAGGGGTTGCCGTCGAATGAGATGAAGAATATGTCGATGTAGAGCACCCAGTATGCCGCCACCGCCTTGCTTCCCTCGAGCTCGACCGTCTCCGGATCATCTTCTTCCATGCGATCCTCGTCGGCCGCCCCGTCCTCGGCGAGCCCCGTCTGCCATATCCGCAGGTCGTCGGGGTTGATGACCTTTGAGCTGTGTAGGAGGGAGTATATCCTTGTGCTCAGAGTCTGAGCCAGAGTGGTGGGCGGGCCGCCCGGAAGGAACTGGGGGGCACAGCCAGTGGCGAGCTCGATGTTGGGCACCAGGAGGTCGTACTCGCTCAGCTCTGTCTCAGTGTTGGAGGCACGGTAGCTCGGGATGTTGGACGTCAGGATGGTCTCGCCGCGGACACCGCAGATGACGGTGGTGTCACCCATGCGCACGACGGCGCTGCCATGGGCATGTGACAGGCTGGAGGAGTTGACCGTGGGAGGTCGGACTTCGTGTGGAGCCCGGCCATTGCTTCGCGCGGGAGGCACGTCGTCGGAGGACGGCTCGAGGTTGGCGAGGAGGTAGGGATGGGGGGAGAGCTTGGCAAAGGTTGCGCGGGATAGACCCGCGGCGGGGGCCATTCTGGCAGCGTCTGGTGGAAGCTAGCCGTTGTCTGTGGTTTCCTGGTATTGAGAGGGAACGGTGACGTGGGTTTGGCGGCGAGAATGACGTTTGGATACAGCTGTGATCGAAAGCCTCGAGTTTTTGGCCTGGGCGATAAAAGTTGGAGGGCGCGATAGCCTTGCGGGGCCTGGTAGTTGCTATTGGTGGGAGAGAAGAGCTGCCGGCCAATGATGAGAACGCGGGGCATAAGGCTGGCAGCTGGGAGCTTAGAAGCGCTCCCTCGCCACCACCTAACTCATGTCCATCTCAATTCAGCCACCATTGTCCAAGAATCTCGCAAAGGCTCACCCAACCACCGATAGACACCCATTGACGAGTATTGCCTGGGCGAGGCCTCGGCTGATGATCTTTCTAGGTCTAACCCTCGGAGAAAGCAAAAAGTGTCATCAGAACGGGAAGATGGGCTGGGCCGACCGTTGAATCCGGCTTACGTCCAACGAAGGAAGTGTTCCCTGTCGATGTGTTGGTGCAAGACACTCGAGGAGATGCACGGGGTGGACCGGCAGTGGGAGCGTCCAGGATGACGATGAGCGGTGGCTGGTCTCATGGAGAAATCCTTACCGTTCACGGAGCAGAGCCAACAAAGCACTTTGCGTGTTGGGGATAAATTATAGTTCTTGCATATTGAGCGCATATCCGTGATTCGTATACCCGGCCACCTTGAAGCTCACGGCTCGCCAGGAGTTCCATGTTTCCAGTCACGTCAACTCACGACAAGCATCCGGTTCATCTAGCCAGGACTGGCAGCGATTGCCGCTTTTACACCCATGTCGGGATATCCTCTAAGCGCGCCGCACACATAGTACGATGGGATACTTATGGCTTTACAAAGTACGATGTGCGAATAGGCACATCGAGAGCTGAGAAGCGGGGAGGGCATATGTACCAAGTTTTGCCCAACTCCTGCGAACGAATCTGGCCAAAGTGCATACATACAGCATGTACCTCGGTAGTCGCACATTGCAGCAGCATTGCAGCGAGCATACCCCAGGCGCGGCACAAGAACGCTTCCGCAGTCTGCATTGTGGACATGACCTCTGGCCGACTTCTTCCGGATGGATCTGTGTTGCGGGCTCACGAAGCACAAGAATCAAGATGTTCAAGATATCCGGATCATCACCAACACCAGATCAGTGACGAAGCCAACAGGCGGGGGTACACAAGCAGTCAGAAGCTTGGGTCTCTTCGTGGCCCATCTGTCATCCCTTGTCGTTCCACGGGCGGCCGCATTTGAGGTTCGGGCCAAGGCGAAAAGTGCAAGTGGCGCCGGATGCCGAAGGGGGATACAACATGGGGGCGGGATGCAGCAGGAACTCAACTCACGTATTCGGAGACGCAGCTGTATGGAGTATGTACTTCGCACGCAGCGACGAAAGGATTATCCAGATGTAGATATTAACGGACACATTTGGTAATGCCGTGCTCCACACAGCAGCTCATCGTCGTCATCACCAACAGCA
Source organism: Neonectria magnoliae (assembly GCA_037954305.1). Classification (NCBI taxonomy): domain Eukaryota; kingdom Fungi; phylum Ascomycota; class Sordariomycetes; order Hypocreales; family Nectriaceae; genus Neonectria; species Neonectria magnoliae. The sequence goes on from JAZAVK010000003.1 coordinate 401,607, forward strand.
GCGGCACAGTCGTAGACGCTCAAAGTAGCAAACCGCAGGATTCGCAAATGGCATGTCTTGCCCATGGTCATCGAACGATGAGATTCGGCATCAACAGACAGGCGCAGACCGAAAGAGCCGCCGTGGCCCACTCCTCCGGTTAACCCCAGCTCCTCTGTCCTCAAGTACGATAAAAAGACCATCGGAGTTTTAATTATTGAACAGCGAGGAGCAAAAGAGAGGGGTCATGATGGCCGTCGTTGATGGTGCACACGCGATAATCCTCCCGCCCAGTCGGGCCAATCACGCAGAGTCTGTTGCCGCCCGTCGCAGGGTCTGTGCCAGGCTTGTCACCGCGCCTCTGGACAAATCACGGGCCGGGATTGCATCACAGCATCGCTGCGTCGACCTTGCAGACTCCACACCACACTCACACTCTCACCTCCGCGGACGGCCAAGCATTTCTCACCGCGACACACACCAAACACTATACCGGATCCACCACCCGAGAGCCAAGCCACCAGCGGCCCCCAAAAGAAAGGCAATCACCCGCTAGCCGTCCGCGGACGAGGGGGGCCATGCATGCCGTAAGGAAGCTATGCCAGGAACCCTGTGGTTGCTTGCACTGATGCGGCCAATCCCACGGCCGTCTCAGACGCTCATCTGCTCTGGTGGCCTTTTGCTTGAGCCAACGGTGGCCCAGAGTGATGTTCCTGTTGAATGTCACTGTCTTCGTCACAATGTCTAGGACTCGCATGGCCTCGAGGCCGAGGGTGTCCATATTGTCCGGGCTTAAGGTTGTCAAATGTCCTGTCGATGACTTCGTACATAAGTTGCGTCTGACGATAGCTCCAGCTCTTCGGTTTTCAACAAGGCCAAACCCCGACATCGATCCATCGAGTCAGCCCCCAACACCGCCGTCGATCCCGCCTCCTCCGCTCCTCTCCGCCCCCAGCCCCCAGAGCGAAGACCCCCGGCACGCCAGGTTCCAACTTCCATCCCGTCTGCCGGCAACGTCGACGGGCCGTCTCTTGTCTCGTCTTGTCTCGCCTCGATTCTTGTCTCTGTCGAGGTAGCTTCTGGCGCGAGCTTTCCTGCATGTCACCCACCCAAACCAAGCTCCGCTGCGTCCGTTTTTCCTCTCGACCAACGCACCGAACTTCCCGGCTGTGTGACGGCGAGAGACCGCATCTTCAGGTCCAGCCAATATCGACGCTCCGTCTGCCGCTGACCCTCGAAATTTGCCCATCCCGCCTCGTCCCCTCCAAGCTGCTCCCTGCTGTGATTGCTCGGCCGCATGTCCGGTCGTCTTTCACTGGCCTCGTCCACATGGCAATCTCGCATATCACTCCTCCACCCCATGCCCAAAGCCTCGCGCCAGTCGCCGCCATCACACGCTGTTAGACGCCCTCTTTCTTCGCTTCTGCCGCCTCGCCATCGAACCCTTGTGCGTCCATAGCTCCGCTCAGGCGTCCAGCATTTGATCGTCCAAGGTCATATATCCGGCCGCAGCGCCCATCTGCGACCCCACCGTGACCTCGTTATTAACCTCTTCATCGCCCCATCCTCGCCACTGCCTTCAAGTCCCCTCCCCTCGTTCACGATCCTGTATTTTTTTTTTTTGCTACCGAATATATTGACCATTATCTCATTGATCGAGGAGTCTGGTATTCCTCGATTTTCTGAGGTCTGCGTCAGCTTGTCCCTCGCTGTCTCACGTCATATCCCAATCCACACGAATTGTTCCACAAATTGACAGGAGTCTGCTCAACTTGTCAATTCTTTCCGTCTACTATCCGCTCCCCTCCCACCTACACAGTAGAACTCGTATACGACCCCGGCAGCTTTCGAACAATCCGTCATTCATGTCGAACTGAACGGGGCCACTCCCGCGCTTCGCCGCCCACTCCTAGATATCCATTGCAGGAGCTCAATCGCTGGTCGACATGGCTTCTCACTTGCAACCCGCCTTTCACGGCGCCGTCTCTGACGCCTCCAGGACCTTCTCGGACCTCGTCAAGCGCATCAGCATCCCTCTAACACCTACAAGCCCCGCCGGTCTGGTCCAGGCGCACACCGTCGATCCCTGGGAGAAGTCAGGAAAGTATGCTCTCGGATGGACATACTTTGCGCTCGCCCTCATGGCGAGCGTCATTGCCGTGCGAATATGGCACTTTTGGCAGGACAAGATTCGACAGGCCATCTACAAGCACGAAATCGAAGAGCACTACCGCAACGTCTACGCTCTCGAAGCAGATTATGGCATGACAGGCCTACCAACCGGACAGACAGGCCACACCGCTCAAACCGGCCAGCACTTCTTCCCTGAACCCGAGATGGTAGGCGAGAAGAACTTCCGACCCAAGGCGCACTTTTCCTCCGTCAACATCGTCAACGACACACTCGCCCTGTTCCGATGGATCTTTTATCGCCCCGTCCCCGACTTCACCTGGGGCAGATACCGACTCACCTTCTCCTCGCTGGCAGTCATCACCTGCGGCTTCATCGCTCTCGCCTTTGTCACGCTGTACTGCTTCCTCCAGCAACCCCTTTACTGGCAGAGCATCCAGTACGGGTCACCGCCTCTGGCCATCAGATCCGGAATGATTGCCGTTGCCTTGACACCATGGATTGTCGCAACCAGCATGAAGGCCAACCTGCTGAGCATTCTGATCGGCATTGGCCCTGATCGACTGAACGTCTTCCACCGATGGGCAGGCTATCTCTGCCTCTTTCTCTCCCTTATCCACACCATTCCTTTTTATATCCAGCCAGTTTGGGATGATGGTGGCATGGCGGTGTTCCAACGCCTCTTTCCCGGTGGCAGCGGTGTCATCTACGGCACCGGAATTGCTTGCTTGGTGCCCCTGGTCTGGCTCTGTGTCGCCTCACTGCCCTTTGTCAGGAAAATCGCCTATGAGGTATTCGTCATGACCCATATCCCCGTTTCTATGGTGTACGTTGGACTTCTCTTCTGGCACACCAAGAACTTCCTCATGTCTTGGAGCTATCTTTGGACTACTGTGTGCATCTGGGTCTTCTGCTACTTCCTGAGACTGTTCAAGCTCAACTGGATCAAGCCCTGGCGCCTATCATTTATGGTTGGCGACGAGGCCGCGATTAACTTGATGGCAGAGAATGCCATAAAGGTTACCATCCCGACACAGATGAGGTGGAAGCCCGGCCAGTACGTCTATCTGCGTATGCCCGGCATCTCATTCCTCGAGAACCACCCCTTTACGATCTCGTCGCTCTGCAGCGACGACTTCCCCTCTGACTACGGCGAGCAGTATCGGGACTGCACCCTTGTGTTCCGACCTTATGGCGGATTCACCCGCAAGGTCTTGGATACCGCCATCGAAAAGGGCCCGTTCCACACGTACCGAGCTTTCCTGGACGGCCCATATGGTGGCATGCGACGTGATATGGCTGCTTTCGATACCTGCATTCTCATTGCGGGAGGCAGCGGTATCACTGCCCTTGTGTCCCAGCTCCTGGATCTCATTAAGCGAATGAGAGACGGCAAGGCAATTACTAAGAAGGTAGTCGTTGTCTGGGCTCTGAAGCGATTGGAGGCAATGGACTGGTTCCGCGAGGAGTTGCGTATCTGCCGAGAAGCTGCTCCGCCCGACAGCGTCACTTGCAAGTTCTTCGTAACCGCAGCTGTGAGGCAGCGCCCTGGCATTGGGATGGCTGCTCCCTTCGGCGACCAACAGGGTCCTGGCAACCCCAGAGCTCTGAGCCACATGTTCCACGACAAGCTGGACGGCTTTGTGGCGGGGATTGCATCCAAGCGAAACTCGGCCCTCATCCAATCCGAGGCTCAAGGAGATCCCGATCGCGAACGCGAACTACGCGCTGAGGACGAGGACCGTATCACGGCGCTGCCCCAACAGAAGTACCTCCAGCCTCACTTGCCTCCGCCGCCTTCCGGACCTCCGCCATCTTCTAAACCGCCGCAAAACCACCACTTCTCAGCAACCGACGAGTCACTCCAGAAACTGGAGGGCCGTGACTATCCCGAAGACAAGAAGGTGTCGCCCAAGGATCAACAGAACTCGATCCAGGACCAGGAATTCCACTTCCGAGCCATGCAGAAAGACAACGGACCTTACTTCAACTACGCGCCACCTTCGCCGCGTAGGCCGCCTCCGGGACCCAGTCCTACTGCTGAGCATTTTCCTGTCAATCCTCCTGAGCTTGCACACCTCCGTCCGACCGTTGATACGGATACTTCGAAGCCGCGCCCGACGTCGACTTTTGGTCCCCCATCTGGCTTTGACTTTGGGTTCCCCGAGACACCTACGGAGTTCCAGAAGAGCTTGATGCGTTTCGCCTTTCCCGTGCCTCATCAGATTGACGGAGGATGGAGCGTCGAGTACGGCCGGCCAGACCTGGGCTACATGCTCAAGGAATGGGCGACGGGCGGCCCCGACGGGCGGGGTATCCTGGGCCGGCGCACGGCGGTGTTTGTGTGCGGGCCGCCGGCGATGAGAGTTGGCGTTGCCAATACGGTGGCGCGGTTGCAGGCGGAGATTTGGGGAGACGACGAATTGGAGGAGATCTTCTTGCATACGGAGAACTATGCCTTGTAGGAGAGGCAAAAGCCGTGTTTTCGATGGGGGACTGTATTTGTATGTGTGGGATGACGAGAACGAGAGATACCATGAGCGATGTGTTTTGCTTATTACCAACGACACGATATACCTACCTATACTATACATGGACGGGATAGCAAGCCCGGGCCATACGACTGTCTATACAACCTAATCATCTACTATTTATCTATTCATCATGACATCTGCTGCACCGCCGTGATCCATGAGAAGCGGGGTCGTTGTCGGGCGGAGGGGTTTGACCGAGACGTGGGGGGAGAGGCCAAAGAGGTTCCCGCCGTGATGCCATACACGACTCCACCTGGTCAAGAGCCGCATGCGGGCTGCGACGGAATGCGAGGGTGACGTGATGGTGATTGGCAAACTCACGCATGTCGCCAGGGGGACGTGCATCACCGAGATGTGGAGGAGTCAGGACGGGCGAGGCTAGGAGGCACCTTGATGGTCAACCTCACGCGCCTGCATCGGAGAGACCACCGGATTACTTGAATCGGGCGAGGCCTTGTGTCGAGTGCGAGTATTATGTTCTTTCTCGGTTTGTTCACTGATCTTCTTTCGCCTCTATCAGTTCTTGCATACTTCTGCATCCGTTCTTCCCACCGTCAATTACCTACCTAGCTCTTCGACATCTGTTGTCGGCTTATACACCCTTCCTGCAACCCACTTACAACCCACAATGTCCCTCATGGCCGAGATCCCCGAGCGGGACATAGAGAAAATCGCAAAGGGCTGGTCTATCGCCATGAACTACTCCAAGGAGCGTTTAAAGCGTGTCTTTGACCTGGAGTGCGACCAGCTCGAGGACGCTGTCAACGAGGGCCGGGTCGTCCTCGAGACCATCTGCCTGTTTATGCACGCGTGTATCAAGCACGGCCAGTACAAGTGAGTGTGCCTTGGCTGCTTCTGAGACGAGACATCGAGGCTGACTGGTGGCTTCAAGGCTACCGCTGGAGTTTTGGCGAGTTCTTCATGCCGAGTATGGCATCGTCGTGTACCCATCGGCATTTACAGAGGACGTCGAGGTCCAGGGACTGGGCACCGACGTCACGTTCACAGAGGCCTACTACGGACATATCAGTATGTTCTTTACCATGAACGATAATTTCTTTTGACAGCACATGATGCTAACGTATGTGGTCTCAGTGATGTTCCCTACGTGCTGCGGAGGCAAGCATCCCCCACGGTGTCCGTTCGAGTTTCTGCAGGAGCCGCCACCGGTTTATCAGAAGTAGTTTGAAAAAGAAGAAGAGGGCTTATGATAATGATTACGAGCGTGAGGTGTCACAGGATACAAGCAAGTTTGACTGGGTCTCGCGGTGGTGAAGAAGCGGGATGGGAGGGAGGCTGGGTCTGGATGTGCAAGACATCGGTTCATGTGTACATGCTTTTGATAGAGGTTACTTTTTTGTTGTTGTTGCAAGACACCATTGCTTGACCGTCCAACTCAAACCTCCTCCCGCTGTCCCACAGCCCCGTCCCGGTTCGCCCGCCACACGCCCTCCTCGCCCTCGAACTCCTCGCGCTTCCACACCTCGACCGACGCCTTGCACTCCTCGAGCGCCTCCTCGCCAGCGCGCCACGCAGCCTGGCGGTGCGGCGCCGACACGGCGATCAGGATGCTCTCCTCGCCGATGGGCACGGTGCCCAGGCGGTGCACCATGGCGATGCCCTTGAGCCCGTGCTTGGTGCGCAGCGCCTGCGCGATGGCCAGCATGGACCGCAGCGCCCGCGGGTGGTACGACGTGTACTGCAGTTCCTTGACGGGCTTGCCGTCGAAGCTGTCGCGCGTCGTGCCTGTGGCCCCGGTGGTCAGCGGAGTAAAAAAAAGGGGCGGTGGTGGGGGCTTGCCTGCGAATATCACGATGGCGCCGGCGCCGGGATCGCGGACTTTGTCCATGGTGTTTTGGACGTTAAGGTGGTCGTTTGTGAGGGCGATGTAGCAGCCCTCTGCTGTCGTCTCCCACTTGGCTTCTGCTTCCTTGAGGTTCTCCTCGGGTCGAAGACCCTGGATCCAAACAGACGTGGCCATTTTGGAATGTGCTGCAGTGAGTGCTGGTGTGAGGTTTGATAGTGCTTCGAGGAGGATGTGAAGGTGCAGTGAATGGGGGGTTAGCTAATGGAATTGGGTTGGCCTACTACCTTACCCAAGTACCGGAGACTTTGAACAAAAGCGGCTCAGCGTTGCCAAAATCTGCTATATACTCAGGATCTGGGCGACTTTAGACTAAATATCAACATGTTTTTCTGCTCTGACTACTGTGAATTTGGTGACTCTCATAAGATTCCGTCGGTGGCTTGAATGTCTTACGGCACCATGACGCTGGGTTCAAGGGTACATGCACCTACAAGCGCACTACAGCGGGTGCGCCGATGACTAAGCCAAGCCATCGCAACTTGGCCCTCCTTGAAGCCTGGACAGACATGCCACTTTAAACCCTTTCCTTCTTCCAACTATTTGCAGTCGTTCCGAAATATTACCCACGCAACGAAACGACAACTGTCGTTCCCCCCCAATCTCCACGATCGTGCGTGTTGACGCCGTTATGCGCGACGAACACCGTGCGCGATCCCCGGATCGCGGGAGGGATCCGGATCGGAGGACCCAAGACCAGGACTTCCAAGAGCGACAAGACGCCTACCGATCGCGGCAGGGTAAAGCCACAGCCCGCGCCTCAGGAGGAGATTTGAAATAAACTCGCGAAGGACCATCATGGATCATTTGAGCTTGACGGCTGACTTCCCCACGGGACAGCGAGACCAATCTAGGTCTCCGCCCCGACAAGACTTCCCCGACGACTCAAGGGGCAGAGGCTCGCGGTATCGGGACGCCGGTATGCGCCACGAGATGGATCACGACGACGAGGGATACTCGAAAAGGGGCGGGGCCTCGCGCGCTTCGAGATACAACGCCCAGGATGAGCACGACTACGGCGGCATGTACGACGAGGGCTATCAGGGTGCTGGCGATCATGGTCGCGGCGGATATGGAGACGAGAACTGCTGGCGCGAACGCTCAAGCTACCGAGATGGCGACGACGCAAACTCTCGATCGCGCTCTGGTAGTCGCTACAACCGGAGTCGCTCCCGCAGTCCAACGCGCGAAGCTGGAAAGCCCAGCGATACGGTCATCCTTGAAGGCCTTCCGTTCAGCCTGTCGTCGACTGAGGTTGGTACCCTGCCGATCTGATCAATGCATTCAACAACGGTGGAGAGGCTTCTGGTCACCGACCTGGAGCTAGTTGTCCAGCAGCATCTCTTCCCCGCTTGGCCGATCCCGCGGAGCTTGTCCTCGGACCACGACCACGGTCGCCGCGACGTGCTCCATAAACAGCCTATTTCATGATTTGCAATGACTAATTGAAGAACTTGCAGCTGCGCGAAAGTATTCTGAACAACACCGTTGCCGCCGATTTACCGTCGATAGACGTTCGCATAACCTCTTCCAAGGGTCAGACGTCTCCACCGATCTCTCCTCACCTACCGCGACATGCCTAACATACCATAGGTCATTGCCGGGCGTTTGTTCAATTTCAAGAAGTCGATCATGCTGTTGTCTTCATGAAAGAGCACTATCCAAAGCTCTATCTTGAGTTGGCGCACTCCACTGATAACATGCCAGACGGCAAGTATTATGCATACATACACTATGCCCGCAGCCGGGAGAGCCGAGACGACGCGGACCCCCGGGTAGCTGGTGGCGGTAACTGGACCTGCCTAACAGTGAGTATATCTGTTCATGTTTGCGTCGCACCGCTCACATTTCGCAGTGCGACTTCTCCAACTATGCGACCAGAGCCAGGTGTAAGATTTGCGGCGGCACTCAACCTAGTGAGTCTGTCTGTTGCACCGATTACTTCCTCCTAGCTAACAGGACCTGTCTAAGCCTCGAACTGGCAACAAAGCTTGACAGGTGTAACCGACGCTGCCAATGTGCCGTCCCAGATCCTTGTCGTTTACCCACTGCCTCCGTTTGTCAACGAGGACATGTTTACGAACGACATCAAACGGCTGGAGCTGAAGAAGGTGGACAATGCAAAGGACAACTCCAACGGAGCCCCAAAGCTTAAGTCAACAGCACCCATTGGCGACACATCAAGATACGGTGCCCGACCAGGCTCGTTACATCGGGTGTTCCTCATGCGTGACACCAACACGGATGAGTCGTTCAAATATGGATTCGTTGAGTTTTGGACCATGGAAGACGCCGCCGCCGCCGTGGCCAAGTTTCAGAAGTCCCGGTCCTTCACGGTTGCAGGATGCCCGGTCACAGTGTCTACCATCCACATGGGTGTATTTGTGCCGGAGGAACGTGAGGTGACACCTGCCCTTGAACACATGTCGTTCATCCCCTTGTTCAACCCGAGTCTCCGCGTGCGGTATCGGGACCTTCATGTCTACCCCAGCCAACAAATCGTGACGAATCAACCTCCCAGCACGGATGACCCAACCAAGACAGCCACCGATGAGGCAGCTGAGAGTAAAAAGTCGAAGAAGCGGAAGGCTGAAGGAACCACGGCGGGATCTTCAGCTAAGAAGCTAGTACCTATGGCGGGGACGATGGCTATGTGGCAGCGAAAGAGGAGCGAGCTTCGAGGTGATGGCCATGGCCCAAGGGACGATCAGAATGACGGCGGACAAGACCGGGACCAAACACCAGTGCGGACACCACTTTCAGGAAGCGTATCCTCGGCGGATGGCTCCAAACCTCAAGGCCCCATCAAGATATCACTTTCTGGAGCCACGAAACTAGGTGCGCCTCAAGATGGCAACGTAAGGAAGTCTGTGACTCCAGAGCCGACTGCTACGTCCGAGCATGAGTCGCAACCGCAGGCCGAGTCCACCAACAAATCGGTTTCTTACGTCGACCGAGATCGCTTGATGTGCCTGATCTGCATGCGCAAATACAAGTCGGTAGACGAAGTCAACATCCACGAGAAGTCTCGGAACCACAAGAACGCCTCGGAAAACGAAGAACAGGTCAAGGCGGCCCTGCCTCGCCTGGCAACCCGCGACGCTCGGCTCCAGAAGCAAGCACAGGAGAGCCCCGACGCCGCACAGTCAGCTTCGCAGTATCGAGACCGAGCCAAGGAACGGCGACAAGTATACAACCAACCCACCAAGCCTAAGGCCGCGCCCACCCAGGGCCATCAGAACAAGCCGAAGCCAGCTCCTAAGCAGGAGGCCAGCGCCCAACCCGCCAAGCCCGCGCAGTCCAAGGGCGCCGGCATGCTCACCAAGATGGGCTGGTCCGCCGGCGCCGGCCTAGGGGCCAACGGCGACGGCCGCATCGAGGCCATCGCCACCAATGCCTACCAGGAGGGCGTCGGCCTCGGCGCAGAAGGGAGCAATCTCGGGGATGCGGCGCAGCTGGCGGAGCGCAAGACGAAGAACAGCTACGGCGACTACTTGAACACCGTCCAGGACAAGGCAAGGGAGCGGTACAACAAGATGGGCTAGCTAGTTGGTTACGCGACTTCGTCATCGGGGGAGAGCATTTAACGGAGTATTTGGGTTGTCTTCCTTCTTTAAATGTACTTGTAACTTGCGAGAATGGGGCGGCATTGATGGAAAGGGGGCTCGGTACGCAGAAGATCTGAAGTAGGCGACACGCGATACACACAAGGCATTTGCGCCTGGAACTCGGTTTCGGGGAGGACAATTTTATTTAAAGCAGCTCATGCATGGTATACAGTCGTTGGAGCTGAGGCCGATGTGGCGAATGTACTATGTCAAACAAGAAGAATTATTTCCAACGAGGGTATCGTATATACATGGGTTTTCTGTGGGAGGATCCGCATCCCCTTCTGTTTCGTTATTTGCCCCGGATACATACACGCAGCCGCACAACCGGTGCGGGTTAAAATACAACATACAAACATATCCACATTGAAGCTGCACCGCTCACAGCATCGCCGCGACGGCTCCCACAGCCATCATCAATGACGCCATCAAGGCGGGGACCAGGTGGCCGCCCGCGTTGTCGTCGTCGTCATCTCCGCCACCAGATTGGCCTGCGGAATCGTCAGGAGTGGCCGTGACGGTGACAGTGGGACGGGAGGAGCCCGACGAGGTCGGGTCAACCGTGGACTTACTAGCGACGCCGCTGACATTGGGGAACTCCGAGTCGCCGGCCTTGAGCTCGACGATGTCGCTGTCGTTGGAGTTGGTGTTGGCCTCGGCGATGCCGATCTGCTCGTTGGCCAGGTCGTAGACGACGTATGCGGAGCGCAGGAAGGTGTCGCCCAGCAGGGCAAACCTATCGTCGTTGACGCCGTAGTCGGAGGCCGAGGCGATGCCGAACATGCAGGCGCTGTCCCAGCCGTCGAAGGCCTCCTTGAGGGTGGGATCGCTCATGATCTGGTCCTGGACGGAGGCGAAGGAGTCGATGACCATCTCGTCGATGGGGACGTTGATTTTCTTGCCGGAGAAGGTGAAGTCCAGGCTGATGCCGTCGCCCTTGTCGCCGGCGTAGGCGCAGTCGACGAAGGGCACGGAAAGGCCAGTGACGGTGCGGACGTCGAAGGCCTCCCAGATGTCCTGGACCTGGGAGTCGGGGAGGAGGCAGATGGTGGAGCCGGAGTCGAGGATAGCGTCGGCCTTTAGCGAGTCGAGATTGATGTCCTGGCCGGTGACTTCGAGCGAGTCGAGCTGAACGGTGAAGGAGGTGATGTTGTTGGAGAAGGACTGGAAATCGGGTCTCAGGGGCAGGGTGGTGAGCTTGCCGACGAACTTGGCCTGGTCGATGCCGCCGAAGAGGATGGTGCCAGAGCTGGCGCTGAGGTCGTTCTAGAGGGAATGGCGCGTTAGTTGGGGACAAGAAGCAAGACAGAAACCACGGAGCAGATCATGACTGAGCGTGCGCGCCCACATACCAAGTACAAGCTGAAGGCCGGGGTGTCGATGTAGCCCTGCGAGACCATGTTGTCCAGGATGGTCGGGTACTGGGTGTCGGCAGCGACATTGGCGGCGAAGCCCAGGCCCATGATGCCGGTAGGGCGCACCGACTTGGTAGCGAGGCCGAGTTGTTGGCGCTTGATGGACTTGCCATCGATGACGACGGTGTCGTTGAAGTAGTCGCCGCGGATTCGGCGGCCGTCGAGGTAGGTGATGTCGAAGCCGCCCCGGTCGACGGTGTCGAAGGTGGAGCTATCATCGGGGTCGACTGCGTGTCACAGAGTCAGCATCTCAGTGGCATGGAGTTGGTTGGTTGTTTATGCCAGCGTCTCGCGCAGTCCTACTCACAGGAAGTCATGCAGTAGCCGTTGGTGTCCTGCAGCGAGAGGCTGTTGCACAGATCCGTGTCGACCGAGTTGACCCAGGTGTCACTGCTGCCGGTGTCGAGCAGGAAGCCGATCTTCTGGCCGGGGGTGCCGACCTGGAACTCGGCGTAGTAGCCGCCGCCGGTGACGTTGTTGATGGCCTTGAGGTCGAGGGTGTCGCGCTTGGTGATGCTGAGGGCGAGGTCGAGCTTGAACTTGGAGAAGTCGACGGAGATGTGGCCGGCCGAGGCGCAGGTAGCGGCGAGGGAGAGGAGCAAAAAGGAGCGCATGATGACGGTAGTAGTGGGCGGTCTGTCGTCGAGAGCGAGAGTGAAGTCTTTGGGGTGTTGGATCGATGGATGGATGTCTCAAAAATCTGCCCAAATCTACACGAAGAAGAGAGAACAAGAAGAATAAACCAAGGCCCCCCTAGTAACGTGATAGAGGGGAAAAGGCAGGAAAAAGGACTAAGAAGAAAGAAAGAAAAGAGAAGCCCGAATCCCACCAGCAACAACAGGACGCAAATTCTACAGAACGAGGCGTCGTGCTGTAGTGATGATGTTGACGATGCGATGAGACGGGGAAAACGGGGGAGGTCGGGTGGGAGAACGCGGCCGGGGGCTTGCGAGTGGCAGTGGGCGCTGGCTGTTATAGGCTGCGACGAACCAGCGGCACCTCCACTGTAAGGTACAGCGGGTACCACCGTAGACGCCCACGCACTAACGGGGACCACTAAAAAAGCACCTGGCCCCCCTAACTTAGATGCCCCCCCCAGCACGCACGCACACCCTGGACGCCCTCTACAGCGGCGCTGCGAGTTGCGGCGCGGGGCCAATGGGCTTCGCGCGTGGGCAAAACGTCCGTCTCGCTCCCAAGTTCTTGAGCGAATGTTGCGACGCATCTGCCTCGACGATCCCTGCAGTCTCAGCGGGTAGGGCTTGGCCTTGGCTGCGCCCCTGGAAGAGGAATCGAGTCTAGTCGTTTTTCTTTCATTCCGAGTCGAAGGCTTGGGGCCTCCTTGGCTCTGGATTCTCAACAAAGAGACACCACTTGGCAGCGGGTATTATTCAAGGCAGTCAACAAGAGGACGCAACAGAAAGCCAGAGGAACGACAAATACTATGTAACTGCCCAGCAATTAGGGGACCCCGGGCCCGCATTGGCGCCCTCCCCGGCATCTAAACTTCCGAGACGGACAGCGTGAGGGATCATGGATGAGGAATCCAGCGGGGCGTAAGCACCAAGCGACCAGCGCCCAGTGCCCACAGCCGCCAGGACCTGGCTGGATGCCGATTGAACCGGCCGGACTCTTTTTTTCTTAATTTTTTTTTCTTACGGATACCTACCGACAATCGCCTTGAAAATGCGGGTTTTGGCGAGTTTTATCCTGGAACCAGGGGGGTCAACAGCTTTAAATTCAGTAGGGACGGATGGATGGAGACGTGACATTACAGGGCTGAGATTAAGGCAAATCCTTGGCCTGGTCCCTTGTCCTTATTCTTAGTTATTAGCCTCGGCCTCGCTGCTCCCTGCGTCAGTGCGATTCTCGGTGTCTGCCATTTCGAGTCGTCATGGAAGGATTCCCTAGCCTTCGTCGGCTAATTACCCGTAGACTCAGCTCATACGCGGATTCCAAACCAAGATCCACCCCGGCGAACACTAACAAAAATCCGACTTGGCCGGGTGCTAACTATACGAATACCTTCAACGAGTTATCTTCACCAGCCAAGCGTCTAGGCAAAACGTCATAGTTGATGATCAGGCGAAACGTGACAAATCCGAGTCACTGATGTGCAGAGTCCCGTGTGCTAGATACATAGGCAGAAACTCTCAGATCCTTCGTGAAGGGGTTCCGGATCCTGCGCGGGGCGGCGTGGCTTGGCTTGCCTTCAGCCGTGCTGCGGTCCGAGTCGCCGCTTTCGGTAATTCTGCGTTGTCTAACTTGGAACTACATCACGATCGTCTTGGTGCGTCAGGCTCAGCCACGGTCACGTTTCTTTATAGACTACGAGATGGCTGGTCCGTGAGTTGTTTAATCGCGGCACATGATGGATAGTAACGTTCCCCGCAACATTGTGAAAGGAGATGATCTCTTGGCGCGGTGAGAACCCAGCCCAGCTCGTCCGTTGCCACCTTGTGCTTCGGCATTTGCAATGATGGATACGCACACCCTCCAATTACCCGTCATGTGTGTGAACGAGGCCAAAATGCCACTTACCGCGTGGCGTCCTTGCATTAGCCAAAGCTACCACATCTGACACCTAGTGTACCCAGAGCTGATGATTACTGTTGTGGAGTCAAACATGGAAGCAGATATATATACCTTCTAGACTGCCTAACATTTACACCGTTTAATGCAGTCTTACATACTAAAGATGGCTTAGGGTGTTGATGTTAGGGTATTCTACCTTCTGATGCTTATTCATTTCCCCTTAACCTTGGCACATATACCTAATACGCCAAATGCATGACCCGTCGCTGTTCGTAACATGTGCTTTGTCCGTGCTTTTCCCGTGAACTTCATCGCCCAGTACAGTATATGTCCTCCCGATCACCCTCAATCTAATCAAGCCAGCTTCTTCTGCATCAGCTCCGCCAGCTCATCCAGAAGCTCCACCGTCTCCGCGGGACTCGCGATCCACGCCGTCGTCCCCACGCTCCGCGCCTTGAAGTCGTTGGAGCCGGCGCTCAAGAATTGGTCGCCCACGTGGAGCGTGTTCTCCCCCTTGATCGCGCCGTTCCCGCTCCTCCTGCCGAACCACTGCTGGCAGACCGTCACGCCCCAGCTCTTGTCGCCGATGTCGACGAAGACGTCGCGACCGCCGTTGAAGGCGCAGAACGGCACCGGGCGCTGCTGCGCGGGTGGCGGAGGGGGCTGTGACCGGCTAGCCGGTTGGTCGTGGGCGGAGCCGACGCTGTTCAGCTCTAGGATGCGCTGGACGACGAGCACCGTCTCCTCGAGGCTCTCGCGGGCGATGCGGGCATCGGATGGCTCTGGGATGATGCCGACTGCGCGGTCTTTGCGGAGGATCACGGCAGGGAGGCTCAGGGACTCGATGCAGTCTTCCAGGGCCGACTGCGCCTGGTCGAGCAGCTTCTTGATGTCGGCATCGGACCACGACGCCATCTCCGGGGTGAGCCAGTCGTCTTGGGAAACGGGCGCCAGTCGGTGGGGCGACGATTCACAAAACTCGAACAAGTAGTTGGCCTCGCCGCCCATGATGATGATGCTCTGCTTCTGGTCGGCGTCTAGGTCAGTAGACGCGGCTACGGCGTCGAGGAGCCCCTTGAGACGCTCGTAGTAGCGGTCCGCTGTGGTATAACCAGCGGCTGTGACAATTCCAATCTTAACGTTCTTACGCAGGAGATCTACAAGGTAATTAGCATGTAAGCTGTTGTAATAATGCGGTCAAACCTACCGAGGAGGGGAGCAATAACGGGGCTCGTGGGCAGAAGGCTCTCTCCATCGTCGTATAGCGTTACATCTCCATCAAAGGTGGCTAATTGCAGCGATCCATCGGTGACGGCCCTGATCTGGGCTGAATTGAGAATTTGTCGAACATCATTAAAAGATGGTGCCACGAATCTCCTCGATGAGATGTGACGCTTTTTGTCTTGATACTCGAAGGCTTCCTTAAGCGGTAGCTCAGTAAAGAAAGGGCCTGCTGTAGGCACCAGCATCCTCAGGTGAGAAGGGAGCCCATTTTGGCTGGACTGGCTTTTGACTAGACAGAAGAAAATTAGCCAGAATGAATAAAGAATTTGAGAGAATTACGCACCGTGATCCCTGATCAGGAGTTCGACGTCGAGCATGACTTCAGCGTAGCGGCGGTGAGCCTCCTCGGCCATGACCTTGACGCTCGGTCCATCTCCAAAGACGCCGGTCGGCTGCGAGCAGAGGACGAAAGGACCGGCCAAGAGACCTTTGACCCATTCTGCATTTGGATGTTAGCGTATTGATTTTGGAATGGGTAAAATGATGAGGTGGAATGTAATGTTGAATGTCATATTAACTGTGACTTTCAGTGCTGATAACGGAGTGGAGCAGCACACAGGAAAGGAAGGAGGTCACGGTAAAGGGGATTTGCTGCGATGCTGCCCAGGAAAAGGTAGTGGAAAGGCAGCATACCAATAAATTGGTCTCGACGGTGCGTCTTGAGGGCATCTATAGATTATTGTGAGTGAGTTGTCTCTGGTAACGAGCCGTGGAGCTTGGTTCTCGAGGAGGCAGGGAGAGGTCAGCTTACACTCGACGCGATAGCGGGTCGTCATGGTGGCTACAGGACTGCGGTGGGGTGTTCTTCAAGCTTTGGTTCTGCAGTCGACGCAGCAGAAACTATACGAGACGGTTGCAAAGGAGATCAACACAGAAAGACAGACAGAGAAGAGCGAGAAACGGGAGCAAGTGAAAGTCAAGGTTCGGTCGGTGTCGGTGACTCGAGCTGAGGGGAACTTGGAATCCCAGGACGTCCGGGTGATGTGCGGGAGGCGCCGTGGGGCGGGGAACGCCGATGGAGAGGACTCTCCAATTGCCCCAAGGAGACGGCGATGCGCGATGTCATTGGCCACGACTCCAACGATACCCCTGGTTGAAGGCCTGCGTTGGTGGATGGATAGCTTCGTCATACGGCACGGTAGCTATTCGTATGAATATGGCTGTTGTTCGGTGAGGCGAGAGTGGCATGTAGGTATACAGTGAATGGACGAGAAGATGCATGGCTTGGGGTTGCAACGTGAGGTGGACCGTGATGCGAATTATTATTCTTTTGGCTGGATCTACATTGCCTGCAGTCGGGTCTAAGTGCCTACAAGATCGCCATGCGTCTGCCCCAACTTCTCAGCCGGACATCATTCGGCCGGATGTTCAACAGCTTCCTACATTCACGAAAAAGGGAAATCCCTAAGACTTCTCTCTATAAATGCAACAAATAAAACATGTTTGCTGTCATGCCCTTCACCATCGGTTGCCGGCTGCCAGCTGCAAGTCGCCAGACCGCAAGTTGTGCCAGGGTGTTTGCCAAAATTAGACTCCCCACTGCCAGCAACGTTGAACCAGTCGGTCTACCTAGTAATCGGCATTCGGTACCAGCTCGTCGGGGATCTGATGGCACCTGTGTAACACGTACGGAAAAGTGACCTCCAAGCTGGTTGGTCCGCCACCATCTCCAGCCTGTTTCGTTCTTCCAGTATCGCAGACGGAGAAGCGTGACCCGTATCAATCACCCCGAGACGGCCTTTGGCGTTGTGGATCGGCCTCCTGTGTCACAAGTGTCTTCAACAATTCATGCATAAAAAGATACAAACAACACGGCACATGACATGGATTTCTTTTCCCAACCATCACATGTTTACCTTATGCACAGCGACGTGTTGTTACTGCCGTGTTGCTACTGTCGTGTTGCGGAATTGTTTGCTAAAGCAGCCCAAACTTGCATTCCACAAGGGAAAATATTCCGCCGGGCCCGAAACCCACTTTCTGACGCGCTGCGACGAGAGCTCGCTGGTGCTAGACAGCGAAGCCCAACCGTCGCCTTGGCTTCCTCTCTATCCTAATCGCTCGACCCGTCAAATTGAAGATCCCGTTAGATTCGGTCTACGGCCATGTTCTGAGACGTCACCTTTGTTCGCTTCGACTCGGCTACCCCCAGCTATTACGACCACGACCCCGAAAAGCGGAGGGAAAGCTCGCCGCAAGGTCGGTCTGGAGGACAACCGAATATCGGCTTTTGTGGTGCCGGACCGCAAACCGTCGCCACAATGGCGCCCATGCTGTCACCTAGGCAAGCGGAAGAGCTGTGCGTAGAGAATCCCGTGGCGGACAGGTTTTTTTCGCATGCTCCGGAGCGAGGTTAACATGGTGCCCGCAGTCACAAGTCCATCATCGCATACCTTGCCGCCAACAATCTCCCAAATGCCGCCAACGCACTCCGGACGGAGATCAACCTCGGGGAGGAGTCGTTCGATGCCGCCACCGCAAAGAAGTATGAGACGCTGCTAGAGAAGAAATGGACGAGCATTGTGCGGTTACAGAAAAAGGCACGTTTGAATTTGCCTTTGCGCGACAGCTTCGCTTTGTTGTCTAGCTTTGCCCCGCTCCCACTCCCGCTCTTGCACACCGACATCTAACAAACCCCCCCCCACCAGATCATGGATCTCGAGAGCCGGAATGAGTCCTTGCAGTCCGAACTCGACAGTGCGACCCCCAGCTCCCTTTCAAAACGAAACGACCCCGCATCCTGGCTCCCCAAAGCCCCTCCTCGTCATATCCTAGAATCCCACCGAGACACCATAAATTGCGTCGCATTCCATCCGATATTCTCCTCCATCGCTTCTGGGTCCGACGACTACACCATCAAAATCTGGGACTGGGAACTGGGAGAGCTGGAGAAGACAATCAAGGGCCACACTCGGGCAGTGCTGGATGTTGATTATGGCGGTCCCCGGGGCGGTTATCTGCTGGCTTCCTGCAGCTCAGATCTGACTATCAAATTGTGGGATCCCGCCGACGATTACAAGAATATCCGGACTCTACCAGGCCATGACCACAGCGTAAGCGCTGTTCGCTTCATCCCTTCGGGCGCCGCGGGCGCACCGTCATCCGGAACCTTGCTCGTCAGCGCGAGTCGAGATAGGTCTCTCAGGATATGGGACGTCACCACTGGGTATTGCATGAGGACTATCAACGGGCATTCCGGCTGGGTGCGTGATGTCTGCCCCTCCCCCGATGGACGCTTCCTCGTCTCCACTGGCGATGACATGTCCGTTCGACTGTGGGATATCTCAGTATCGGAACCGGAGGCCAAGCAGATCATGTTTGGTCACGAACACTTCAACGAATGCTGCGCAATTGCCCCGGCTGCCTCATACAAATACCTGGCGCCACTAGCCGGATTAAAGAAGCCTCCGCCAGCTAGCAGTACGGCAGAGTTCATGGCCACTGGATCCCGAGACAAGACGATACGACTCTGGGATGCTCGCGGAACCTGCCTTCTGACCCTAGTGGGCCACGACAATTGGGTTCGATCAGTCCTCTTTCATCCGAGTGGCAAGTACCTCATTTCGGCTTCGGATGATAAAACGTTGAGATGTTGGGACCTCAGCCAAGACGGCAAATGCGTCAAGGTGCTTGCGGACGTCCACGAGCGGTTCATTACCTGTTTGAGGTGGGCTCCTGGAATTGTCAAGGACAGCGGTCCCATCGACACGGAGAATGGTGAAGTCGGAACCCCGAAGCGAAATGGCGCCGAGAGAGCTCCCCCTGATGTGCAGATTCGCTGCATCATCGCCACAGGAGGTGTGGATCAGAAGCTGAGAATCTTCGCCAACTGAGGCTGAGGGGATGCTTCAGAAAAGAAAGCAGGAAATACCGCAAAATGTGCAATAGATGCGCGAGCAGGCGAACAAAATGACGGGGATATAAGGAGGAGGAGCATACGCATCGGTCGGCAAATGCCACCGTCTTGTCCAGCGCAAAACGACATGTCGAAGCAACCCTACCGGCACTCTCCCCGGAAGAGTAGATACCTGTCGGACCTGGCGAGAGACGACGATGGCAAAAGGTCGCGTCGCGGTCCAGATACCGCCGTCGGAACGAGGTGCGAGCTGCGCTCCTTCAACCTCCAGAACGGAGGGCTGATTGCCTTTAGCGTTGCAATAGACCTGGGAGGTGATGACGATTAACTCTTTACCTGTTACTGGAGCGCGGGGAGAAACTGAATAGAATGAGTCCATGTCATGTACTGCGCCCCCGTCGTAAAGGAGTCCTGAAGAGTGGAACCCCAATGATGACCTTTGGATCGATATAGTCATGCGCACTGAACGTCAATGTCTGAACTTGAACCAAATGGAACCTTGACTTCTCCCATGTCCCTTTCACTCATCATCCACCGTCAATTTGACTTGAACATAATCTTCAAAAGACGAAGTACCGTCTGGATTCTTGGTCGGTCATGGCGAAAATGTCTCAAATTGCCGAAGCTGGCCTCTACCAACGCTTCTCGTCAACTGCCAACCCCTGAGGATTTTATGCATGGATTTAGTTAGCGCCATCTCTTGGTAATGTGCCGGAGATTCACCTCTTGCTTGCAGCGATGCTTACCAGTCAGATCAGCAATGCCTGTAAAACGCTACCTGATTATGGTCACGCGATTGAGAGCGTCGCTTGGCGAATATGTTTCTGCCTGATTACACGTCTAATACTCTTGAAAAGAAGTAATGAATAATTGAATCCTCGAAGATCGCGATGGTCAGCGACCAACTTGTGTCTAATTGCGAGTTTCTATCCGTTTAGACCGTCATCTTTGTCTGCGTCAACGCTGACGACTTGTCCGATTCTCGAAGATCTAACCACAGATAGTGGCCCTCTTCTCATCTTGTTTGGCGAGTCCATGATCCGCCAGTTTCTTGAGCGAGAATATTAAGTTTTGGACTACTTTATCTTCGTAATGGCTCCAACTGGCATCGCCACCGCCATTGTGTCCGTGATTCGCGTCTGCGGCCACCAATCTCTTCATGCCTTTACTCGCAGAGCCCCAAGAAGATGCCAGCATCAACGAGCCGTGATCCTTGCTAACTCTTCAACAAGGAGGCATCACGCGAGTTCTCTCCGGTCGAGTATCTTGGAGCTCATCTGCATTCCCCCTCTTGGCAGCACCACAACGTCCAGCGCAGACCGAGCCAGGACATTCCTCATTCGAAACTACTTTGAGACGTAGAGGCATCTAGACAGTATCTGCCTTGGCTGCACTGCCAGCCTCGAAATTGTCGAGCGAAGACGAGCAGAACGCCTCGACAACATCATTCGCCCCAAGGTCAGATCCTCCTCTCAACCTTGGAATAAAGTAACAACCAGAGCGGGTATTCTTCTCGGTTGCTGGTCTGGGATTCATCCTCCAAGCCAATGCCCTCAGTCTAGCTGTGGCTGGCGTTTGAACTCTTGGTTGCTGCCTGCAGACTGGCCGGCACCTTATCGGAGCCCAAGACTTCGACTCGCTTGTATACTTGGATATCAAGGACGCCCCTCGGCTTTGGTATCTTCTTCAAATTAGAGAGAGACTTTAACAGCGTAGTTCAGGCATACATCTTCCCCACGGCCGAACGGTTGTGGTAGACTACCTTACGCAATTTATCAGAAGTAGGGATATGACTAGATCGAAGTTCTCACAAAGGTAAGCAACTTTCCGCAACCATTTTCAAGGCGTGACTAAGACTCTTCCAGAGGATTCGACTTGGCAGGCTATATTGTGCTCCGACGAGCGTCATGTAGTCAAAGACGCACCTGGGAACAAAATCCCCCTGGCTGAGCAAGTCAAGATAGCAGCAATCAATTTGGCCGTCATCGTCAACCCGAACGGGCGTAAAGGAACAAATAGACATACGGCGATTCTATGGATGGAATGTAGTCCACGAATTGATGGGATTACTCGTCAATTTCACCCAGCCAGGAGGTTGCCCAGCAAACCAAGCCTCCAGTGCAGTGCTCATTGATGAATGATCTTCTGTGCTTAGGAGATCCGTTGCGCTCATAATCCCACCAATCAGATTTGCTAGACCTTCATCTACCTTGGCGGGTAACTATTGACGTTAGAGCCTCTTTTGGACTTGCCACAGGAACCTTCGTTTCCTTGGGCAGTCTAAGCCGGGCGCGCGAGTATCGCTAAACGTCTTTCAGATAGACACTGGACAAGTCGACTCCGACAGAGCAGATTACGAAGGCAACTCACCGCACTGTTGGGCTATTTATAAGGGACACGGAAGCTGAGCAACGTTTGAAAGCAAGAAACAAGTCTGTCTTTCAAACGTTGCTCAGCGAAGAAAAACCAAGAATAGCAAGGGAGATTGCTCGCTGTTGATATTCATGATTATTGAGAACGGACATTGGGGAATCGTCTAAGTTGTACTTGACACAGGTAACCTTCTTGGGCTGGAAGGAGATTGCAAAAAGGTGTCGAGATTGACCTCGGAGAAGGGAAATGGAGCAATCGTTCAGATGGAAGTTATGAAGGTATTTGCTTTGACTCCAGGACAGAATGATCAGCAGTCCGTCAACGCCTATTTCGGTTTCCCACATATAAGTGTCCCATTTGGGATCGCAAACCATAATGGGTTATTCCTCCGACGGGCTCTACTCCATGTCTTCCAATGGCCAACGGTTTAATTCTTAATTCTAATGGGCTATCTAATGGCTTGTCTAGTGGCTTGTCTAATGGGTTATCCAACGGGCTCTCTAACGGGTCATCGCCTTCCTCCACACCACCACCGCCTTACTACGACCGCCAGGTCGCCCTACCTGTCCCCTCTTTTGCACAGCGAGAATAATAATATAACTCTCATCGAAGAATATAGTAATAGTAAAACTGGGAATGGTTCTAAAAGCTACTCTAGTCGTATAGACCTTACTCTTGTTTATACCAATGCCCGCCATTAGCTTCTAGCCGCTTATAGCTTACATCTATATGATCTAACCCCATCTACCAGTCCCTGCTCTCTAACTCTTTTAACATATCTCGATGTTCCTCTTGTGTGACAATAATCTTCCCTTCCTCCCGAAACTATGTTAAAAGCGCTGGGTGGAGATACCCGTCTCGTTGCATAATATCAGCGAGCTCTGTACTTGCTTCGAGTGGTAACCGCGCTATCACCGACTCTCGCTGTAGAACTTCCCCTACTATAGCCGTTTCCTCCTCGAAGATGTCTTCCTGCTTCGTAGTGTAGGCCATGTGAAAATGTTGGATCTGCGCATGTTCCTCTGGCCCATCCTCCCGGATGAGGAAGGCTGATCGATGAAGGTTGCCATGCGCGATCCCTGTCTTGTGAAGCTCGCCTAAGACCTTTCTGCAGAGCTCCACGTCCCTGATGCTGGCTTCGCATACTACTACTGCTGACTCCACCATGTAGCCGATCACTCGTTCGCCGTTGTCGGTAATATGTCCGATGAATCGCGGCGCTATTGCCTGGCCGGGAGATTTAGAGCTTGCCATCAGTACCCTGCTGCTCCATCCTAGCCATATCCCAGTCTCCATCTAGCACAGTACTAAACCCAAGAAAGCAACCCGCATTATCTGGGAAAGCGGATAGGGTCTTAGGCGCGTGTAGATATTGGATGCGCGGCCTGACTTGAATACGATAGTAGAAAGGTCTGCCTGGTAGGGCATATATGGCTTCGAGAATCTTGAAGCCAACCTGGCCTGTGGGGGTGGTGGTGGTGGAGGGGAATGAGGAGGAGAATGGGGTGGGGGAGAAGAAGTCATATTGAATTGTGGATATAGAAAGGGTGATGGTAAGATATAATAGATAGTATAAGATATACTGAGGTAAGACTGTGGAAAGAGTCGCTGTGCTATGGGGTAAAGCGGGTAAGGAGAGAGAAAAAGAGGGGGGAAATGTACTTAGAGGAGAAGAAGATGCTGTTTTGATATATAAAGATCTAGAGTAATTGAGGATAGCCAGCTGCAAGAGAAAGTATTAGCTGCCTCTCGCATATATTTTCCCAAGTTAACGTACTCTTAATCATAGCCCCTATTAAAATAGATGTAAAAGACTTAGGCTAGAGGGTACAGCCCCCTCGTTCCATGCAAGCTTAACCAATTAGCAATGGTTATAGGGTAGCCCCTTCCCTTGAATGGTACATTTACACCAATCATACTGATATATTAAATATGCAAAGCTGTCACTTCGTATCGTATTAATTAGCTATGCTATGTAGGTTAACGCTTGCACATATGGAACTCGTTGGATCGTGTACAGCACATTCGATCAAATGGTCTTAACGTTTAACAGAGTGTAGATTCAATGACGATGGTATTATTCATCTTTGAGGGCCTCAAGCCCCTTTTTTCCATGAGGGGTTTTATCTCAATCTCACGCCCCCCTCTAGGTAAGACTAGGATATCGATATATCAGAGGATTGCACGAATCTACTTACAGACCGACAGAACTAATATAGCAGTTGCCTGCACTATGCGAGTTAAGGCTTGCACATGGATGCGAATTGGTCGCTTATCACGTAAGTGAGGGCATCCAGGATGTGAGTAAAGAAGGTTGATTTGATTGAGCTATCTTGAGGTTGAGGGCTCGGGACGGTATACCAGTAGTTGAACCACCTTACTACTAGCGACGCTGCTGCTGCTGGCAAGAAGTGCAAAAGTAGGCCACGCGACGTGGAGTGGTAGTCATACTAATACAACAACCTGACCTCCGTGTTTGTCCATAATGAGCACAACGAGGCTCAATTAGGACAGGGTTAGGAGGTTGTCGTGTGGTCCCACATCTGAGACAGATCCTCATGCACAAAGTATAGACTTGCTGATAGATGTCACTGTCGCAGAACCCCGAAGGAAAGCCGTGATAGCCTCCTGGGATGAAACTCCCCGGGAACAAGCCCGTTATTCCCACCAATGGACCGCAAAGCTTCTTTTGCGGCCCAACGGACGTCTCGGGATCTAAGCGTTGGCTAAAACTGGGAAAGATTATCGTGACGTCATGCAGCGATGTGGTTAATGCGCGTAGGAATTAATCAACGCGCGACTAATGTTGCGGTGTGTGCGAAGACGTCAACTCTTGATACGACCATCATGCACGATGACAACTTGTGCGTCGTAGGCTCGCCCTCGTATATAGATAGATAACCGGTCTGCCCTCCCTCCCGCGTATTCTTGTCCGGTCATCTGGCCGCTGTTATCAGACACTTGAGCTTGAGTCCATATTGCTATCAAACAAATCCTGCCCACCATGAACTACTCCAATATGATTGAGGAGAAGAACCTCAAGGTACATCTCTCGTCATCCTTCTCGACTTGACCGTCTGCTAAGGCTCGAGGCAATTAGAAAACCTTCATCATCGCTACCTTATGCTCCACCCTCGTCGGCACCTTCACCTCGTCCATGGGCCTGTGGGACCGCGTCAAGGAGAAACGCAAGCAACAACACCGCGACACGACGCAGGACGATGATATCAAGAAGCTCAAGGCTTACGTCGAGCGGTCGGAGAAGCGGGACAACGAGCAGGACCGGGCCATCGCACGGAACAGGGACAAGGACAGAGACGAGGTCGCCGCGTCGTTCCAGCGGTCCGGCGCTCTCATCAGCCGCGAGTTCGAAGACGGCTACGAGCGCCTCGGCCGAGACTTCGCCATAGGAGACGTCGTCACGGAGAACAGGCTCCAAGCGCAAGTCATCGCGCTGCAGCAGACCGTCATCAACGTCCTCCAAGACGCGCTCCATCACGGCCGTCCACTTGACCGTGCCGACATGGCGAAGCTCGTCGCCGCCTCGGACGCCGCGCGGGACGGTTCTCTCGGTGCGCTGCGTCAACAGCGACAGCGTCTTCTCATGGCCACGGAGGAGACGCAACGTTCACCGCAACCGCAGCTGGCTCTTGGTCCTCCCAGACGCGCGTCTACCATCTCCTCGTCGCAGTCGCAGCCGCAACTGGCTTTGGCCCCCCCCCGGCGTGCGTCTACCATCGTCTCGTCGCACTCACAACCACAACTGGCACTCGGTCCTCCCAGGCGCTCCTCTCCCACCGCCTCATCGCAATCCCAAATGGCCCTCGGTCCCCCCAAACGCGCCTCGACCATCGTCAAATCCGACCCTCTATTCTGTCGGTATAGCCTTGACCTGCAGTACGTCCCTAGCAAACCGCTCGCCGCCAGTTTCGCTCCCGGAGGCGGCTGCCAATGTCCAGCCTGCGGGATACGCCTCGCTGTCGAGTCCGACGACTGCTGGGCGATTGGGAAGCGCGCATCGCGGATGATATCGGTGGAGGGATACAAGAGGGAGATAGACGAAGACGTCGAGTTCATCGTCGACCAGCGCTTTGTAGTGAAGTGCCATACCGAGGATGGGGAGTATGCGTGTGTTCTTTGTAGCAGATATCGCGATGGGGATGTTATCTGCGCGACTGCGGATGCGTTGGTTAACCATGTGGGCCGAGCCCATGATACTACCGAGTTGGAAAGAGAGCCTGACTTTCAGGTGAGATCTAGGGAGTTAGAAAAAGGCCTTTGAATGTTAGCGAATTCAAATTAAATTATGATGCCAAGAAAAGACCCAGAGTTGCTGGAATGACAAGGGCGATCATGACGATGACGTCCCGGAAGTTCCTGATGTACCTGAAGATCTTGTTGATCTTGTTGACCCTGAAAAGTGATATCGGTCCTGAAATGTGACAGAATAGTCGTCCTTACTTCAACTAAAAAGATGGAATCCAAACGATGGCCTTGCAATTATATTAAGAAGAAAAAAAAAACAAAAAAAAACCAAGAATTGGCTCAGCTGGAAGTCGCACTGGGTACAGGAGTTAAACTGAACGACGTTCAAAGTAGACCAAAGGCTGAAATATGAACCAGAGGATACCGACATCTAAAGACATTTCTCTCTCTCTCGACCAAGTAGACATGACTGGTTAAACTGATTTCCTGTAAAATTATACGTAATTCATCGTATCTTGTACGGCTACTAACTGAACCTTCAATTGTAGTAAGCTTTTGATGTGATCTTTTGAAGATATCGTCGTCGCGCCTGTGATGCGTATTTGCAGAGTAAAGCAAGCGTATTGAATTTCTATTGATCCCGCCCTTTTCGTTTTGATTCAAAGCACGTGTCATTTGTTTCTGTTCCTCTTTTGCGTTTTCGGTTTGTCTTCGTCGGGTTTCTGTAGGACAGGAATTTCATGACATGATGCGTTGCTTGTGGGAGATTGATCTTTAGAATCCGGAGCACAACAGTCATTCACAACTCTGGACAACAGGGACGCCACGTATTCGGTCCTTGAGGCTAGAATATGGCGCAAAGGGAATCTTTCTGTGCTGGATGACAATCCGAACCGCGCCTTCGCAGTCTGGCTGCGCAAACTTCAGAAGGAAGAGGGCTGGGATTTCGGCTTCATAGAATATGGATAGCATCTCGATCAGAGTTACAGATCACGAGAAGTAGGGGCTTGACAAATTAGCTCCTGCTCTCTCAAAAAGGCTTACCTGCTCGCCGTGAAAGCACCTTCGGGTTTCTTCAATAAAATGGCCAAGGCGTACACCTTCAATAGCGGATGGACTCGGATGAAGCTAATGATTGAGCTGGAGCTGGAGTTTTCATCCATTAGTCGCATGGCAATGGTTTTTAGGTAAATCGGACTTGCGACGCGACCTTGTGTTTGTAGAGGAACGGGAAAAATGTCGGCCTTTCTCAGTTATCCTGGATTGTTTCGATAATGGGGATACATTGAGCAGTGAGTGCTCACTTGGGAAACTAGACTTGAAAGTGACTGAAAGTAGCACGTAGAGTTTAGAATGAATTCTTCAGCTCCGTAACGACGCCGGTTCCCCAGTATCTAAATACAGCGCCGGGGTATAATTCTCTCTGTCAGAGTAGGGAGACTGTGTGCCGTCTCTAAAGCTCTTTAGGTATGACCTGGCTAGGTTCATGATAACGATCTCGGAGCGCTCCACGCACATGAATGACGCGTAGAAGTCGTTCAGTATAAAGCTCTTCATGTTGATGCAGGCAATAAAGTCAGCTTATGACCCTACATTTGGTAGTTCTCGCTAAGAGCTCCTTGGACCAAGAAACGTCTTGGATGAAAATCGGATATTCGTATAGGAAGTATTGAGGCCTAGCATGAGAGTATCCAAAGTCTATAATCCCTGAGAGTTTCTGCGGCAAACCGTCGGACTGCTCGATAAAGAGCAGATTCTGACCATGGAAGTCAGCATGTATCTTGGCATATGGCGATTGGAGACAAGAAGATGTTGAGAAGAGAAATCGTTGCTGGGGGACGAGTAGAAGATCAAAAGAGTAGGACAAAGAACGAGAAAATAAGATGCTGAACGGCCACTTCACAGACCATACCCACGCGACCTCGCATTCCAATCAGAACCCCAAGACTGCAGGTCTTTTGGAGTTCTCATGGACGTGCGAGACGATCGTAGTCCTGTTCCACAACAAAGAGACCGCGCTTTGAACGATGGGTTGCAGGCGGGAATGCGAAATAAACTACGTATATGGAGTGAATTACTAGCAATTGCGTTCTAGTACATGATCGTGAGGTGTGGGAAGCAGTTGAATAAAGGGTCGTGGACTTGGAACTAAGAGTCGGTGCTGTGAGTGAACAAGAGGGAAGGGAAAAGCACTAACCCTAGCATGCTTAAACAAGGCCCTGGATAAACATCCAACTGTCCACCTCCCTGATAGGGTGGTTCTGGTGGTCAGTTCATGGTCGGGTTCAATTTAGACATGTGTCTGGCGGTAAGTCGCAACACTTGATTGGGGACGGGCGCACCCCTGCAGAGTTGTCCGGGAATCTCAGGGGATTAAATTTGATCGTTAAGGTTAGTCCGCCACACCCAGAACGACTTATAACCGACGCTTTAATTAAGTAAAGAAAGCGCCTGCGGCTTATATTTAACCATCTACGCTACCGATAAATAACTTGAGAAATTCTTTGTTGAAGTATTCGTCCTGAACAGACCCTCTACTTACCTTACACAACAATACCAGCCACACCCACAAGCCCATCGCTCAAATGTTGTACAGTACCTTAACATGACCGTCCGATATTACTCGACTCCAACAACGCGTGCCGCATCCATGCAAAGCCATGACAAGTTCGACGAGCACGTGGACATATTGACCCTCAACACTCCAGAGCAACAATTGCATTTTCCCACACACGGGCCTGGCAATCAGTCTACACCTACTGATTCAAACAACGGCAGCTTGTGTGGATCATTGGCAACCATGGAAGACGAAGATACTATAATGCACGACTACGAGGACGAAGTCTTCACTGCAGAAGCCCCTGCCGCGAGTTTGAGTCAATCCGACAGCCAGCCATACTCCTGGGCATCATCATCATCACTCGCCGCGCATCCAACAAACAAGCGCACTACCTTACTCAGAAAACACGAAAAGAGGCGGAGATCTTTGCCTAAGACAACGTCTCTTCACCGGAACTTTACCAATACTCGGAAAGCGGCTTCGGACGCCTCACTTTCAAGTAGCCAACGCCAAGAAACAAAGCGCAGTGGTGGGCGCTTTGGAGACTTTACAGACCCAGCTGCGTTCTCATTGATGATTTACTCTCGCGTGGATGAGGCGTTTGCGTAAGCGCCCTTGTGTATCTCCGTGAGGTCTT
The DNA here is from genome assembly GCA_037954305.1 of Neonectria magnoliae. Classification (NCBI taxonomy): domain Eukaryota; kingdom Fungi; phylum Ascomycota; class Sordariomycetes; order Hypocreales; family Nectriaceae; genus Neonectria; species Neonectria magnoliae. Next base: position 430,588 of record JAZAVK010000003.1, read on the forward strand.
CAAAGCTAATTTGTGACTGGGACAGGAACCACATGGTGCTCGCCTCCAGAGCCCCCGAAAGCTTTCGAAATGGATGTTTGCAAATGAGGGTTAATCTTTCCGTCAGGGTGGGGTAGTGCCTCAGATCAGGGAGTAACTCAGCACGACATATTGCCGTATGGAGAGTTTGAGCTACCATTCCATAAAAAGCATACAATAGGAGAGCGTAGTGGTGACCCAGAGCATAGAAGCTTAGATTGTAAGAGAGCACCTGGTCGCTAGTATATAATAGTAAATACTTTTCTTTAACGAGTTGAGATAGGGGAAGCCTCGTCTCCTAAGACAGCTTACTCCTACGGTCATTTCTTAATTCAGGCTGCCTTTTTGCCTGTGTTGCCTACGGTGAATTGGATGGTAAGGGCCGTCTCTGAGTTTCAATTTCTTGTATTGGTGGTTGAGTGGGAGACACGAGGAATTTACATTTTGACTGTCATATTCCTATAGGAGGATACCACTGTTTTCCTCCCTGTGGCTACCGTCGTCTTGAGACTGGGCAGTAGCAAACATCTCCCGCACTTCGTTGGAGTACTCCTCCTGTTCTTCGATTTTGGAAGAGATGAAATCCGGGCTGCTTTGATCCCACAGCCGCATGAAGACGTGGTTGAACTCCTCCCGCGACGCGCTGGTGAGCTTTGCGAACTTGGGGAGGATGTGATCCACGTATAGACCAACCAAGATGCCAGGCCAGTCCATGGCCTGCGCATACCAGAAGCCTCCGGTGGTCCAGGACGTGCGAATGATTTCGGTCAGTGTGTTAGCGTCGTAGCCAGCCAGCTCCTCCTCTTCGAAGATTTCCATGAACTCCTTGTGCAACGCGGTGTACTTGTCCAGGTGAACTTGGAAGATGAGCTGCTCCAGGCTACGACCAGAGAGCCAATCCGGCGGGCTCAGCATCTGGATGGGCCGGGCACATGCCCATTGGAGGTCGATAATGCTTGTGATGTGCCCGTCGTCGTCCACGAAGATGTTGCCAGGCTGAAGGTCGGTCAAGGAGAGAGCAAAAGGGCCTTCGCGGAACTTCCGATCGGTGAACTTGGGGAGGAGGGCTCGCATGGCTGTCAACGCAGCGAGCTGTGCTTCGCCGTCGACTTCGTCGTGAACCGAGTTTGGTTGGTGCCGAATGCGGTTGTCCTGACAGGCGATGAGGTCCAATAGATAAGGCTCTACGGTGGTGTATGTGAGGTCCCGGGGGATGTTGGTCGGGATTTCGTGGTTCTCCAATTGGTGGATGAGAGATGTGAGGGGGCGGTTCGTCAGGGTGAGGGCACCGTTGTTGTCCATTGTCCACGAGCCAATGCGGGGAAGCGGGAGCTTGGCGAGGCCGAGCATGATCTTGGATAGATCTCGGAAGAGGTTGGCCCTTCGATCCGGGTCAGCTCGGTGATCCTCCCAAGTCTCAGAGAGGATCTGGCCTTGGTCTACGCGTTCAACGAGCAGGTACCCAAGATCAGGGAGCACCTGGCGGTGGTGTGGAACGTAGGAGGATGGCGGGCCTCCAAAAATCAATGACAGGACATGACGGAAGCCCCATACAAGGCGGCGGAAGAAGGATTCATTCCGGATTGATGTGAACTGGAGGACGGATCAGTAACTGAGGCCGTTGAGTTTGGGAATGGGAGCCTGATACCGATTGCACTCCTGGAAAGCCGAAGCCAAGCAGGCGAGGAACAGGAACCGCAGGGCAGTTCTTCTGCAGCCAAAGGTACGTGGCAGCCTCGCAGCGCAGCTTCTCGTCGAGGTTCCCCGGGTTGAAGTCCTCGCCGACCTTGTAGGGGAGCGGGAAGCGGATGAGGGCCTGTCGAGGGAGCTTCAGGTGCTTGTTCTCGGCAATGTGGATGGGGATGCAGGCGTTGAAGCCGCCGTGGATCCATTCTTCCGTCTCGCCGAGCGTGAAGTCGGACTGCGAGATGTTGAGATGCCTCGAGACGATGCCGCCAATCTCGGGGCGGCTCTGGTCGAGACGCAGCCAGAAGTCAAGCTGCTTCTCCGGGTACGACAGCTCACGAAGGATGTCGTCATCCTCGGCCAGGGCGTCCTCCAGCGAGATGGCTCCCTTGAGCAGCGGCAGAGTTGTCTCCTCCATTGAAGCAACCAAACGCACCAGGCGGTGAGTGAGAGCGATAGTACGCAGTAGTAAGTAGGCAAGTACCTCGTACCTCTAAATGAGCCGGGTTGTGTGCGTGTGTATGACGTCACAGCGGCTGGGTCATGGGCCAAGGTGAACAATTGCTCGCGTCCCAGGATAATTGCGTGAGGTGGTCAAATTGGTGATGAGGAAGATTAGGCACATCTTTAAGCGACTACTAAAATTAAGGAGGTTGGTAGGCTGGTCGGCTGTTGAAACACCCGGCAGTCTCCGACCCTTGAATTAGCCGACCACCTGATGCGATGACACCCCACATCGCGCCAACGGAAGACGCGGGCCCATCGTCAACTCACTCTTGGTCTTGGAGTCTCGACGCACTCGGGACGGGGGAAAATGCCTAACATCATTCGCCATGCACGAGTGTCCGTGATGATGCCCTAGCTGCAGCCGCCTTGCAGCAAGTTTTCGACTGATTATTTTGCTTTTTGAGTCGGCGTTTTTGTCTCAGAATGGCCTGATGGTGTTGTCTCAACTCTTAAGCTAGACGCCACCTACGATGAGCTGATAAATCCACGCACATTGTGGGTATCACGACGAGAATCCGTGATTTCGAGCATGGTCACCATTTTCTTCGGCCAGCCGGTTACCCTATTAGTGATCCGTTGCGTCTATTGCTCTTGCCCTTCAAGTCAAATCAGGCAGAGTAGGCTTGTTTACCAAATTGGTAAACACAATTCAGAGAGCAACTATTAGCAAGGATTACCTCAAATATAATGCTTAGGCGGGCTATCTTTTTATCTCTAGCCGCGGTGCTGTGGACCGTTAAGATATTCCCTACCCTATATTCCGGCCTATAAGGCCAGTGTCAGCACGAACTTCAACTCCCACTCTTACAGGAGCTAAATTTGAGCCGGTTGATACATTCATGAGCCGTTTTCGTACAGCCTCCAAGTATCAGTTTACAAACTGAAAGTCACCGACATCGCATTTGCAAGATAGTCACATTAAGTCGGTAGGGAACATTCTGTAAGGCTCCAACAAACCAATCTGGAGTTTAATGAGTGTCATATCACGACCTCATTTAGTAAGTAGTATCATCAGAGAGGTCAGAAGGCACAGGGGAATCCCACTCCCGTTTCGGAGATCAACTTTTAATACCCACGCAGCAATTCTAATATCGCCTCCGTTATCAAGATTTACGTTTGCTCGGAGTTGAAATAAGCTGCTTCGATTAAAAAGAAGGAAAGGCAGAACCACAGCAAATGTGAAAATCAATCTTACCTTGCATCAATAGCACAGGTCCAAATTGACTGAACGGGTAGCAAGATGCGCTAGACCCAGTCGTCTCAGCCACATCTCACTAGCAACCTATGATACACACCTTTTGCATACCGGAGTTCTTTCTTCAAAGTTCAAAACACCTGTTAACACTTTTGAGGTCCCCAATGCACCGAAAAGTGTTGGCAGACTGATTAAGTTGTCTGAACTATGTTTGCAGAACTAGATGTGAGATTGTTACAACAGCGCAGTCGCTCCCCGTATACCGAAATATATGAAAGGGCACAATAAAGGGCTATTGAGGCTTCGAGGAAGCAATGACAATTAAATAAGTATTACGCATTGAGGATAATGGCAGAAGCCTGTACGTTTGTTCGTAGGGCTTTGAGCGAAACTTGTTGCTCAAATAGGCTAGTATAAGACTCCTGCTTAGTGCGACACCTATATTTATACCAAGTTTGTATAGGCCTATAGGTACTTGCTGTGCGCGCAGAAAAAGTTGCTTGTGCGCCTAGCAACACTCCCGAGAGTGGGTACACATGCTCTGGTGAGAAGGTGAACGTTTGTGAAGAGACTTCCGCAGGCAACCAGGCAAGTTCAAAAGGCGAACAGCAGATCCGAACGACAAAAGTTTAGATGGGTGAACAGGAGTACTTTCTGGATTGAATTCGTGGCCATGTTGTGCCAGTGGCTGTACAGACGACTATGTAACGAGGCTAGGTTCCGTATTGCTGTTTTAAGCAGAGTATCTAATGCCGATACGGTACGTTTTGCTCTCCCACAAGCCTCTACCAAAGGCTTGTCAAGATCTGCAATGACTAATCCGTGCCCCAAACCTCCTGTAGAACTTTTCCAGGGTAGTTAGTTTGAGATCTGGCAGCAGTTGGTTTCATTCGTTCGAAATGTCCCCGACTCCATCGGTAAGACTCAACAAGCTAAGTCTCATGAACTCCTTTCCCGCAAGCTCACGAGGCTCGATGGGAATTGATGGATGATGTATTGTGGGGGTCCATGATGTCACGAAGCTGTTGGCCTCAAGATCAACCCGTTCAACCCTTTCGATCGTGAACTTCTTCCCTGTGAATTAATTGTCAGCAGCATATATTAGACAACTGACACAAGTTGTAACAAAACATCGTGTCTTCTCGCCCAATTGGAACAGGTTCGATGTCTCTGTCTTGTTGGCAGAAATTTCACCCATGACTGATTATCCTTCATCATAGTTTATGGCCTTGGTTACAACCCTTGCGACATCATCCAGTATTGTAAATGACACCAGGCCCCAAAGTCCATGAAAAACTGTGTGTATGAAACGTTTGCGCTGGGTTTCTCCGGAGGACCTAGGTAGTTCATGAACACTCCCGGAAGAAAGAAACAATACTCGAGGACCTGAGAGTTGCGATATAATTAAAAATTTCCAGCACATCTGTTCTTCTCTGTGGGTACTCACCTTCTTCGACTTGTTCAGATTCTCCACATACTGTCGAATCACCCGCTTGCCGTCATGCAGGGTAGGTATCCATCGAATAGCTTCAGAATGTCAGTCAGGCAGGCAACTTGCCCATGGCAAGAGGAAGTTTGTAGGGCTTGGAACATACAACGCCCATTCGCTTGGGGCGAATCTTTTCACGCCCACCTCGATACATGCGTTGATGAGGTTGATCTGGGCCACGTTTCCTTGATCTTGCACCACAACGATGAATGAGAGAATAGTGTGCATCCCCTTCAAGGCAGCAACCATTTCACGGCGGACAGGGTATAAATCCCAGTCTCAGAGGCACTCTTCGCTGGTTCGATTTGTAATGTGCCAGAAAGCACTGAAACTCTAAACATGTTGAAATCCGCAGAGCGATGTGCGTAACTACTGACCGCTCTATCCCTTTGACTGTGGTAAGACTACACCTGGGCTTTGCGCCCCACACCACCCCCTGCCGCGGCTGAGTACAAGAGAGTGACCTAGATAGAGCGCGATCAGAAACAACCACGCCGAATTCCTGATATAATGCATTCTTGGTACCCCTATGGATTCCCAACTGCCCCCTAGCCAAGCGCTCAACGTGTGTGATGACAATAGCTTCATTTGCGTTGACCACGACAGCCGCCGTGAGCACCTAATTAACAATACGCGGCGGCCAATCTGCTCTAAGCAGTTACGTTAGCGGTGTAGGGGGGGGGGCGGTGTATCTTTTTATAATAGGGGAAATTTCTATAACTTTATCACTACCTAAAATAGGTAGGGGCAGAGGTACCTTTTTTTGCGTTATTTTCATTAGTTTAGCTCCTTATCACTAGCCTAAGTATAGTCTTAGCATAGTTAAAGGGATAAGGAGGAATTATATATTAGAGAGGTAGTAATATAACTATAGCTAAACTAACTTAGCTTAAGCTTAGATTAGCTATATATATTTTAGTTAATAGTTAACTATAAAAGGTATATCTATTAGCGTAAGAATTGCTATATATAGCTAATACACTAATTATCTAGATTATATAATTACACTTAACTATATCCTTAGGTCCCCTATAGCTTTAGAGCTCTTTAGTCCCTAGGTCCCTTATAGCTTAAAACTAAATCTATCTCAACTATTAATATTACCACTAGTAGGTTAAAGCAAAGTAGATTAATCTCTAGTCTCCCTAGAAGAAGGTCCAGTCTCTAGATACTGTGGCGGGACCCCAGGACAGGTGGGCTAGCAGGTTGCTAGCAGGGATTTAATGGGGATAAAATGGACGGTCAGAAGGGGATGAGGGAGACTTGGAAGGATGACAAGCAAGAGAGAGGAGAGGAGAGACGCGCACAGAGAGAGATTAGAGAGACGAGAGATTCTTTGTTTTGTTTGCAGAGAGATTATTTTTCCTCCTTTATAGAGATACGAGAGAGAGAGCACTCTTCGAGCTCGAGGCTTAAGTTCTTTGCCTTTGTTTACAAGAGAATTTAAGATCCTTCTTTTTCAGATCGCGATACGAATTGGCGTCCACCCTTTGTCCCTCATACACCGATCTTCAAGCCGGCGGTAGGCCATTTCGATGCCTTGCCAACATTCTTTTCCTTCCACCGACTTGACAATCATTCTCATGAGATGATTTCCTGTTAGAGGGTACTAAACACAAGACTGCCAGAGTACATACGCGCGATCTAGTGCAGCTTCGGGCTGACCGATGAAGACGCCTGTGCGACGCATTTCTATGAACCTTCTTAAGGGATCGCCATCGATTTGGGGTGTTGTTTCCAGTCCCTTTTCGCCGCCAAAATACCTAGCTAATTGGGAGGCAAACGTCTGGATAGCTATAACCCGGTTGTTAACTAGCGGTTTGCAAGCGCTACATCTCCATTGCTAATATAGCTCGTCACACCTCCTAAGTTGGGAACTTTTAGAGCTCTAATTAGGCCTTACTACGAGTTGCTGCTATGTTTAGCGCTAGAGAGATGTTGGATAAGGATTCTCGGGAGCTACCCGATAATGATAACTTTTGGGGATTTGATGAACTGGATGAGGCCTCGTTTGCGGAAGACGATGACCGCTCATATTGGAACCATGATAGCATCGAAGAGGTGGGCACCCTAGCTAAGGCTGCTGAGCCATGCCTACTAATTTCTGAACGTACCATAGAGGGCTTATTGAAATGCTAAGGTACCTTGCGTCTCTAGGCTAACAACCACCTTTTTTCTTTTCTTTTTTTTTACATTGCTTAAGAGGTACCATGTCCGACTCTTCCAGATTTGAAGCACATGGAGGACCGTTAGGGTGATGGGGGGGGCCATAGATAGTGCATTTACTGCAAGCGAAGGCTCAAATCGATGGTACGCGTAGTCCGTATTCTTGTGGTCAGGCTCGCAGTCGTTGTTATGGCTGTGACTCAAATCGGGGTCAGCAACAGGCGTCAGTTCAAGTGTAAAGCCGGGGAGAGTCTAACAAAGCAGGATAGAGGGCAGACGAAGAAGGAAGAAAGTGCAAAGATGGCTTTGCGAGAAGTGGGGCTGGTTGAGAACGGGGGACGAGTCTCGGGGGTTGCAACGAGCTTGGAGGATGACCCGGATACGTTGCCCTGTTATAAACTACCTAATCTGTAAGCACTGTCTACATAAAAGGGTAATTTATTGCCCACTTGCTTTTCGAGGCGTTCGCATGCGAAGAAGCCATGACAAGGTCCGCTCTCTCTTGGCTGCTTGGCATCTCATGTCCAAGCCCCCATTTTAGTGACGGCCAAAACGGAACCGCGGGTTGGCTCAGACACCTAACTATCTCAATGTCTTGACGAGGTATGCTTATACACTCTCTATCGGTGTCTCGGGCAAACTTGAAACCCGTACGTAAACGACGTTGGGCCATATTCGGCTCTTTCAACCACACCCTCTCCACCCTCGTCGATCCGGCCCTTTTCTTCATCTTGTCGTACGAATTCGCGGTTATGCTTTAAAGCTAGGACTAGCCACCGGCACACACATTCTAGAAACGGTCGCGAAAATTGCAAGCGTCGCAAGGTTAAAGCATGAACTGGCCCCTTTGAAGCTTTATGACACTAGAGCATCTTGCGATGCACTTCCTCCCAGCCATAATGAAAGTCTATGTCGCTAAGGAGATATTCTCACAGCTAAGACTCTCAACATGTTGTAGACTCTCAAAAGCTAGGCAAAACAGGAACATGGGACTACAGCTAGAGAAGGCGAACGCGAACGCGAAAATCGGAAGATGGAGAAGATGACAGTGGCATTTCTACATCAAATCCCAAGGTTTTCAAAGAACCCAGAACCCAAGCAAAAGCGAGACGGTGCTGAGGTTCACTATTTCTCATGAGGCCTCATCTCGCTTGCGAAGTTGTAAAGACTGTTGAAACCGTTAGTTGGTAAACGCAGAGCAACCTCAATGTCAGCAGCCACATACCTGATGTCCTCTCGGTGCTCCGGGACCTTGACGCCATTGGCGTTCCGACCAGCATTAGCTTCGTCTCCCCCCGGTGGTCCATTGGTAGGTCCCGAACTGGAGACCACGCTACCATCACCCCCGCCAGCCGTTATATTCGTCAGAGTAGTCTTTTGGCCCCGCTTGCCACTTCGAATGTCACTTAGGTGCTCGAAATATCCTTCCGGCACCCCTGTGACATACTTGCCGCAGAAGACGCCCACCTCGAAGTCCTGGACCTGAGTCGTGCCCTCGGCTGCCTCAATGCACGCGGCCTTCAATCCGTTCTTCCCGTCAAGGTCCTCAAAGATGACCTCGTCAGCGCCGATATACTCGGCAATTTCTTGCCGTGTCCTGCCATGCGCGACCAAATCTTGAACACCAAGGGTTAGCATATGATAAGATACTTTTAGGAAGGGGGTTGTTATTTCAGGGGCAAGTTCTTACCAACAGGGTCCGCGAGGTCTATGCCATACTTGACACATAGTTAATATTGTCTTCATCCGGAAAGGAACACCTCGACTTACGATATGTGGATGTGTGCATTCGGGGGAGCACGAAACGAACACGACGCGAAGCGCCCCTGCTTCCCTGGCCATTTGAACCTAGAAGATACCTCTATTAGCGATACCTCTTGCAAGTAAATCACCAAGGTTGACTCACGATTTGTCGTGATGTAGCTGGTACATTAGTTAGCCTGAACTTACACTGGATAGGGATTTTACTTACTGCCACGGACGAGGCTGTCATCCACAATAATCAAGTTCTTTCCTCGGAACTCTGATTCGATCGGTGAGAGTTTGCGGCGGACACTCTTTTGCCGCGCAGATTGGTTAGGAAGGATGAAAGTGCGGTGGACGTATTGGTTCTTGATGAGAGCAGTCACATACGGCTTCCCTAGCTTGCTAGCTAAAGCAGCTGCCGCGATATTGCTTGTCTATAGGCAAGAGATTAGCTTGTATTACATTGGTGTGTTTGACATGTGCTGGATAATCATATACCTCAGGAACTGGGATAACTAGAAAAGCGATTAGTACTCTCGAAAAGCGAAGGCTCTCCATACAAATATGACGTACCAGCATCAATCTCCGCCACCCCTTTCTCTCCAAGCACGTCCCTAATCTTCTTGGCCAACTTCTCGCCCATGTTTTGCCGACTGCGGTACACAGAGATACCATCAATGCAGGAGTCCGGGCGCGCGAAGTAGACATACTCAAAGCAGTCGGGTGTGTATGTTTTCCGCTCGATAATTTGGCGGAATTTAGGGGCGGCTCCCCCTTTCTCAAAGAAGACGGCTTGGCCCGGCAGAATGTCAACGATGTTACCAAAGCCAAGCTGCTTCAAGGCAACGGATTCTGAAGCCATGAAGTAATCTGTCGCTCCAGGCAGTGTAGCAGAGGGTCGCGATCCAAGGCATAGAGGGCGGATTCCATTGGCATCTCTGCTTAAATTAGATTCTGCAGACTAGAACAGGAACACAGAGATATGACTTACCTGAAGCACAGGATTCCAAAGCCTGCAATCATCGCAGTGCATGCGAATGCTCCCTGACACATGGAATACACGTCGCTCAGTGCAGTAAAGATGTCGTCTGAATTAGCACGAGTCTTGCCGAGCTTCTGAAGACCATGTGCGAAAATGTTCAGCCTGGAGGGGCACAAGTCAGCACATTCTGGTCCATGTATTAACAAGCATAAGTCGGGAGTGCGCACAGGAGCTCCGAGTCAGAATCGGAGTTGACATGTCGGTGAGCTTCCTCATCTAGAAACTTGCGAAGGTACTCAGTGTTGACGAGGTTGCCATTCACAGCCATCGAGATTCCGAACGGCGCATTGACGTAAAATGGCTGTGCTTCAGACCTGCAATCCAATTTCTGTCAGTGATACCATAGAGTGAAAACCCAAGGGTAGCACGTACGCAGATGTTGTTCCCATGGTTGGGTAGCGCAGATGGCCCAGCCCTGATGACAGTTAATTTCCGCATTACGTACAGACCGTGTTTAATTACCCATGTAACCCGGAAGTTGCTGGATCCGTTTGCCCCCGGAAAAGACTCTTCAAGCCATTTCGTCAGCCATGACGGATTGTAATGACGGCAGTGCACCTTACTCGACAGCCATTCCCAGACCCTTGCACTGGTAGACCCTTCCACCTTGGCATACCGTAATACCCGCAGCTTCCTGTCCACGCTGTTCGATATGTCAGTGTTTGCATCAGAACAGTCAATTACTATAGACAGATAACTATGGGGGGAACTAACGTGTTGTAGCAGGTAAAGGGATTCATGCAAGTCGATGGCGGCTGTGGTGGCCTTCGGGTCGCCCAACTGAGAAAGTCAGTATTCGGCTGAGTCGCACAGGGCTTTAAGTAACAGAGAACGAACCATGAGGGCGGTAACACCACACATTTTCGGAATATCTCAATGAATTCAAATGAGATGTCTGGAATTATGCGAATGCGGACGTTTTAGTCGAGTGAGTTGACCGGTTGAAGTTGGCAGGAAAATTCTAAACTATCAAGGCTAGCGGGGCCTTTGAGCAACTTTTGGCCGGTGGTCCCTCTAGAAGGCGCACGTGATATGGGTGATGACTCCTATTTGCCCTATTAAGTAATCCGGGGTCGGATGAGTTGAAATCCCGGCCCGTCAAAGTCACCTCTTTTCAACGTCGGTCAGGTATTTGACATTCTACATTTGAAATTCTACGTTTGTAGATTCTCTTGTTGGTCATGGTCGGGCTGCGGCTGCGGCATTGGAATAATTGCGCTTTGGGTTGGGCAAGCCGCCTGCGAAGGAATTTGCCGACTCACTAGCAGCCGGGACACGGAGAATAAGCTCACTAATGATCCTCGACGGGAATCGACCAATTTCACCCGATCGTCCTTCCTCTGCTTTTACTGTCCGTAGGGAAATGAGTTTGCTTTCTTGGTAGAAGTCGTCGATACACAGTCCGAAAAAAAAAAACCCAGCAATGATTATTCAAGACATTTCTGAAGCTTCTTCGCCGCTATTGACGTGCATGGATGTTAGCGTCCATTCAATAGCTCCGACCAGAATGGAGGACCATCTTCGAAAAAAGGTTGAATAATTTCACTAGAATTGCTCTGATGATCTAGGCGAAGTACCCGGTCAATTATCCATCTCGGTCACAATGCCTATTATATCTCTTGAGAGTATAGAGACCCGCACTGGAAGTAGTTACACTTCATTTAGGCTCTTGATGTGATAGCTCCCTGTAAGCAACGCTTATCTCTTTTACAAGTTATAGGAACTGGAAAATATCGGGGTTTTCAGAGTCAGGAGTCCACACTCGAACCTGGCGACGACTTCTTTTTGGTGAAGAGGACATTTTGGAGGGAAGAGAAAGGGTACAGTCTGAATATGACGACTAATATTGTCTCCTCTCACTTCCATAAAAGTCGATCGTGCATGATATGCTCGACTATGGCACTTACTAAGAGAGATGTTCATTATCCTCCCAAGAATCAACACTACCACTAATTCCTATTTTGTTTAGTAACGTATACTGCTTCCCTGAAAGTCATGTCTGCTTCCATCTTCAGAGCTATCTTCCTAATGAACTCGGCCGAGAACTGACTATACACTGCAGAGCAGCTAGCGAAACGTACATCTGCATGAGGTAAGACAGTCAGCAGCTAGAACCCAGATACATTATGACTTGGCTTATTCAACTTCCGACCAAATTTAAACTCTGTGCAACACTAAAATCAGCCTGGCGCCCCTAGTTCTTATGCTTGTATCCCCTCAGTCGGTGAGATCCGCAATTTTTGGTGGCGGACTGAGGAGTCTGCATGTCTCACTCGGACTCTCAAGATAGGTAATTAGCTGACACGTCAGTGGCTTGGGGCCGGGCCTAGACTGGGCCGTTACGCAGACATTGTGTGTAACAACGGGGAGAAAATCGAAATTCAGAAGTTAGAGCTATTTTGAAAACAAAGCTGCCTCCTTGTGCGCTTCATGTCTTGCCACAGGCACACTCGGATCCTTCGCGCTCTTCTTCTTTCGAACTGTTGCGTATTGATTCCAGCCTTCTCTCACTTTCTGATTTTACACGAATCGTGCACCTCTCACAGAATTGTGCTCACCGCCAGTTCCCTTCCTTGCTCTGTCAGAGATCATGCTTGTGAAGTTGGGCAGTCCTCTTCCACCGGGAGACAAACATGTAAGAATTAGTTACTGCTGTCCACGGAGCCCCTTTTTAAGCACGTGCTAATATCTACATTCAAGGCTGTGAGTGTGTATCTTCCAACTTGGAAAGATACCGTCGGCTGGGCCACGAGAGAGCCAGGACTGCTCGCCCAGATGAAAACCGGATATCCGAGATTCTTCGTCCCGCTCATCGTACGCGAGCTGGCGGAGCGCCTGGTACACTGGGCCGCATTGAAAAGAGCATCTGAGGCACCAAAAGAGGATTCAACTGAGCACTTGACTGCACCGGTCCAGCTAGCTCTTCTGACAGCGGGCGAGAATCATGCCGAATGTTGCCGGGTGTACTTAGAAGCCCAAGGAAAGGAACCCATCATCGTTCTCCGGATCAGCTTCTCCGGGGCCTTGGAGATCTTCGACGGCATGCAATCTTCCGATTTGCCATGCCCTCATGAGGATGTATATGCGGTAGTGTACCCCGAACAACTGGCTGTCGAAGCCAAAGCCTTTTGGCAGCACACGGGTTTCGGCATCTCCAGTCGATGTGCCGAGTTTTGGCTGAACAATGCCCCATTTCTGCAGCCAGACGGAGGTGAGTTGAAGGGACTTGAGGCAATGCTCCCTATAAAGGAAGCCGAGATCGCAAGGGGAGTCCTCCGAAAACGGATCGGCGATTCGCTGTCCACCGAGGCGAATGAAGTAGGCATGGAGGCTGTCTACCTGTATCCAACAGGCATGTCTGCCATAAGCCACTCGGCAACGGCGCTGAGAAAAGTGCGAAGCGATGGCCTGACAGCCTGCCGAGTTGTAATTTTTGGGTGAGTCTTCCGGGAGAGGCTGAAACATACAACCCAGTCATGTCCGTGTACTTACCGTTTTGTGACTAGGTTTTTGTATGTCGACACTTTGAAAGTACTCAGTAAGGTCTACGGATTCGATTGCAAGCTTTACGGCCATGCAACGCCCTCTGATATGGACCAACTCGAAGCCGATCTAAAAGGAGGCCTGAAAATTGACGCGCTGTACACGGAATTCCCGGGTAATCCGCTCCTCGGGTCTGTCGATCTGGATAGGTTGTATACGCTGTCCAAGAGACACGACTTCCTGCTCATCGTTGACGATACGGTGGCAACGTCGGTTAATGTCAACCTTCTCTGCTTCTGCGATGTGATATGCACCAGCTTGACGAAGATGTTCAGCGGGAGCTGCAACGTCATGGGAGGAAGTACGGTGCTCAATCCCAAGTCAGAGAGGTTCGAGCTGTTGCGGAAGACACTTGACGAACAGTTCACCGACACGTACTTCCCTGAAGATGTCCTAGTGATGGCGAAGAACAGCGCGGACTTCGAGAAACGGGTCGTCACGGCTAGCCGCAACGCAGAACGCGTGGCTCATCTGCTGCAACAACACCACTCGGTCTCCCAGGTCTTCTACCCCAAGGTCAATCCAACTCGAGATATCTACGATCGTTTCAAACGAGCTGGACGAGGATACGGCTACCTGCTCTCGGCGCGGTTCGAGACGCCCGAGGCGGCCATCGCGTTCCACGACGCCTTGAACGTAGCCAAGGGCCCAAGTCTGGGAACCAACTTCACGCTCTGCTGCGCGTACACGCTGTTTGCGCACTTTTCTGAGCTTGAGTGGGCGGCTCAGTACGGCGTTGTCGAACACCTGGTTCGTATCAGTGTGGGCATCGAGGACGAGGAGCTCCTAGAGAGGCTTGTGCGGAAAGCTCTGGAGGCAGCGACAGAGAAGCACCAGAGCATGTGCCTTCTATAAGTCGGTGGCCTGAGGTATCTTTAGGAAGGCTGCATTGAGTTCTATGTTCGTGAGAAGGGGACGGTATTCGCAGATGAGACAAAAGGCTTGCCAACTTGGTCACAGCTCTCTATGTAGCTAAAGACATCCGGTATTACCTCTACGAGCCCTAAAGAATATAGTCATTATCATACTCCCCAGTCGAGCACTCGCCAAACGTTCAGGGGTCGTTCAATGTCTTATTCGTCGACTCTGCGTGGATAGCGAATTGAGAATTATATTGAAGGACCTTAAATAATTGCGCTACAAATCCTGCTGAAACTATACAAGAAGCCCCCACACGTTTTCATTCTTGAATCTTCTACTAACCAATCATTCACTTTCGGACAGGCCACCTCTTGAGAAGGACGCCCAAGGCCAAGTAAGCCGCAACACCAGTGAAGCAAAGGCCGCTGATGACGCCAAAGCCCATGAGATACTTGGGCTGGTCTTCGGTTGGGAACAGATAAGCACCGTAGATCTGAGCCAAGTTGCCCATGGCGTTGACAAAGGCCAGGAGAATGGCGCGGACCTCGGCAGGCGCCTCGGAGAAGGTAGACGACGTGTATGACAGGGCGAGGCCGTTGGACGCCCACAGCGCCGAGGCCATGATGACCAGCAGGGCGTAGCGGGCCTTGAAGTTGTAGACGGCGCAGATGATGATGGCACAGATCATGGCGATGGCCATCCAGGCTCCCAGGACAAAACCTCGCTTCGAGGGGTGGCGATCCATGAAGAAGCCCGTGACGGCGGTGCACACAAAAGCAACGATGTAGATGGGGATGGTCATGTACTGGGCGACGTGGGAGTCGTAGCCGAGACCGTTGACGAGGGTCGGGTAGAAGTAGGAGAGCGTGGAGGAACCGACGATGGCCTGTGAGGGGGCAAATTTAGCACGCTATCAAATAGACGGAGTAGTTCAGGAAGTATAGTCTTACCATGTAGCCAACAACGAACAGCCACGTTCGCCAGTTAGTGAGGGCAACTTTCAAAGCTCCCAGGTGACCCAACCGAGGCTCATCCTCGCTGTGAAAAACCAGAGCCTCGCTCTTGAGACGGAGGATAGCGAGACGGCGTTCAGGCTCGGTCAGGCGCTTGCTGTTGGCAGGGAAATCCAACAGAATAAAGGAGGCGATGACAGACCAGAGAGACGTGGCAGCGCCCTCGACGATGAACAACCACCTCCAGCCAGCAAGGCCCCTAAGGCCGTCCATGCCCTCAGTGATGGCGCCGGCGAGAAGACCACCAAAGGCTCCGGAAAGAATAGCGGCGGAGATGTAGACGGCGAAGCGCTTCGACTGCTCCGACTTCTTATACCACGAGGAAAGGAGCAGGAGAACGCCAGGGGCAAAACCGGCTTCGAGGACACCGATGACGACTCGAAAACCAATGAGCCCCTTGTAGGTGGGAACCCAGCCCATGCCAACGGTTACTAGGCCCCAAGTGAACATGATGGCAGGAAGGAAGATGCTGGGTCGAGTTCGAGCGAGAATCATGCTGAGGCATGGTTAGGACTCGCCACTGAATATCACGCCAACTTCAAGCAGGCATTTTTTTTTCTTTCGCATTTCTGTTTTGCTTACTTGGAAGGAACTTCGCAGAGCACGTAACCGATGAAGAAGACGACAAGGACGATGGAGTACTTGTCAGAGTCCAGGTTAAGGTCCTCGGACATGCCGGCAATCTTTGCGTTTCCGATACTGTTGGGCGGAAAACCAGTCGTCAGCGGTTGAAAAAAGATAGCATGAGAACCACCAGATACTCACTTTGTACGGTCCATGTAGCTGAGCAGGTACATGAGCCAGATGGTCGGAAGAAGGAACAAGTCGATCTTGCGAACGAGGGCCTTTTCCTCGTCGGTTCCGGGGACGTAGTCCTCGAGACCGGGGACAACGGCCATGGAGTGCTTCTGGGCCTCGGCGTCAGAGATACGTTCCTCGCGGTGCTCCGACATATTGTCTTTGTCGTTGTCTCGAGCCATTGTGTGTCGAGTCTGGTGTTTTTCTATTTCTTTTTGCGAGGCGGAGAGGGGCAGATTGATATTTCTCGAGATTCAGACCGACGAATGGAAGAGATAAAGGGACGCCGAGATTGTCCCGTTGTCGAGATTGACGATGTTACGGGGTAATACTTATAGGGAGACTGTGATAGATGTGGCTAGGGGGGTCACGGACTCAGGACAACCTTGCAGAGGGAGTGGCCAGCTAAAATACAGGCTTGTCCCGAGGGAAAACTGAAGAGGAGAAGCTGACTGCCAGTACCTCCCTACACGAACAATTAAAAAAAAAAAAGCAACCACAGAGAATAGCCGTGAGCTGAGAAAAGCCAAGGTGCCGAAGAGAGTCACACTAACCTCCGCAACGCAGGGATCAAAACCACCACCACTCAACAACGGCCCCGGGGCTTTTCTTGCATTCGCCATCTCCACACCAACAACCGACTCCAGTTTCTGGGGTATGGGGTTTCCGATGAAGCTAGCGAGCGCCGTGGTGGTGTGTGGCGTGGTTTATCGCCAAAGACCGGGGGGTGGTTTTGTGATGACCCCGAGACGCGGTCGTTTTCGGCTCGGGGCTCAACGTTTTAGATGATTACTGCTTTTGGTAAGTCGGTCGTGCTTCCTCCTGCCGCGACTCGGGGAGCCTGCGGGTGGAGTGCTACCCCATATTATTCCCTGACTCGCGTGCGTGAGGGTGGGTGGGATTCGGAAAACTGGGGGGAGTTGAAAGATGATGAGGAGGATGAATGCGCGATGTCGGCGGCAGCAGCGTCTTTTCTTGGGATCCGGTAAATGGTTTAAGAGTTATAGAGTATTAAATGTTTTGGCTGGTTTCTGGCCCGGTTGAGGGTGCTTTCTGTTATATCTCCCGCATCTTCATTCCCGTCCTCAACACTTACACCTTAGACCATCTCTTCTCAGTTCACTTCCTCCTCATTCAACACTAGACACCTTCACTCTTCCGTTTCCTTGTTCTTTCTAAAATCTCATATTCAAAATGCCTAGCAACGAAGGAGCCGCCAGCGGCCAGCCCGCCGCCGATAACTACCCCAGCACGATGCCCCAGGCCGACCACAATTGGCAAATCACCCTGAGCGGCAAAGTCATCACCAGTAAGTCTTCGCCTCTCACAGTTCAAGCATGAAGCTCACCGCCCAAAAAGTCACCGGCGCAAACCAGGGCATCGGCCTCGGCCTCGCTGAAGTCTGCCTCCACAACGGCGCCGCCTGCGTCTACTCGCTCGACATCTCCGCCCCCGGGCCCGACTTCGCCGGCCTTGCCAAGAAGTTCCCCGGCCAGCTCGAGTACATCCACACCGACGTGACAAACGAGGAGTCCGTCGCCAGCGCCCTCGATGCCGTGCTCGCCGCCAAGGGCCGCTTTGATGGCATGATCGCCAACGCCGGCGCCACTAAGCACCAGCCCGCGCTCGACTTCACCATGGAGCAGGTCGAGAAGCTGTTCCGGCTCAACGTCTTCGGCGCGTGGAACTGCGCCACGGCCGCGGCGCGCCTGTTCATCAAGACCAAGACCAAGGGCAGCATCGTCTTCACCGCCAGCATGACCAGCTACCGGCCTAATCGGGCGGCTCCCTCGGCGCCATACGGAGGCACCAAGGGCGCCGTCCGCAACATGACGCATACTCTGGCTATGGAGTGGGCTGAGCACGGTATCCGCGTCAACAGTATCAGCCCGGGCTTCGTCAAGACTGCTCTGACGTATTACGTCGAGACGGCTCCGGACTGGGACACCAAGTTGAAGTACTACGGCGGTATGCCGCGGCTGGCTCTTCCCCAGGAGCTTGGTGGTGCCTACGTTTACTTGTTGAGCGATACGGCGTCTTACACCACTGGCATTGATATTCCCATTGCCGGTATTGTGGGCGCATGGTAGAGAAGGGAATCGGGTTATGACGAATGACAAACACTGTGTATGGGTTAAAGGGACATTATGCATTAGTATTATAGAGGAATGAACAAGGGGCTAAACTGTCCTTTTTAAATGTTTTGGTCGACAACGGAAGGCTTTCTGGATATGACACCGTGCAGCTTTGAGCCATTGTGAGGCAGTCCCATAGTAGCCTTGACATGTCTGTATGATGTATGGTCATTATACTTGCCATATACCGCCTCAGAGTCTCCGCCGACTAGAACATTCTTTGTAGTACCGTCAATGTCAAGCTGAAGACCAGGATAACATCATTGCTTTCACCAAACTATTCACTCTCCATTCTAAGCCTTCCCTGATGATCCGCTCACATCCAGCTGCCACTCTACCAACCTCCGCGTCTCCTCAACCGCCTGTTCAAAGGCCCCCGTCACAGCCATCCCCGGCGCCTTATCCTTCAGAAACACCAGATAGTCGTCCAACACCAGCTTGTTGACGTTGATCTTGGAGATACGCCCACCGATGCACCGCCGCATCACGTCGTCCTTGAAGTCATTGGTCCCGTGCAACACGATGCGCACTCGCCCGTCCACCTTGTCCCCGATCATGGCCAGCCGGTCGTAGTCCAGTACCGGCCCGCGCGCGCCGTACTCGCCGTGGACGTTGCCGAACGCCGGCGCCAGGAAGTCGATGCCCGTGGCGATGAAGTCCTCGATCTGCTCGGCCGTCGTCAGCGCGCCCTCCAGATCCGCCGTGTCGGCGATGCCGTCCTCGCCGCCCTCGATGCGCCCGGGCTCCGCCTCGGTCGTGATGCCGCGCGCGTGGCAGTACGCGACCAGCTCCTTGGTCTTGGTCAGGTTCTCGTCCATCTCGTAGTGCGACATGTCGACCATGATGGAATCGAAGGGCAGCTCGTCGGCGGCTTTGCGGATCATGGCCTCGTCTTGCGCGTGGTCCAGGTGGACGGCGATGGGCACCGAGGCCTTCTTGGCGGCTTGCGCGGCGACGTGGACGAGCAATCCGTCGGTGGCGGTGATGGCCCAGGGGAAGACTTGGATGATGAAGGGAGCTCGCTTGGCCTCTGCGGCTCGGACGAAGGCGACGACATGCTCAATGTTGTATCTTTAACATGGTTTCAGCAAGAAGAAGCTCAAAGTCTCGGTTAGAAGTTGGGTAAAGCAACTCACGCAATGGCAGCTATCACTCCGTAGCCGCCCTCCTCGGCGGCCTTGAGGATCTGATACGTCTTGTTCTGCTCTTTCCAGCTCATATTGCAGTTTTGTCTATCTTTGTCGGTGAGGAATAGAAATTGTCGAAATGGTGTGACTTTGCACACGGGGGGGATTAAAGGTCAATAGTCCAAGACAGGCTAGAAACGAGGCAATTGTCCCACACAATTTCTCCCGTCAAGTTCCAGTCTTCTTCAAAACAAATCCGCGTTACACGCACGTGCAAACAAAACTGCCTCGACTCAGATTCAACACCTCAATACCAACTACGCGACTCGTCAACTGATTCCTGCGTCGAGGTTCCAAAAACTTCCCGAGCTCCGTCCCCCAACGTCACGATGCATCCATCTCCACCTGGCCGTGGTCTTCTCCGCACCGGAATGTGACCCCGGCTCTATTCGTGACCTCGTCTCGCGGCACACGGTTAACTTGACGCGTGCTGCTGGGTTGCAGTCCTCTCTGTTTTCGTACTCCCCATACTTTGGAATAAACCCGGTCCTGCAAACTTGCGGAGTGAGGCTTTGTTGCGTGTCGGGACATTGCGTGGTCGTGGTACCGAGACGGGCTCTGGTCAACGAGGATGTAAGCTCATGGGACGTACACAATTATACAACCAGCCTCAATGAAGTAGCTAGTAGCATAGAGGCTGTATTCTATCACTCCTATCTCTCTTCTTCTTCCCTTTCTTCACACAAGAGTCTAAACGGCGACATATCATCCACGAAACATGGGACTGAGAATTGCTCTCGGCGGCGACGACGCTGGCTTCGACTACAAGGCCTCCCTGCTCAAAGACCTGAGCTCCGATCCACGCGTCGAATCCACCGTCGACGTCGGTCCCAAGGCGTCGACCGACAAGACGGCGTATCCCCACTACGCCATCGCGGCAGCCGAGCTGGTCGCCCGCGGCGAGGCCGACCGTGCCATCCTCATCTGCGGCACGGGCCTGGGCGTCGCCATCAGCGCGAACAAGGTCCCGGGCGTCCGAGCTGTGACGGCGCACGATAGCTTTAGCGTCGAGAGGGCCATCATGAGCAACGATGCCCAGGTTCTGTGTCTCGGGCAGCGTGTCATTGGGATCGAGGTGGCGAGGCGTCTGGTGAAGGAGTGGTTGGGTTACGAGTTCGACCCGGTGCAGACCCATCATCTGCAAATTCCTTGCGTCGTAGAGGCTAACCTATATCTTGTGGCAGAGCTCGGCTTCGGCAGAAAAGGTTCAAGTCATCACGGACTACGATACTAGGACGAACGGCATCTGCGTGTAAACGGAGTTGGCGGGAATCAGCAACAACTGCGGAATTAAAATTGGCTGGGTATGGGTTCCAATAGACGCGATGAGGTTCTCAAGCACTACTGTCTTGGTCGACCCTGCGCCATTCTCCAAGTAGGTCGTTGCGAATGGTCGACATTGGCCAACCCGTGCGATCTTCACAAGCATTGACGAGGCTTATGATGGCGTTTCTTTGGGCGGGTGCCTGTACGCAGAGTCCAGCTTTGAGGGTTTAGTTCAGCTAGAGCGTTACTTGCAAAAGAGGGTGCTTGACGAACCTCCGTATAGACAATGGGCTCCTATAATTTGGCATCCTTCATCGCGCAGTGCCATTGCAATGCCGCAGATGGCGGTAACTGAATCAGACAGCGTCCTCTACCATCTCAGTTAGCTCAGACCTCAGGAACTCGTGGTTATGACCGACTTGTGTTTTGAGGTAGTGGCCAAATCCAGGCTCCGGTGGCCGGTGTAGCGTTATAAGTATCTTTGCAAAGTTGTACACCATGGTAGCGACCGCGAAGCTCGGGGGATGTATCCATATGGGCTGGAACGGATATCTCTCTGCGTTCCCCTCTGGCTTTGGTGACGGCAGCGGACGGAACCCCGGTCCGAGGTACAGCTTCCAGGCCTCCAACATGCCAAGCAGCTCCGAGCCCGCCGTCGCCCTTGCGCGGAGCACCTCGGGGTCGGAGGAGGCGGGGTCTCCGAAGGGATTCGTAGCTCCCGCGGCCGAGTAGTTGACGGCCTTGCTGAGGAGGTAGACGGCACGGTCAGCGAGCTCGTGCTGCGTCATGTCACCGCAGTCTTTGGTTGGGATCCAGAAGCTGTGGCACTTGCGCTTCTCGCGAAACGCAGCCCAGATATCCTGCCGCAGCCACGCCCACCATACCGCTTGGCGAAGGCCGCCAGTTTCGCCGTCAACATCCTGGCTTCGCTGGATCCAGAAGACGCCTTTGAGGTGGCGCTGCCAGCCAGATGCGGACTCATCGAGCATTTCGTAAGTCGAAATAATGACAGCTGTAGCCAGGATCTCCTCCGAGTTGGTGTAAGTGGGAGAGTGCAAGGCTGTCTGAACATAGTGAAGGGTCTCGTAGTAGTACTGAATGGCTTGGGCATGCGTCGTAGTTGATTCGAGAACGCTGGGAGACCCGTCGGTTGCTCTTTTGCTCATGGCATCATGTCGAGCGGTAAGGGCCAAAATGGCCTTCATGAGGCCCAAGTTACGAAGCTGTGCCTCATGTCAGTACAGGGCAATGCAAAGCTCAGTACTCAAGTTAAGGAATTCAGATGGCTTACTGCTAATTGAGTTGCATACGTTGAGAAATGTCGTTCAGGGTCCAGGAGATCAAGCTACACAACGAATTTCAGCAAATGGGGGTAACATCACCAATATGTGTACAAGCCTCTTACCCATAGGGCCGCATGCTCAACAAACTTGCGAAACAGAACAGCTTCATGATCCACCAACACGATATCTTCGAACTCCTGCCACGCATACTCTGGGGATCCAGTGGCGAGATCCGAGAGCCTCTGATACAAGCCACTACTATTGACGGCGCTCTGATGCTTGGCCGCAGCCTCTTGCGTCGGACTCGGTGCCAGCGAGAACCCGGCATCGGCCTGAGCGGCGTCAGACGCCAAGAGGTCCAACCACCGGGTTGACGCCCCACCGGCGGTAAGCAGCTCAGATGTGTCCGGGGAATACCCCAGGTAGGGCGACTCCGGAAGGCGGCTCATGATGCCGCCCATGTCCGCCGGGGCCGGAGGTCCACCGCCGGCAGGCTGTGGGGCCGCGAAGGAGGACGTCGCCGTGTTCAACGGAGACTGCGTCTGGGTTTGCACAGGCATGTCCGGGGTGATTGTGACAGAGGGTAGCAGGTTTGCCGTCGAGGATGCGGCGAAGGATACCTCGTGGGCTGGCCGGTCAGGGCCGTAGACGCATGTCTTGGCCGCGAGCGTGCAAGATCCACAGACGGGGACTAGGTGAAGGCAGTGAGCAGGTTTATTCGTGACTTTGCTTCAGTGTAATTACTGCGGCTGCGTACGTTTCTCGTCGCATTTCTTGTGCCGCTGTCGACATGTCAGACTATCCGTCAACCAGTCAGCAGAGTCTCGCAGTCAAACCCTGCTCAGTCTCACCATCCGGTCTTGGTCCTCAGGCCGCGGCTTCGGCTCTTTCGTGGCTTCTTCCTTGTTGGGCCCTTTGCATCAGGTTCGCTGCTGCCCTGGGCGGAGCTCATCCTGGGGTAGGAAGCTGGACGTTGTGTGTTCCCTGTCGACCGGGACCGCGAAACGGGGAAGACTCAATTGCGTCCGACGCGGTCTGTCTTCCAGGTTGCTGCACGTCCACAGTGAAACAAGACGATGATTGTCAATCGAGACGGGGATAGGAGACCTGACTGGCAACTGACAAGTCGCTGCGAGAGTAGGAGGAGTGAGAAATCTGGCGTTGTCGCCGAGTTGGAGGCGCGTGTCGGGACACTAAGACACTTGCGATGGTGTAGACTGCTAGAGGCCCCGTGTCGAGGCAGTTCCTCCAGTGCCTCGTGACACCACTAATCAATCCACTCATACGCAAACCGTCCCCGTGCCGCGCCAACGAACCTCACCTCAACATCTCACAACAGCGTTCACGACAAGCACAATGTCCCAACTGAAGACGCAGGGACAATACGCGGCTGAACCATGGCCGTTCTCGCATCAAAGTCGCCGCGTGAGCGCGTCGAGAGTCCTCATATTAGAACACAAGCCATCGTCCCTTTTCAATACCACCTAATCTCTCCGTGAATGCCCTCCGTCGCTATGTCAGACAAGCACTACTTCCCCGAGACGGCCGCGAATCAGCTCGTCCCCCGGGCGCTGCGGGCCCTCGTGCGCGCAACACCGCATCTCTCGCTGCTGGATGCCGACCGCGTCATCTACAACAACCAGCACGATCCCGCCCGCGTCGCCATCGTCGGCGGCGGCGGCTCCGGCCACGAGCCAGCGTGGGCCAGCTACGTCGGCGCCGGGCTGCTCTCGGGTGCCGCGTGCGGAGACATCTTCGCCAGTCCCAGCACCAAGCAGGTGCTCGCGGCCATGGCGGCCACGCCCTCGGAGCAGGGCATTATCCTGGTCATCACCAACTACACCGGCGACCGGCTGCACTTTGGCCTGGCTGCCGAGCGCGCTAGGGCGTCCGGGCTGTCTCCCGAGGTGGTTGTCTTGCCGGCGACGGACGACGTGTCGATCCCCCGAAGCCGGGTCCGCGTGGGGCGCCGGGGTCTCGCGGGCCACGTTCTAAGTATGCGGAACCCTCCGCCGCGTTTTGTTCTCTAGAGTAGGCTAACAAGATGATAAAGCTCTCAAGGCGGTCGGGGCTGCCGCGCAAGCCAAGTACTCGTTTAAACGCTGTGTCGATATTAGCAAGGCGGTTAATGATAGCCTGGTGACCATTGGCTCTGCTCTTGACCACTGCCACGTCCCAGGCCGGCAAGCCCACGAGACAGTCGATAAAGATGTCTGCGTCGTTGGCGCGGGCATTCACAATGAGCCTGTAAGCACTTACCAAAGATATTTCTCATGCATCAAGTCCAAGATATATATACTCCCGTCCACGCAACTAACCAAAACTCGCTTGTGAAAAGGGAGCTGAGCATGTCTCCCCCTTCCCGTCTGTCGAATCCCTCATTGATCACTGCTTGAAACGACTGTGTGATCCCAATGATAAAGAGCGCGCGTTCATTTCCTTTGAGAACAAGGACGACAAGGTCATTCTGCTTATCAACAACTACGGTGGACTATCAAATCTGGAGCTTGGTGCCCTCGCAGACGAAGTCATTACACAACTAGGTATGAGCCACCTTCGCCAACCCGCCATGTCATATAACTAACAAACCACTCTAGAGTCATCGTGGAACATTAGCCCCGTCAAGATTTACTGCGGCACGTTTGAAACTTCTCTCAATGGACCTGGCTTCTCAATTTCATTGAGCAACGTCTCTCAGGCCGCCCGCGAAGCAAACATGCCCCTTCATGAACTTCTCGACCTGATCGGTTCACCAACAGCCGCTCCAGCATGGCCCAACTCACCGCCGTTGTCGATTGATTCATCGAAAGTGTCAACAACCAACACTAAGAAGGTTGTTGATATGCAGCCTTCAATCAGCCCCGAGGCCGATATCAAGAGTTAGTATCTCCCTGCCATTCTTCGAAGACGCGTCCGCCTTACACTAGTCAGTCGCTCCCGCCCTGCTTGACGCCGTCCTCCGTCGCGGATGTGAAGCCGCCATTGCTGCCGAGCCTAAGCTGACAGAGTGGGACATGGTCATGGGCGACGGCGACTGCGGCGAAGCCGTCAAGGGCGTCAGCGCAGCCATCCTCGCTTTCCTCGACGGCCCGTCCAGCATCGCTGCCTCCGGCTCCATCTTCACCGCCCTCTTCGCCATCCTCCAGGCCGTCGACGACATGGGCGGCACCCTCGGCGCCATCCTCGGCATCCTCCTCAGCGCCTTCGCCTCGGAGCTGCAAAAGGCCCCGGCTCTGCGCGACGGCCTCTCGCCGGTCCTCTACTCCGTCGCGCTGGCGGCTGCCACCGAGTCTCTCAAGCACTACACAGCCGCTCGCGAGGGCGATCGCACGGTCATGGATGTCCTACTACCCTTCGCAGAGACGTTTGCCCGCTCAAACGACTTTTCCGGTGCCGTCGCGGTGGCTGCGGACAAGGCCGAGGCGTCGAGGTATCTCAAGCCGCAGTTTGGACGCGCGACGTATGTGGGCGAGGACAAGGAGCAAGAACTTCCAGACCCCGGAGCCTGGGCTCTTTTCGAGTTCTTACAAGGTATCGAGAGCGGTTTGAAACAATAGAAAGCCAACAAAGCAGAGGCCGTTTATATATATATATAAAGATATCCTACGCCTCGAACAAAGCCTAATTAAGGAGTCCCCCATGTAGCAGCCCTTCATCCACCGTCCCCCAAGCAACAGCCTCCACCTTCCCGACCATACGCCGAACCCGGCTTCCCAACGCCTGAATATGGCTTTCTCATCACCGGCCATTAGCTCGGCGCTTCGTGGCTACGCGAGTGCGACAGCTCGTGCGGCGGCTGGTAATGATGCTGCTGCTGGTGCAGCTCGTGGTAGTAATGCTGCGTCGGCGGCGGCACCATTGTCGACGCGGTCATGCTGCTCGGCGACAGGGCGATCTCGGGCTTCGTCTGCGGCGGCGACATGAGCTGCTCGTGGTGCGTATGCGGTGCCGGCCCGTGCCCGCGACGTCGCAGCAGTTTCCATAGGATGATCCCGAAGATGCTCCCGATGAGCGTCATTCCCCCGATGGTGGCGCCGATGGACACGCCGACGAGGCCGGTCCGTGAGAGGCCCGTGGATTCCTCGGCGGTTGTTGCGGCCGCGGCTTCGGTGGATGTCGCGGTTGATGCTTCCGATGTTGTCGTGGACTCGGAGGTGTCTGTGATGTTGAAGTAGTGCAATGTGATCTCGTTTCCGGCCCCGGAGTCGTCGAGCAGACGGAAGAAGAAGACGTTGCTGGCGGTCTTGTCGAAGTCGGCGCTGAAGTCATCAAACGAGATCTTCCACGAGTACGTCCTCCTTGGTTGTATTCGCTACGTCAGCCAAGTCAGCCCCTTACTCCCCCATCAACACCACCACAAAAACACTAACTGATAATCTCAGCGGTGAACTGGTCGTCCAAGCTGTTGTCGACATCCTGCTGCCGGATCAATACGGTGGACTGGTTGAAGTCGACCTCCCACAGGATATCCAGCTCATCGCCGAGGTCGTACGTCTGGTTGTCGCGGTAGTCGCGGTTCTCGCCGGCGCCGGGCGGTCGACGGAAGGCGTTCTCGACGTGGACGCTGGTAGCGAGGCCGAGAACGAGGACCACGCGGCGGCAATACATGACGCGTGAGGATGTACTGGAGCCCTTCTAGTAGTCTATCTTGTGTCTTCGTTAAGTAACGATAGCCGAGAGCGAAAAAGGGCTGAGAAAAAGGGGGGGAAGGGTCCGGTATATACCCAACCCATCGGCAGTTGGTCTTTCTTCTTCCTTCTCTTCGCTGCCCTGCAATCTTCTCCAGCTGACGGGCTAAGTAGGATCGCCATCAGCACTACGGCAGGTCAAAAAGGCTTGTCCGGGCATGTCACAGCTACCTGGTCGAGGGCGAAGGGGGTATGTAAGAGGGCGTCTATTTGGGGATTGCCTGAGCAACTGGGGCCCGCAGACGCGCTTTTTCGGCTGGGGGTGCGATGGAGGCCCGATGTCTCATCTGGCCTAGGATGAGAGTCTCTTGCGGGTTTTGGGGGCGAGGGGGTTGGTTGGTTGGATGGGGAACGTGGTTGTTCGGGGTCGGAACAGACGAGGTGGTTTTTTATAGTGTTGGCGATAGGAGGGAGGCTGCTTTCACAATGAAGGTTAAAATCTGTATATCTTGGGCGTGGATATTGAAGATATAAGCCGTCATCCTTCTTCTAAACCCAGTGAAAAGAACCCCATCATGGGACTGAAATGTCGGGCTCGTGATTCTGCTCCTCATGTCGACGTTCCTTTATTGTGAACAGACGGACGTCGTTTACTGGACACCACCGGGCCCCGGCCCCACAGCGAATCCCGGCAGTCAAAGCGCTTCAATGTCAGCCACCGCGATGGATTGCTTTCACGACGGTCCTGGTCTGTGTTGAGTGTTACCCTGTTGCTCTGCGTGAGTCAAAGATGCATCAGCCTGGGTAATCTTAGTAGTTGTTCCTTGGTTGTGTCTTGCTCGGATAGAAGCATAGCCGCCACTGGGAAACACCATGAGCTAATCCCAAACCTTCTCAACCTCTTTATACTTCCAACTCTACCTCCTCGACATCCCACTCCAAGTACAGGACTAATCAGACCGCACCCCCTTCGACGTCACCGCAGACGCCGTGAACTGCGGGCCCACCCCCGGGTTTCCTCCGTCCGTCTTGTCGGGTCGGCAGGCAAGCGGGAAAACTTAAGGGAACGAACTCTATAAGTTAGTTGGGCCATTGTTATCTGGCGCTCTAGTTCTTGTCTACTGTAGCAAGTTCCTGCTAGCTGAAAGCCTATCGAACATCGTCATCGCCGCTTGGTATAACCAAGGCGGCATCTTCCGTTTGGGGGCGGGCACCGAGGAGCTGGTAGTTGGTCTGGGCAGGCTTTTTGTGGAGGTAAGCATTTGTTGATTACTCGCCACAACACCATGGATCAGCATCACGTCGTAGGACACGACGAGGTTCTCAGATAATGGCAAAGACAGCACAGCACTTACACGGCACTTACACGGCACTTACACGGCAAATCCCTGAAAACATGCAAAACGCACACAGGAAACCCCCACCACAATCACCATTCACAGGCCTCCCTCCTCCACCAAGACGCGCAATATGGCCTGCTCCCACACAGTCTCGACCCCCCTCTGAGAACGAGTCCAGGCCAAGTCACTTAACTCGGCCCGCGGTGCCCAAAACAGCGCCTCGTTGGCCCTCAAGAATGCGCGGGAAACCTTGTTTTCCTCGCCGACGACCCGTCATCTCGGTCTCTCCTTGTCTTCCACGTGCCAGATCAGTCCGCTTCGTTGACAGAAATGCGCCAAGTCCGTCTTCCCCCTTGGGCTTTCTTCTCTCCTCCTCCCCCCCTTCACAAGCGTCGTTTCGCGTGCTGTGACGGCCTAGAACGTTGGCCCTGGGGCCTTGAACGCCCGTTCTGTCGAAGTTACGTGCCCCCTTGGAGGCTTCTGAAAAGCTTCTAGTTCGGCGATGGGTGCAAGTGTGTCTTGGTAGTTCCGTTCTACTGTCAAGCCCGATCAGCTACTCGACACTTTGGCGTCTGGGTTCTGCGGAGTTTACAACCTCGTCGCCACTTGGCGCGCGCTGTGGTTTCTGGGTTTCATGGAATCTTGGGCTTGCTAGTTAGTCGACTCCTGTGTTTCTGGGTCTCCTGGTGTCTTGGTCCTGCTAGTGATTCCTGGGCGTTTGTTGCTCTTGACTCGATCTCGACCTCTGACGCAACCCAAGATATCTATCTATATATGATATCCCGCGTCCTTCTCCCAGATGTCATCATCCCCCATCAACCACAGAGACATGTCCTCACCCTCCTCATAATAGTGCCCCCTATCTTATCAGAAACATGCACTCCTCCTCCTCCTCCTCCTCCTCCTCCTCCCTCCTCGCTGTAGCAGCCGGCCTTATCGCCTCCGTCGCCGCCTGCTCCCGCGTCGTCACCCACAACCCCGCCGACGACCGCGTCACCGTCGGCCGCACCCTCGACTTCGCGGCCGACAACACCACCATCTGGACCTTCCCCGCCGGCCTGCGCCGCTTCGGCGGCGTCTCCGGAAATCCCTTCACCTGGACGTCCCGCTTCGGCTCCGTCACCGCCGTCGTGCTGGACCAGGTCTACTCCGAGGGCCTCAACTCCGAGGGCCTCGCCGGGAGCGTCCTATTCGGCCAGGAGAGCGACTACGGCGACCGTGACCTGGGCCGCCCGGGCCTGTTCGTCGGCCTTTGGCTGCAGTACTTCCTCGACTCGTACGCCTCCGTTGCTGACGCCGAGGCCGCGTGCTGCACCGGTGAAGAGGAGTTCCAGGTCCGCACCCGATCAATAGTAGAGGATGTGGATACGAGTCTACGGCTTTCCTTGTCAGACACAACCAGCGATAACCTCGTCCTCGAGTTCGTCAAGGGCAAGCTCGTGTGCCACCACTCGTCTGATTACACCGTCGTCACCGACGAGCCATCCTTCGCAGATCAACTCTCATTAGAGAAGGACTGGGCTTCCGACTCCAATGCCTCCCTGCCGGGCACATCCCAGCCCACTGGTTTGTTCTCTCTCGTCCATGATAGTAAACCCACCGACTAACCAATTTTCCAGACCGCTTCATCCGCCTCTCTCACTACAACCGGGAGATCCCACTGGCTGAAGACCAAGAAGAAGCTGTGTCCAACACGGCAGGCATGATCCGCGCCGTCAGCACGCCCATGACCAAAGACGACGCTACTTCAGAAGCGTGGCCAACTCTATGGCGCATGGTCACTGACACGCTGGACAAGGTTGTCTTCTATGAGAGCGCCACGAGCCCAGCGACTTTCTGGTACGACGTGAACAAACTTAATCTGACTGAAGGAGCCGAAGTAACCGTCATGGACCTCGTCAACGTGCCTTGGTGGAAACGTGTTGGCGATATGACGGATAAGTTTGAGCCGGTCGCCGAGAACGAGTGTATCTGGACGGTGTGTTAATGAAAATAAAAGCGAGAGTTCTATAGACTATAAACTAATGAATTAGCGACAAAAGAAATTAAATGATACAAATCATTCACAAACCAAGGCCTCAACATGCGATGACTGCTCATCTATACCTCATAGAGTGTGAAAGAGGAAAAAACCATCCTCAACCCAACACCACAGAATCATGCCTCACAAGTCACAAACTTGAACTATCCTGTGAATTTCTGCTGTATGTATTGTTGATATTTAGTGACTTTCTTGTTCCTCATCGACATCCCACTGCCAACATACACTCTCTCCCCTGGAGTCCTACTCACCCTACACCCTTCAACGCGAGGTCGCCACAAACATCCCTCATCATACACCCATCCAAGAGCCTTCACCCGTCGTAGACCAAGTTGACTGGAACAATGGCCCCGTTCCTTCCCAAACGCTTCCTGTCTGCCATCCATGCAGCGACGACACTGACGCTTCAATTTTGCCCAACCGGCGATATCACGCCCGCGGCATGTTCTCGGGAGGATCTCCAGTAAATGGGGTCATCATTTGTTTGCACGTTCTAGAAGCTCTTTCTTTTTGATCGGGCATCTCATCACTCGTCTCTTCGTCCCCGGGGAATCTTGGCTCCTGCCCTGATGTGAAAAGAGGAAGGGGGATATAAAAAAGGGGTAAACGACTCCAACCGCACATTCTCCTGTTGCTCATCGCTGATAACTAACTTAACTGGTACCGCCATTAATAGCGCCAGGCGCCCCGACGAGCCCAGCCTGCTGCTGCTGCACAAGGAGCTGAGCCTGCGCCGCAGCAACCTCGTCAGCCTTGACCATGACGCTCTGGATCACGGTTTGATCATCAGCCGAGAGGTGACCGGCAAGAGTGGCGTAGAACTGAGGCTGCTCTTGTTGCATCTCTGTAAAATCTTCGTTAGAAAAGGTCAGCTATCTTGAGTGTCGGGTGGGACTTACTCAACAGGGTACCACGGAAGAGCTGATAGGGCTCAATCTTGTCAAGGGGAGATTCGAGAAGGACGCTGTCTTCACCGAGATCGTCCTCCTCGACGTCGTCAATCGCACGACTGAACTTTTGGGCCTAGACAGTTAATGTCAGTACGTGGTGTGACATCATAGGGCAATGGGCAATGCTCACCTCCTCGTTCAAGAACTCCAGATAAGCAGTGCTTTCGTCCTTGTTGTCAGAGGCCTCACCACCCTCGTTAGCCTCCTCCTCCTCTGCGTTCCAGTTGGCCTCATCATCATCCCACTCGTCCTCCTCGCCGTAGTCGTAGGTAGACTCGAGGTGGAAGTCATCTCGGAGGGCCTCTTCGCGGTCTAAATGGTGTTAGGATATCACTCGTAGTTGAGGGAAATAAGATGAAACCCACTCTTCATAGCGCTGGGGAGGGTTCGGAACAGCTCGGTGATGCCCTGGAGTAATCGTGGCCAGCCAACCGAGACGCTGGCAGGCACCTGCTCGTGGTTGAGGTTGAGCAGGGCAGAGATGGCGACAATGCAGAGCTTCTTGTCGTGAACGCGGGTAAATGAGGTCATGCTACCGAACCACAGGCTGAAGAACCGGTTGGTCCAGCCCTTGGTCTCGAGCACTTGAAGGGTGAGGAGGGGGTTGTAATGGATCGAGTTGATGATCATCTCCATCAGGTGAATGCGGTAGCTCTTTACCTTAACGTCCTGGACGGCAAGAATGTTCATGGCCATGTTGATGAAACCCTCAACACAGCTATCGATCTGACCACGCAGGCTGAGCATCATGGCCTCGGCCAGCTTGCACGCGCATATCCTCTCCACGCCTCCCTGGATGCTATCGGTGAACATGTCCGCGACCATCGAGTAGAGGGCCTGGGTGTACTCGGGCTTTTGGGCCAGCTGGGGAGCACCGAATTGAACGAAGTTGTCGAGGGCAGGAAGCATATCTTCGAGATAGTACTCGGCGCCAGCCTTGAAAGTGGTGTGAATGAGCTCAAAGGCCTGCCACATGGTGGGCGAGATAGCCTTGGCAGCGAATGTACAGCTATCGATGATTTCGAACACCTCGTTGTAAAGATCTTTTGCATGTTAGCCAATTTCTTCACAATTAAGTAATCCAGCCAGAAACCTACCGTAGAGCTTGTTCTCCAGGGTAACCTTGATGACAGGCATGAGGACGGCCTCGATATGAAGCAGGACATCGGGGGTGCTCTCGAGGGTGAGAATTAGGGTGCCAATAGTCTGCAGAACACCGAGGGCAGTGATGCTCTTGTCGTCGTACTCGTTGTACACCTCGCCGTCGTCGCCAACCTTGCCCTCCTTCTCCAGAAGTTCGCGGACAATTCGCATATAAGTATCTCGAAGCTGCTCGCTGAGAGCAACGGCGAAGGGAGTCAGTTCGGTAGCAAAGACTTCGACGAAGTCCTCCATGACGTTTGCCAGGGCATCAATATCGGCCTCGTTGGCCAGCTTAAGCAACTGCTGCATAATAGTAGGGATACTCTGCTGCATGCTGGTACGGATGACGTCGTGTCGGATAAGGGGCTGCAAAGCGAGGGCGGCAGTAACACGAACAGGGAGCGCCGGGTCAGCCATGCAGTCCAGGATGTGGCGGTAGATGGTGAGGAGGTTGTTTTGGTCCTGGAAGTTGAGCTGCTCAAACTTCTCGATGGTGTCGCAGGCACGAGCGCGGAGGTAGCCCTGAGGGCTGGTGAAGTCAGGGAAGACGTATCGGACGAGGAAGTACTCGACCTGGTCGGCAATAGGACTCTTCTTTCCAAGGATGACCGGAGCAAGGGTGGCGATCATTCTCAAGGCACCCTCCTTGGCAACGTGGTTCTTCTTATCATCGGGGGCCTGCTCGTACTCGTTGACCACAGCATTAACAAATGTGAGGATCTCAAACGTCTCCTTGCGGCGGTTCTTGGTCAGGTTGACGAGGAAGTTGGTGGCAGCAACATCAGGAGCGGACGCCTCCTCGAAGTAGTTAAGCTTGCGGTGTAGGTACTCGTCGGGCTCCTCCTCAAACTTCTCGATATCCTCCTCGGTCAGGCACAGGACAGGGAAGACGAAGTGGGTGACAAGGTTGGTCAGGTGTGGCTTCAGGTGCGTCCACATCTCCTTGGGCCGCACCGACTCGTCGAGGAAGACGAGGGTATAAGACAGACAGGGCCGACTGAGCCAGGACGTTTTGGCCACCCATTTCTCGATTTCTTGCAGGTAGTGCTTCAGAATCTCGGGAGCAATGTTCGAAGTGAAGTCCTTGGCAAACTGAAGGGCCTCCTCGCCCTTGCCAGGGCTCGCGGGGTTACCGTGTCTGGGAGAGAAGGAGTTAGCGTGCTGGGTTCGTTTAAAGATACTCGAAGCGCAGTGGTACCGGATAAAGAGGCGGTTCAGGTTGAAGTAAGCCCACTTCTTAGCCTTCCACCAGTGATGCTTCTCGCGATCGTACTGGTCACCCTGCATGGCATTGGCGGGGCAAGTCTTAGCAACGGTCTGGAGGAAGACAGTACACCAGGCAATGGTAACGTCATGCTGTCGGAGGAAGGGAGCGAGCTCCAACTGTAGAGGGATTGGTCAGCTCACACAGAACGGGTTGGAGAGGCCGAGAATGGAAGTATCGAACCCAAGTCGCATGCTTGTAGGCCTTGAGAGCCAGGTGCAGCATCTCACCGGCCTCATCGCTCTCCTGGTTCACCAGCTCATTGCAGATGGCCAGCAGACGGGGGAAGCTGGCCTCGACGATGTTGTCGAAATGTTGGCGGTCATCGCTGTCGTTGGACTTGTACCGGAAGGCGCGGCAGATGGCCAGGAGACATTGCAGACCGGCGAGGACAGAGCTGGGGGTATTTGTGTTGAGGAGTTCGAGGGTGAAGTCCATGAACCGCGGCCAGCGGGCGGGGAAGTCATATTGGAGAATGCGCTGGAGGACCGGGATGAGCTGCTGACGGACGAGGCCTTCGGAGGCGGCGAGGATGGGCAGGAGGCGGTCTCGGACGCGCGCCTTTTCGTCTTCGGCGATGAGGGTGGTGGGGTTCTCGGCCGTGTACGAGTCTGAGTTGTACCAGGAGCGATTGACACGGTTCTTTACGTAGATGACGGCTGGAGAGACGACATTAGAGAGGCGGGATGGCGACGGTGGGGTCGCGATAGAGGGGGAGGGGGAGGAAGGGAGGAGAAGAGCGATAGAGACGTACTGGAGAGGCGGACGCTGGCATCCTGCTCGGCTTGGAGGATGTCGAGCAGACAGTCGAGAAAGCCTGGATGCTCCTCGATCTGGGAAAAAGCAAGTGTACGTCAGTATGGATGAAGGTTTCGGGATTGGAGGAAGAGTCGGATGCGGCGCAAGGGACGGAGGAGAGAGCCGGCCAAAGGCCGTCCCATGAACAGGAAGAGGCTGAAGGAGCGGACAAAGAACGAAACGACCAGGCCCGATGAACCACGACCTCCCCCCGCCGCCCTCGGCCAGCGTGGTCCAAGCCGGAGACGGGCGACGGGGAGAGGCCGCAGCGGACCGAGGACGAGGCAGAGCAAGCGGCCGGCATGGCGGAGGGAATCTCGGGATGGATTCTCGGGGACGACGGTCGGAAAGTCGACGCGGGAGAGGGGAGGAGGCAAAACGCACCTGTTTTAGCTGCAGCTCGGCGCGGCGTCTGTTGTCGGCATCGGGATCCAAGCTGGCAGCTAGCAAGGACCTCACGGCAGCGGGATCCATGGTGGTCTTGGGGGCGGATGTTTTTTCGAGGTCGGAGGGCGACGACGACGAAGGTGGGAAGTGGGAGAGAGGGCAGGATCTGTCAAGTCAAAGGTTTGGGGGGGGGGGGGGTGGGAGCGGATGGCGGGGCAGCGGGCATCTACTGCGAAGTACTAGCAGCAGCGCAACAGCTGTCCGTACCTCACTCAATCGCCCAGGGACGGTCACTCACACTGTCAGAATACAGGGCACACACACAACAACAATCACAGTGGTGAGTTAAGAGATACACACAAGCAAAAGAGAACTAGGTAGAGAGCTAAGCCATCAGGGACCATCCAAAACGAAAGCACGTCGAAACGAAAACTAAAGGGCCAAATAGTGCTGTCAGCAAGTTGCCCTGTCGTTGTTGTATTAGATTGTTAGTGCGATGGAGGGCTGTCATTAGGGCGCATCTGGGGTGTTCCCCAGCGGACAGCAGCCCGACTCGAGTCCTGTAAACCCAATGGAACCAACCTATGATGTACCCCCAAACATCCATCCCCCCCCCCTCCCAGGGCAGGTGAATGTGTCGATGGGCATTGGATTGATTGGGACCCAATAGGGCTGGGCTGGGCTGCTGCACGCAGTTTTGGTCGACACCTACCCACCTAGCCTAGATTGTCAACTAAGTAGGGAACACGGGAAAATAATTTGTCCTAGGTTGGTTCTTTTTGTATCTGTTTCTATTGGATTGCAACGAAACAAGACAAGTTTATACCTAATCTGTCCAGGAGGGAATTGATAGCAGTTGCTGTTGTGCCCATTACAACTTCCACTGTGGACCTGACCTCTTCGAAAGACGGATTCATGGCCCGGTCGTCACACTTGACAGTGAAAAAAACAACCCGCCGATCCATCTCTTTTTAGGGGACCAAAGCGCCCCAATCCCCCAAACAAGCCCCAAAGCCAAGGGACATGAACACCCTGCCTCCCCTCCCGTCCTCGTCCCGTCATCCAGGTCTCGTCATACCGTCATTTGGTCCAGCGTGAGAAGACGGATCCACACACACGCACAAAGAAACCCGACGCGCCCAAACAAAAAAATACGTTTGCCGCATTGCCCAACCGGCGGTACTATCGGTTAATCGCCGGAAGGACATCCATCAACCCATCTAGCATGAGTCCAAAATGAACGAGGGTACGGAGTACAAAAAAAAAAAAAAGGAATTGTGCCGCCCCGCGAAACCCAGTAAAATCGCATATCCCAGGGTCCAGCGTCCCGCCGTCTCCACCGCCCGCCCTCACCGCCTTGCGATGTCTTGGAGGTGGGGAAGAAACTAGCGGAGCATGGAAGATTTCACTTGATCTCCGAGTGGCTGACCGGGAGAATCAAGCATGATAGCGATGACCTCAGTGGGAGATGGTGGTGCATCTTCCTACCAGGAATGGATCATGGCATTGCCGGAATATATGCAGGGGGCGCTCCGTCAGTTGACAAATCCGTTTCATCCCGCACAGGATGTGAGACAACAAGTATTAGTATTGTGCGGCCAGTATATCTAAGGCATAAACGAATGATGTCACTCATATCTGTTGACTGTCTCAATATTGATCCTTAGATTTAAATGCTATTACTCTTCCGATGCCTGCGGCTTTCTATTTCTTCACGATACTTACCTACTACCCCATCCTTCCCCAGCCATGTTCGTCTCACAGCCAGGTAACGCAACAGAACGGCGTAGCTCAACCGCCCTGCACCAAACCCTCGAGCCTTTCAGCGTCACATAGGGCACCCGTACATAATCGATCTAGCATCCATGCCTGCCTGCATCCCGTCCCCTCACGTGGCCGCCCAGGGACCAGCCTCGCCCCGGGGAATACCAAGTAGTAGTCCAGTCCCTCCGTCGTGTGTTTGTGCAACATTGGGCTGGTGCTTACGTGGGTTTTGGTCATGGCGTCCATGCCAGTCTTTCCCCAAGCCCAGGTCGAGTCCAGGTGTTGGCCGCTTTTTTCCTGGTGTTGACCCTTTCGGTACGTACACTGATCGGTCGTGCTACTTACTTCCTACAACACTCGCTCCAGTGGTTCAAATTAACGACTCAGTTCATCACAACAGGTAACCCAACCTCAAAACTCCACGGTTTCTCCTCACAGATGCTTGGTCCTGCTTCTGAGTCCCTTAAATCTCTTTCTTGATGACTAGCTAAGCGGATTGTAGCATTCCATATCCCATATCGTCAGACCGATCATTAATCCCAGTCCTGTATACCGCTGTGTTCGCACAAACGTGAGGCAGCAGTGGTTGAGGAGCATCAGCCATAGGCATGGCCAGATCATAAAAACACAATGCTGGCGAAGAGGCAATTGAATTGCAGCAAGAATGAGACGGTGCTGCATCACTTTGTATTCCCACAATAACTTTCCAATGAATTCGTTGGTCACAATAAATAAACAAAAATACCTCCAGGAAAGACCATCAACACCCTACCAGACAAGGGATATAAATAAAAATAAAAATTGTCCAAGCCTGTATCCACGTAAATCCAAGATGAACGGGAAAACCAGCCAAACATCTTCCCATACACACAATAACTGACATGATACAAATAATCCTTAATCATAGAGGCGAAGCTCTCCCAGAGTGGCATCTGAGGTCGGTCCAGACAAACTTTAAAGACGTGTCGAAACAACCAAGGTATGCTAACAAACAATTGTTGTCCCAGAGGTAATTATGTTGACGGAATCCTAGGCGATTATTCCTCAAGCTCATTTCAAACAAAACAATCCCTAGGAACTCGTAGCTGATATCCATTTGCAGAATCAAGAAATCCAGGACCGGCGGCTGAGTACCAATATCCAACGTTTCAAGGTGGACGTTGATGGACCACTAAACTGAATAGACATCGCAGTTCCCAGAACGGGCACGCAGACAGGCTAAACGTTCCAATGGATTTGGGCGGAAAGGGGCGCCCAGATGCCGACGGAGTCTTACCGAAGCAACTTGTCTTGCACCTTGTGAGGTGTTGATTTCTTTCCGTGGCTGCAGCTCAATCAAGTTGACACTGCCAGGCCGGGCGGCCTGTTACCAGTATTCTGAGCGAAGCAGAAGCAATCCAAAGGGATGGGATCCACGATTCAGAATGTACCAGGAGATGGACATTTCAATCCTCGAGAGCAAGAAGTCCGAATCCAAATGGTAGGGAAGCCAGGAAAGTCCGCAAGGAGCACGCTGAAGCAGGCCAGAACAGGTGCCATGTGGGAAGTGTTTGCGTCTAGCTGTATGAGTGAATACTGCTCAGTCAGATTCTGCGTTGCGAAGAAGCTCAAGAATATCCGCGGCGACGAGTCCATGACAGGGAACTAAAAAAGGTGGAAACGGGGGGAAGATCCTTTGAGAGTTGGCTAATATATACAAGCTCTTTGGAACTCACCTTGCTGTCCGGGTGCCGACATTGCCAGTCTGTTTCAAGACTGTCGACGACAGGACCCGTAGAATCCCGGGTACCAGACATGGGAAGATGAAGAAAGCACCAGGTCCAGGATACGAAAATAAAATTCTCCCACATGGCGGATCCGGACAGCAAGATCTGATCTGATGACAACGAAAACCACCGAGGGTGTACCGGTCGGCACACCCTTCTTTTCCCGCCCAGCGCCTTGTCCCAATGTAAAACGTGTGCAGCATGTCTCATCCATGGAAAGTAAAGGTAGTCGATGGTATCCTCATCCGGAAGCGGGGAGGGTCCATCCACAATGCAAGGTCGTTAAAATAAAAATCCTCAAAAGGGTATGCGTAAAAGGTCCAGTTCCAGGTCCGGGCATCGGCAGTAAAAGTGGCAGTAGTTGAAAATCCGGGATGTTCGTATCAGGGGTCCAGGCTCAAGGATAAGGTAGGACACCAAAAAGAGGATACCTCCAGGGGAAAACTCCTGCGAGATGCAAACTTGCAACTCTGGGTGGCACCAGCCAGAGAAAAAAAACCCGGGACCTAATCCGTGGAACAAAAAAGACGGGACGAAAGACGTCGGATCCAAGGGAAAAAGCCGAACTCCATTGACCCGGTCATTATGCAGAAATCATCACACACTCGCGAGGGCGGCGGGAAACCTCGTCAAGTTCAAAGGGGAGGGAATCGGCCTCGGTTCTCCAGGTACGCTTATCGGCGGGGGGCCCGGTGGTGTCGGTCGGAAGCGTGCCTGTCGCTTTCACGGTCACTACGTCGGCTACTCGTACCACTGGGATTTGTTTGAGTATTTGTTGGTGTCGCTGAAGTGCGAGCGCGGGGGGTTTCATCATACTGTTGTCCCTGGGCTGCGTAGCCTGGTTGCTGTTGAGCTGACTGGCCTGCTTGAGACGCTAGAGAGTCAGATCCTGTTCGTTGTGTGGGCGTTGGACCGGCATTATACGCACCGCGACCGTAAAAGGGGTCCTGGGGCTGCATCGTAGCATACGACTGGGCACCCGCGGGAGGAACCTGGGCGGAGTACTGGAAGGGGGAGGTGGTGGCCGGATAACTCTGCTGGGATACACCGGAGGTAGCATAGGCCGGCTGCTGGGAGGGAGCAGCTGAAGCAGCCTGGTTAGCATACGGGTTACTGGTGGCGTAAGCTCTCGCGTTGGAATTGGCTCCCATAGCCGTGTAGGGGTCCTGGGCCGTCTGGTAGGCCTGGTTCAAAACAGAGCCGCCCTGGGGAGTAGAGCCGTATCTGGGGTCCGTTGGAGGAGGAGACTGTGCGGTTTGCGGGTAGCTACCGTACGCACCACCACTTGTGGAGGCATAGCCCTGCTGCGTGTATGATGAACCAGCAGCGCCAGTGTATCCGGGAGCGCCAGTGCCTGGGTATCTGGGACCATCAAAGGCCGAGTCACGGGAGTAGGGGTCCGCCTGGTAGGGAGCTTCAGTAGGGCCATGATGTTGACGAGACTGGTGCGTCTCGGAGTAGCGGTATTGGACTACAGGTGAGTTAGATGAGTGTCTCGCGGGAACGCCACTGGCATTTCTCGAGGTATGAATACCTCCAGTGGTATTGCGCGATGTCTGCGCTCTTCTTTCGCTGTCCCAGCGAGCCGAGTCGGCCTTGAGATCTTCAATCATGGCCTGTCAAGCGGGGCAGCGTTAGTCTGGTGATCATCACGGCAAGCCGCACACGCCAAAAAAAAAAAATTCAACATGGCGTGTTTGTTTTCTGGGAGAGTTGACACTTACTGTTGTCAAGTTCCTGTAGGCTGTGATGTAGTAGCCTTGGACACCTTGGCCGGTTTGAGGGTTCTGTGACGGTCGAGTGAGCCATTTGATTCCGTAGCGGACGAGGTGGGACGGTGGGGGGTTGGGCGGCGATAGCCCAAGCCCTCTTAGCACCGCACGGCGGAGAGGACAGCATACCTCGTAGTGACCGGGACGCACCAGGGCATCGTTGCCCAGGTAGCGACAGATATCGGCGGAAATGACCTCGCGGTCGATGCCATCGCGAGGCACAAAGTATTCGTTCTGTCGCGTGGTGCCGGCGGCGGGGGCCGGGTTTCGGGAGGATCTCGACATGGTCTGAGGGGGGGAGCGAGGAGGATTTGACAGAGAATTGACCGAAAGAGGAGAGGGAGAGGAGAGGGAGTGTCGATGAGAGTACGAAGGAGCCGAGTGGAAGTTGACGGGAGAAGAGTTGGGAGCGGGAGCGGGAGACGGAGAAGGCGAAGGTGGGAGAGGGAGAGGGAGAGAATGAGAAAGGTCAGAGGGGGAGGAACAGGCAGCAAGTGAAGGAGGAGGAGCAGAAGGCGGATGAGGAGGAAGAAAAGGCGATTGTCGGCGGTGGGTAGTGGGTGGGTCCAGGCGCTGACGAGGGGCAAGACGCCTGGAGCGACAGTGGGACAGGGCCTGGCGGCGGCTCGCCGTTGGCTGGGGGCGCCGTCTGGGTGGTTGTGGTGGGGGTGGAGGAGGTGGCGAGGACGCTGATTGCTGGCGCTGGTGTCCTGTAAAGGCTCCAGCTGCAGCAGCCTCTGTCGAACGACTGAGATGGCGCTGGGCTTGCACGTCCCAGTCGAAGTCGAATTGGTGGACCTGGTGCTCCGGGTCTCCTGCTTGGTACTGGTACGGGTGGTGGTGGTGGTGCTGCTGCTGGTCTTGCGTCTGAGGCTGGGACTGGCTATTCCGGTGCAAGTGTTGCTGCTGCTGCTCCTGCGTCGCTTCGTCCTGACCTATTATCACTGCCGCGATGCTGCCGTGAGATTGGACACGACTGTGGCCGAAGCCTGCAGGACGGCCACCAGACACGGCGGCGGCGGTGGCGGACGCGGAGGCGGTTGGGCTGGATTGGCGAAGCTGGGACAACCATGTGTTGTTCCCTGCTGCTTGTCCCTCTCCGACACCGAGCCCAACGTCCACATGCGGGATCTGCGTTGGGGAGTGGCCTTGGTCGTCCCGCGGGTGGAGGCCATGACCCTGGCCCTGGCCGTGTCGGCCTATGATGGTGGACCGTTGGGCTGGGCCAGCGACGCAGATGGCCTCAGATCCTGGTCCGCTCGACCCCGACGAGGTGGCTGGACCTGTTCCAGGGCTTGATTTCGGTCGTCCTCGTGGACGCGGGCTGGCCAGTGGTGCACTGGCTGGTCGGGGGCTCGGTGCGAGGCCAGCCACTTGACCGGGAGCTGGGCTTCTTCTACCTCCTCCGCTGCTTCTAGCTTGGGCTTGTTGGGCTTTGACGTGGCCGGGGATTGCGCTTAGGCGAGCTTGGCCTTCACCACTCCCGCCGCCCTTCAAGCTGATTGCTGTGATTGGCACGGGCGATGACGCCCTCTCCGCGCTTGCTGCTGTTGCTGCGTCCACGTTTGCCTTGCTTGCTCGAGACTCCCGCTGCGATGGTCCCGCCGTGATTGGCGAGTCACAGCGCAGCCCGCTGCGGCCTTGACGTGCAATGATGGCGGTGGTGGCCGGTCAGCCTGCCAGCTGCGCAGCAGTCACGCCGTACCGTGTTGTGCCGTATGTAAGAGTGTCTCGTGCGAAGTGCCCGGCTCTGACGCGCACTCTGTAGCCCGGCCTTTTGCTGTTGTGCCGTGGTGTGACGGACTCGAATGCAAGCAGGTTTCTCTAGTCTGTCTCATTGGGGTATTCAGCTTGTGACGTGGTCCACTGCTGTGGGCTCAAATGAGACGGTTAAAAGTACGAGATACAATGTATAGATAGTTGTGAACCACGGACGTCTCAAGTCTCAAGTCTCTAGTCTCAAAGTCTCAACAGTCGTTTATTAGAGATAGAGACCACCGGACCCAAACCGCCGAGCAGTTCGGATCACAGCGTTGTCTGTGCAAGGTCAAGCCTGCTCATGGACCGTATTGTGGCCTGTGGATGCTCTGGCTAAAGCGGCAGAGCCAGAAGTTGAGTCTGGGCCGTCTCGGAACAACAAGGCTGTTCCCTGTACTGGCGATGCCCAAAGCCTAGCCTCGCTTCCTACAAAGTTGTTTCCGTGGGTTGATGATGACGATGTGGGCTTCGTTCAGGAGGTTAGGCAACGCGCGCGCCGTAGTCTCACCAACACTCTTGTAGTTACGATCGACCGCTGGCTGGGATGAAGTTGCATTGTACGATGGACCTGGGCCGCTCTCGCTGAGAGTTTGATGGATCAGCAATCCGGATGGTGGGTAACGGTGGCGATGTTTTCTAGCCTTGATCGTTGTAAAAATGTTGAGCCAACTTGTTGCCGGGCTTGGCCAAAAGTTGCCGGTGTCTTGGAACGCGTAGTTGTCTCGAACCGCGATTTTGTGGAAGGGTAAACTGTCTACCTTAACTGCTCAAGGCAGAGGAACAACGAGGAGTGAATCGTGGGTGGCCGGCTCTGATCTTCAACTCTCCGGAACCATCCCGTACCGCCGCTTTATATCTCGTGCCAGGTATCCGGGACTCTCAACTTCAGTTGACATCGCACCGAATCACATCTCCAAAAGACACGTCTGCCGATGAGGGTCCGTCCTTCTCCATCTATGGACGCATTCCTTCCTACTCCATCACAATCCATGTCCACCGGTTGCCTGTCTCAAACGGACACCGCTTCCGTGTCTTCTCCTGGTTGCACCGTCTTATGCCCAGCCGCCGTCGTGGAGAGTTGGGCATCCGTCCTCCCTCATGCGCCGTCCAAGAGTATATCGTCCACCGAAGCGCTGTTCGCTGTTGGGGTCCACAAATGACAGGCGACGTGTTTCCACCCTCTCCGTATGTCATGTGCTGCGCAATTCCAGGATGACCTCAGCTGCACCCGAGGGACTGATAAAGTTCTGCCAGGCTGGGTTGGTCGTCTGCACCTCTCGTGGTTGGGTTGGGTAGCAATGCCTGGCACCAAATTGCCGCCCAATGCAGCGCTACCCGTCGCGCTCCATATGTTCGATGCCCAAATCGAAACCACCCAATCACGTCGCTCCCGATCAAACAAAGCCAAAGGCGTCCACGAAAACGTTTCCTGCATCGCAACCGATGACAGCTAAGTGGCCTTCCTGGATCAGTAAGTTCCTTGGCTCAATTCACCTCCGTGCCGCTTGTCCCATTCCCCGTTTTGTAGGGTATGGGAACCCAGGCAAGTCAATATTGCTCCAGCATATCCCAATCCGCATCGTCCCCTGATGCACGGCTAGCTGCATTGCTTCATCTGTGCTGCCATGGCACCAAGGAGACGTTCGACATGAACCGCGCTGGCACGCCGACGCAAATTCCCGGTCTGTATCATCCGTCAGGCTCCCGTCATTGTCCAAAAGAACGTTTCAGTAGTCGCCCGCTGGTGCGTACCTTGTTCCACGAGTATTGAGTGACGATGACTCTTGAGGAATGGTGTCGGTGACTCGCTTCACGCAACTCATCCCGACATACGGCATGCGGGTCGTTTCGAAGCAATCCGAAGCACGCGGGACCGGGGCCGCACACTCGCCGACGATTTGATCCGACCTGAGTATATCCTCATTCGACTCTTAATTTGGCACAGCCAAACTCTTTTTCAACCGCAGCAGCGTACGCCTCTCCGTAGCTACAGTCGTGTTCGATCGGCAGCAGCCCGTCTCCAGTAGTCCGAGACAGAGCGAGGTTTCTTGCGTCCGATAGGAAGTGCGACTATCACATCCGGATGGGCCGCGTCGTATCTGTGTTGTGTCCGCTCGTGCTCTGTGCCATGGTCTATCCTAGGCTATCCAAATTTCAGTTGGCTCTGTCCTTGCTCTAGCTTCCCGCCTCTACCGCGTTTCGATGATGCACCTGGCCCCTTTTGCGACAAGTTACGTGGAGCGGATGGCCGTTCAGCGAATGCAGGCCTGACACGTTCTGCTTCCTGGAGGTCCTTGGCCAGATGCCAATCCTCATGGCTCTGCAGTGCATCTGGGTCAATGAAATTGGCCCTGCATCGGGAACACGGGAAGGGTTCAACGCAGGTTAGACCGTCCTCAGCTTGGGCCGTTGCAAAATCACCCGTACTCGGTTGACCGACAGACAGACTTGAGTCCGACATACCGAGTGGACGAGAGGGGATATCGGCCTCACCGCCGGCAAGAGGGGGGTCGGGTGCATTGACCGGGCTTCCGTCGGCGGAACACCTTTTTGCGAAGAACCGCTGGATTCCCCCGTCCTCCACTCGGCGTTTCTTGACTGGTCGGTCGGTTCCAGCAGACGCCGGACGGCTTTCTCCCGCGGTAGATTGGAGGGCCTCTGCTTCGTCCCCTTTGACAAGGAATGCGTCAATGCCCATGTTTCCTTTGATACCATCCTCGAAGCCCCCGACACTGAGACTCAAATTCGCACAAGGCCAAACCCTTCCTTC
This sequence comes from Neonectria magnoliae, assembly GCA_037954305.1. Classification (NCBI taxonomy): domain Eukaryota; kingdom Fungi; phylum Ascomycota; class Sordariomycetes; order Hypocreales; family Nectriaceae; genus Neonectria; species Neonectria magnoliae. The sequence goes on from JAZAVK010000003.1 coordinate 474,904, forward strand.
GTTGATGATCTGGGTCAGGAGATCTTTGGCGAGATCAAAAAGTAATTCCTCATCTAGAGCCTTTCCCTGTGGGATAGGTCCCTGTCGAGATCGCATCTGACCACCATGGCGGAAATGCAGGTTAATGGTTCGGGGCCGCCGCTTATTCTCCAGGACACCTTCCTCAACCAGCCGAGAGAAGATATCAGCTACGAAGATCCTGAGCCAGCGTACGGCCTGTTCTTGGGTACTGATCGTAGGTCTGAAAGACTTGGCAGATAACATGGATTTGATCTGTGTTCGGGAGTTGACCTCGCTGTTGTCGATACCTCTGATGGTATTATGCACCCACAGGCCAGTGTCATTGCCAAGCTTTGCCTTCATGGTGGTCAACGAGACCTCAAGCAAGTCCTTGACATTCTCTGTTTCAAAGGTAGTGACTACCTGCTCACCAAGCTTGCCGCCCAGGTTTCGCAGTTTAGTAATCTTGAAGTCACTAAGAAATGAGTGGACGGCTCGGTTGCGTACAACGGTCTGCTGGTTGGGCTTTTTGAACGCGGAGCCTAACTTGCTGAGAAGCTTGTTATTCGCTATCCCAGCGGAGCAGGTGTAATTAAGCTCCTGTCGTATCTTGGCCCGGACATCGCGGACGATTTCAGACCCGATGAGTATGGTGACATCGTCCCAGTCAGGGTCGAGAGTTTCTTGGTCCTCGTCCAAGCCAACCAAGGCATCTGCCTGCCAATCGAGCGCAGAAATAGGAGGAAGAGGGAGTTTCTCGGTGGGGTCATCATACGGCGGGGGGTTCTGAAGTTCGGGGAAGCGTTCAAGAAGGATAGAGTGGATTTGACTAGACAAGTCCAGAAAGACTTCGTCTATGCCTGCTTTCTCTACCTTCTGCAGGTCTGCTGGCAGCGCATCTTTGACTGAGGCTAGAATCTTTCTCGATTCTAGACGATATGGATCAAGGGAAACTTTGTCCGTTGAGATGTTTGCGGCAGCGTCGTCTCGATAGGCCCACTTGTCGTCGCCTTCTCTCCATGTTGCAACATGCTGAGCAATGAGATCGGGGCATAGTTTCTTGGCCTCTGCGATATCGCAGTGACGTCCGATACCCCATTCCCGAGCGGGATAATTGACAGCAATTAATCCCTGCCTTAGACAATGTCAGTATCATATCAAGGAATTAATAAAGTGACAGGCCGCGTCTTGCAGTTGTTAGAGCAGACTCGGTGATAGTAAGAGGGTCAGGAAATAAGTGAAACATGTGAAAAGGGGGTTGCAGTAGGAAAGTGAAGTCGTTGAAGGTAAAGGGAAAAGCGGATAGTGGAAGACATGCATCCACAGCAATGAGTGTTGGGATACCACACAAGCATTGGCAACATCCACAAGATATCTATAAACGCCTCGGCAGGAAATGTCAACACAACAATAGCACTTGCTATGTAGAAAACCTCAAATGAGACAAACGAAGGAAGGCAATAAATAGACCAGGTAGGAGACACCGAGTAGTGGAGGATAAAGAAGCCCACCAACAGAGGGCTCGAAAGCTGCAAGTATTGACCAGTCTCCAGGCTAATGGCAAAAATGATCATATCGGCATAACTTACCACTGTTGGACGGCAAGGGGCTGGTCCTTGGGGAGCCCAAGTCGCACCATCTCGCACTGCGCGTAGAAGCCATCCAGATCAACGTGAGCCACAACGCGTAGGGGAGTCGAAGTGCTGGAGGATGCTAGGAGGGAGAGCTGACGGTACGTGAACTGCGAGCGTCGAAGGCCGCCTCCGTGTAGCGGAGAGGAGGCTCCATGCCGATGGAGCGGCGGCGATGAGGGCATCTTAACAGTGTTCGCGACGCGGTAGGACGAGCACGCAGCATCGAGATTCGTGCGAAACGGTTTGGCCGCCAGTCGCAGCTGACAGGTCCAATCTACTGATTGGGACGGGAAGGCAGGGATGCGTCTGATTTCAGCTGAAATCGATACGATTTTGGCTCGTCTGGTCGGATTGCATCCTCACGGTTACAACTTGTGTGGACGAGTTGGTTGTGGTGTACGTCAAGACTTACTTGGTAAGTGAGATAACCGTGATTTGTTACTGGTCGAGGGAAGCCTAAGTTCCGAGGCCCCACTGGCGCTCGAGGAAGGAAAGCGCCCTAGGACCCGGCTGCCCCACCAACTTTCCCTTGACAACCTTGGCCGGTTTCATTTCTCTCGAAAATAACAATAATTAGAAAGTAGAGAGTGATTCTCTACCTCTCGATGCTTCATTAGCAGCGGGAGGTTGGGATTTGTGGGTTGACTCACTTGAATACTCAGTTATCCGGGGATCTCGAGCAAAATAGTCAAGCTCAGTAGATGCAATTGACTGCGGTGATGCTAACGCTTGCAACAAACCGAGGTACTTACGATGCCATTCCGATTGATGACGCAAAGTAAGGTCTGGTATGCGTTTCTCTCCAAACAAAAAAAAAGACTCCTCAACTCATCCCAGAAAGTGTAAAAATGCAAAGACTTTAAGGATTAAACCAAGAGACTAGTCTGTGTTTCCCCTTCCTGTCAGTCATATTTCTTGGGGAGTGTCTTAGGCTGGAGCGTCTCAGCCCGTGCTGCTTCACTTCCCAATCGAAATCATTTCCGCCGCAGGATACCTTGCTTGTGAAAGGGATATCGCGATGTGGAGGTGCCCACAAGTAGTCTTCGTCATGTAAGTAGAAAAAGTCGACCTCAAGGATAGCACTGCTGTCTCTCTGCTTCTTTGGTAACGAAACGGTCTCAGTTATTACGGTCTGCTACCCTATTCGTGCTGGGGAATTCAAGGAGATTCCAGATTCCAAGCAGATGATGATACGGCAACTCATTATCAACTAAATTTACAGTTGAAGTCAACTTATCATTCTCCTGTATATACTCTCACATATTACAACCTTCTTATTCCCATATCCTCTACGAACTCAAGAACATCTCACCTATACCGTCTATGTCCCGCCAAACGCTATGCACACAACGTTTCTCCCATGTTCCTCTATACGCCAGAACCTGCCAGTCAACGGGGTATCAAGGTCGAGGTCTAATGCCTCGGCGCTCCAGCACTGCGCATTTCAATCTCATCACTCCCGGAGCTTCCTTCATGGGGAATCCCATAACGTTGCTTCAGGTCCACTAACACGGGGCCGAGCTCGTAGTCGCTCTCCATGCTGTCGTGGTTGCAACAGGGCGAGTGCCATATTGGGAGTAACCACTCAATAACAGAGTTGCCCATGACGGACCTCCAATTCCTCCACCATCCAAGATCCCAGGGGTTCTCTCCGGGCTCCGTTTCGAGGATGGCGAATGTCCGCGTGGCCTGGTCGTCCCTCGGCGATGTTGGACTCATCGTGCCCATCGAAGAACCGTGGAAGTGGTTCATGGCAACACCACTCTGGCCCCAAGCGGGAGCTGACAACGGGTAGGTGATTGTCCGGTACCGCTGAGTTGGAAGACTGTCATGAGGAAGCCGGACAGCCAATCGGAAGGTCTGACTCTTTCTCAGCATGTCAATGTTAGTGATATTTGTGAAGATGAACCGAGCCGAGGTTACGGTCATGGCGCCAGTAAAGAGGGCAAACAGGCATCCAATAGCAAGGCCAGCAATTATTCGGCCATCCAAAGACCGACCTTCATCCTTCTGTAATTGCAAGGAGTATGCAGCTGTTGCAATACAAATGATGCAGAGTATCCCGCAATAAAAGGTGAACTGCGCAAAGAAGTTGAACGCTAACAGCTGTTAGCAATCATTGCAAGAGGTCCGACAAGTTTGAACAGGGCAGCTCACATGTCTCGGATACGACACCGCCAACCCATGGGCACAGATGATCCATCTTGCGAATGCAACGATCCATCTCACTCGAATGATGAGCGCGGTCTGGCTTCCAGGACCGGCAGTCAGAGCACCATTTCGGCCGACCATCAAGTTCGCAGACGAAGACATCCTTGCTGTAGAAGGCCTCGAGCCCGGGGCTGTCGGGGTTCGGATCTGGCGGTACCCATGGCTCTGTTTCGATATCTCTTCCTCGATGCCGGTTCCTCTTTCGCTCTTTCTCGAGGGCCTGTCGCTCGGGAGAAAGGGGGACAAGGCCGGGACTGAACGAGACGGTGATGAAGGTCCGGAGGTAGGCGGCAAGGGTGAGGACCAAGAAGACGAGGTACAGCACAATAAGTGCTATCGCAGTACCCGTCTTGTGCTCCTGCCGGTAGAGGTAATTGACTGCGCACGGGATAATCGTCAGCGGGCCCCGGACGGGCCGTGGTGTGAAGGGAGTCGAGGTCGCATACCGCAGAGATGCGGCACGACCACAAAGGTCGCAAAGCCAAACGCAGCAGCAATGAAGAAAGGGATTATGCGCACCGTCCACCGGGTCTCAGCGCGGTTGCTTATGACGGGACGTGGCATCGCGGCATTGCGACCGGCCTTTCGACGGCGAGGAGGGGTGTGAAGTCGGGTCAGACGGACTGTTGGCGACGATGATGTAACCGCGTGGTGTTGTTGGAGATGACATTGGACATTGGACATTGGTATAATTGTTAGTAGATGGCCCGTGCAGAGCGCCGTGGCTGACTGGAACGGATGGAAGTTGGTACCGAGTACGAATGCCAGTATATTTTTAGTACAGTGCGCGTCAACCACGGCACAGTGCCACATTCCAACTCCAAGGTACATGTCTCAGTGTGTTTTCTCGGCTGAGTGCAAGCTTAACAACCAACAGCCAAAGCCTGAACATCGTGAGTGACACTAATAGCCTACAGATACATTTCAAAAAGCCATAACAGGGTAATCCAGGGTGTCTACTTTACAACACTCACTTTCATGTGGCAGATCGTGCTTACTCACGGATCGGAATCCAAGTCACCTACTTCATTAATTTCAATGCATCCTAGCGCCTACCAACGAGAGCAACGATCCTCCAGCGGCAGCATCGTTGACTTGCATGGTCACATTCTTCTAACCACATCAGCTCGTTTCTTCCATCATTTTATATGCAATGATTCTTCATGTCACCGTTTTACCGGATTTCTGCAACCAGGTCAATGCCATTCATCTCCCCCCTTTTCGCTCTCTATAACTTGCCAGGTTGCTAAGCCACCCCCGTGTTGGACTTCTACGCATCATGCCTGCATCATAGCCAAGGAAGCTCTGCTTCTAAGCATGCGTAGGACTGCTGTGCTCGCCCTGGCGCTTGTCAAGCTCTCCATCTGCGCCTGGCTACTCCTTTCTTAAAGCGCCAAGTTATGCCTTAGGTTGGGACTGGCAGTTTTGGCTTTCAGGGGGGAACCTAGCTTAATGAGACGATGTGGTTTGACGGCCATGGAGTTCAGTTATGCATTTTGTGAGCTGTACTCTTCTCCTAGATGGATGAACTATGCCTGGCAGGCATGCTCTGCTCAGCCAAGATGCCCAATATGCTATTTACCTAACAAATGATCAAGCCAACATCAATATGCCTCACCCACCATCTCCAACAATCGCATAAGTAGCCATTCAAAGGCTCTTATGCTATCATGTTGTACTCGGGTGTTATCGACAGGTGCTGTGCACAGGTTGGGCAGCATCCTGCCTTGGAGAGCCCAATCTCTGATGAATGGTCACGTTCACGCCCTCAATGTCAGACCCCCGAGCTCACAGCACAGGTGTTGCACTCGCAGAGTCCTGCGAATCATTTACCTGTGCAAGAGGGACTTCAGCCAGCCTCATGGGCATATACATACATGTTCATCAGGCTCGCAGAGCCTCACGGCTTACCTACCTATAAATAGGCAGGTAGGGAGCAGGCAAGCCGCCAGTGGAAATTAATGGGCTTTGGTCCCTTTCCGGTCCCTTTTCACTCTCTCTTTCGCCCTCGGTCGATGCTGGTATAGCATAGTCCCCTTGCAAAACTCCTTTGTGGGATCTGACGACTTCGACGAGAACCCTCCACGATCACGATAAGCCGCTGAAATCCGAATCGCGTACGCGTCACGTCGGGACTACCTGGGGCATTGGCACGTTAACCGACTTCATGCCGAGAGCTGTAAGCCTGAGGACGCAACTGGGCGAAGCCACTGGCGAAAGTATTGTCCCGGCAGGCAACTCAAGAACAGACCATCGACCATCGTCAACTACATCTGGTACACATTATTAGGAAGGACTCGGGAAGAAATTAACACCAAGATCAAAAATATGTCAAACAAAAAAAAAACAAAAAAGAAGATTTTCTATGAGATAATTCCGAGTATTTACCTTTTCTTTGGTTCTCAAGTGAGAATTAGTACAGTCAGGCAGTTTAACTACTACAACATGCGCGCCCGGCCAAGTTGGCTGACTTCGAGGCAGGTACCGACCTGGGTACGACTTCCCCGGTTGGCCAACCGCCAATGACTAACAACGTCCTCCACCAAAGCACTCACGTTCTTCGATCGCATTTCTCTTCTCTCAACTCCATGAACCTCAATCGTCGATTTACTTTCGTTATCTCCACTACAGGTCCTTCATCATGGCATCAACCTTCATCATGACTTTGGTGTGGAAGTGTGGCGCTTGTCAACGCCCACAATTGGACGCCTCACACACTCACCCAAGATCTTCAGGGCGAGACACAGAGTGGCATCCACAACGGTATGCAGGCTCGTCGCCCTAGGCCTTACCAAGCGAACCTCTTTCAACTGTCCTCGCTCCAAGCCTCTACCGACCTCGCTCTGGCCGATGTCGCTTCAAGCTCTCGCCCTACTCAACAGCCTGGGAATCGCATCTACGTCCGTTCAGTATCCGACGCGTACATACGGGACTCGGTCGTCGCCGCCCTCCGACTTTGTTCCGTCCTCTGCGGCTGTCTGACAACTCGAACCCCCGTCGCTACCTTTCTCGCCGAGGACAGTCTGCCTGTTTCAAACCCATTACCATACATGGGCGTCTTTCTATTGACTTGTAATTAGGAACAAGAAAATATGCCTAGGCAAAAAAGAGTCACGTCCCACGCTCTCTGCCTCAATCTACGACCCGCACGAGCAGATGCATGCGGGGGCTATGCAACTTTGCACTTCTCACTTCCGCACATCGCACATTTTGGCCGGCGTCCGCTCTATCCTTAATAGGGTCTGAGTGTTAGATCTTAAGGCTGCATATCTATTAAGATCAGAAACGAAACAAGGACATAGCCAACTACCCTGCGCCGACGCTCTGGCTAGGTAGTGTACCACGGTCTTCGGCTCAGCGTTTTCATTTTGGGCTACTGACTAAGTCTGGAGCAAACAATTCCTAAAAGGCCCGGTTTTCGCTTCTTGTCTTTGTGTTTGCCGGCCCTGGCTCATCAGATTCAAGCTCTCTCAGCCCAAGAACCTCTGCCGGCCTCACTTTGACGCCGCCAGCCCGCTCCGTCTCCATGGCCGGCGATTCCGTCATCCCACTGGCCCAAGCGTTGGTCCCGTGGATAACGGCCTGGGGCATTGCTGCTCTCTTGAGCAAGGCGATTCCTCCTCGACGACTTGTCCAATAGATGTCTGGTCGGCGAGGAAACTGACGAACCGCCTCCTTCCGTTACCCCTCGGGACCAACGCTGCCACAACGATATCCATTCAGTGGGAGCATCGTTTGAGAGTTCGCAGTCTAAAGGTTGAAACCCCAAGCCGATGCTGGTGGGACATCGTTGCCGCGCCTCTACGCCTTGGAGGCAACCACAATGGTTGGACGTCGTGACTTCGGGCAAGCGTTGGCTGGTATCAAGGGTCATGAAATGACGACGAAGCTTGAAATGACATATCTAGTGAGCCCTGAAGCGTATATAAGTGAGATGAGGACGTCGAGTTCATCGATTCTGTTGATATCAAGTACCGCATACAGCAAACACATCCAGCAAACACACCCAGCAACGCATCCAGCAACTCAAGTCTTCACGACAAACGATATCTTTCTTCCTTCTCACTCTCTCTCGTTCTTTACTCAGGAACAAACCTTTCCTCAACACAATGGCCGGAACTCCTGTTAGAATCTGGTACTGTCACCTTTGCGGGTTCGACAATTCTTACCTCATGAACCCGAACTGCTTGAGCTGCAACCACGTTCGCTGCTCTGCTTGCGACGTAACCGTCACATACCCCAAGTAAGCAGAACTGTCTCAGAGCTTACAGCTCTGGGATAGTTCTGCTACCCTTCGCCGCCTCTCAACATGCTACACGTCCAGACCTTAGTGGATCGAACAACAAGCCAGGGACGATATCAACTCTGGTAACTAAAGCAAGAATGCCCATCGTCGAACGCTCTAGAAGTATGACGATACAAGTCATCTGGGACTCGGTAGTCTATTGGGCTGCCCCCAGACTTGGTACCTTGCTTTGGGTCATTCTTTTGATGCTCAGGTTCGCTTTGGATGGAATATGGAGTTTTTTGGTCGTCATTCTCTAAAACTTGGCCGCTCCCGTCTTGTTTGTGGAAAATGGTTGGAGAGGCGGGATAGACGGGTAGTGTGGACCGACCGTGGGAGTCAACATCACAGCACCATGACTTTACACAGCTCTTTGTTCCTTGTACTTTTGTCATTTTTTTAGACACTGTCTTTTTTGTATTTCAGAATTTTCTCTTGTCCCTTTCGTTTTTGTTTTGTTTTGTATAAGTACCTATCCCAATAGACTTCTGTCGTTCTCTCCCCTACCTCCCGTGTGTCTCACTTCCGTCCACCTCGTGACAGTTGCCATCTTATTACACAGAAGCACTGTGGGTCCGCGGGTGTCACAGTCAATATCTTCCCCTGGAAATGTAGCTTAAAGGTGGAAAGAGTGACGTCGTTCCTGGCTTAAAACGGGACGCGGGTGGAATTTCCGGGCATGTGGTTGTGATTCCGAGGATGGTCGTCGGTTGCCCGTGACGTGAGACCGATGAGAGGCCGGGGAATCCCTCTGGCTGCGGCTGTGTAGCGATTTACGCGATTGGGATTGACTCGTCTTTAGTGCTTGTTTTTTTGATCTTTTCCTTTTGCAACATTCTCATTCATAGATGCCTGGTTCGGCGAGCTTGAGCCGCACTCAGCCTCAACTCCAAATACGTGAAACGACATCATGCTCGCAATAACTAAGCGGAAATCCACCTCCTGCTGGAGGCTTGGGGAGAGGCTCACCGAAGCCACCTGCGTACAGCTGCGTAACTGTAGACGGGTTCCGTGATGATCTGGCGGGTGCTACACTTAGGATGGAGGGTGGGACCTTCACCGAGCGTGTGAGGAGAAGGTATGCAGCTATCCGCTGCTTACATCATGCTTGGCAACGACTGTACCCGTCCCAGTTATGGTCTGTCTGATGTCTGGCATCCGCCTTGAACCACTGCCGTGATTGCTCCCGCAGCGGACATGACCTATGTTTTTCCTCCAACGCCACGTGCCCGTAAAAGAAAAGGCCCCCGGACCTGCCTAGCATCATGGTCATCGTCATCACCACCAGACGGGCGATCCTCCGCGCAGCCCCTCGAACGAAACAAAAGACCACGGCCATTTTCGTACGCGACCCACCTCGCAAGTCCCCCGCCCTACGGAGACGCCGAACTGAAGGGAGGAACAAGAAGTGGCTTTCAAGTGTAACAGCAAGAACGCTCCGAAGTACCTCCATCCACTACTCCGACTCCGACCCTCATCGCTCCGCGGGCGAACCACCAGCAAACATCATCACAGGCTTCAAACCAGTTACCCCGCGCGCCCTGCAAGGCGTCTCGCCAGGCGGAGGGGAATAGAACACCGACGAGGCAACCGCGAGGCATGGGACTAGAAGCGCCCCGAGATGAGCGGTGTAAAATAGCCCTCCGCTTTTCTCCCCCTTTTTGCTCTATTGCCGGGCGACAAGAGTCATTCATTCATTCATCCTCTGCCGCGAGCCGTAAACCAGTCGATGCCCCAACCTAGTAGGAGGCTGGAATGACCCGAACAGACGGACGCCCCGCCGCTGCGCCGAAAATACCACCCCCGTCAAGCCTTGAAAATCTTCAACTCCAAGCTCCCAATCGTGCCTGCTGGGACACGGGCGAGGTCACGACCCCAGGCCACAGCCACTTCGCAAGCACCGTCATGACGACAATGTACGTGCAGAGCGATAGCCTTGACATCACAGCGGGCCAGGGGGGAGGAGACGGAAAACAGGGTTCTGAACTAGACAAGCGGACGCGCCTCATATTTGCTGACGCGAAAAAAGAGGAAATACAAAAAAATCGACACATGCCTTCGACAACCCAGCGTAATGTACAATGCCATCCGGTCTTCGCCGCAACGCCTCGGGGGAAAAACAGGTAAAGGCAAAAAAGAACAAAAAACCCGAACCAAGACGCAAAAGCATAGTGTTGAACCAAGCCCCCTCCCCTTTGAAGCCCCGAACATCATCAAAAGAACCCCCTCCTTCAGCTTGGACCCCTCCTACTCAAACCCCTACCATCCTGCCCTCCTCGACCATTTCTCATTTCCTCGTGTGGTTTCTGACACACAGAACCAACTCTCCGTGATCGCAAACGTCGAGTTTCCCTTACTCGGCCTCCACCAGGCGGATCTGCACCGCCCGCGACAGCTCCAGACCCTTTCGTGGCGAAGCAAGCTTTGCGATCGACTGCTGTACGCTAGCGACCTTGCCGGCGGGCGTTGTGGCAGGCGAGTTCTTAGCGGAAGCCTTCTTCACGGCGGATGAGGCCTTCGCCGTCATCTTCTTCGCCGCCGGGGAAGCCTTCTTGTCGGCCTTGGTCGTCTTTGCATCCGTGGCGACGAGCGTGACGCTCGAGGTTGTGGACGAGACGCGCTTTCTAGGCGAGACCGACGACTTGCCATAGGTCTTAATGATGCGCTTCGTCGTCGTCGTCTTCTTCAGCAGCCCGTCGGTCGATACCCGTCGCTTGACGGGCGACTTGGCCACCGCCTTTTTGGCCGTGACGGACGACATGCCCTTCTTGAAGGCCGTGGCTGCCGTCTTGGCCACCTTGGAGCTGGCGCTGGACAGAGAACGCTTGACGCCTGTGGCCGGTTGGATCTTGCGCTTCTTTGTCTTGCTGGCGTTGCCGACGGCGTCGGCCTCATCCCCGATCAGCTCCTTGAGCTTGCGCTTGCCCGCCTTGACCTTGGCCTTGACGGTATTCTTGAGGTCCGCCTTCGGGGGCTTGACCTCGCGGGGCTTGGGGCCCAGGACACCGCGACAGTTGGGCTCTCCGCAGAGGCACTTCTGGACGTTCTTGGCCGAGAAGGGATCGAAGTTGTAGTCATACGTCAGCTCGTCACCCGTCATGATGGGCTTGTCGCCCGCAAAGAGCGCCATGCGCGGCTGTCCCGAGACGATCCACTTGATCATCCTGCAGTTGGGGTTACAGCTGTGATTTACAAAACGCGCGATGCTGCCCGTGGTGGCATCGATAATCATGTTCTGATCGAAGCTCATGAGATAGTAGCACTGTGTGAGCTGAGTCAGCAAAACCGCGAATCCCCTCGGGAGGCGTGCGCATGCGTTGCACAAGGCTGTGGCCACAACTGATACGTACCTCGTTGTCCTTGTAGACTTCCGTCATCCGTCGCTCGCACTCGTCCTCGGTGATGATCTCGCCGGCATACTCCATGATGATCTGGTTCGGCTTGAAGCAACGGTTGCTGCGGACTCCGTGTCCGCGGTCCGACGTCTTGATCACCTCAACACCAACGCGATACTTGCCTCCCTTGGCGCGGCGGGCAGTCAGGTTCGCAAACGCGCGGTTCGCGCAGTGCTTCTTGCCCACGTTGCAGTTCATCTCGTCGCACTCGTACAGCATGATTCTGTTCTGGCAGCTCTCGCCACATCCGTCCTCAGGCGTGCACACGCACTTGGACTGATAGTCATGGAAGTGCGGCGACTTTCGCCAGTAGTCCTTAGACTCGCCAATGAAGCGATCTGAGAAAGATAGTTAGCTAGAAATTCCAATTGTGCATGATACAAAGCAATGCTCGTACTCTTGGTCATTTTCTTCCATTCATCCGGCTTCGGCTGACCCGGCGGGAGTGGGTTGCAAACGTTGTAGGGCAATTTAAAGTCGCGACCAGCAATGAGCAGGCGCAGGCCGGTGAAGATAGGCAAAGGCATCGTCTTGTTGACGCGGCCGCTCGGGATCAGCTCGGGCAGCTGGGCCAGGCTCTTCTTCTCCGCCACGGTAAGACCCTTGGAAATGTCAATGGGGGCATCCTGGCCCGAGTAGAGGCCCTTGTCGAGGTATTTCTTGACGCGGCGCTTCCTCCTGTTGGTGATGGGCTCAGGCTCAGGCTCCTCGGGTTCCTCGGACTCTTGCTCGTGCTTGGACGTCTTTCGCGCGGGGGGTTCGGGAGCGTTGGGGTCGATGAACTTGCCGTTGGCCCAGACGGTGTGGACAACGGGCTTATCGTCGATGTGGGCGAATTCCTTGGTGTCCTGCAGGCGGCGCAGCTCACGCGACATGTTAGACATACCCTTGTCGACAGCCTTGCGACCACGTTTGCCGAGGGTGGAGAGCTTGTTCGTCAAGGTGGGCTCGGGGACAACGCCAGAAAGACGCGACGAGGAGCGCCTTGAGGCGGGAGATTCCTGGAGACGCTGGCGGCGGGTGCGCGGCGAGTCCAAGCGACCCAGAGACCAGTGAAGATCCAACGCGTCGATGCCATCGCGTACAGCCTTTTTGGCGCGGGGAGTCGCGCTGGCGTGGTCGTCGTCGACCAAGGTGTCGCCCGAAATGGTCCGTCGTCGGTCGGCAACATCGTCGCCTTTAGCGCGTCGTTTCCCGTGGCCGGCAGTGCCGCTCAATTGAGCGATGTTGTAGACGGGAGCACTCACGCGAGCACGGCGAGGGCGGAGGGCGGAGGGCGAGGGATCGGCGGTGACAACCGGCGCATCAGGCGGCGGCGGCGGCGGCGGTGGTGGTGGTTGTTGTTGTTGTTCCGAGGGGGCAAGTTCCAAGAGTTCGGATGTGGTTTCGGCGAGGACGGGTGCGGGCACTTCCTCGACGACGACTTCTTCCGCGCTGATACTAATGTCGACATCGACTTCCACGTCGACGGCAACGTGGACGACGTCGCGCTTGGGCGAGTCGGAATGCAGGCTCGCCGTGTCGGCGACGGTGGTGGGAGGCGTCGAGCTCGTGGACGCGAGATTGGACGAGTCGTCGGTGGCGACCTCGAAGCTGCCCTCGGCGGACAGGACGAGAGCCATGACGGCGGGATTAGGAAGCAAGGCAAGCAAGCAGAAATGGAAGAGGAAGAAGAAGAAGAAGAAAGAGGAAGAAGAAGAAGAAGAAGAAGAAGAAGAAGAAAGAGGAAGAAGTCGATTAGCGAGCAGAGGGCATCCAAGGAAGCGTCGCCAAGCGTTCAATAGAGCGGTCGTGAGTGGTCGAGGTATTAGGTATAGAGAGGATTTAGGGAAGTGAAGTGCGAGTTTGAGTTAGTGCGAGCGCGGATAGCGTGGGACGTGAGTGTTGGGAAGGACTAGCAAACGCGCCGTGCCAGCCCACGAGCCAGGCAAGGTAGGACTGAACTACAGGTGCTTGTAGCCTGTATGTAGCCTGTAGAATTCAGGTATGTCTGCGTGCTGTGCTTTTTCCAACCCCTCGTTCTCGCGCCCCCGGGGAACGGCAATTATAGGGAATAACAGCGACGACGACGCGAAGGGGGGGGGAGAAAAGGGGGGAAGGGGAGGATAAGACCAGAGACAAAGTGAATGAATATAACGCAACGGCGGAGATTCTTCCGTCAAAGACCGCTATCTGTTCCTTGTTCTGGTTCCGTATATCGTCACGTCCTTGCGTATGTGTGTTTTTTTTTTCTTTGCCGAAGCTTAATAGGCGACGGGACACGCGAGAGACTGCAGAGTAGAGTAATCGGAAACCAAAAGGTCGCGTCTCCTCGTTGTTGATGAGAAGAGGAGGAACAACAAGGGGGAGAGAGATAAGAGAGGAAGAGAAAAAGAGGAAATGAGGAAAATAAAAGCCGGGGCTGATGAGAGGGGAGAATATCGGCTGGCCTTCACACTCTCTCTTTCTTCTCTTTGGGAAACAACACGAACGAGGGCGCCCGTAGTGTGTAGAAGGAAGAAAAGTAGCCGGTTCCAAGCGTGGGTTGAACGGACGGGCCGCCGGGGGGGGGACACTGTTTTTTTTTTTTCAAAAAAAGAGAATGGCTGGGCGGGACTCCATGGCTAACAACTCAAGGTACGGAGCGCTGCGAAACGGGATAGAACAAGACAAAGACACTCGCTCACACGCATCACACGCACGCTTTGCAAATAATCACTGCCTCACACACCATAGTATCGTCCGCATTCGCACTTCCGCTCTTGCTGGAACTTGGTCTTCGAGGCGACTCGCTCCGTGTATCCATCCATGGTCGATAGGTATGTTATTAATGACCCTCGGGATATATCTATCCCATCGTGTAGTGGAAACCCCCCAAGTTGCTCCCGAGAAAGAACACTCACTCCCTGTGCAAGCCGCCACGGTGCCAGGCCATGCATCGTGAAAACTCTCCCGTGTAATCCGAGTTCCCGCTGGTACCAATGTTTCTTCTACACCAGCAAAAACACCCCCGTGACTTGTATCCAAAAGCTGCCCACCCCCTTCTCCTCCTCCTCCCGCCGCCCACCCCCTTCACGCGAATACAACCCCGGACTATCTTACAAACCCAGGCGTAGCCGTGTGTCTCCTTTCGGCGAGCGGCCCCCATCGCTCGAAATCGTCAGCAGGCAGCATCCTCCAAATTGGCTACATGACGATATCCCCGGGTAGACAGACGAGGCAGCACCGAGTTGACGCAAAACTCCCCGTGCACGTTGATAAGCGGCCTGAAAGTTAGTCGGACTCCTCGCCGTACCGACCCGAAGTTAAGAGACGGGTACCGCAGGATCGAGGCTGGAGAGGCGCCGCGAAGGAGAAAAACCTCGCCAACGACAAAGCTGCATATCGATTCTCCCGCGGCTGAACGAGGCGGTGGCAATGGGGGCAACATGAGACCGCTACATGGCCTTGATCGGCCATCTCACCTCAGCAACTCGACCGACACTCTCCCGACTCGGGAGAAGGACCATAACGACACAATTATAGCCTCACGCTTTTGCATCGTCGAGTTTCTTCCGGGATTTCTGTGTTGACCCGGTCGGCATCGATCTAAAGGATTCGCGTGGAACAGCTACCTTGATCGCCCACCGACCCACGAGAGCCGAGAAGCACGCGGCTGCAAAGGAGGCAGACAATTATTCCTGCCGTTCGCTGGCTGTCTTGATGTCATCAATACTTGGGCAATACACAAACATCGCTACGGCTTCAACCAGGGAGCGGACAAGAGTACTTGCTTGATGCCACCACCTCATCCAATACAACACACCAGTAACATTACGGCAATTTAGCCAGAGAATCACAATAACAGTGCTCGAGAAAAGAATCTATTCCATATCTTGCTAGGACAATAATGCGTCCAAAGCGGGGATTATACGGCCCTCGCCTCTCGGCGGGCGCGCACGCGAAATCAAGGGGGTATTGTTTTTTTGCCAGCGTAAACACACACACACGCACGCACGCACACGCACCAGGTCATGGTTCCACTGGCAAATCCAGCAGAGACCACCCTGGCCAGGCTGCCTGCGACCTTCTCCACCACGCTCACTGAAGACCAGTGAAGCGTTGGTTCTGCTTCATCTACTTTGGGTCTGGTCCTCCATCAACTTCCATTAACCCCCAGATCCTCCGACACCGCGTGCTTAAGCAGCCTTGACCTCGGTCTTGGCCTCCTCAGTTGCGGGTTCGGCCTCCTCGACAGGCTTGGTTTCCTCGACAGCCTTGACCCCCTCAGCAGGCTTAGACTCTTCAGCAGGCTTGGTCCGGTCGACAAGTGTCGTCTCGTCGACAACAGGCTTGTCCTCGACGGGCTTGGTCTCCTCAGCAGGCTTCTCGATAGTCTTCTCAGCAGCAGCAGCTTCCGCGGGCTTGTCCTCGGCTTCGACCAGGGAAACAGACAGACCCTCCTTGACGCTGGGTCCCTGACCGCCGTACTCCTTGGGCAACGAGGAGACGATACTCTTGAGCTCGGTAGCCAGCGTGGTGCCCGAGGTCATGGGGTGGAACTTGCGAAGGGTGGCCGGGGCCAGGAAGAGCTTCATGGCACCGAACATCCAGCCCATGATGGCCGGGACGTTGACGAAGTACTTTTGGAAGAGCAGCTCCGGGTAGGCCATGGAGAAGACGGAGATGGTCTCCTTGCTGGCGGCCTTGACAGCCGGGTCCATGCGGAAGAAGCTGACGCTGAGGTAGTCGTGGACCTGGATCATCTGATAGGGGTCCTCGCCTCCCTCGGGGATAGCCTCGGTGACCGCGGCCAGGTTGAGCTTCTGCACGCTCAGCTCCATGATGGCAGCACGCCACTTGATGAACCTGGCGATACTGTTAGCTGGGGGGGACTCACTTAGGAGTGTGGGTTTGGTGTGACTTACTCGGTGACGTTGCCAAAGGTGGCCTTGTTGTCCTTGACGGCGCCGTAGATATTCCAGGTGATGATGGTCTCTTTGCCGTCTTCGGCCTTGTGGACGGTGACGAAGCCAAGGTCGTTGAACTTCTTCTTGTCAAAGGTCTTGGTCACGAGCGATGCGGGCTGCACCTTCTTGCGCCACTCTAGGGCCGAGGTGAGCTGCTTCTCGGCGGCCGCGACATCGTTGTTGTTGGCGCGCAGGTACTTCTGCAGCACGACCTTGGTGGGGACGTGGTCGATGTCGGAGAGTTGGACCCCCCACATCTCGCTGTGGCCAGCCTGGGAGACGATCTCGGACAGACGAGCATTCAGCTTCACGAGGGGAGTCTCGGCGGGGGGGCCGGGAGCTTCGGCGGGCTTCTCGACGGGCTTCTCAGCGGGCTTCTCGGCCGTCTGTTCCACGGGCTGCTCCTCCGCGGGCTTGTCGGCAGCGGCAACCGCGGGAGCCGCGGTGGTCTCCGCCGGGACGGCGGTAATGGTCTTGTCCTGCTCAGTTGCCATTGTTGCGACGATGAAGCAGGGGAATGAGATGAAGAAGGGGATGAGTTCCGATGACGGACCAAATTGAAGCTCCTGGATGAGAAGGAAGAGATGCAAGAGATGGAAACCGGGAGACTCGACAGGGCTTTTTCAACGTGTTGTTCCCGAGGCGCTGGCGTTTTGACTCGAGCCGAGACAATGTACGTACTGCAGAGGTAAAACAAGCCGAGTGCCAGGATGATGGCTGTTGCGTGTGTTTGTTCCCGTTATGCGGCAGCGAGATAGGAGAACGGGATTTTGCTTTTTGAATGTCGACGGCAGGGGGGGAATGTCGCGTCTGTTTGTAACAGCAACGGGTCCACTGGATTATTAGCCTGGCAACACCCCCCCCGGAAGACCCCTGATCCCACTAATAATGGCCACTATTTGCTCCCCGCCCAGATCTAGGCGCCACCAATGGACGCATCAGTGCATTTCAGGGCATGTCGCGCGCTCTGGACGCCTGCTGGTTCCCCCTGGGCTAGTCAGTCTCCCCCCGTGTAAGCTGTAATTAGTCCGCCCTGTTCTAGGGGCGCTGTTGTCCATGGTATCAATGCGGGATGCGGCCCCGGCGATGAATCTGAATGCCATAAGTCTGGTGTATTTGCCGGCCGTCGAACCGCGGATGCTTGCATTTCTGGACCAGAGTGGAAATTGGCCTGTCCACTTGTTCAACAGCCGAGGGTCGTCCAACAAGCCTTGACCCTCGAGACGCGAACATTCTGGCCCTCCAGTTGTCTCACTGGCTGGCTGATCAACTGGCAATACGTCAAGTTAGCTCTGTGCTGCCATCTCCAGACTGGGTACCTCACCGCCAAGTCTAAGAGAGAGGAACAGTCATAGATACTGTGTCGGTGAGTCCTCGTCGTGGGAGATAGATATCTCTCCAGGGCCCTTGTCAGTGGCGATCCGATCCCTTCCATTCAACACCTATCACGCCCATCACGTGATACCGCGTCAGGCTTTCTCTCCATTAATACCGTCGTGTTGCGATCCACCAGGTCCACTTCACACGGCAAAAGACAAGACATTTCACCCAACCTCGGGAATCTTCCTTATTATAGCAAATGGTTCCATTGAACGGGTCATATCGTTGGAGTACCAGTCCGGTATCACTAATCCGGTGTTTCCTGCCCAGCCGGTGCCGCCAGCTCAACCCGATATCTCGATAACCCAATCCCTCGTACATTTCCTGCGAGGATGAAGATGCTGTTATGTGAGGATAAACCGTTGTCTCCCAATGTCATCAGTCCATCTTAAAACTTCCCTGAAAGCCACCAACTAAGGCATATTCAGATGCAATCCTTCCCATCCCAGAGTTCCCCCAGTTGTTTACCGTGGTCCGTCCAGTCAGTTCCGTCCCTTGCGTCTGTGCCTGTTAGGTTAGCATCTCGGAGTGACCAAAAAAAAAAAACGTCGCCTTTGGTGCAGTTCCCCGTTGTCCAGGCCCTCGGCAGGACTCGTTCGCGCATTCCAGTGTCCCGTGCGTCTGTGTCTGTTGGTATCCGAGAGTGACCAAGAAAAACGACGCCTTTGGCGTGGTTGCCCGAGTCGTTCAAGCCCACAGGCTGAAGGTTCGCGCCTCTGCGGCGATGCTGAATCGCGAAACCAAAACAAATCAAAGATCAGTTGAAACCGATGAAATCAGCAGCATCCGCAACAAAACAAAAGCCCCCTGATAAAGAAAAGGAAAGTTGTTCATCCGTCTGTAATGACCCGACGAGTCCCAAGTCATGCGACCGCCCCATATATGAGCCCACCCGAAGACACGTTCGTGTCTGGATTCCATCAGTTGCGCTGGAGGGCGCGGGAGAGGATGCGCTCGATGGCCGAGAGCTCCTTGTGAGCACAATGAGCTAGAGTCATGTGGTCGAACTGAGGGCCTTGGACGTAGTTGACTTCGGCCCAGAAGTAGCCCCAGTACATGTCGGTCTTTTCAGCCTTCTCTTGAAGAACGGTGCGGTTGGTCAAGGGGCGTGCAAGAACCTCGCGTTGGGTTTGCTGACGAATGAGATCAATGTACCACTAGATATGTCGTTAGGTCCTGGTCGCCGTGGCGTGGCAGAGTGCATGACTTACCTCGAGGACATCAGGTGGGATGCCAGGCTTGGGGACAATGGCATACTGGTGCAACCACGAATAAGCAAAACGGGGCTGTCCCCAGGCACGCATAGCAATGTCAGTCATGTCGACACTCCAAGCAATATCATCCTTCATGCGCGTGGTGAAGCCCTTGCACATCATGGCAGCCGAAATGACTCGCTTGTAGAGCTGAGAGTTCAAGTTGAGGATGTCATCGTTCTTCTCAATGGCCCGACGAAGGAGACGAATGAGCTCGCAGGTGGCGGTAAAAATAGACTGGCGCTGTGTGATGGTGATGCACTCGGTCATATACCAGGGAAACTTGCGAAGAGTGCTAATGAGGCACTCATAGGGGCGTTGGGGGCACTCCTTGGAGAAAGGGGACTGAATCATGTTAGCGAGTGAGCGTGAAACACTGTTAGATGTACGAACTCTATGTGGCACCTCAACGTGCTTGACAAGCATCGTCATCTCCTCGGTGGAAATGAAACCCTTGAAGTTCTCCCAAGGCTCCTTCTGGCTAAACGGTTTGAACTTGGGGTTGGGGCCATCCCAGAAGACGCCACGAGCAATGGGGAACAGATCCCTCATGAGGCTGCCCTGGCTGGAGAGCTCAACCTCGATGGGGCGCTCACCAAGACGACTGATTCTGCCCTGGAGGGCGTTGTTGTGATGTCGCTCAGCCGACTTCATCGCATCGGCCATGGTGTGGAACTCAACGTAGGCATCCATCGTCTTGCTGGTGGCGCGCTCCATGATGATGTGAACGGGCTCCTCAGAGTCGTTGAGAATCTTGCTATTGCGGCCTAGGAAGGCAATGATCTCGGAACGCTTGGTGGCGAAGGGGATCTGAAAAGTTATTTACTGGTAAGTCTATGCACCAAAACAATGCAGAAGATGATACTCACATTCTTCAGTTTCACAACTCCATGGTTCTGGGGCTGCGCCTGTCGAGGTCCATCAACGAACGGGAAATTGCTCGGGTCCATGGCCAACTCCATCGAAGGGTAGGTGGTGAGACCGTTGGTGAGCTGCATGAGCTGAGTAGATCCCTGAGGAGGCGAAAAGTTCTGGACGGCGGTGTTGTGAATCAAGCTTCCCTGAGAAGTGCTGGCTGGGATCGCAGCAGGAGCCTGGTAAGGAACAGGAGCTTGGTAAGAAACAGGAGCTTGGTTAAGAACGGGAGCTTGGTAAGGAACAGGAGCCTGATCAGGAACGGGAGCTTCATAAGGAACAGGAGCTTGGTTCGCAACGGGAGCCTGGTAAGGGACGAGGGCTCTGCTGGGAGCTGAGGAGACGAATGGGTCCTGTGCGCTGCCGTAAAGAGAATCATGATTGACTTCAAGGCCGAACTTGGGTGGGGGTGCGTGAACAGCTGGCTGCCCAGAAGTGCGAGGAGCGTAGTTGCGAGGCTCCGTGAGTCGACCAGTCGTCTCAGGACTAAGAAGCCCGTTGCCGTATACACCATTCAGGTGCTGAGGAGTTGGGCCGGGGCTCAACAATTGGTTCGAAGTTGGCATGGACTGGAACGAGTGGCTCTGGGGGAGTCCACCTTGATTTTGGGTGTGGGCACGCACAGAGGTAGTGAAGACAGGGCCGTCGGCACGGTTCACGAATGCCGGCCCCGGGGGACGATGGAACGAGTCGACTTGAGACGGGCCGTAGCGAGGACTGTTCGGCGGAGCAGGAGGGACGTACCGGGCTGTGAAAGGCTCCTCGACCTGGTTGTACGGGAGCAGGGCTGGGGCATCAGCTCCTTGGGTCAAGCCAGCAACAACAGAGCTACCGGAGACTTGGGCGGAGATTGATGCCATGTACCGAGTGGCAGGTGGCTCACTAACGGGCTCGTAGTTGGGGACAACAGGAGGGCTGCCGGCTCCACGGGCCGCACGATAGCCAGTGTGCTCAGGGCGCTGAGAGAAGGGAACAAACCCATGGACAGACGTCTCGTTGGTCTCGTTGGCGACATTATGGTCGGGAGCAAACGATTGGCCATCGACCCCATGCATCGAGTGAGAATGGCCGTGCTCGGGGCGTCGAGGTTGGGGGACATTCCACTCAGCAGGTAGTTCATTGGTCTGGTTGATAGTCTCATTGTTGGGAACAACCGAAGGGCCACCGGCTCCATGTGAGGCGCGATAGCCATTGTACACATAGGGCTGGGAAAATGGAAGAGCCGTACCAGCAGATGCTTCGTTGCTCTGATTGGCGACGAGCGAAGGGAGAGCAACTCCGGGAACCGAGGCGGAAGCTCTGTGAGCGGGTTGAGTAGATCCTTGAGGGTTGATGACGCCAACTCGGCCGGGATAAGCTGGAGCTCTCTGAGGAGGGCCCGCAACGCTGCGGGTAGGGCTCACAACCGGGTAAGAAGGCCCAGCGACTCCGTGGATGGGGCTAGTGACTGCCTGAGGAGTTCCAGCAACTGGGTGGGCATGGCCCGTGACTCGGTGAACGGGGCTTGTAACTTCAGGAGAAGGACCGGCAACTCCCTGAGCATGGCCCGTCATTTGGTGAGTAAGTCCCGCAACTCTATGAACGGGACCAGCAACTGGGTGGCCGTGGCCGGCAGCTCTGTGAGTAGGGCTCTCGACACCATGGACATGGTTAGCGGCTGTTTGAGTAGGCCCTGCAACTCCATAAGCAGTTCCAGCGGCTGGATGGCTGTGGGCGACACCTCTGTGGGTAGGGGTCTCCATTCCGTGAGAAGGTCCGGCAACACTTTGGGCGTGACCATTGACACCGTGAGCAGATCCAGAGAAGCCGTGGCTGAGGCTAGTGTATCCCTGAGCGTGACCAATAGTTCCGTGAGCAACGCCAGACGCTCCATTGGCAGAACCAATGCCAGGCTGAGTAGAGCCAGCTCCTCCATTGCTAAGGCCGGGAGCTTGATAGCCAGGACCAGGAGGACCCTCGGTAGGTCCATTAGTGTTGTTCAGGTTACCATTGACCTGGCCGCCCATCTAAGGGACCGTGGTCGGGACACCAGAGTTGGCGACGGGACTGTTGGGAGGTGCAAGACTATGACCATTTCCGCCGTTGTACTCAGGAGAGTGGCGGGCTGTAACGTAGCCTTGTCTGTTGGGGGAACTGAACTGGTTCGACTGGAGAGAGAAATCAGCGATGAGGATAATGGATGATGACTCATAATACGTACCTGGAGAGCATTGGTCAAGGCCTGCTGAGCAGATGGGACCCAAGACTCAGAGGCTGGGTTCAAAGGAGTTTGAGAAGACGATCCATTGCCGTTGTAAGCGGGTCCAGGTGCAAAGTCGATGTTCCCATTGCTGTTATTTTCAAGAAAAGCACGGTTTCTGTTCGAAATCCCAGAAAGAGGCAAGTTACCAGAAGCAGCGTTTCCAGGAGAAAATTGCTGGTTGGCTTGGTTGGCCTGATTGCCGTTGTTGCGGGGAGATTGAAAAGTATCGTCCTGAGCGTTGAAGCTATTCTCATTGCAGCCATTAGGCCCTCCGGACGCACCCCAAAAGGTAGCAGGATCGGGCGACATCGTAACTCGGCCGAAACGCAAATGATCAGAACTACAACTCAAGTTAGCTATTGTCTCATATTGACCAAGTTCAGGGTGTTGAATAGGCCGATGGGTAGGCTAAACGATAGAGCGGGTCCGATAGGAAGCCCTACGACCGGGCGCGATCGTAGGTCGACCCGTAACAAAACTTACAGATAGGGTACTAGGGGTGGATTCTTGTCCCTATAGGTCGTGGACGCCCGCAGAACGGTGAAGGGGTTTCGTCACGGGTATACTCAGTTTGCTCAAACTTCCAACGATGATCGTTAGACGATCGTTGTAGTGATGGTTGTTTATGCGAAGAAGGAAAACAGGAACGGTGATCAGCTGTGGGGAGACGTTGAATTTATAGTCCAACAGTCTCTGTCCAAGGCCTCAGTGGGGCCGATCGAACGAGCAGTTGTATTGTGAGAGTGATGAATGGGGATAATGATAGAGGAACAATAGACTGGTAACGGCGATGAATGAAGAAAATGAGATTAGGAACGAAAACTAAAAGCGGGGCTTCGCCTGTTGGCTGTGAACGAGAGCCCAAGATCAAAAGGATCACTCCGAATGAGGCAGTCGAAGATGCGATCAATAGTGAGTTGATCACAGTTGCTCCTATTGTCTCAAAGGGGCGACGGCTGTCTGATGTGCAGAGCCCCGGTCTCTAAACAATGTGGCCGAGAACGGGAGATGTGGTGGGGGAAAAGTGAGGATGAGGAGGGAGAAATGAACAAGAGAAGAGAGGTGTAGGCGGAGTTGTATTGTTGTGCCGCAACACACTGTTGCCTTAACAGCTGCAGCCAGCTGCCAACGAGATCACGCGACCACTAGGGGGCAGCCAACCAATGGATAGGCAGAATGAAACAGGCAGGGCTATTACTGGCGCGAGAGAGGAATTTGTCGCAATGAGAAAAATGAGTAGGAGGTGAGGGATAGTATTTGAGTGAGGAGGGGGTTTGTGTAAGTGGGAGGTTCACGATATGCTGTCAGGGAGAGATTGCGAGGGAGAGGTTATAGTTAAAGGATGCATGCTGCGAAGTAGTAGTTATGGGTGAGTTGGTGAGTAATTCTATATGAGAGGTTGCGAAATCGGGAAACGCTGAAAGAGTGAGTGAGCACATAGGGAGCAAATAGCTTGAGACGGTCAGTTAGTGCTGAGGCACATAATCTGTTAGGATGAGACTATATTAATCATCCAAAAGGTTTAACTACATTTCTAAGAAACGGAATCACCTAGAAAGTTTCATATCCAAAGTCTACATTCCTAAGTAAGTATCAGTCTCTCAAGTGTTGCCATATTCATATCAGAGGAGAGTCAGGTTGAAGTCGCTAGCGGGAGTAAAGAGAGGTTGAATCACGAACACAACCCAGGGCCACAACCTAGGGCTCGTGAGTAGCCACCACAAATGTCACCTGTGCTACGGCCAATGACATTCCTAGGTCTAAATGATTGCCTACGTTGCCAGCCATCGCCAGTCCTCAATGGTTGGGTTCTTGGAGTTTCTGTCATGCGACTCAGTCCAACCATTGATACGGCGTAACGTTAGTTGCCACAGGCTCATACCACGAGCCGGATACTCTACTCCGGGTCCACGCGGCATTCTCACATCAAAGTCGGAGGCACAATTTCAATTGCGAGACTCAATTCTACAAGTCCTAACAGCAGCACATGAGACCATTGGCATGCATTTCAAAATCGGTGTATTTTTGCTTGGAACAGGAACAGTCGGCAAAGCTTCGCCTCTAAATATCGCCATTTCAAGGACGTCCACTCGTCGTAGTTTTAGTATCTGCTTTGTTTAAGCTCTCCTTGGCCGGTGCTTTGTGGTCAATCCCTCATCCTGATCACGAGACTCTGTGAGAAGTCCAAGTTCCCCAGTCAAAACTCCGGACATCAGTAATGTTAAGGTAGTTCTTTCAGTCAAACTTTGAGGCTCATTAGCACACAGGCTAAATAAACGGCGTTATATATTCCTTACCGGTGTCAGGAAAGACTCGGCTACGAATCGAGCTCTTGCGTTCAACTAGATAGAATGGTCAGAGTGGGTCACGGTTAAACGACACTTGGACACTTGCGAAGAGCTTCATCTCGGAGATTTCCTTGTCAACCTCCTCCATAAACTGAATGATAAAGTCCACAAGCTTGTGCTTGAGCATCTCCTCGGTGTGGAAGTTGGTTATTAAGAAGGTGATGTCGTATCCCTAAAGCGGCGGCGTCAGTCAGGGGTAAGATGACAGCTCGGGGCTGGAGCTGGTCGGATGCAACGGACCTTGATGGGTTTCCTCCGCAGGATAAAGAAAGACTCGGCGCGCTGCGTCAAAAACCGCGTAAACTTGTGTACCAGGATGTGCTCAATCTCGTCGGCCTGCTTGATCTTAATGCTGATGCGGACCGAGTTGATGCTGGGCTCGATGAGGACCCGCTCGTTTTCGTTGCGCGCAATGGTCAGCGGGGTGAGGAGGACCTCGGGGGATGACTGGGCCTCGATCTCGGGGACATTGTGTCGCTCGGCGGTCTGGGAGGCGAAGTTGGAGAGGGTGAGGGCAGCTGTCAAGCTGCTCCGTACACATTGCAGGTAAGGCCGTAGGGATTGAGACTAGCCACGATTAGCGCGGGGCGTTCGCGGCGTGTGCAGAGGGACAAGCTGTTCCAGCAGGAGACAAACCATAGCTGCGATTGCTGCTTATCCTGAGCCCAGTGCGTTCTCTTCGGTCGTTGGCGGTGCTGGGAGTCAGGAAGGCTGGTGATATCCCGGCGGGGTCTGGGATCGAGACATCAGGCACTCGGAGTGGGAGCAAGCTGTCTGTCCATGTGGGGGGCCATGACGAGGTCGGCTGGGGAAAGCCACAAGCCACGTCACGTGGAATCGTGCGGTAAAAGGGAGCTGGCTCAGCCACAAATCGCATGGTTCAACAGCACTGACTGCATGGGTACCTCAGGTTAGCAGGTGTTACCTCAGCAATGGAGGTACCGAACATGAAGCTGCCGCTACACCGCTTTCCCCACCCACCACAATCCACTGGACTCAACCACCAGGTACCAGCATGATGACGCTGTCCCAATAGCTTGCTCGCTCGTTGCCTCGTCCAACAAAATCCTCTCCATCGCACGCCTGCATCGCATCGCATTCACCTGCACGGGGCTCTGCAAGCTTGGCTTCTCGGCGTATTTCTCTTCCACTCCCTTGCTCCTTTTCTCTCTCTCGCTCCCTCCCACTCTTCGCCGTACACTCGTGCCACCATGGCGTCCCTCTCAGGTTCGTTACCCCTCCATCCATTCATCCATCCTTCCACCCGCCACGCTTTTACAGTTCTAACGCTGCTCGCAACGCAGTCACCGTCAAGCACCAGGGCAAAAAGTACAATGTCGACATCGACTTGAGCTCGACCGGAGAGGACTTCAAGCTCCAGATGTTCAGCCTCACCAATGTCGAGCCTGAACGCCAAAAGATCCTGATCAAGGGCGGCCAGCTCAAGGACGACGCCGACATGACCAAGCTTGGCCTTAAGGCTGGCCAGACCATCATGATGATGGGCACTCCCGGATCTGGCGGTAGCGACCTGGTTCGTCCCAAGGACCAGGTCAAGTTCGTCGAAGACATGACCGAGGCCGAACAAGCTCAGCAGGTCGGCGCCACCCCGGCGGGCCTCGACAACCTTGGCAACACCTGCTACCTCAACTCGACCCTCCAGACCCTGCGGTTGATTCCCGAGCTCCAGGACTCGTTGACGAAGTACACACCCCCTGCCGCACCCGCCACCGCCAGCCTCCTCTTGGGCGGCGGCGCTTCGATGGACTTGGCCGCCCAGCTTTCGAACCTTTATAAGCAAATGGGTCAGACCCAAGATTCGTTCCCACCCATGAGCTTCCTTAATGCTCTGCGAGTGGTGTTCCCCCAGTTCGCCGAAAAGTCCAAGTCGGGCCACGGCTACGCTCAGCAGGACGCTGAAGAGGCATGGTCGCAAATCGTCCAGCAGCTGGATCAGAAGCTCCGGATCAAGGGCGCTGAAGGCACTCCCGAGGTTTCGTTCGTGGAAAAATATATGACGGGAGAGTTCACATCTGTGATGCAGTGCGATGAGGAGGAGGCCCGCAACGCCGGTGAAGAGGCCATCACCTCCAAGGAGTCCTCTACCAAGCTCAAGTGTCATATCGACAGCTCCACAAACCATCTAAAAGACGGCATCCTAGCCAGTCTAACAGAAAAGATCGAAAAGAACTCGGACATCCTCGGTCGCAATGCTGTGTACACCAAGACGACCAAGATTTCGCGAGCACCCAAGTACCTGACGGTTCAGTTTGTACGATTCTTCTGGAAGCGCGAAACTCAGAAGAAGGCCAAGATTATGCGAAAGGTGACATTCCCCCAAGAGCTGGATATTGTCGAGTTCTGCTCGGATGAGCTCAAGAACGCCCTCGTCCCCGTCCGTGACAAGGTCCGAGAAATCCGCAAAGATGAGGAGGATATTGAGCGAGCCCGCAAGCGTAAGAAGCGAACCCACGACCAGGCCATGGCCGACGTCGCTGGAGGTGCCGGTCTCCCTAGTGAGAAGGAGAAGAAGGAGGCGGAGGAGAAGGCTGCCAAGAAGAAGGCCAATAAGAAGGATGGCAAGGATTCGGAGCAGACGGCGGATGGTGACACTGTCATGGGTGAGACGTACAAGACTGACGCCGAGGTCGAGGCCGAGCGGGAGGCCGCTTTGCTGGCTGCCAAGAAGGAACTCAACGCGTTGATCAACCCCGAGCTTCGCAACGATGACGGCGCCAACCAGTCGGGTCTGTACGAGCTTCGAGGTCTGGTGACCCACCAGGGCGCCAGTGCCGACAGCGGTCACTACACTTCGTACGTCAAGAAGTCAGCACCCATCGATCCCAAGACGGGTAAGAAGGGCGAGGAGGACGGCAAGTGGTGGTGGTTCAACGACGACAAGGTGTCAGAGGTGGAGGCTGAGAAGATTCAGACGCTGGCTGGCGGTGGCGAGTCGCACTCGGCCCTGATCCTCCTGTACAAGGCCATCCCACTCCCCACCGCTGATGGAACGATGGAATAGTCGCTTTGTGTGAGAAAATTCATTGGCCGGAATGGAAGCAAAAGGCCTCTGGGCGTTAGTGATAGTCTGGGCTGGCAGGTTCTGGAGAACACAGATGTAAAGAAATGCGCTCAAACACACGTTTCATAGCAGGCGTAGGCAGTGACGGAGTGGATAATACAGGTAAAGGACTGAACAGAATTGATTCTGAGTGTTGTTACACTATGATACATGTTTATTTGTTATGTCTACCAGCCGTGGTCTTGTAGTCTTGTCTTCAACGTTCTTCTTGAACATGACCCATTCTTTTTCGGTCTCCAGTGTCACTTCTCTTCGTGATCACAAAAGCGTCTCCCGGACAGTCAGAGTTTTCAGGGCAGTAGCGTGTCTTCGTCCGTTAACGTCGACTTTCCCTTTCAGCCCATTTCGCCTTTTCTACCTCCCGCTCCTTGACACGTTCATGGAAGGCATCTAGCTTCCGTTCCAGGACGGCCTTTTGCCCCAGCAACACCTGCTTCTGGTCCTCGAGCGCGGCAATCTGGTCGGCGGCGGTGATGGCGCGGAACTGGGTGATGGCCTAGGTTGAACAAGTCAGTTAGTTGCGTGGCCTCGCGGTAGAAGGAGGGGGGGAGGACAAGACCTCTTCCTTTTCCTTGTCCGTCTTCAACTGGGCACCCGTGATGGTGCCGACGAAGACGCAGGCGGAAAAGGCAACGGCCCAGATGCCCCTCTGGATTCTCTGCTGCTTGGTCCACTGTTGGGCCATTGCGGCGGGTGAGGTGTTGTGGTGTTCGGGCGCAATGCTATGAATCCAGGGTCTCGAGGCTGCGACGCTCCTCGGGCGTCATGCCGGAGCAGGGCAATTTTTTCAGAGACAGGTATCGATGTGCGCCGAGGTGAGGCTTCGTGTGATGATCGGGGCGGTTGGACAACGTCAAGTGGGTTTCGGGCTCGGAGTCGGAGTCGGAGGCGGAGGTGGGTCGGAGGCCGTGTGTCAAGGCCGGAGTTGAGGCCGGAGTCAAATGTCGTCGACGTTCAAGCAGAGGATCCCGGGCGGTGGGCACGGCGGGCCGGCGGACGACGGACCAGGTGGGCTTGCTGGAGCCGGCGACTGCTTTTTTTTTCTCTCTCTTGGAGTGGCGGGGCTTAGTCAGCCTCGCAGGTTATGGCCAGACTGACGATGAAGTGGAATGATACATCGGGCCTATTTTTTTCATCCTTTTCTTACTGGAAAGAGAATCAATACATGTGACAATGGGTCACTTGCAGTTAGTTCCTATTGTCATGATTTAGTGGTCAGACTGGGAAATGGTAGCTCAGAGTCATTCTCGTGGTGAGCCATTGAACTGCGACTGTAAAGAGACGAGGCAGCTTATGTTAGGCTAATCAAATGCGTTCCCGACAATGCAAAACGCACGCTCGCGAATCTATATTTCCTCTTTACCCTCAGTGAGATGAAGACCATTGCGCGAGGTGACGTATGCAGCAGTTCTTTCCTCCCCTCCCCGCTCGTTCGGCTGGGCACTTCGGCGGGAGGGGGGCAAGAGCTTGGCCGGGAGGCGGGGCAAGAGCGCGCGCGGGAGGAAACCAACTCAAAACCAGGCTTGTGGAAACTGGAAGGAACGCCGGAGCCAGCGAGCAAGCGAAACCGGGCGCTGTGTCAGTGATAACTAAGGCAGGTACGCCTTAGCGGACCTTCTTACTGAGCGCTTGCTAAGTCTTGCTTGGCGTTTCCCCCTCTTTGCAGGTGGGAGTCCCGTCCCGTCCCAGGCAGGTGCGCACCTGTTGCTTAGGTACGTAAGGGAGGTAGGTACTTACTCATACACCACAAAATAGCACTCATTGCTCACTCAATCGGATGTTGGAGTAAATCTCTCACAGTCTCGCTCTCTGTGCAATTCCTGGGCGCAGTAAGTCACGCTCCTTGTTCTTTGCTGCCTGAGGTACCTCGTGAGTCCATGACTCGATTTGAATACCCAAGCCCCGTGGTTGTCCTCTCGTCTTTACTCGTGTTTTCTCCCTTCCGGCAGGTTAAACATCCTTCGTTTCCAATATCAACCCATTTACATCATCATCGCGCAGCATCCAAAAACCTCTCTGACTCGGTTACAGGCACCTGCTCATTGATGACTCGTTCGTCTCCCTCTGCCTCTTCCCTTCTTCCCCTCTTTCTCCCTATCTTTCCTCGGGCTTAATCGCACTACCGAACATCATATCATCCATCGTCTTGCTCCGCCACACTCATGTCGACCCCTCGTGTCTTCATCGTCCGCCACGGCGAGACAGAGTGGTCTCTTAGTGGCCGCCACACCGGTCGCACTGATATTCCCCTCACTGCCACTGGAGAGAAGCGTGTAAGAGCAACCGGAAAGGCTCTTGTCGGCCATAATCGACTTATTGCCCCCAAGAAGATTGCGCATATGTGAGTGTACAAATGGCTTTGAGCATTTTTATTCTACACTTTTCCTTTCAGGGGATGTCACCCCTGGGGTTTCCGAATAATTCAGCACTACTGTTAGGTGCCGTCACTTCGTACAGCTTTTTCTCAACTTACTCAACCATCCCTTTCTATTTGAACCTTTATCATCGTCTCACAAACTCCAACGTCCCCAGGCTGACCACACGTTAGTTACGTCTCCCCACGCAAGCGTGCTCAGCGTACCTTTGAGTTACTAAATCTTGGTCTCAAAGATCCGCTCCCCTGGAAGCGCCACGGCGAACCGGAAAGCGATGGCCTGCCTTGCCAAGCCAAGGTCGAGATCACCGAGGACATTCGAGAGTGGGATTACGGTGACTATGAGGGAGTCACTTCCCCTGACATTCGCAAAATGAGGGACAAGCAGGGGTACAAGGGAACCTGGGATATCTGGAAGGATGGTTGCCCAGGAGGAGAGTCAGTCCTCCTCGAAACCCAGCTTACCCTGTACTATGTGGCATCGACGTGTGCTCGATTTTGCTCATCTTCCCAAGCTAACAAGAATTCAGGAGCCCCGAAGAGGTGACGAAGCGCATCGACAGGCTGATCGAGGAGATCCGTGACAAGTGGCATAAACCCGTTATCGGCAAGCCCGCTGATTCTGTTGCCAACGGCGACGTTGTCGTCGTCGCTCACGGCCACATCTTGCGTGCTTTTGCCATGAGATGGGCGCGGTACGAGCTACAACACGGCCCTACCTTTCTGATGGAGGCTGGCGGCGTGGGAACTCTTAGGTAATCCCATCTTTTCACTGGCATCACCAAGGCTCATTTTAATCCCGAGTATAGTTACGAACATCACAACATTGACGAACCTGCCCTCCTTCTTGGCGGTGCTTTTGTCGTCGATATTGAACAAGACTAGTAGTAGAGGGAGACGAACAATTGATGGACTGAGTACGCCCTGGTTTATTGCTATTGAGATGGCTCTTTAGGTCGTTCGTTTTCTCATTTCATACTTTTGTTCGCTTCACAAGAACTGTCTATGCGTAGATTTCACCCACATCATTCATCATCTTACTTTAATCGAGTTGGGAAGTAGATACAAAGCAGGAATGAGAAATACAAGTTCAGACGGCCTTCGATAGACAGACAAACATACCTCGGAGTAATCAAATCGTTACAAACAAGCTCGCTTCCAATTCTTTCCTCGTCAAATTTCGTGCAAGGGGTAATGCAGCACTCGATTCCAACCAACTCATCCATCATCTACGATGTCACTGCGAAACACAACATGGCTCCCTCATCTTCGTCATCCCTTTCACCGTGTGTCAGTCCTTCCAGGCGAGAAAATCAACAGGGGTTGAGCCTAGCCCAGGCAGAACATGGACGTCTGCATTCGTACCCATGTTCGATCCGATCGGCGTCTCCCGTCTTTCTTCACAGGCGATAAAATCACGGTCTGTCACTCGCATTCCGGCGGTCAGCATGGTTTGCGCTCGCGCTTGCCGGCGATAACCTTGCCGAAAATGACCTGTCGGGTAAGCTACCCTGAACCATCACTACTCACATACGTCGCGTGACCGGGAAAAGCGCTTCGTCGGAAAAGGTCACTTGTGGCCAAGGTCGGGGGCGTGGCTAGAGTACTGAGTTTATCTGGCATGTTTGATTTGACATATCCTCATCTACGGGGTTTCGGTCGAATTACGTGTCGTTGGCTATGGGAACCGGTTCCGGCAGACTACTGCGTGTCCGTAGACACATGTATTTTCTTTCACGCCATTGTCTTGGAGAGTCCAAAGAAATAGTAGAGTTTGGAGGCAGCACGAATTTCAGAGAATGATCCTGCACATAACACAAACCACTTACTCAGAGTACGTAGATAATGCTCGAGCTACAATGCAACCACAACGCCCTCATAGATAATTCAATCCACACAAATGAGCCAACCTATAGCTTTGATCCTCTGGCAATGAAAACACGCTTGATCTGCGCCTTCCCTGGAGCTTTCTCATGATCATGCTTGTGATCCTGGCCATGGTGATGATGGTGGCCGTGACCATGTCCGTGGTCGTGATCATGACCATGACCTCCCTCATTGCCGCTCTGAATGGTGTTGAACTCTATTGGCTTGGGAAGTTCCTCGAAAGCAAAGTCCCGGCCAACTCCTGCCTCCTCGAACATGGACTTGATTTGATCCTTCGAGAACCCGTGGTGTGTAATACCATGGCTTGACGCGTGTTCCGCGTCCATCTCATGCGAAGAGAAGTCAACGATGAAGAGGACGCCGCCGGGCTTCAGGCGGTCGGCCAAACGCTTTGCAACCAACCCGCAGTCATCGAAATGATGCCAAGCAAGACCAACGCCTGCGGTGTCAAAATCGAAGAACTTGGCATCGGAGAAGGCAGAGGGAGTGGGGTCGGAAGGGTCCCCGAGGTTGCCCAAGAACGCCGACCTAGATGAAGAAGTATCCTAACATGACAATGTCAGTAACCGGCCAGATCCGGAATGTAAGGGGACATATTGATCTCACCTCATTCTGTGCTTGGGCATTGTACGCCTTCACCATGTTTTCGCTGACATCGATTCCAATGCTTTCTCTCACATTCTTGGCCAGCACCTGAAAACTCTAGGGTCAGCAAACGTTGCTCCTCTACCAATAGCTTCCCACACCACTCACTCTTGAGAGCATCCCAGTGCCGCATGCATAATCGAGGAACCGAGACGCTTGTTTCACACCAATAAAGTCCAGCTTAGCTTGGATCTGGGTCTCAAGCTGCGCAATCGCAGCGGCAAACTGTTGGTCGTACTTGACGGCGATCTCACTGTGATTGCACACGGTCAGCCAAGTAACATCACAATAATGCAGAAGCCACGGCAGGTGTGACATGTCGGATGCTACTGATCCCGTCGGCCAACCTGCAGGAAAGGCATCCCGGCAAGTGGCGGCCGAAGACTTGAGCGCGCGTATGTACGAAGTACAGTGGTGCAGTTAGGAGCCAACCAATTGATACTTACTTGAAGTGCGCCTGGTTCTTAGACAGAACGTCGGCCATGATGGGTGATTGGGAGAGTTGAAAAGTTTGAAAAATGAGGCCGAACAAAGTTGTCACAAATATGAAGAATAGTGTTCGGGGTCTGATGCTGATGTAGTTGCGGTTTGGTCTAGGTGTGTACATGGCTGGTAAAATGGCTTAGTCGACCAAGTCTTCGAGGTGCTATAAACATGGCGGCCGAGACTTTCGGACGGACACATAGAGTACGGAAACTTCAATCGTCGGAAACTTCCATCATCGGAAACATCAAACGGTGCACTAAAACAGCGATGAACGTACGGCATCCGCCATCAAAGTGCGATGACAGAAAGTGCCCTGCGTTCCGGTCTGCGAGCTCACATGGCGACTGGAAACGCTCCGGCAAAGCCAGCGAGTAAATCGCCAAATGTCGGTCTATCCCACCCTCAACCCAGAACAGACTGCCCGCCGACAGCTACGCACACGCGTGGTGGTGGCATCGGAGTTGAAAGAACGATTGATGGGCATGGGTTGCAGCAGGCCTTGCACTTGCAGGACGCGGTTGCAGCTGTGAGGGCAAACGTGGCCGGCTGCTATACGCACAACGCCCTCAGGTGTACGCTCGGTGACATGGTAACATGGGGACATGGGCGAGTCGCTCGAGCTCGATGCGCACGTACCTCAGTCGCCGTAACCGAGCCCAGGGGCCGATCACGGGTGATCCTGCGCCTGCACGAGCGCACCGGTCCGCAGGCCGCGAGTTGTGCATGGCAGCCCAGTCAAACCCTGTGGCCCTGCCCGAGCCCGAGCCCGTGGCCCATGCAGACGGCCAGCCCAACGGCAGTGGTACGAGATGCCATCCGGTCTGTGACATCCTCCATCCGTACATGCACGAAGCCAAAAGGGAGCAGAGTGGGGATCACCACCCACATGCCGCGCTGATCCCCTTGCCTGCAAGGGATAAGAGAATAAAGCAGAAGCAGACGCAGATGCAGACAGAGGGCGACGGCGACGGCAAAGGATTCCCACACCAACACTCCAGACGCAGCCGTGAAGCAGGGCAATACCCAACATGCTAGCGGGGTGGTATCAGGCTGGTCATTGGAGGAAAACGATGCTTGGAACCGTGTTGGCCAAGGGGGAGTTGCACTCTTGCGACTCCGTAGCACAGCAGGGGCGTCTTCTACCCAAAGCGAGCATATCAGCGGCCAAGACGCAACCCAGTGGAAAAGGCAATGTCTGTGTGCGAGAAGGGCCACAAGCGGGATGCAGAGCAAGTCGTTGCCCCCGCACACCGCCGATTGCTTCGTGCAGCAGCACACGTTGCCATTCTTTTGTCCAGTATCCGCCACCATGTCCGGGGATGACGGTAGAGTGAATCTCCCGGAAGACGTCCATCACATACCCGACGACGGCCGTGGCGACGCCGATTTCTCTCCAGAAATACCGTTTGCAGCCCGAGCGCCGGCGTGGGATTGTGTCGCTATTGCGGAAGCCCTTGCGCCTCGGCAGTGACCCGCACCGCGGAGTCATAGGAGGAGAGCCTCTGGGGGCGACATGGCGCAGCCGGCGCTGCATCAGCCAGCATCTCACGGAGTGGCGGTCGCTAGGCCAAATGCGAGTGGCGGGCGTCACTAGCCTGGCAACCTGGGTGCGGTTGCGAGCGCGCGGCCCCAGAGCGATAATGGGTGAGAATTGTAGCAGGGACCCCGGTCATAAAAAAGAGACAACACGCCAGGCCCGCGCCGCACTACTCAGCCTGCAGGCCGCCGTGCATGCGCACTAGGTCTCGTGGTGCTAAGATTGCCTCGATGTTGTCCTCACTTAGCTTTTGGTATCCTCCCCTCTGTCCCTCGGAAGTTGGGTTGAACGACATTGAGGGTTACTAGACTATGTAAGTACTGAATAGAGCAGGCTTGCCACACGCTCTCTGCGCTTGAGCCGCAACGAATCGTGTTAGCACATTCTGACGAGTGATACGTAGGCCATGTTGTATGCGTCCCCGATAGACAATGAGGAGTCAAGCCGCTGTTCTGTAGATATTATGTGTGGTGAGTTGCTTGTTAGGGCGGCACACGTGGGGTGCGAGTCTAACCTTCTCACACTGTACCGAGAAGTCACTCCGGTCATACATGGTTTGCGGTCCAGGATGACATGCAGCCGGGGATGGCGCGAAGGGACGGCCGTGCCGCCCCGTAAGATTGCGACGTGGCAGGCCTCTTGAAGCCAGGGTGTTTCTAGTCCCGCCAACCACGTCCCATTTTTGTCGTTCCTTTTTTTATGCCTCCAAGTCGATATCATTCAGATGCTTCAATAGCGAGGGGCTGAGGGCCGGTCCCTAGGTGAACCTGTATGCCCCTTCTTGCTGTCTTGGTGTTTATCAATTCCCGGCCTGGGAAGAGAGGGCGGGCTTGTGATCGGAAGTTGACAAGCCTAGGAGGTCCGTGATAACCTCGCCTGGCTTCATCGGGCATGGCGGCCTGTCCAACTGCCCATGGCACCCGAGAAAACTGGGCCGTCCCGGGACAGATGCAGCCTATCCGACTTGCATGGATCTTCCGCATGAGATTTTGTTCACGTGATCGAAAGCGGACGTGTGCGATTGGCGGACCGGGCCTTGTCTGGGGCAGCCCAATCAGGGGCGACTGATCGGGGTGGTCCAACTGGTAATGCCTAGCGACAAGTTTGGCTGAGGCCATGGTGCCAACTCTGGAGCCAGCCCCGGGGTCCCGGGTCGGCATAGCGTCCAACTTGGTGGAGGCGAAGAGTGTCGGTGTGAGCTGAGCATGCGCACGCCAGTCTCTACAGAATCCCAGCCGCGTTTTGCGGCATTGTCTGGAAAGGCCGGCTGGTAGATATGCAGTGTTGCGAACCTAGAGCCGCGACCCAGCTCACGTTGGTGGGAACAATGGCCATTTTGAACATTGCAGGAATCAGCCTGCCATTGTTGACTGTCTTTCAAATACACGCGCAGGTGGGCCTGTTGGTGAAGGCTGCCGTTGGCTCGTTGGAGTAATTGACGCCAAGAATTTGTTGGTGGCAGCCTGCAGCCACGATCCCTCCTCAAAAATATTTAGTAACACAGGGAGGCTCAGTTTTGCTGCGTGCTGAGGTCGGCTGGCGTGTGACGGTCGTTTGTGTTCAGGTCTTCTCAATGCACCCCCTTCCTGCCATAACCAATCTTCAACCAGAACACAGTGTCTCGGGCGAGTGGTAGCATCTCAGGTCCTGGAGGACATGATGCGGGTCGTGGCTAGTGGTGTCTCTCCCACGGCAGGGATTGGGCGGAATTCCATGGGCCGGGCCGTTTTTCAAATCTCTCGTTCCAAGCCGCAGCATGGGGTTTGGATGGACTAGGCGGCGGCGATCAATCCGATAGCCGGGTGAATTTTAAATTGCCTTGGAAGTCAGGAAAAAGGAATGAAGAACATGATGAAGAGGGAAAACAGCGTACAAGACATTGAGGAAGATGGAGTGAAGGTGGGTTTAAACAACAGTGAGTGGGTCATTCGCATCTGGAGATGGTAAATGGAGGGAGGCAGAGACGTGGGCCTTAGGCGTCCATCGGAGTGCGGAGTGGTTGGTACATTGGTGCAGCAGCGATTCTGGACATGGCTCGGGTAAGTGCCCAGGCGGCATTTGGAAAAGGAAAATCAAAGGCGACTTCCTCAAGGTCAGTTCGGAAGGCGCACCTCTCGTCTAGGCGGTATCGCGGGAAGAACACAGGGAGAAACAGAATCGCGTAGGCCCTTCCATCAACCAATCGCAGGCCCCAGCCACACCAATGGAACCTACTAACCTTGCTTACTACCCTAGTGCTCGCCCACCTGCCCAAGGACGGTACCGCGTACGTACTTAGTAGTGGCACTCGCATTCGATCTCACTAGAAAGGCGCCGCAGGAGGTAGCGAAGGAACAGGCTTTGTCACTAATCTAACAGTCATGAACTGTCCGACCTCCGACTTCACGACCTAATTACTCCAACAGCCCGACATCATGGCGTCACCCCCATGCCAGCAATCCTCGTCGTTCGCCCAGAGACAAGATGTCGACTCCCACCTGAACAGACCAGCTCAGCAGACCCGCCTCCATCCTAGTCTTACCCACGTTGCCAGGTACTCCGTGCTCGATCCATCTCGGCCGTTTCCCCTGCAGGCGCCAAAGGTCATGTGAATTTCCCGCAGGAATGTCAACCGCCTTGCCCGCCGTCCCTGACGACGCCCCATGGTAAATGACGATCCCCCATTTCCACTAGTCTGTCTCAGCCCAGTGATACCCCATCTCGTCCACATTCATTGCTGCTTTCTTTTGCGTCTAGACCGGGGCTTGGACGGTGATGATGTGCAGCTCTAGGCAAACCATGGATATGCCCGTACCAGACCTCCTCCTCCTCCTCCTCCTCCTTTCAGAGCGCTGATCAAGTCGTGGCCAGATCCACCAAGACCACCACCATGTTCGTTGTCGGTCGGTTTCCTCTTCGGTTGAGTTTCGCAACACCACGCACGGAAAACGGTGAACTCAAATACCACTTCCAAGATGCCAGGCTCTGTGGGTCCCTCGTGTTGAATTTGGACACCAACACAAGCTGCATCTTCTCCTCCCTATTCCATCAAAAGGATATCACGCTAAGCTAGTTGGTTCCTAAACTTCCTAGCCCGCCACCATTAAGACGGTCAGACCCAGCAATTAGTCGAACTGCTTCGTCCAACAATCGAGTCCTGACATATACTGGCATAGATCTACTGCAAGTCTTCGAAACACAACTTACCTAGGAAGCAAGATGTCTTCAATCACCATTAGCTTCAGAACCCTCGCTCTCAGATATTCGACATTGATCCTCGAAGTTTGTTTCCATCCGCACACGACTTTCCCTCATATCTGAACTCATTTATTCACACCAAAACCTCCACCTAAGCACTGCATATCCGCATCTTATTCAACACTTGTTGGTAGGCCTCGAACGAGCGTCCAACTACAGAGGTCTACGGCGTAATGCCATTTTCGCCTAGGGAGTCATTACTTACTGTATGTATTCTCAATGCATCCTACTTATCATGGCCATCACGAGCCTTAGTTCCACAAAGCAAACAGGACCACCGAACTCCACCATTCAGAGACAACCAAATACCAGCCCCGAACCAACCAGCAACGGATACCATTGTCTAGAAATCCTTGCTATTGCTGCCATCACCACATTGCCAGTGTCTACTACAGTCTGCTCTCAATGCTAAACAGCGACGTCGAGGCGGTTATCTTTAAAGAGAACTTGGTCTGACTTCGCTGAGCTGTACTCACACGCTATTTCTACAAGCCTAGCGTCGGCTAGAACCAGGGCTGCACGATCAATCATGGCGCTGTCTTTAGTGAGGCCTACGCGGCGTCGATGGCCAAACTCCGTCCACCCACTTCAGTCTTACTGCAGATCAGCTGTACCACAAACCCTCTGGGAGCTGTACGCAGTCCAGCGAAGCCTTGCGGATTCATTCAACCGCATCCATGGTGGATGCCAGCTTCCAATGGATTCCCCTCCTTCAACGGCATTGCTGGAGCGGGCAGCGTGCTTCAGTCGACCCTTGCTTTGGTCCGCGGGTGAAGGACTTCAACCAACCACACCACAGAGCTGATGTGCAGCATTCAGCCACAACCTGACTTGTCAGGCCCCCTTCTCCCACGTGAAGTGGACATGACGCGGTCTCCCGAATCGCCCGAAGGATCCCGTTTGGACGGTACCATCAATTTCTCCAGTACTTGGGCGGATTAGCCATTGCGGCCCGATGCGCACCTCTAAGAGGCGGGTCTCATATGGCTAGGCCTCCACCAAAATGGCCGGAAACGTGCATGGTTTGCTAACCTCCAACAACCACGCTATGGCTTGTCATGCAACGAGTTCTTGTTTCCTACTCTTCGATCTGGTCCAAATCAGCGTGTTTATCGACGCAGGGCTCTCGAAATCATCCTTCCCATCCCAATAAATTTTACAAAGGTTAAAATGCAGAGCACGCTTACCTAAAGCTCGTTCACAGAAAACGCCAGTTCGTTTCAATCCGTCTCGGTCGATCAGACCACCGAGGTCCACAATTGAGCTGCGTCGGGTTGGACAGAGAATCACCGCTTCCCCTCAACAAGCCGGTGCTGCAGTAGTCTCTAGCCAGTGCGGATTACGGCGATGCATCATGTTTCACAATCGCATTGGGGTCTTTGCAACCGCGATCAAGCCAGCCATTCAAGAGGCTGACAAGGAAACATACACATGGGCACAAAAAAAAAACACCTACCGGGGCTCAAGCCTGCCTCTCACTGACACGATATGCAGTTCGCAGGGGATCCACAGGATAGGGATATTGGGTGTTGCGTCTCCAGCCGCCGAGGGGAGCACCACGTTAATGGGGCTGTCGCCATTGGGCATGGGCAGTCGTCTCGCTAACTCCACAAGCATGCCAACTTGATGCTGTATTCCAGCAAAAGCAAAGGCTTCTACATTACACGGGTCATTGACGGTGCCCGAATAAGACATGCAGGGCGACATGGAGAAGCGGATATGCGTCGTACAAGTACGCGGTAGGGACGGGAGGAGCCTTGTGCGGGTGACCAGGCATGCTCACACCCTTGTCCAACAATGATTGATCGCCCTGGTTGGGCCCATTCAAGTCGTTGGGGTCTCGACTAAACTTGATGGCGATTCTGACGCAATTAGTGTTGGCAGTCCGAGACTGCAAACTACAGACGTACCTATATCACAATGCGAAATGGTGGGTCGGCAATAAAAGACAGCAAGGAAGCAAACACATCCTTTTTTTTTTTTTTTTTGGGTCAACTCCGCGCCCTGCCTCTCGCCTCATGCCTATCGTTGGAAGATGAGCGGTGACCGTCCTCTTCTTTCAGCTGGCTAGTGGTCGTTGGGGCTCCGCCAGGTCTCAGACCACCCCCCCCCCCCCCCCCCTCCCTGGAACCGTCTCTCATTGCTCAGCATCGCCAAGCACGAAAGGAAAGCCCCTCCCGCACCACAGACTTGACTAGGGACGAGAGAAAGACCTCTGACAGGTGATTGGTAGAGAGTAGTCGCTGGGCCAGGGCCATCGTCGGTAGCGGCCAAGTTTTTTTTTTCTCGCGGTTCCAGAGAATCGGGAGCCACGCTCCACATGAAGGTTCATGACACACAACGGGTTAAGGCACGCACAACGACCCGGCATCCATTAGGCTAGTGCATGACCATTTGACCGCGGCGAACCCCGGACAACGCAGTGGACGTGACCGACTGGTCCACTGTTTGCTGACGAGCACAGTATCAAAATCATTTAGCATTAACTGGAGGATCGGCCAGCTCCGCGATCAGGATGAGAGCCAGGACAGCTAATCGCCATGTCCCGATGATGACGCGATGGGTGAGCGCCACTTTGAAGGTTTTCGATACGGTGTGGGTACAAAGGTTCGCGATGGCGGTGCAAACACAATCATAAAAACATTGCGGGAGCTGTGGGGGAACCGGGAACATGCAGTGGGTTGCAACCTCACCGTCCAATACGCAACAGATCGCATGCCGATCAACATGCCCTCTTCTTAACGGCGCGGCGATGTCCTGTTGTGTCTGCATCCAGAACGACCTGATGCTGGCGCCCACTTCAGGTCTTGAATCGGTAACGGTGACGGTGATGGGATGGT
This sequence comes from Neonectria magnoliae, assembly GCA_037954305.1. Taxonomy (NCBI): domain Eukaryota; kingdom Fungi; phylum Ascomycota; class Sordariomycetes; order Hypocreales; family Nectriaceae; genus Neonectria; species Neonectria magnoliae. The sequence continues at coordinate 515,583 of JAZAVK010000003.1, forward strand.
GATTGCACTCAGCCCTCATGCGGGGGGCACCCATCCAAGTCTGTGCTGCGCAAGCGGCAGGGAGATCTGGCGGGAAGAGAAATCACTGGTCTCCCACAAGAACGTGACAGGAAGAAACATGGAGGGCCAGCAAACCAATCAGGTTCGTCGATACCTTACCTCACTCTCCATGGAGAGGGAACTCAGTCATGAGGAGGGTTGCATTGCAATGGATTGGAAGAGATGGTGGGCGGGTGGATCAGTCAGTCACGCCCCAAAGGACCGACATCCCACGAGGGTGGCATGGGCTGAGAAGAAAATAGCCCGGTTTAAAGCGCGACACACCCGTTCCGCTTGGTTTTCCTGGGCCATACTGTGCGCATTGGGGCAGGTGACTGGCCAGTTCATCCCAAGCCTCCCAGCCGGGTCAGTAAAGGCATTGGAGAGGCAAGAATCGGAATGGAGCCCGATGTCCATCATTCATGAGCTAGGTCGGCGCTTTTCCCTCCGGACCTTGTTGCGAAGCCCAATGCAAGCGGTTCAATGTGGCAATGACGGGATGGCCTGGTACTCGGGTCTGTAATACTTCGTGCCTGTACCTCGTGGGTGGCGGGGGCGGACGGGGGTCACCGTCGAGTTTGGCCACCTGGCCCGGCGCTATCTCGAGAGTTGCGGGTTGAACCGCAATGCATACGGGAGATGCCACCATGGGGGCCTGCCCTGTGGGGGTTCATTCCAGCTGGGGTCTGTCATCACATCCGTCATCGCAAGCCTTCACCACGAACTTGATGCGCCGTGGTCGTCCAGCGATACTATGCTGGTGGCATGCAACATCACTATTTATCCGTTGACAATATAGGCAAACTTGCTAGGTACGGCCACGGTTTGCCGACAAAGATGCCTGAGGTTGTGCGTGTCGCATCTCGCCTTGGTTGAAACTGGCGTCGGAAAGCATGAGCACTCCCGCCGCTCACGGAAGGATTCATGTCACAGGACATTATAACCACCCAACACTCGCCTTTTGACCACAATAGCCGGGGGACTATAATCAACTGCATCATCACCGCCCTAGGCCTGCAGGTGAAGTCGGGATGTGTCCTATCGCAACTCTACTGGTGATGCAGGGTAGGGACAAGGACTATTCTACAATATGCATCTCAACAGTGAGCCCTGGCAAGAGAAATATCACTCCTCCACGAATAAGGACGAGAAATAACTGCACGCCAAATCGTTGCTGGCTAGCAATGCATTCTTTTGGGGTCGAAGGAACGAGTTGATAGCTAGAGTCACAAGACACAATTGTGACCAGGACGGCCTAGTCCACCAGGAGCTCGGGTGTGTGCCATGATCTTTGCCGAATGGAGTTCTATCTGGGGCTGAGAGGCATCGACTTTACGGAGGCTTCTCAATGCAACCCGGCCCGCGATTGAATGAGAGGGGCAGGCAAGACGGTGCTACACAAACTTGCACAAAGGCCAGACGGGCAGAGTTCTCAGATGCAAGTGATGTTCGGGAAAGGGACATGAGCAAGCTCAAGACCCCCCATTCCGGCACGGAAGTGAAGCAAGGGGAGGTTGCTAGACGCGGGATGGAAGCCCCACAGACGGTGACCAGCCCACGAGGGACAGCCGACCTGTCAGATTCCCGAAATCCGCAGCGTGATCCTAGCGGAGGTGGGCGATGGGGAACGAGACATTACTGGCAAGCTGATGGGTTTCCGGGAACGGGCGTCCTGGGCCTTAAAAGAGGGACGCGGCGTTGGGGTAGGCGGGTGTGGGTGCATTGAGGGAGGTTTCCAGAGAGTTGGGTTGTGCATGATCACTCGCAACGACGAAGAGGCGAGATGGACATGATTTGGCTGCGAGGTTTTCATCAATGACTCGTACGGGACGAGTGTTCGCCAAGGGCCTCGCTTGTGACAGCCTTGGTCCATGGTGGTTAGCAGCGAATCTTGAAGAGCTCACGATTGGGGTGGGCAGAGGGGAGTTGGAGACAAGCAGCAACCTCGAATTGATGGAGGCGACATGGGATAGCGCAGAGTGATGAGAAGATAATGTCGACGACAGAGATGAAATCGCCGTGGGATTGGAAGATGGATGGACGGGAATCCGGGATGAGGCGTGCAGCCTCACTAGGTACCCGACGACGAAACCGATGCGACGCAGCGGCACGACGTAGTGACACGACGAAGCAAGGCGATGCCAATCCATCCTCGATCAATGCTCGACGACCGCTTCTTCCCGCACCTTGGAGGCTATCCTGGGCCGGACCATCCCTATGCTGGAAGGACGAAGCCTTTCTCTCGCCCCGTCGTAGGCGGTGAAGGACAAGCGAGCATACAGTGACACGCACCTAGCATGCCGCCTCATGCCTCGCCTAGAATACCTGACATGCTGACCCGGCTGTGCCTCGCAGACCTTACCAACCTTGTCAATCCCATACCTCGGAGCTCTGGCCTAGTGCGCGCGCTGCTGCCCGCGCACTACTGTACGAGAGCGGCACGTCACTTGAGGTGGTCGCGGGGTCCCGTCAAGTTAGGTGTTCGTCGGTACGTACTGTACTCGAATTTTACCGGACTGGATTACTAGTTACCCTGGCGTTTGAGATGAATCAGACGTCACCGCTTACCCTGGCGCAGAACCCACCGCCCAGTCGATATTCCCTCCCGTGCCGTGCCCTCGGGGCCCGAGTACCGCTGAGGTACCGTCCGCGTCGACGAGCAAGCGGGCTTTAGCGGCTCACATGGCTGTGTCGCAGGGCGGCAGTGGCTCTGGTCACCACCAAGGGCTCCAATGCTGGGTCCTGGGGTCCTGGACTCCTGGAGCGAGGCGTCGGCGACGGGGCCCCAGCTCATGTACCGGACCGTTCCTGGTGCCAGCGCCGCACAGGCGCGGGCCAGTTTCGAGGCCATTGAACCATGCTCCGTCATCGCGGCATTCCAGTTCTACGATCCTACCGTCCTGTCGAGCGGGCCGAGGTTGGTCGGCGTTTAAGCCCGGGGAAACCATCTGCCCAAGGTACCTTTCTTGTCTGTCGAACCTGTTAAAAGGACCCTTTTTTTGTGTGAGTTGTCGTGGCTGACCGACAATTGCAGCTTGCAGCTTGCAGCTGGCTGCGTCAATGCTGGCGTGTCTCAAGCATAATTAATTGCCTACATAGTACTATGTACAGGCACGGGATACATAACCTGACTATAACCCGTCACTTATATCGCAGGGAAGAGCTCCAGTAGATCGAAGCCCAGTCCAATGTACAGCCCAACAGCCAGCCACCGAAGTGGTCTTCTACCCGACGACGAGGTACAAGTACCGGAAAACCGGACTGTGGAAGGAGGCCTGCTTCATCCCAGGACCAGAAACCTGTGTCTCGGCTCAACTGGATTGGAGGTTAAACTTGGCTTGAGGCGTCGAGCTTTTACGGGATCCAATTGATCAGCGAAGTCAGTGAGGAGGGCTGGATTGACAGATTTGGTTGGAATTGGGTTTGAACGGCGAGCCAAAGACAGACTCTCTACGGTAGTGGCGAGCGGGTCCTCAGCCAACTTTAGAGAAGCGAGAATGGCTTCAAGCTGGACGTTGCATTGGCCTCGTGTTGGATTCCGCGGTGTGGAGGCAGCAGCGATGGCGGCAAGACGACGGCAAGACCAGCAAGACCAACAAGCAGAGTGTCGGACAGTATCGGACAGTGCCTAAAGGGAGGACTGCATCGGTCGAGAGCTGTTGCATGAATGACAGCACCGCGCAGAAGGCAAGCGATGGATGGACTAGCTGGTTGCGTCTTGTCAAAGCCTTGGGTACCTGGGTTCACGTCTTCACGTCGGGGAGGTCTACGAAGACGTCGACAAACACCCAACCCAGACTTGCCGGAACGTGAAGCGACGACGGAGGGTTGAGCGGGCGAGATGCGCACACACCCAAGGGACAAACCGACCAAGGAAACGACCAGCGACCAACGAGGGCACCAACGCACCCGCGCGGACTTGCACGCGTTAGCGACACCCTTCCACGCGTGTATCACGCACGCCCACGGCGAGACGGCCACGCCCTCTGCCACATGCTGCTGCACACACAGCGTCCATCCACACGCAGCATCCACGCCCACACCCGCGTCCACACCCATCCATCCACCCACCCACCCACACACTGGTCGTGCATCCTGCGGCCGCCTCTGCAACCCGCCGTCGGGAACAAGCGCGGGACCCCAGACCATCCACGCAGCGACGACCGAGCGTGCCCTGGGAGCCAACCCCAGGACCGCAAGCCCAGCTCCAAGCTCCAAGAGAAGGGCAGGGAGACAGGGAGTCAGGGAGACAAGGAGTCAGGGGGCAGGGGCGCAAGGAGACGGGCAGACAGGGAAGTTCAGGGACCCAGCAGGCAAGTTGGGTGAAGAGGCCCCAGCAGAAAGGAACCCCAGCAGAGCCCCGGCAGCGCCCCAGCAGCGCCCGACCCGGTGCTGATTGGAAAATCCCCACTTGCACGTCAATGGGCGGGCTTTGCTTGTTCGTTTTGATCCATCCATCCATCCATCATCCATCCTTTCATCCATCCGTCCATCCATTTACCATTTGCCATTCTGCCCTCTGCTGTAGTGGCTTGTGGATGGATGTTGCTTCCTGCGTCTGCGTCTGCGTCTGTGTCTGCGTCTGCGTCTGTGTCTGCGTCTGCGTCTGCGTCTGCGTCTGCGTCTGCGTCTGCGTCTGCGTCTGCGCCTGCGTTCCCGCTGTCCTAGTCTACCTGGCTGCGTCTCCTCTGCTTCTTTCTGCTCGTCGCTTGTGCTTCTTCCTCCCCCGGCCACGACGCGCGCTTCCAATTGTGTCCTAATTGCCTGCCGCTGCCTTGCCGACTGCCACCTTGCTGCTGCCAACCTAACTAGCTTCATCTCTCTACTATGGGTTCCTTTCTGACGGACAATGGGCACGGGCTAACTCCATGCGAGCAACTCGACCTACCTACCTGAGGTTCCCCGATCTTTCTGAACTTGCTGACGTTTCCCAAGCCTTCCTGCAAAAGGCACTTACTTACCAATCTTCCTGCCTTCATCGTGATACGCCCATCAACTCATTTGCCTCCAACCCACTTTAAGAGGCAAATACTCTTTTCTCCCCTTTGGTAGGGTAGACAGACAGACACCTGGACACATCGACACCTTGACATCCCCATCCATCCATCAATCCCTCACACTCTCTCTCGCTCGCTCGCACATGCTTCTCACGCACACGCGCTCTTACACACGCACGCTCGCACTGTATCGTGTCGAACCCCTCCCCTCCAAACAACCGCTCTCACTTCACCCACCCTCCTTCGTTTAGCGGACCCGGCGCGTGGTTAGAGGTCTATTTTCTCGACACGATGCATCCAGGAGCCCTCTCGCGCTCGGTTGCTCGGTCTGCGTCGGTGACTGTCTCTTCCCCTAAAGCCGCTCCTTGCCTTGGGTGTCCTCGGTCTAAGTATCTCTTCTCCTTCCCGTACGTCACTCACCTCATCCGTCCCCTCCACTTTTCTCCTCTCTCTTCCCAGTCGACAGCGACAGCCTCGCAGCCTTGGCGCAACCGGGCCCTACTCCGGGCAGTACCACGTTGGTATTCGTAGACACTCACACTGCTTGCTGCAAGGTACCCAGCACAGTACCGTCTGCCATCACCACGGTGCCGCTCGCCTCCACCTCTCGCCGGCGCCGCCTACCGCTGGCCGGCGCCCGCTACAGTCAGTGCCTGGTCCGCACGGGATTACAGCAGCAGAACAACCACACCCGCTGTGCTGCTACTACCACGCATGTACGTACCGTGTACTCCGTAGATACAGCGGCGCCGCTACGCCCCGGTGCCCACTCAATCCTGCCCGGGGGGCGCAACACCTACATAGTATCTGCCTCAACCCACACCTGGAAGAGAGCCACAAGTACAAGCTACTTCGTACAAGGGCCACAACCGACAGCCTGGCCCAGCGCCCGCCCCGGCCTCCATGGCCGGGCCTGACCTGACCTGGACATTCCCATGCCGCTGGGACGGACGCAAACGCAACGACGGGAACAACCCCTCGACGGCCAACACCACCACAAGTCGTCACACTTGGCACACACTCACCACTCACATTCGCATCCGCGCTCACCACTCACTCTCAAACTGACACTCACACGCTCACACGCACACTCACAAATCTTGATCCTCCCACACACACCACCCCCGCCCTTTCCCTTCCCTTCCCTTCCTCCTCGTTACTACTTCTGTCACCTGCGCCTGCTCCTCTTTTCTTACCTTGCCCTCTCTTCTTCCTCTTTCCCTCCTCCTCCTTTCCCCTCCCCCCCATCGTGCCGAAGGCCAACACCGGTTCTTGCTGTCCAGGTACGTTTTACTCTTTCCTAAAGCCTATCAGCCTCCCTCGCACAAACCAAGCTCAAGCCTCCACGATTGGGCCTGGTAAGCGCGGACCGAAGTGGATGGCCAGCGAAGAACGGCCGGCCGAGGGCGGCGGAGCATTGGTGGTGGTGGTGGGCAAACTTACCAAACCTTTGTCCTCCATGTCCCAAAGCCAAAGCCAAGAAAAAAAAAAAGAAAAAAAAAAGACACTCCGTTGCTGTATATGCCCGCTTCTGTGTCGTGTCCGCCCGTCTGTCTATCCGTCTATCCATCTGTCTGAGTGAAGCCTCCAGGTCGGCTGTACCTCGCTCGTCTCGACAAGCCCTGCCCTCGCCATTCGAGATTGCAGGACGTCGACGCGTTCGCGGGATATCCGGCGCAAGAGAGAGAAAACTTGAATGGGGTGAGCCAACAACCAACAACAGACGACAACCAACGACTAACACCCCGACACCAACAACGACGCCCCTGAGCCTGATGTCAGTCGGCATCTTGTAACTAGTGACTGGTGAGCACTGGGCAGTGGCAGGTGGCTATCGGCGCGGGGTGGGACACAAGGGAAAAGACAAGCGGAAAGACAAGCCGGACAGACAGACAGACACGCGAAGACACGCGAGGACACGCGATGGAGGCGCCGTTCCCGTTGAGTTGTGGTCGACAGGAATTCCAAATAGTAGAAAAAAAGTCTAACACGAATTTTGCGCAGGCAGTCTCAGTCGCTTGGCCACGCATTTTCTCTGCCCCGGGTCGCCCGCCTCGTCTTTCGACTTGTTCCCGTCTCCGACCTTGTTGAGACGGTTAGCCAGCCAGCCAGCCAGCCAACAAGCTCAAAGAGGTAGAGAGAAAGTCTAGAGCCAGAGCCAGAAACAGAGCCAGCCAGCCCAGAAGCCTCAAGCCTCGAGGCACACAACACGCGGCCGGAGCACAGAGTTACCAGGTCGACACAAAATCGGGACAAAGGCTTCGTGACCAAGCTTCCCTTAACCAAGGAAGGGGCAACAGCCTCCTGCACCGTCGCCGTCGCCGTCACCGTCTCCGCAAAGGGCCCCGAGCCCGAACGCCATCATCGGTGGACCGTGGACCGTGGACCGTGGATCGTGGACCGTGGTGGATCGTGGACCTTGTGGCCGTTCGTCGTTGACCAAGGCTCTCAAGGCACTCAAAGCTTCTCGACGCACTCGAAGCTTCTCAAGGCACACTCAGAGCTGCTCGAGGCTTCTCAAGGCTCCATCAGCCAGCCGAGCAGCCAGCAGCCAGCTCTCCATTCTCTGATCCATCAACTTATTCGGTGCCAGTGACCAAGTGTGGTTCGCACGCTCGCACTTTGGCACGCACCCCCCCCCCCCCCCCCCAGTCCCCCAGTCCTTTCTGTGCCGTCCCGTGTCTGGCCCTTGACTTGACGCCAAAACGCCCTGGCCCTGGCTCTTTCTTCCCTGAACCCCCCTCCCTCTCTCTACCTACCCTACCAGCCAGCCTAGGTATCTCCTCTAGGCCCCTCGCCGCTTTTTTCCCCCCCTCGCTCGGCGGCGGGTTCTGGTATTTGGTGCTAGGTCACTGGGTGCTAGCTGGGCCGGCTCCCTGGGAACGGCACGACACCGGGCCATCCGTCCCATTACATTCCCGCCTCTGCTCCCCGCCACTCGCCCATCGCCCACTCGCCCGCTCGCCCACTCTAAACTTCCATCCTTTCTGCACCTCCCTCGCACATCCCCTCTCTTCCCTCGCACACCCCCCCCCTCCTCTGCCTCTCTTAACCCTCTTGACCCTCTTGACCCTCTCTCTCTTTACACACTTTCAGCCTTCTGCCCTCTCTCTCCTCCGGCCTCTCTGACCTTTCAGAGATTCCTCGAGGCCACCACCCCAAGTGACGACGGACCTCTCTGGCCTCCGGTCCTTTTTGGGCTTCACCTTTTTCTCCCCCTCCAACTCTTCGTCACCTTAACAACACAGCACAACAGCACACTCCCGTGCTCTCTCGACCGACTCGCCTGCTCATCGTCATCTCCCCCAGCTCAGTTCCTCTTCTCTGCTCGACTGCTGCTGCTGCCCCGGATCTGGGAACCAGGTTTCTTCTTCCGTACCTTACTACCGACCTGTTCCCAAATCCACCCCCTCCCTCCCTTAATCCCCAGACCCAAACCCAGACCCAGACCCAGGCAGACCCAAACCTCAATCCCACCTGCACACACACACACACACTCTCTCTCTCTCTCTCTCTGCGTTGCGCTGCACGCTGCACTCTGCAATCTGCACTCTGCACCGCACCGCAAACTGTTGCCGCAAACTGAACCACACTTGCACCGCGCCTTTTGGGTTCGTGCCTGCTTGTTGTTGTTGTTGTTTGTTCCTGGCCCCCTCCCGTGCCCTGGATCAGAACGTCCCCTCTCTCTTCCCTCGCTCTATATATTTGGCCTGTCCCGTCGCACTTCTCCCGCCCACGTTAGAGACAACCTCCGCCTCTTGGACCAAACCTCAGGGTCTGCCCCTCTGGTATTCTGGAATCCGCTGTCATCTCCCACCGAGACATCCATTCTTGACTCGGCACTGTCGGCCACTCCGACCACACCACACACAAATAACACCGCCGCCGCCGACGACAACAAATACTGCTACTGCTACTACTCGCTTCTCACTACTTGCTACTTGCTACCACTACTGTACTGCAACCACAACCATAACTACTTACCACTACTCACCACTTTTCCTGCCGTGGCCACCCCACCACCAAATGCTCCTTCGCAGTATTCCCGTCAACCACTTCACACCAAGAGCCTCTGGACCTAGCCCGCTCACCCGCATCTGCCTGTCAGAGGCCCCTTGTGCATCAACATAGCATGGCCGACGACAATTACCGAAAGGAGTATCCTCATCATAGTCGTCCAGAGGAGAATCATCAGCCCCGACATTTGCTGCAGTACCCTCCACCTCCCCCGGACAACGCTCAGCGGCCCTCGGAAGTTCCTCCAGCCAACATGGCCGCCTCCGTCTCTCTCCCCTCCATTCACGACTCTCGCAGTTACGGGCCACCGCCAGGCGGGCCAGGACGTGGTTACCCCGCCGACCCGCGGTATGCATCACCTAATGCTGTCAACGGTTACCCACCTCCAGGCCAGCAAGGCCCGCCCCTAGGCCAGCAGCAGCCTCCATATCTTCCACCTCTCCAGCCTCAGACTGACCCCCGATCCCCGGCCTACCCGCCGCCAGACCAGCGGGGTGGTTATTACGACGACCGCCGTCCTCCCGGCTACTCGCAGGAGCCTTACCCGCAGGATCCCTACTACGCCTACCGAGGACAACAGCCCCAGGGTCCCCCACCTCCCAATGGCTTCCGTGACTACCGCGCTCACCTCGCCAGCGGCGTCTACGAGTATCCCCCAGGAGGCCCGGGTGTCGGGCCTCAGTTGACCCAGGCAGCCCCCCGCCAGCGTACTTCGATTGCCTGCAGATACTGCAGGAAGCGAAAGGTAGGTGCTATGCCGCTTAGGTCTTGCTTGTTCGAGGTTGCTAACTTTAAAACCAGATCCGATGCAGCGGCTACCAAAGTGCTCCAGGAGGAAAGTGTCAGAACTGTGCTAGGATGAACCAGGAATGTATTTTCCAACCAGTTTCCTCATCGAGCTCGACGGCCTTCATCCCCGTTTCTGCAGTTCCAGGGGGCGTCCCACCAGGTACTCAGCTCTTCGGCGCGTACGGCCAGCCCCTGGCTCCCAGTTCGGTTCCAGCACACCCGCAAGGCCCCTATCAGCACCAGTCCGGAGGACCGCCGACCAACTACTACGCACCAGTCCAGTCGCCGACCGAATCGTTCTCTTCCTACGGAGAGGCGAGAACCGACGATGGCACTCAGGTCGCCGGACGACGCCGCCGCAGGACATCGGAGGAGCAGGATGAGAGCTACCGGCTACCCCCGCCGAGGGGAGGCGCGGAGGAGGACCCCCGAAGAAGGTCCCCAGCGGAATTTTCAAACCACAGCAGCCCAGGCGGAGTTGGCTACCCGCCGTATCCTGGTGCCAGACAGAGCCCGCGCAACCCTAGCGGAAACGCGCTGCCACAGTCGGCGGCAGGAGGAAGCTATGCGGCATCGGCCCCTGGCGGTCGCTCCCCAACAGCACAGAACGGCTCTAGCGGATCGTCGACGCCAGCTCGACAGGGGCAGGGCCCCAGCCAACAATCACAGCAAGGGAACTCGTCAGTTATGAGCCTCAGCAACCTAGTTGAGAAGAACGACATCGATAAGACGATGATCGATCGGCTGAACCGACCCGCACCCGGTCAGAATGGGGGACCAAGGGACGCAAGCCGTTGAAACAATCCGAGGACGAATTGACCCTGCCGGACAGGTCAACGCGACGAGTTGATGCCCTACGGTTTAATGGATTGGCCTCTCGGAATCCGATGGCTGGCCACCGACGAGATGACGGATTTTCGGTTCCTTTTCATGCTTTTCTTTTTATATCTCGACAAAAGAAGGAGAAAGCGGCTGGAGTCGAAACCAAAACAAAAATGGGAGAACGGACTCCCGTGGGCGATACAGGACAGCAGGGCATGGTCTAGAGAAAGACGCAGTTTGGCAACAAACATCCTTCAGACATCATGTCTTTTGTTTCGGTGGCTGTTGTCTTAGTTTGTGTTGGTCGCGGGATTGTCTTGGTTCCCGGTTTTCTTTTCTGCTTTCTCCTGTTCTCTTTGCGAAATTCTTCGTTTTTGAGAATTTCCCTGAAAAAAAAAAGCAGCAGCCACACGCCGTTGCGCACTTCTAATCGGTCGGTCACTTTTGTTTCCAGGAAAGACGGATACGCCTCACGGCACCAAATGGTTTTATGCTTGTCTCGTTTTGTTTTCTCTTTTTTCGCGCGCTTGGTTCGTGTCTTTACTTATTTGCGACTACAAGAGTTATGAACTGGGGGTGGGCGGCCTGGGAGTGGACTGTTTGGTTTCTCGAGAAGATTTTTTTGTCTTGTCTACTAGGATGACTATTCGCGCAAGCGATAGGAAAATGGCGGGTGCCTTTCCTGTTCTATGGGCATATGTTGATGAAGAAGGACTTTAAGGAAACGGCAAGGACAGGATGGGATGACTATTGGCCAGGATCAAAGCACGGCCAGGCTCAGGGAACGGAAAGGACTTGGTGGGAGGCAGTTTGACGGTTGACGTTTTTGACGTTTGCTGTTTTGTTTGTTTGTGCTGTAATCAATCGTTTCGACGCCCGATATCCATATCTACTATTGCCATGAATACCGAATTGAAGCTGAGTTGAAAAGAAATTGGGGTTATTCTTCCTTGTCCCTTGTCCCTTTTTGTCTGACACGTAGCTTGGTCTGGGGGACGGGTTGATGCAAGGCATACGTAGTAGGGCCAAGTAGACCAATGAATGAGTGGATGTTGGGTCGGCCACGATGCAGGAGCTAGTAGTAGCACGGTTGGTGCCGGCGGTAAAAAGGAACCAATACAAGAGATGCAGGGATCAAGGGACGGGAAAGATGGATCTAGCAGTTACTACGGAGTACGATGCTACGTAGATACACAATACTAGCGGAGGAAGTGAGGTGAGGTGAGTGAGATGGGAGTGGGCGAGGAGGATGAGGAGGAGGAGGAGGAGGAGGAGGAGGAGGTGTGGTGGTGGTGGTGGTGCGTGTGGAGGCGGTTGCTGCGAAGAGGGTGTCATGTGGCTGTCACCCGAAGATTCCCGGGGGTAGGCTGTCTGTCTGCAAGGATGGCCGGATGTAGATAGGTAAGGTATGGAATAGTGACATGGTCGGTAGTAGGTAGATAGGTAAGGTAAGGTAGGGTTGAAAATTTCCAGTAGCTAGCGGGAGGGGAGGGTGGAAGCTGACAGGATGAACGAACGACACGAGACAAGGAAGGGACAAGGAACAATGGGAAGGGATCGCTGGTGTAGGTGCTGCGCTACATGGCCCGTAGCGGCAGTAAGTAGAGGATGGGGGAAGAGGAAAGGGAAGAGGAAGAGGAAGGGGATAGGATGGGATGGGATGGCGTCGTTTCTGGTGGCTTCTCTCTCGCCTGGCTCGTCTCGTCTCGTCTCGTCCCGTCATGACGCTTGCGGGCAATTGGGCCGGAGGGGGGAAGCAAGGGCTTGTGGGCCGTTGGATGGGGTCATGGACGGCTGGATGAATGGATGGGGAGGGAGGGGTTAACTCGGTACGAGAGGAAGAGACTAACTAAGTAAGGAGAAGAGAAAGAGACAGACTGGTCTGAAAAACAAAGGAAGAAAAAAAAAAAAGAGAGAGAAAGAGGGGGGAGGAAAAGTGCGTGTGCCCTGCTTGTTCCCCTATTCCCCGTCCGGGGCGGAGAAGCATGTCTCTCCTCCTCCTCCTCCTCCTCCTCGTCGCAAGGTGACAAGTGGTGACTTGAGTGGTGGCTGTTGTACGTAGATTTTGGTGTCAATGGGAAGAGAAATGTGGGAACAAATTGTGGATTGAAACTGGTGGATGACTGTGGATATGTCTGCACGGGGACGGCGGCCGCAGGAGGGTCGATGCACATGACGCAGCGCCGACGCACCGGGATATTTAGTGCGACTAGGACGATTATCCTAGGTACTTGTGAATAGTAAGTAGTTAATAGGCCAGCAGGGAGAAATAGTAGACAAGGGAATTAAAAAAAAAGTGAAAACATGGATTTAGTAGGGAATAATCTGATTTTGCATGTCGTCGGCGTATAGACTGTAGATGGTGGGAAGAAGTGGGTGGATGGAATGTTGGTTGGTTGGTTGGTTGGGTGGTTGGGTGGTTGGCCGTGGAGGGAGGTGACGGTGATGGTGATGGTTGGTGCGCTGCTGTTTGCTTGTCCGTTTGCTTGGCTGGAGGGGTTAGCTGGCTGGCTGGCTGAGGCTGGGAACGGCTGAGGCGGCTGAAAGAAAGGCCTGGTTGTTTTTATTCATTCTGCTTTTAGTTTGTCAATGTTGAGGCTGAATGAATGGGTGGATGAGGCAGACGAGGACCAACACGGCTGCTGGGTTGGTGGTGGGTTGTGAGGTGGGACTCGTCCATTGTCCCCGGGAGATGAACCACCAGCAGAGAACCATTGTGAGTGTACGGACTGTACACAGTAGTCAAAGGTAACCAAGGTAAGACAAACCGTATCTGGTAGTGAGTTGACTATGCCCAGGATAACAAGGCTGTGTAAGTAGCATCATCATCAACAGCGGCATCAACAATAACGCGCCGGTAAGGTCCATAGCCCCGTCGATGCTGGAGGGGGAGAGAGACACACCCATACGATGCACCTCTCTGATTGATACACACACACACACATATATATACAGACACACACAAATACAAAGCAAACAGAGTTGTCACAAGATGTGGTACACCCCTCCTCCTCCTCCTCCTCCTCCTCTCCCCCCTACTTTTCCCCCGCTTGTCGACATACCGTACGCACTAACTGTACTCAACCCAGCACGGCCAGAGTTTGCTTCCCGTCAGACAGTCCGTCAGTCAGTCAGCCAGCCACAAAGCATTGAACTTGTTGGAATCTAGCTTCGCGGGCGTGCTAGGCACCGAAGGCCAATTGGTACGTTTACGCCGAGTTTGCCCGGACTAACTCAAATCAATTAACGGTTCAGGCAACGCAATTTTTTTTAAGTAGGCGCGGTACAAAGGGAGGTGAGGGAGGCGAGGGAGGTGAGGGAGGGAGGGAGGGGGGGGGCGTGTGAAATTGCCCACTCACCTACGGAAAAGCCGTCGAAGGGAGCTAGACGCGATGGACGAGGGGAGGAAGCGCTGTTTTGGAAGCTCACGGTTGATTGTTCGGCACACTACCGACCGACTGTCTTTACCACGAGGGGCGGTAGCGTCGTGGCTACGTTAGTTGATTTAATTACCACGAGGGACGGATGACTGACAACCAGGGCTGCTGATCAATATCATTCATTCCTCTCCCTTGGTGTTGACTCGGTCAGGTTCTCGAGTCCGCCTCCGCGATGGCAGTCGCCATCTGTGCGGCCAGAACCGAACCGAAACGGAACGAAATAAAACAACTTGAAATGGCGTGGGAAATAAAAACGGTAAATACGCACGCCCTCATGTCACCGTTCTGCGGACTTATCTACCATAGTCGGGGGCGCGGGCGGGCTGCGGCGACGGCGCGACAATGAAAGAGGAGAAGGGAGGCGGCAAGGTTTGCCATGGGGATGGAACACGATGGGGGTGCATTTTTAGGGAGGGGGAGGCAATTTAGGGGACTTTCTTTTACGTCTTCTGGTTTATTGGGATGACGGGGGCGTGGCGTTTGTGTTTCGATAAGTTTCTGTAGAGGGAGAGTGAGTAGAGAGAGGGAGGGACGGACCGAGTTAGGAGATGATGACACGACACGACACGACACGGCACGAGGCGAGACGATCAGGAAGAGAGGGGTAACGTAGACAAAGAAGACGGAATCGGAAAAAGAGGAGAGGAGGGAGAGTACTTTCCGGTACAGTGTGAGTCGACGCGGTGACGAGGCAGGGGAGGGAGGCGGTATGTGATGATGGACGAGTGAACAAACATTTGTCCTCCGTTTCAGAGGAGGGAATGCTCTCGTCTCGAATATTGTTTGATTTTCGAAGTCTTGATAAGAGATGCCAGACAGATACTTCAAGAAAAAGGACAGGCAAACAAAAACATCCCTGTCCCCCCCCCCCTTCTAGAGCGGACAAAAGGGAAAGGGGGGTATGAGGCAAGGAGAACACACGGTCAGGGGACAAGAAATTCAATTGGCATCTCTTCCCGCTACGTGAAAAACAGACGCATCTGAGATCGACAAGGAGGGTTGTCTTTTCTCTTTCTGCCGGGATGCCAGGAACGAGGGCGGCCGGGATGGGTATGCGGAAGAGCGACGCGGCGGGCGCTGGGCCGCGCTGGAATGCGGGTTCGGAAGGGAGTGGCATAGGAATGGGACGTGGGCAGCTGAAGGACGGCATGAGGCGGGATGTGACACTGGAGAGTGTGCTGGATGGAGAGGAAACGAGAAGAAAGAGGAGGGACTAGTCAGGGGGATTCCTGATGACTAGGTATCTGTGATGTGACGATATGTCAGCTTGGTGTTTTCCATCCATTCGCAAACCAGCATCCATCACCCTGGATTAAACCACCTCTGGTTCTCTCCCTCGCCCTCTCTGTGCATCTCTTCTTCCATCTCTCCTCGTGGCTACCATAATATCTCTGGAAGGATTCCTGGACCACCCCTGGGTAAGGTAAAGGGGTGCCTGCCATCATCCTTCCCCTCCTCCCAAGCATCATCAGCCAGAGTAGATAGCCAGATTCCCACCAAAGCCCAGAGAACCGTCTGCGCATGGCGTTTCGCCTCCTACTCTGCTGGGACGGTTCCAGAACCACGGGTCATCATCTCCCTCTCTCCCTCTCTCTCTATCTAACCGAGGACAGCGAGCGCCCTTCCCACTTTCCGGGACTGGCGACTGGAATGTGGGAATATCGATCCCATCTCCTGGCGGCGGCCCTTTCTTCTTTCTTTTTTTTTTTTTTTGTTCTTCTCCATCGCGGGAACGAAAGACCCGGGCGGACGGATTCGAGAGGCGGCCGGCGGCGGGGATAGAGTTTGGTGGAAGAGTAATGGAGAAGTCAATGACGTTTTTTGTTTTTTTCCTTTTTTCTTCTGTCTCTTTCTATGACATCAAGACGAGAATGGGTCGTCGATGGTGGCGGGGGTATTCAGAGACATGGACTAGAAGAATGGGATCTTGGAGGGAGGAGTCCCAGACTCGGTTTAGAAGCTTTCGATCTGAAGCATATGACATGATTTGCTTTGCTGGGGTTTGGCTTCTTCAGGAGTGACATCAGGGGGAAGCCAAGATCCGACGTCTTTCACTTGCATTGCATGTCCAGGAATCTCTATGGGTTGACAATTCCATTCTGTGATTCGGTGCCCAAGTATATGCATTGAACAAATAACTTAGACACCTGATCATTGGTTTTGATTACCTTCATTGAACCTTTGTCTCCTAGCAATCATCAATTCAATGACCTTGCAATTCCTTTATCGTAAACCCCTTTTGCATCGACCGTGGCCTTGACATGAACGAATCTACCCACCGAAGATTAACCAAATGATTCTCAAGGACGTCATGGTTCAATATATCCATCTGGCTACGCAGTGAAACATCTTCAGGTCTTATACCAAGCTGGCTCACTTGCCGTCGTCTGCCGTGAATGGAACGCATCTGTCTTCACCAGCGCCACCCATGGCCTCTTGGGTCTTGTCTCAATCAGCCGGTCCAAGCATCAAGCTAAGAAAGCATACACGGTGCTGTTCTCAGCTGAATCTTCCATTCGAATTCATGTTCGCGGGAGGGGTGCGAAGAACAGACGGCCATTCCATTTTTTGTCTTCGGCTCGAAGAGTGACCCTCGTCCACTGCTCCAAATCTAGTCCGATATCGAACCCGTGACTATGTTCATGGGGACACCGATCGATCTCGCCGTATTAGGGAGGTCCGCCTCGTCGTCTTTCGCTTCTCGAGGGACGGGATCGGCCCAGGCGGCCGGATCCGGGGAGGGGGGCGTGTGAGGGGGCCCGCCGCGGACAGAGTTTATAGAGGAGAAAGAGATGGCGTCTTGGCCCCGGGGCGGCCGCGAGGATGAGAGGGAGAAGCGAGGAGGGCCCGTCACGGGAGCAGAGACGTGGAGGCGCAGGCGGAGGCGTAGGCGGAGGCGTTCTGGGACATGTTTGTTTCTGGCATCGACTTAGAGAGCGAGGGAGGGGGAAGCGACGAGACAGACGGACGCTTGGCCAAGCCGTTTCCGGGCGGACGGGAATCACGGGATCACGGGATGGTTGTCCCCCTTCCTGCGCCGGCGAAGACTCTCTTTGTTCGTTTATCGTCCCTCGTCGGCTCTCCGATAGTCGCTTCGTAAACGAGAAGGGAGGCGGCGGACGCAGGAACCCTCCGTCTCCCGATCCAACGCCCTTTTCTCTCCGATCACGCCCCCCTCCTCTTCCCTATCCCCCCCTTCTCTCAGGGGTCATGACTCTCTGGAGCAAAACCTTGGGATCGATCGCCGGAGAGAGTTTTCGTTCGTCGGGCTTCCGAGGACGGAGGCTTTGACGCCACTGGCGTTTTGGCTTCGTCCGTCACGGAGGGTTTTTTCGCGGGGGTTGGGGATGATGATGTGTCCAGGTTAAGTTGGCCTACTTGAGAGAATAAACACGATGTTAGTCAATGCAAGGAGTTTTCTTTTCCCAGGTGTTGGTGGTGTGACGATGGGAGTCTTTGATAATGACTCCCAGACTGACTTGTGTGAGCCGTGGCCGAGACCGCAGGTGCCGAGACCTCAGGCACCCCTCAACCTCAGACATCAGTACTTGACTCTGGCCTTGGCTTGCTGCTTAGTATCAGACACTCAAGATGCAACCCGTTCGGACCCGTGCCAGACACGCGGCAGGTCAGACGCCATGGCAATTGCCCCGAACCGGCATAAATCACGAGAGATTGATTTTTAGCATGGACGGTTGCGGCGATAGAACACTTTGCAGGATACGCCAGAGATGGCCGGAACGGTCTGGGATAGAAGGTTGTTAGTCTACTAATTACAGTCGGTTTGCGTCCCTTCGAATCTTCTCCCTCCCGTCCGCTGCTATCACGTATTACCGGTGCAAAAGCGACCCCCTGCTCGAGCTAACACCAGCCAGACCAACTCGAGTCAGTCAGCCCAGCTCGACAGCCAACAGTCCAAGACAAACCACCAAGCCCGCTGCCAACTCCGGCCCTTCCCGTCCACGCGAATAGCCTCCCTTTCCCCAACTTACCTCCCCCGTCGAATTCACTCCTCTCCCTCCTCGATACCCTACCGAAACAATATCCCCCTCCTCCGCAAAGAACCGAAGCCCCTCACACAGTGTGGAGCGATGCCGGCCCGCACCCGCATTAGTCCTCTTTGAGCCGCCCGGGGTTGCTGCGCTGATGCGAACTGCGACCGTGCGGAGAGTGGGAACCCTCCGGACGCGGGGACGGGAGCCGCATTATCCGGCTTGTGAGGCCGCGGCCGGGGAGGGCCGGCGTCTGGCAGTCGTGTGGCCGTGTCCGGGCCGTGAGTGACCCGGGGCTGTGACCGTTGTGGGCGAGGGAAGTGTGGGATACGTGGCAGAAGAATCAAACAAAGGGGATGGGGGCTAAGATGTCTCGAGGGCTGATACATGGCCTACGAGGCGTCGGAGATGGTTGCTGTGACGGCATAAATAGAATATAAATTCCCTAGAGGAAACAGCCATTGAGGGGGAGCAATAGGCAAGTTTGGAAGAGCGTGGTGGCACTCTATATCCACCCACCCGATTAACAATGCTTCGAGGACGTCTCTGGTCTTCACAAGTGACACCAGATATTGTAATCTCCTTGAGAAAATACCTGGATTATGATCTTGCAATCTTTTCTGCCCTCTTCCGAGCTGACTATCATCTATGGTGGTATCTGCGTAAATTCGTGTCTATCCGCTATAACATCATTATGTCCAAGTATGAATTGGGTAAGGCATCGCCTGAATCCTTCCGCATAACACCACTTTCCAGCTCGTCTCCAGCTCAACCATCTTCATTCCTATCTGGCTCGGGAAATTCGTCGTTTCGGTTGAGCAACTCGGACAGCTCAGGAGTTCACATGCCTTGTCAAGGAGCCGGACTGGCCCGGCGGCTCGAGTTTTCCAGACACATCTCTTCTCGTACTCCCATACGGCCAAGGCCATTCCGCTCCAAGACGAAACATCTTTCCGCATATATCCCCATTTCATTCTGTCGATGCCACGCACTGCTCAGTCTCCGGACCATGACGCGCTTCCACCCTCCAACGTTGATGGTGATCCGTTTCCACGGCCTCGACAAACCCTGTGGCCTGCCCTGGGCAAGAAAACGGAAAGTCTGCAGAGCTGCCTCGTAATCGCGGTCCACGTCTGCAGGAACATCCTCCAAGGGCCCAACGACGGTTTGTACGTGCAGAGTCAGCGTAT
This sequence comes from Neonectria magnoliae, assembly GCA_037954305.1. Lineage (NCBI taxonomy): Eukaryota > Fungi > Ascomycota > Sordariomycetes > Hypocreales > Nectriaceae > Neonectria > Neonectria magnoliae. The sequence goes on from JAZAVK010000003.1 coordinate 534,869, forward strand.
CGAGAGATGGGAAGGCACAGACAGCCCGGAGGAACTCTGGCGGGTCGCATAATCCGACGTCCATATCCAACTCCAATGTGTGAACCAGTCTCAGGCGCCGGGAAAGGAGCTCTAAATCACTTCCCCACAAGGTTGGACACTTCCGATCGTCCTCCGTAAAGCCAATGTGGTCTCGAAATCGTAGAACCCGTAGTGACCGCCCATGTGCCTCAATCGCATCCAAGGGAAAGAGTTGTGTATGGCATGTTATATCAAGGACCTCAAGTGCTTGGATATGATTCTTGATAAGCAGGTATAGGCCACCAGTGGCCTCCTGCCTCCGGTCGGGGAGGTGGCTATAGTCCTCCACGTGCAATGTGTGGAGGCCTGAGAGGTCACTAAAGGAGATGGACGAAAGGAAATTGTATACGGGCACTGACACCAACTCTAAGGACTTGATTTGCGAGAAATCCCAATGCTTTCGGACATCCTCGGCTGAGTGATTCCAATCGTAAGATCGTAGGAGTAGCTGAGCGAATGGAGGCAACCGCTCTCCTGGCTGAAAGCCGAAGCTGGTACCCTGGCCACGATCCTCATAGTGTAAAGTCCGGAGTTGTGGAGACTGGAGAAGAAGGCTCTTCAATGAGCCAAGCCGAGTAGAAAGGGTTGGCGAGGGGCTTGTAAGTTTGAGTGACGTCAAAAGCTGTGGAGGAAGAGCTTGGGTGTAACGGTCGCGGAGATGATTGTCGAATTCACACAACGGTAGGTTCTCGACATGGAGTTTGGTCTCACCAAGGCGCTTGTGACTAGAATTGAGCACATCTGAAGGTAACCATATGCCAGCAGCATGGGAATCCCCAACAACGAACCGCCATCTATCAGGTCGACGTGTTAGTGACCAAGCAGACGCAGCAGAGTGATGAGCAATACCTTATCGAGGCGAGTCTCTGGATCCCAAGAAGAACTCGGGTAATGCCCTCTGGGTCTAAATTACTGGGAACGACCACGTGGTTTGTATGGATAGAAATGTGGCGAAATGTGGTAGGGTAACGGTGGTGGGAATCTGGTGCAACAAGACGTTCGTTCAAGGTCAAGAGCTGATAGACGATGGGCGTCGCTATGGCATCGAACCTCCTCGAGGCAAGGCGCACAGACTCCAGCGAGTGCGAGTCCACATCTCGGAGCTGGGGTGGGTGATTAGCGCTGTGTGTATCTGGAACATGGCCACAGGCGGCACAAGGGAAACGGGAATCCACCTGCTCGAATATGAGAGCGAGAAGCTCCGAGCTGAGATGCCCAAACGATAGATTCAACGCAGGGGTTGGTTTCAGAGAGGAGGCCATACGGCGAGGAGCAATGGGAGAGCGCGAGGAGTAGAGGGAGAGAGAAACCGAGGGGAGAGCCGAGGAGAAGGACATGGAGGGGGACGGGAGCAAGAGATCCGTCGATGAGCGCATGGTCGGTAAGGGATTATGAGAAGAGAACAGAAAGCGAACATGCAAGGTTGTGAATCAGTGCGGAAGTGAGCGTGGTGGTGGGCTGGGTATGTATGTGAGGGTGTAAGTCTGCGGGGAGAGCAATCCGGAAGTGTGGGCTGGCTCTGACAGATGCCACTAGGCTGGTTGGGGTGAAAGTAACGAGAGGACATCAGACGGTTATGATCGAGCTTGAGGCGGGTGGAATGGTGGCCCTGGCGTGGACGCAGATCCGAGGAAGCGGAACGGCAACAGGGAAGCTTAACCAGGGGAGTCAACTGGGGGAGTCAACCAGGGATGGAGATGATGGAGGAGAAATGGCGTTTGGTCAGCCAAGAAGCCACTTGGTTGGGAGCATATAGGCGTTTGGGGTCGTCGAACAGGTATATATGTCTCTCTATCGAGCATAACGGCACCGCCACGTCGTAGGTTACATATAAGAAGTGATGAGGGAGTAGGGTTGAGTGGATTGGGCCGCTGTCAAGACTGAAGAGCTCGGAGATATGTATCATGGACAGCCATAAGAGGACGGGCAGAGATGTGTTAGAAGACGAGACAAGACTAGAGCGTGAGCGCAAGCAAGGGTAAGAACGAGAGTAAGCACAGGGGGATGCCAGGGAGTCGGAGCAATGCCAGCGAATGAACAAGGGTATGGGGCTTTGGGTGGGTGGTCATGGAGGATCCTGGATGGGACGAAGGCAAGGAAGGGAACATCGGTGGAGGCTAGAAGGTAGAATTTAGACAAAGCGGCAGTTGTGGAGATGGAATAGGACGACGCGAGAGGGTCGTCATGTAAAGCCATGTGGAGATGAGTGAGCCGCTTGACGGGAGAGATGGAAATCGGGAGGTAAGTGTGAGTTGTTGACTTGTGGAGAGGGACTAATGTAGAGCGACGGATCGTGGATGATGAAGCAGCCAGGGTGTTGCTTCGGGGAGGCAAGAAGGGAGCAGGAGGGGAGGGAGCGGAGGAGACGACTCAGCTCCGCCATAAAGAAGACAATGCCCGTGGACGAATGGAGGGACGGCGGCAGAGACATGGTGGGTAAAACGACATCATTAGAGTACACCCCTTGGAAGCGTGTGTCCGTACGTGTCTGTGTAAAAGGGTGGAAGATAAAACAAGGAGAACGACTTGTCGAGAGGGCAGAAACTCAAAAGCTAAACATCAAGACGAAATAGGTCATGGGATGGGATGGGATGGATGGATCAACGAAACCCGGCGAGTCAAGTGTTGGTTTGTCGTTGAAGATCTAGTGTGTCCGGCTTCTAGACTCCAAGACGGGGCCAACCATCGGCGGGGGTCAAGAAAAAGAAATAATAATAAGAGGACGGCGATCCTCGTGTCTGATCCGACGTGAGCGCGCGTGAGACTATGGGCCGATGGAGCGCACGAATCGGCAGAAATGCGTGTCTGTGTGTGTCCGTGTGCGATTCGCTGTGCGATTCGCTGTTGCATCTTGGCTCTTGCTCGCCAAAGCGCAAACCACAAACCACACACGGGCAAGGAAAGCCTGGCGGCGGGCGTCGTGGTGCTACAACGACGCAGAATGGGCCGCAAGATGGCGGTTGGGCCCCCGTCGCACACGCAGCAGTTGCAATGTCGCACACGGCATCGTCGAATCTCGACATGAGGCTTGCCTCATCTCCCATCGCGAATCTGATATGTTCGCAAGAATGTCCCGAAACAGGCAACTGGGTCCAGCCACGTTCGCGGAACCGTCGCCCCTCTTTCGGCTCGCCTTGCATCATGGCATGGCGGCGGGAGCCAATCGCCCGTAGGAAACGGCGCCGCGAGACCGGGGGGGCGGCGGCGTGAAAGCGTGGTACAAGCAAGACTCCGTCCCGTCGTTGCAAGTCCGCTAGGCATCCATGTCGCCCGTCATGCCTTTGCAATGTCACGTCCATGCCCGTTATGCCTTTGATGCCTTGCCGAGGTGAGTCTGGAACTTGGCCGACTTTCTCATAGCGTCTGGGTCTGTGGGCCTTGCTTTGCTTTGCTTTGTCTTGCCTTGCCTTGCCTTGCCTTGCCTTGCCTTGCACGTGGGCGGACTACACGGTGGGCGTTGCGGCGAGAACGGGATCGTCGTGATCGTGGGATGCGAGAGGTTGAACTGAAGAACAGTGGCATCTCGGACTTTCGTAGCCACCATTCGCGGTGCTAATCGTGGCTAGGCTTGGTTTTCTTGTTCGTTCGCTGCTGATGCTTCTTTTAAGTTGGCCGCGCCTCCCCTGCTTGCTGGAAGAAGGGTTGAGACCTGATCTGTCACATTGTTGTTCATGCGACTGTCCTTGATGTTCTTGAATGACGACGCTGATGCTGACCAAGCCAATGGAACCCTAATCTACTTGCGGACTGGCCTCGGGCCGCAGCGGGCTAGAAGTTGGAAGGAAGCTATCGCCTGGTGGACCTGCCGGGCCTGACGTTCATCCCGAGTTTCCCATTGCCGGGTCCCGTCCTTTGGAGGAAAGTGTAGTATCGGGCACCGGACTGACGACCTGCATTGGACCTGCCCGCCTTTCTTTCCTTCTGCCTGGACCTTCCACCTTTGCAGGTATCGTCATGTTTACCGCTTTCGGCTGCTTCCGTGGCCACTCGCCCCCTCCCTAGGCTTTTGATGGAACTATCAATATCGATGACTAACCTCGCTCACTTTGCTGCCTTTGTAAGGCACCGTCCCTCAAAGCCCACTAACACGCGCCTCAACTTGACTTCACCACCAACACCAGCGCCAACGCCAACACAAAATATCGTCACTTCACGCATTACTATTCGTTACCATCATTTATTGCTCCGTTGCTTGCGGACTGCGCTGTTTACCCGGTGTCATTCTCCACTTGTGAACGCCCTCTTATGTACTCTGCATGATTACGCTGGAACTTAGCCACCGACATCTGCCTACCCGCTTGGACCGGACCAGAATGTATTACTCTGAACCTCGATCTATTTTGCTTGAGATGGATGGCCTTTCTCGCACGTCCCCATGGATCCATATGTCTGCATCTAACACAGCTGCTGCGGAGCGACTGCATGCTAATTGACCTGTGGGTGGGCTTCCAATAATTCGAGATGCTCTTCGTCCTCCCCACAATCAAGTTGGTAGGTCAACTCGCATCCCTACCGCCTTCATCTGCTCGAGGTCTTGCTACTGTCGTGTTACCCGCCCACACAGCACAGCAGCATGGAGATTCCGGGCTCATTACAGCCCTGGAATTGGCGCTCATCGAAATGGCCCTGCTTGCCGGGAAGGTCGTCCCCGCTAACATGATGTGACCTTGCCATGGATCTAGCTGTGGAAGCTACTGCAAGGAGGTATCAAGTATTGTCGGCTATAAGTGCCTTAAGATCACTACTAGGTTCACAAAATACAGGCAAATCGACAGAGCGGCGTCAGACATTGCGCACCCTGAAGGCGAAACCCATCTATACAGATTATAGAGTGGTGTTGAAACAATCCTCGGCCCTCGCCACAGTCACCACAGACCCTGCCCTTCTTACCACACCAGTCATCCGTCTTCACCTTTATTTCCTGACGTATCGCTTCCCGAGGCGCGTGCCCGCTCTAGCGATTCTCGTCTCACGCACTTCTGCTTTGTTTCGTTTCGTTTCAGTCCTCCAGGTTTCGTCTCAGAAGCCTCTGGCACGCCCATTGCCGCGTCTTGCTCCAGGCTTGTTACGGCCGACCAGACAGAGAAACAGATCAATGCCCCACTCAAGTGAACTCGAGGTCATCGTGGCCTTGACATTGCCTCGTGCGCCTTGCACAACTTGTGCCTCCCTCGAGTCCCTTGTTCCCTGTCTCCCGATGCTCGTGGGTGATGATCACCCCCAAGTCCAACCCCTCGGATCACGAGCTACGCCAATGGCCACTGCAGAATTGCCCTCACAACGTCAAGCCCTGGGCACCCTGTCTCGGCCGGGTGCGACTTTACCCCTGCTGTGATCTCACATTATCACAGTCACGACCGTGCCTGTCTGTCCACGTCCTCGGGGATGCAGCTAGGGATCGGAGGACAGAGGAGCACACTACTACTTCGAGAAAGATGAGCGGCGAAGCCTTCCTCAGGTCGTACCTGTGCTCCGAGAAACACTGCAAGCTAAAGTAAGGCGCGGACAGGATGATCATCCAAGCAACCCGATATTGTTGGCTTGCTGAGAGACGCCTGAGGGTGGGATGTTCTTCGTCATTCGCGGAAGGGGATCACAATACAATACAAGTTAAAGAAAAACGCTATGGGGATCCATCCGTTCGCCGTGCCAGCCACCCATACTATGCTTAAACTGCGCAAGCCTTTCCATCCAACGGGTATGCAACCACATCTCCGACACATTCAAGTTATCTCCCTCTGAAATAGCCCAAGGACAAGCTGACAATCAGCGGTAAGCTTCAGGTACAAAAGCCGTTTGGCCGCTTCATCTTCTGCTACCTCTTCCTATCGTGCTACTTCCCACGCTCTAGTACCTGTACATGGGCTTGGGAGGCGCATCGTAGAGGTCATCATCATCCGACACGTCTTCTGCTGTTCGTCGCGCGGGTGCTCGCGGCTCAGTCGACTCGGAGGGCGCGGCACCGTGCATGGCCACCTTTCCGATGGCGCTGTCCTGGCGGTTTCGGTAGCTGTCGGTGGTGTTGAAGCCTGGGTGGAAGGGCTCGGAGAAGTCGCCGTTGCTCGGACCTGCGTGGCTGGAGGAACCGACTGCGTTAGGGTCTCGGAAGGGATCCTCAAAAGGATCTGGCGAAGGAGCACTGGGGATCGGCTTGAAGGAGTCGGAGGCAGAAACGGACGATGGGGCGCCTGGCGGGGGGGCGGGAGGTGGGGGATAGCTGTCCGTCTCCTTGCCTTTGCCGTTCCCAGGGGGGGTATGGTGGCGTTCGGGCAAAGGAGGGTTGTGAGAGTCCGACCCGGACGACCGTTGTTCATTGAGGATCTCGCCATCAGATCCGTTGGACTGGGCGATGGTGATGGGAGTGCCGGAGTCGGTGCGCTGGCCGAGGCCGAGGTGCTTGCGCGAGTTGAGGACAGAGCGCTTGTGCTGGTTGAGGGCCGTCTGCAGCAGCTCGTTGGTGTCGATGAGGTTCTCCATGGTCTCGTTGTCCGGGGTGGGGTTCTCAGAGACCATGTACCCCTGGATGCTACGTGACGCGCTCTGACAGCGGTCGGCAAACTCCTTGATAAGGTCGTTGTCAAGCATCTCGTTTGGGGGCGTGTTCATGACGACCTGCTCCAGCAGCTTGGCCGACGTGCGAGCCTCCTCGAGGCGGCTAGCTAGCTCCACGGCGTCGGGCAGGCGCTTGTTGGTGTGGCTCCGGGCGAAGTAGTTTTGTGAATGGGGGTTATACGGAGCTTGACTTTGGCCTTGGGCGACGGGCGGGGACATCATTCCTGGTGCTGGGCCCTGTAAGAGTTGAGGTGTTAGTGATGGTGAACCAGGACAAGACTCAAAGGGCCTGGTGGCGAGCGAGTAAGTGGACATACCCCATTCGTGGAGAAGGCCTTCTCCTTCTCCTTCTTCCACATGGATGTAAGCAAGGTCAGGTTCTCGTCGTCCATCTTTGTGTGCTCTATGTCGTCGAGCGTTTCCATGAGAAGCTGTCGCACGCTGGGGTCGCGCGCACCCTTGAGCAGCTGGCGTGTGGTGTCGACGAACTTTTGGTCAAAGTTCCTCGTAAAGGTCGGGCCCGGGTTATCAGCCAATATGCGCAGGAGCATGATGGCGTTGTACTGCCATGATGGCCGCGAGTTGTAGTCCTTGGACATGTACTTGCGGATGATGCGCGCGCACTCAGCAGCGGCGCTGGGGGAGGATTCGGCGGCATCGACGATCGGGGGGAGGAAGAGGACTTCATCGGTCTGTGACAGATGCGCAAGCGACCGGTTAGCAAGAGCTGGTCGGGCGGTAGGTAGGTCGGTCCTTGAAAGATGGAGATGGAGATGGAGATGGCTCACCTGTGCTTTTCCGCCAGACTCGCAAAATGCTTTCTAAACGTGGCATTAGCGTCGACGGACAGGACGGAAGCGAGACATCGATGACGTCTGACGGGCGCACGACAAAGGAACGCAAGAGGACGCAAAGGCCGGACACATACCACGCTGTTGTGGGCGGTGATTTCGGGGGTCGAGGCGGGCGTGGTGCCGGCGACACCGTCGGAGCTGCCTGCAACATCAGTCGTCAGCGGCTGTCACGACCGTTGGGGGGAGGTTCTGGGCAGCGCGTACGATTAGACACATTGCTGGCCTTCTTCCGGATGCTGCCGAAGACCTTATTCACGCTGAGTCCCTTCATGGACTTCATGGCTGCGGCTTCAGCGGTCGCGCCCACCGAGAGCAGGCTGCGCACGGGATGGTCGGGCGGGGGAACGTAGGATCGCCCGCGTACTGTAGTCGAGGCACGGAGAAGGGCTGCGAGGTTGAGGCAAGACGGGCGGTTGCGAAGAGGTGAGGGAGGGGGGAAATGGCGATGGTGTGTGTGGTGTTCGTGAACGAAAGAGGTCCCTTGGTCGGTCTGGTGTTCGCAGGTCTGTTGGTTGGGACGACTGTTGACTGATTGGAGCGCCGGTGTCTGGGATAAGCAGACGGCCAGGTTGCCAGGGTCCTTGATGATCCCTGGTGACGAGAAGGAGTCGGGCTGTGCCAGCGATGCGGTGCTGTAAGAGAAGACGGGGGGTTAAGCTGAAGGAGACACAGCCAACAACAACCCGTGAATCCCTGAATCAGACTTTTATGGCTCCTTTTTTTTATCCTTTCTTCCTCTTGCGTGCTGGGATTCTGTGAAGCCACGCTGGTCTGTTTTCTCCTGCCTGCGAAGCGGCGGTGGAAGAAGTCGTGAAGTCGCGGGCACTTTCGGACCAGGCCCCGTGCGTCACCGGCACCGTCACCGTCCAAGTTCAGTTCAGTTCAGTTCAGTTTCGGCAGCGCGCGTGTTGCCTAGCGGGGGAGCAAGCAACAGGGGGGTCGAGATCAGTTAGGTTAAAAGTAGGTTGTTGGTTAGGCATACGGATATTCGAAAAAGACCGAGCGACTGTACATAAAATAGAGTGCCACAAAAGGGTTGAAGAGGGGGGGGGAATAAAAAGAATAATGGGAGCCTGAATAGGCCTCCAAGTACCTAGATTTGGCTCGGGGATCTGGGGTAAGTACAGTAGGTCAGAGGTCAAAGAAATGGAGCGGCAGGTTGCTGGCGTTGGCGCAAGCGTATTCCGACCGTCGGCAAGAGTATCTGTTAGATACCTCAAGAGCAAGCAAGCAAGTGCGAGTTGGTTCACCGTCGAATGGACGGAATGCCCAACTTGCATAAGCAAGGTACCTCGAGACTGTATTATGAAGTAAGCCTTGGTACGAATAATCTGTCTCTGGCTACAGTTGAGTCGTGTCCAGTCGCTGTGTCTTCGTACCAAGCATGTACATGGTCCTGTTGCACAGCCTCCCCACCCTACGCAATCAACCCCTCCCCAGCGTCTTGGTATCATATCTCGACAAGCAAACTTGGGATCAATCTATACTAATAATGAATGTGGCACACAACGCCAGGCCCGTCCAGAAGGACGCGTGGTCGTTGAGCTAGGCACGAGGCCTTCGAGTCATGCGTGGAAGGGCTATTATTGCAGTATCCCATCCCACCACATACCGCTAGCTTGCCTCTTCTTGATGCCGGCTCGGCGTGGAAACATTTCAAGGTCCGGGCCAACGACGTCGACCGTTGGTCGAAAGACCCCGAAGCTGCTCAAAGAGTCCCTCGTGAGACATCCACGATGCGTGTCGCCCCCTCCGCCAACCACCCCTCAACACCAGAATAATCAGAGCACTTGACCGCTATGCAAAATATCTTCAAGGTATTTCGTACACGGACATGACACCCCCAGTCTATCAGCTCTTTGCTAGTCACTTAGTCTTCATCCTCAGCCTCCTCGTCCTCGTCATCATCGTCGTCCTCGTCTTCCGATTCCGGTGTAATTCCCTCCACAATCAGGTTTCCAGATCTTCCAATCTTCTCCCCCATCGTCGTCGTTGGGCTGGGCTCGTAGACCATCCGTGGGAGAATCGATGCGATTCGGAACCTGAACTCGTGCTCGTAGTCTTCGGGCTTTTCCACGTCGGCCTCCTCATCCTCCTGCTGTAGAATGTCGTAGCACTCCACAAACGCATAGAGCTCCTCCAAGGAAGTATTTTGCGCGAACCTCCTGACGATTCGACCGATGCCGGACTCTTCAGGCATCTTTAACGCGACCCGTACCACAGTCTTATCGCTGACCACAGGCTCGGGCAAGATCTTCGTGGCTCGCCACGCTCGCCATTGCTGTCGCTTTTCCTCCAGCTTCGTCGCCGCCTCCGCCTCCTCCCGAGCCCTCTTCTCTGCTGCTTCGGCCGCTGCCACAGCCTCTCTCTTCTGGCGCGCGCGTTCTCGGTCGATGGCCAATGATCGTTCATACGCCGAGTCTTGCTCTGTCCGGAGGCTCCTCGTCACTTCTTGCACGGTTCGTTCTGCCCGAACTCCATCCAGGTCTGATCCGTACTTCTCAATCGCTGCTCTTATCTCTGAGAGGTATGTGGCGGGGGTCAAAGGCCCAACGAGTCGCTTCACAATACCCATGCGGGTACTGCCCTCTTTAGGAGTGAGGCAGACCAAGGCTGAAAAGGGAAACTTTGTACAGTTGTACTCCGTAGCAACCTGGTAGGATTCCGAGTCCAGCACATTGCCGCCCCATAGCACAATATTGTTGGTGGGGTCCTTGACAAATTCCACCACTTCCTGTGAGAGTAGAGTTTCCTTGACAAACGACTCGGTATCGTCGTGTTCAGGGGACATGAGGACGACCAACATAAACTTGAGTTCCTTCTTGGCTAGGTCGTGCGCCTGGGCAATACCACCTTCGAAGAATGGCAGTTCATTTTCTCCGTACTCCTCTTCAAACTCTCGCTTGAACCTCGCGGCCGTGTCTCGGGGCATGAGTGGTCTTCGCCCGTTGGTACCCCTGAAGCCGGTCGAGATCCTGCTGGTAACTGCCCGTGGTCGGATAGATGCGGGTAGGAACGACAGCGCATAGACGAGTGTCCGGAGCAGAGTCGAAGCTGCCCTCCATCCCCATCCAAAAGGAGCCAGAAGAAGTCCGAGGAGCCAGGGCGATCGTCCTGTTACTGGGGCCTGTGGCACGATCCTCGGGGCGGGGTCGGTACGCTGTCGTTGCGATACTCGGCGTGGTTGCGCGGCGGCGGCCAGCAAGCTTTCTTGGAGGTTTTCATGTCGTGCTGATGCTCGAGGGATATCTTGTGCTGCTAGTGCCTGGGCTACTGGATCAGAAGCCTCGCCATCGAAGAACTTGGCAATCGCAATCTAAGTAATCATCGTCAGCAACAGTAAGTGGGCGGCACGAGCTGACAGGGTTGAGACGGCTCATTAAATTCATACCTGGACATTCCACTCTGACCGCCGTAGTAACGGAATGGCCTCATTGTGTTCCTGGTTTGTGACTTGGGTGTACTGGTTCAGAGCGTCTTGTTGGCTTGTGGACAGCTGTCCCAAATCAAACTCGCCGTCAGCCATACTTCCAAGCTCGGAACCTGCGGGCCCCGGAGTTTGATTGTGACAATGCTCGCTCGCGGGAAATTCTTTGGTCGAGTCCTTGCTTTATGTGATCGTCCGGGTGGTCGTCAGAGATGGATTCAAAGGTCTGGTTCGGCGGAGGGTGGTGCAACCTTTAATAGCCGGGACAAGTAACCAAAGATGTACTCTGTTCGAGGAAACTCTATGCGCTCCCCACTTGTGGTACCCTGATGCGTAAAAGGGGACAGATCGGGGGGAGAGGAGGGGGTTCCCAGAGCGCAGAGTAGGCAGAAAGCTGGTTGGGTATTTGTTAAGTTGAACTCTCTGTTTCTACCATGAAGTAGTCCGAATGGTTCCTGCGGATGGTTGCCTCGGAGGCAATGACGATTGGCTTTGGTGGAGCGCTAGAGCGCGTGTCAAGAGCCCAGAGCTTGAACGTCGGGCGCTTGTAGGAGAACTCTGATTGATGAATAACCCCAGAGTATTCGCCTATCCAGGTTGGGGGCGTCGCTCGTGTATGTGTGTATTGAGTACTGGCAAGCCGGGTACGTGAGAGACCTGGGAGGGAGATAGGAGTGGGGATGACTGGAACGCGGGGTGAGGCTCGTAGCATCCCAGATCCCTCGCCGAAAAGGCCGGATAGGGTGTACTTGCGGTGATCAAAATGCTTTGCCCGTGGATCTCGGGACGCTTGAGGTTTATGGCAAAATATTTTGGAGAAAGGATCCTCCAGGGCTGCAACTGGTGCGACACCGGGACATGAAGGGACAGCATGTGATGCAATTAAGAGAAGCGCATACGTATAACGAATGCATGGCAACGCTGCCATGCTGGCGTCATTGGCGCTGGCGGGGGGATGCCAGGTAGCCTCAAGTACCCTAGCATACAAACCAGCCAGTAAGGTACCCATGCGGGGACCTGGCGCGTAGTGGTTCTTGGTTGACCCATCGGCCCCCCATTTTCCCTCGCGACTCTGAGTCTCAGCCGCCCAACCCTCCCGCGACTCCCTCCCCCACCGACTGACCTACATCCCTACCACCAATATCCTTCGCAGCGGCTACAGAGGCCGCTTGTTGAGGGCGACGCCTTCGCCTTCGCCTTCGCCTTTGTCTTTGTCTTTGTCTTTGCCTCTTGGACTTGTCGACGACCCTCCCTCTTTCGCGTGTCGTGGCTGCTGCGACCAGCCCACTAATAACCCCCCCCCCCCCGCTTCTTCTCGTAATCCATGGGCGGCCGGTCGCCTCGATCAATTGAGCCATGGGAAATGCTTGCCAGAGTCAAGTACGTTCTGTTCCCCCATCCCTCCACGTCCGGCCCTCGCGATCCGCCTCTATCCTTCAGCTTGCGCCTCGCTGACCCGCTTCCTTCTCTGACCGACCTGCTAACAATGCTGGCAGACGTCGTAAATTCGGCCAAGGGGGCGGCAACATCCTCAACATATCATACTGACCATGGCGACGTCGCGATATCCGCCGGCCGATCTACGCCGCCAGATCGGGTCTCCAAGGCCCAAGGGACGCGGTATGTGAAGCAACACGCATATTTACGTCTCCCTACTGCCATTGTCCCGAAGCTGACTGGGGCCTAAAGAAAGTAAAGATACCCTCTGCCGAAACGTCCTCATCTATGGTCATTGCCGATACGAAGATCAGGGCTGCTCATTCAGCCATGATCAGAACAAACAAAACCCCAACCAAGAAATGTAGGTCATGATTCTTTTCGTCCCCCTGCCGAGAACCATACCCGGCGTTCTCGAAGAGATCCTCTCGACTTTGCCCCTCGCCGAATTACAGGCCCAACCGTCATGATTATCGCCTCAATCGACTTCTACGGTCGTGAGAACTTCGTTTTCGTCCGCAAATAGTCACTCCTGGTGGCTTGGTTCGATCTTGAAGTCTGATTGAGGCGCCGACACCGGCAAGGGCATCATGACAACTTTGAGGGGGTTCTTCGATCTCGCCTGATGTGGTTCTGTATGGGCCGACCTTCTCTGCCTTAACACTGGATGCGCCGTCTTTGCCGCCCTGCATGACACATTGAACAAGGTTCTAAACACCGCCCTGGTCCGAGGGTGGGATTCCAAAGCGTTCCGGCGATATTCTTACATCCAAGTCTGTTGCTCCCGCGGATCTCAGATGCGACTCGCCCATCCGGAGCGGCATCGGAGCGGCGCATCCCTGTGAACGCGATCAATCCTCAATCTGACTAAGACTAACGGACCGGTGTGCTTAGATCAAAGAAGGCATTAAACGTCGAATCACCTTCATTTACCCCCGCAAATCTAGGGAAGAAGCCCACCTTCTCTTCTCAAGCCGCAAGCGCCCCAGCCTTCACTCCACGCGGCCTAAGCGGTATGAAGCACCTGGCGTTAGTTCCATGACTTGTTGCTGATCTCATAAACAAGCAGCCGGAACCCCAACCCTATCTCAAGACAATGATACTGTTGGCTTTAACCCTGCCTCCATCCGCGAATTCACCCCTTCATTTGAACTCAACTCATCGGTACGGCATGGCATCCCCAGCTTCTGATCATGTTGCTAATTGATCCAGACAACCACGAATGGCTCTTCCCAAGATGGCCCCGTCTCCTTCGACCCCTTCTCCATGTCCTCCGTCACTCAGGCCCTATCCACTCCTCAATTTAACCCTTACGCCGATGACCATGGTGGACTGAGTGGCCATGGATCCAGCTACTTCCAGGCACAGGGAGCCTTTCCCACATCTCTTCAGCCTCTCCAACATCACCTATACGCCCCCGTGGGCCCTTATCGGGAAGACTTAATGCCCTATCATCGCATGACACACGACTTCTTCCTGGCCGAGAAGCTTCGGGAAGAGTACCAGAAGAAAGCAGAAGCATCACTGCAAGTCATGCCTAACTCCCAGTTGCCCCAGCTGGATAATTACCACTCACTCGTCGCCCTGGATACTACGCACAGGAAGAACGCCAATGTCTTTGGGTACCCTAGTTGGGTATACAAGGCCACGTCGACCAAGACGGGGAATCTGTACTGCCTGCGGAGGCTCGAAGGATACCGTCTAACGAACGAGCACGCCATCAGGTTGGTCAAGGAGTGGCGCCGAGTCGACAACGGCGGCGTGGTGACGATTCTGGATGCATTTACAACCAGGGCCTTCGGAGACAGTTCTCTCATTTTCGTCCAGAACTACCACCCTCTATCCAAAACACTTGCTGAGCTACATTTGTCACTGAACCCGGCCCATGGTACCCGCTTTCAACAGAAAACGCCCCTTCCGGAGACGGTCGTATGGGGATACATAACCCAGATTGCAAATGCGCTCAAGGCCATCCATTCACTGAATCTGGCAGCACGATGCGTCGACGCGAGCAAAATCATTTTGACGGACAAGAACCGGATTCGACTCAGCGCATGCTCGATCCTCGATGTGGTCCAGTTTGACACTCGACGCCCCATCCTGGAACTACAGCAAGAGGATTTTGTACAGTTTGGCCGGCTACTGCTGTGCCTGACGACCACCACATTACCCATACACCTCACCAATCTCAAGGGGTCTTTAGAGCAAATGAGCCGGACGTACTCGGTGGAGTTGAGGGATACGATCCTCTGGCTCCTCACGCCTCAACCGCCACCGGCTCAAAAGGGGATCGATGAGTTCATTCGAGGGATTGCTGGACGAATCGTCGCCACGATGGATCAGAGCCTACACGCGACTGATACACTCAACTCGGGCCTGTATCGAGAGCTAGAGAATGGGAGAATCGCCAGGTTGATGATGAAACTGGGTGCCGTTAACGAACGACAGGAATTCGATGGTGACCGGACATGGTCAGAAAACGGCGAGCGTTACATGCTCAAGTTATTCCGAGACTACGTCTTCCACCAAGTGGACAGCAACGGCAACCCTGCCTTAGATATGGGTCACATGATACGGTGCCTGAACAAACTGGATGCCGGGACGGATGAGAGGATCTGTCTGACGAGCCGAGACGAACAGTCCAGCTTCCTCATAAGCTATAAGGAGCTAAAGAAGCAATTGGGCAATGCGTTTGGCGAGCTCGTCAAAGGCAATAAGCAAGGACGGAGCTTTTAGGAAACTGGGCAATTGCTGCTCACGGCCCACCCACGGATATACAACGGGAGCATGAGGGGGAAGAAGCCCACGAGGGGGAAGTCCTGCGCGAGAGGGAATCCCCACTCGAGGGGGGAGTCCTGCACGAGAGGGAGACACTTGGTGAGGGGGAAACACTTCATGAAGGGAGAGAACGTCATGAGGAGGCACTTGATGAGGACACTGTAGATTTCCCTTTGAAGACAGCACTGTCGACAACTTGGCTAGAGGACAGGGATTTTGATTATCTAGGATCTGAGGGGTCTTTCTGTCTGGCCGATGATAGCGCAATGTACCCTTTTAAGGGTATCTTTGCGTACTTGTTAGCACAGCTAGGGGACGACAGGTCAGGCGTTGGGCCAGCGTTGATGTTGGTCCTATGCGATCTCATAATGTGTCCGAGAGTTTATGTTTAGGGGGAACGAGCAAGACGAAACGAGACGAGAAGCAGCGAGATGAGACTAGTACTTTGGCTTTATGACATTTTGCCTTGATTCAACAGACGACTGGGCAGTGCTCTATGTGACGTTCTGTAGTATAGTAACTGCTCCTAGAATGTCATGCGTCAATGAAGCCGCAGGGATTGATGCAGCTACGAGGTGAGGAGGCCACGGAGCTTTTGTTTCCACACGGTCTGACGGTGTCGCAACAATAGACGGGATCTTGATGAGGAAAAGCCTGGGCATACATAGCCTGTGGCCCAGTGTCCGCCTACCGCACACCCAGCATGCCACAACAATGGCCAATGAATTGGCGGGCTTGCCCCCTACTCCCCGATTTCCACGAAATCAAGAATTGCTTTTGGTGTTCAATCATCATCGGCCTGGACGAAGGGGTTGGCGATCTCCTCGCTGCCGTCGACGGGGCTGACGAGGACGAGGAGGGTGCCTCGGACGACGACAAGGCCGAGCGAGCGGGTTGAATCATTTCCTTCGTCGTCTAGCGGGCTGTTAGCAAGGCGTGTCCCTGCGTATTCGTAGGAGACGTGGTGTGTGACTCACCTCGGACTACTTCGTGGACATCATCGAGGACAAGGTTCATGAGGGCGTCGTAGCCCTTCAGCGTTCCCTTGACTGCGATGGCGGAGATGTTAGCGTGTGTCGTAACTCGTGCGGGAGAGATGCGCGCTGCATACCCTCGCGGCCGCCGTTGAACTTGACGGTGATCTGCTTGTCCATGTACTTGGCCAGGTCGAGGATATTCTCCTTCTTGGGACGCTCGCGCTCGCCGGACTGGTTGCCGGCGCCGGCGCCGGCTCCGCGACCGCCGCCCCTACCGCCGCGGAAATTTCCTCCTCCGTGGCCGCCTCCGCCTCCGCCGCGGGCGCCTCGGTGAGCGGGTCTATCGGACATGGCGCATGTGTATTCGGGGGGGGAGGTGGTTTGGGGTTGGTTGATTTGTTTGCGGGAGCTTGGGTTTGAGGTGTCGGTTTGGTGATGGCGGGTTTGGTGGGGTTGGTGGGAGTTGGATAGGTGGATTTGGTTAGTGGCGGGTGTTTGTCTTGCGGAAGTTTGGTGGGAGGCCTGTGGTTATTTTAGAGTGATAAGGTGTGTATACGTGTATCTTAAGCTGCCTTTTAGACGCTTCAGACATGCTGCGTACGGCCAGTCTACTCTGTAACAAGCAGTCCACGGCCGTAAAAGAAACTTGAAATGTCTTCTGAGTCTTTGTGTAGTTTTCTTGATCTTTAGGCCTGGTCAATTCATGTAGAATGTCAAGCAGGTCGTGAAAGACTCGTATGAATGAGCCCGTACTTTGCTTGTGTCGAGACTTGAACACCACACGAACCAACGACCCAAGCGCGCGGCATCGCAGAGCCTGACGCCCACTGACGGGAGAAACAAGGACATGCCAGGTTATGGACTGTACATACTATGTGTTGGGATGTATGTCTTCATACTATGTGTTAGGATGTATGTCTTCATACCATGTGGAAGAAGAATACAATGCCAACTGCAACAGCCCGGGCTGGTGCCGGCCTGAGATGCAGCACAGCTTCCCTCGTCTTTGGCTCTCTGGGGTGATACAGGGAGCGGATGCAGCAGTCAGTTGAGCGGGCAGCCTAGCCAAAATAGAGGCATGATACATATGTACTAGGCCACTTCGTACCCTTCGTACCCGTTCGTAGATCCTTGCTGTGTGCGCCCGTTGCTGGCGCTGACGGTGCTGCTGCTTGCTGCATGGAGCTGGAGGTCTGTATATCTATCTTGCTGCTAACAAACGGCCGTGGCTTGTGGCTCTATTACATGCATGCGTCGACTAATTGAACACCTACGTTATTACCTGAGAACTTGGGTTAGCCCTTCCATTAACCCTTTAAACTTCGTTTCATTTTCCGTCTCTCATTGGCATCATTCCGAGTCCCGTCCGCTGTTCCGTCTTGGCCTGCCTATTCTGCTTCGTCTCGCTTCGTTCCTGCTCAATTCTAGCGGGTCCCCACTTCAGCTCGGTACTTCCTGTGTGCTCTCGTCTCCTCCATGACCCTCTTCTTCATCGGTCCATTTATTTACTCTCTTATTCAATTTACTTTTCTTCACAACGCCGCTTCGGTCTTTGCGTTGACACTTAGACGGCCACCTTCGTGGGCGAGCTGATATCCAGTTTACTACTCCCGAGACCCAGCTAAGTCGCGACCGTTGCGTTGGAGGAAGCGGCGTTCGTCATCCTCGTCGTCGGCGCGCAGGACAGGGCAGACACCCAATCCATCTCCAGACTCAGATTCAACAGAGACTCTACAGCTTCGCCATGCATCTCCAATAGCATCACCGGTGGCCCCTTCGCCCTCATCATCTTTTTTCCTCCTCCCTCTTCCCCTTCACTCTTGCCTCTTCGTCTTCATCTCCTACTTCCCATATCCCTCATCCCTCCTTCTACTCCTTCTGATCGTCTCCTCGACCACCTTTGTCTCTCCACTTCCCAAACCCAGATTCTCGCCACTCGCCTTGCTCTCCATCTCTTATACCCCCAGTCCCGCAAATCTCTCACCCACATTTGCCCTCTCCTCTCGCCCTCCCTCACCTTATGAGTTGCGGTACTCATACCCACACAACCTTATACGCTGCCAAGAGAGTTTCTTTTGATATCCTCGCCTCGAGCACTGCCCTGCCCTGCCCAGCTTAGAGGGCCCCGCATTCTTGACCACCGTGACCGAGGTGACCTTGTCCTCAGCACCATCTCGACAAGCAAATACAGACATTCTCAAATACCCGCAAGACACCTGCCGAAGGCCAACATGGCCCATGTCGTGGATCCGGAACCTCAGAAACGAAAACGTGACGCCGACGACGCCGGTCAGCCAGGACGTCCTCAACATGCGCACACCCAACTCCAGCCAGGTAAGTCTCTTGCGACAAAAAGAATCGCCTTCATCCTAAGATCGTCCTGTCGCCTCGGCTCAGGCATGTCCCATCTTCAATCTGTAGCATGAAACAGTACTCATCTGCTTTTGTCTGCTGCTTGACTATCTATTTTTTGTCCTTCTGTTGTCTCGATATTTTTCTCCAAGCCTACGTTGCGTATTGGCGTGCAACAGTGCATGTGTCGGCCATTTATCGTCCATTGTCCGATCCGAACTCACTCTTTTTGTACGACTCCAGAATGCTCTATTTTTGGGCTCGGTTCTCGCATATCTTTGTTTCAGTGCACTGGCAAGGCTTGTAGTTCTAAGAAGTACGCTAACTCGGTAACAAGGTGCGCCTGCCTTCATTCAATATCTACCGAAGTCGAATCCCTCGCATTTGAGTCTCATCCAGGGCGACAACGATACTTTCGCTGACATTGTTGGCCTCATTGGCGAGTATGAAAGTAAGTTCCCAAGAGCTCTCTCGTTTCTTCCCGGCAGCTGGCTGATCAATGACCCCAGATGTCATAGACCAACATGAAAGTCTCGCTGCAAGCCTAGGAGCTAGACTGACGGGCCCCCGACTTCTTAGGGGTATTGAGAAATTCTTTGATGGACCCATCAAAACCACGCCGCTTCAACCCTTCTCTAATCCCGTGAGCTGGCTCGATGTTGTCAGTTACGCCCGGTCCAACCCAAAAGAGTTTGCCTTGACCCCCATGCCTGACGGCTCGCGCTGGTGTCAGTTTATTCTCAATGGCGTACAGGTAGAGATCACCGAGGATGACTGGCGTCTCGTCTGGTCGGGCGCTTTGGACCGCTTTCCGCTGGACCAACCTCTCGAAGAAGATGAAGCGGCAGAGCTGGCGACACTGGACATTCTCGAGCAGAGGACGTCGACTCTCTACAAAAAGGCGGATGAAGTGGCAGCAAGAGCGCGTATCCTCAACCACCGACTCGGCCAACGGAAACAAGATATCCGGCGTCGTCGCAATGCTCAAGATGGAGCCAGATTCCAGCCTGTGAATCACAACCAGCGAAGTACCAACTTTAGTCCGTCCTATGACCTTCACGCGGACCTCCTCCAACAATTCATCGCGGCCTCAGCATCCCCAACCCCGTCTCGAGCTACTTCCGCGGCAGGGATGTCGTTGGTCGGCGTGGGCCCTCGGTCGCCTTCGCACAGCACTTCCCATGCTTATAGCTCAACCGGTCGACACGGGACTGGACATGGAATAGAGATGATGGGCCAGCCCGCTGCAGACAGCCGAGCGGAAGCCTTTCGATCCATTATCACACACAGGACAGATCAATTAGGAAAGGGGGAGGTAATAAATCCGCCCTGTGACCGATGTCGACGACTCAAAGTTCAATGTGTGAAACATTTGACGGCATGTGTGGGATGCACCAAAAAGCATGCCAAGTGCAGCTGGAAGACGGTCACGGAGGACGAGATGGGAAGACTTAGACAGGAGACGAGCGTGAAAGGGGGCGATTCTGGAGAAGGAGAAGGAGACTGCGGGTCAGACATATCCGAGGCGAGGGATGCCCAAGCCAGCCGTCTCAACGACAGACACGAGACGGGTCGGGCATCGGGCGAGAAAACACCAGGCACGGCAGGGTCAACGACGAAAGGTGGCTCACGGTCGCCCAGTCGAGATGGGGTCCGTTTAACGAACTTGGAGCCTCCTACTTCGGCACCGATGAATAGATTCGACCTGAGCGCGGAGAGGCATCGACCAAGTCTGCTTGCAGGGCACCAAGCTGGGGCAGAAGGAGTTGATCGGTCACTTGAGTTCTCGCAATTAGGCCACGACATGGCTCCGATGATGGCAACGGCAACGACGAATACCTCGATGTCGACGAATGCACCTCGAAGCAGTGATGGCTCGGTCAATACATCACCAGGGTAGGACCGGGAGATGACCTGCTATGGGCTATGGAGGGTTGTAAGCTGTTATAGAAACGGAGAGGGACGGCCAGCTACGACAGAAAGAAATAACGAAGTATGTGAACGAAATCAAGTTGGATAGTCTACGAGAAATGTGGTATCTGACAGTGTGGTGCTCAGATAGTCAGTCTGGCCTCCTCCATAGTTCGACCCGGGACACTAGACGGGCCGGACCCCACTTCGGGCGGGATGGATCCATTGACCGATGACCACTCGAGCTGGAGGGAGCAGAAAAAAAAAGTTGGCTCTAATTTTCTAAGCCGCCCAAAGAGAGCAATGGCATTTGCACCTGCTTCTCTTGCTCCTGCAACAACACCACCACCGAACTAATTAATCCTCTTAATAAATTTTTTCTTCTTTTTTCATCGCCCTCACGCTCTCTCTCTCTCTCTCTCTCTCTATTGAAGGCACCTCATCCGACCTTGCAGCGCTTGTCATTGTCTCGAATCCATCTTCTGCACCTGGTCCCTCTCAGCTCTCTGTCCCGCCGGCCATCCCGCGCGGCGCAAGTCGACAGCTCCAAAACCACGACGAAAAACTGCTTGCGATCGAGACAAAATCGACCACGACCGAGCCATGACGGCTGCCTCCCAAATGATGATCCCTCAATCCACGACGTTGGTCGCCGGCCGCGACGACCGACCTTTTAGTCACACCAAGACACCCAGAGATCACGCTGCATTGATGCAGTCTCGGGAGACGGGCGATGTCATCCCCGACGATACGATGGCCGATGGCACTATCAAGGCTTTGCCATTTGCTAAGTCATGGGTGCACCTTGTGGCCGGCGCGTACGTCCATCTCTCTCTCCCTTCTACGGCGTGCGTGTGATTTGAGACAGCAAGCTGACGCACATGGCCCTTCTCTAGAGTCGGCGGAATGACGGCCGCAACCCTCACAGCACCCCTCGACGTCCTCAAGACCCGACTACAGTCCGACTTCTATCACGCCCAGATCCGAGCTACTCGCGAGGCCCAGATGCAAGCCCTCGGCCGCCTCAATCCCGCCCGCGTCGCCCTCTACCACCTCAACGACACCCTCCAGATCCTCGGCTCCGTCTACAAAACTGAGGGCTGGCGCGCCCTCTTCAAGGGCCTTGGTCCTAACCTCGTCGGCGTCATCCCCGCCCGCAGTATCAACTTCTATGTCTACGGCAACGGCAAGCGCATCATCTCGCAGTACGCCAACCGAGGCCGCGAGGCTCCCTGGGTCCACCTCACCGCCGGCGTCGCTGCCGGCGTCGTCACTTCCACTATCACAAACCCCATCTGGATGATCAAGACCCGTTTGCAGCTCGACAAGAACGTCTCGGAACGCAGCGGCGGTGCCAAGCTCCGCCAGTACCGCAACAGCTACGACTGCGTGCGCCAGATCCTGCGCGACGAGGGCGCCCGCAGCCTCTACCGGGGCATGAGCGCCAGCTACCTCGGTGTTGTCGAATCGACCATGCACTGGATGCTGTACGAGCAGATCAAGGCGTCTCTCGTCCGAAGGGAGGCCGAAATTGTACGCAGCGGGAGGGACAAGACGTGGTGGGACAAGACGGTCGACTGGACAGGCAAGGTCGGCGCTGCCGGCAGTGCCAAGTTGGTCGCTGCCGTTATCGCATATCCCCACGAGGTGCAATCTCACTTTTTCTTCTCCGTTTTTGACCACTTCATGACGTGCTAACTCTCCGCGATTAGGTTGCCCGAACGCGATTGCGACAGGCGCCAATTGACGGCGGCCTCCCCAAGTACACCGGACTGATGCAGTGCTTCAAGCTCGTCTGGGTCGAGGAGGGCCTCATGGGTCTCTACGGCGGCCTAACGCCTCACCTCATGCGGACCGTACCCAGCGCTGCCATCATGTTCGGCATGTACGAGGGGATCCTCCGTCTCTTCAACACGCCTGCGTAGAGACAGATCACAACGAGAGGTATCAACACCAACAAAAAAAAAAAAAAAAAAGAAACCGACACTACGGGTGTCCTCGTTCTTGGCTCACCACCTTGTAACACCACCTTGTAACACCACCATGATCATTTGAAACCGAAAATGAAATTACACCGGTGCTCGAACGGGAAGAAAGACGCATTCCGCTCTTGGACCGCCGGAAATCTCTGGATAGGGCACCGACGATCCACATGTATACTACTATCAGTTCCCCCGGTCCCGGGTGTACCGGGGAGCCTACGAAAACCACGACGACACCGAAGGAGGGAAGGGGGGTGAGGGGATTTAGGCGTCTCGATATTGCGGCGTTTGGCTGGCAGGTTGACGGACAGGCTTGTAGATGAGGAGACCATATACACACGCGCTCACAACATTACATGTACAACAAGGGGGAAAGGCGCATTTTGCATCTGCATAGGTTCTTCCGCATGGACACTCATCGCTTTTTATCTTTCCGATGTACCACCACCATATTAGGTGCATAGAACATATAACTTCCAATTCCCGCTGAGCTTTCTCGGTTTTGGGGGAATGATGTCAATCTGACGCTGGATATCATTGAGCACGTGCGACCAATCCACTTTCGTTTCGGGGTGCCTTCTTTTTGTCATCCCTTCTGTGAGAGAATGGTAATGTTTCTGGATCAAGAATGACGAGAAGTGCAGCAAAATACAAAAAGAGGAAAAAAGCAGTCCAACAAACGCCCCCCCACCACTTCCCCCGGCTTTAAAGCAGCGGTCGTGCTACTAGCAAAAATGCAGCACAACCAGAGAGAGAAGAAAAATCGACGAGACGGGAAGAGGCAATGGCCAATAAGGGCTAGCTGAAGCAAAGGACCGACCGGGTTCACCCACACGGGGGCCAAGGGGGACAAGCAGAAGGCTTTTGTACGGGTGAAAATGAAGGTTGAGAAAGGATGGTCCCTCTGACTGACATGTCGTCTCTTCGTCCCTAGTTACCCAACGTTTTGGTTTCTCAGTTCTCTGTACCCTTTTCTTGGGGTCTGATCATGCGGTGGGGCGGAGATACTCGAGGGGGGTGTCTCTTTGGCTGGCGGGTTGCTGTCGCTTGCGAAGCTTCCGAGGGATTCGGGAGGCGGAAGCGGAAGCTGGAGCTGAAGAGGTTGGGTGATAAGAGGACATGGTGATGAAGGACCAGATCAGGCGACGGGGTCACCATGCGTTGCGGTCCCAGTTGGGGTCTGCGGGTATCAATTAGTGAGTTTTCAGCCCGTATTCAAATACACAGAATACGTCACAATCGCGACGTCCCGATAAATTGCGCGATATGGAGTACGAATAGAGGGGGGGGCGGAGGGGGTGCTTACCCTGGACAAAAGCAGCCAGGACCTTGCTCCCCGTCTGTAGCAGCGGGTGGCCGACGACGATCTTGAGGAACTTCTCCAGGCCGGCGCGACGGCCCTCGATGACATCGTCGCTGAAACGGTTGGTGAAGACCTTGCCGGGTAGCGGGGGAATGGTGACGCGGGCGCTCTCGCGCTCGAGGATGTCGCGGAAGTACTCAAAGTCGGAGTAGCGACGGCGGACGCTGCTCTGGCGCAGCTTGAACGCTGGGATGTTGGTACGGCACATGATCTCGTAGTCGGTATACATGTGGCGACCCATGCCGTGGGTTCGGGGGTTGCGGACCTGGAGAGTGGCGTTTAGCGAAACGGGCAAGGTGGGAGGATGGTTCCTCGTCTGGTGCGGTGGTGCAGCTTGCGACAGCTACATTGCGAGGAAGAGGGGGAGGGAATCATGATAGACGAAGGCGGGGGAGGGGGATGCTCACCTCGATCTCGAGGAAGTTCTCGGGGGGTCCGTAGATCTCATCGAAGCTCTGCTGGCGCGTGTCGGGCATGGACTGGAGGATGGGCCGGTGGAAGAGGCCCTTGGACGACTCGGGGGACTCGGCGCCGGCGCTGTGGCCGGGATCCTGTTCGGAAGCCAGTTTGGCGGTTGTAGTGGGGGGAAAGGGCGGGTGGGTTGGTTATGATAAGGCCCGAGGGAGGGTCGCGGGAGAGAGAGAGTTTATGCGCCGGCGCTGGAAGGTGGAGGGCGAGGCTGTCCACGATATTTGGGATTGCGGTGGTGATGTTGGTGGTTGGCGGTTGGTGGTTGGCGGTTTTTGTCGCGCGCCGAGAGAGGGAATGGGTCAGTTAGGTAGACTGCGGAGTACGGCGATGACAGAGCAGGTTGGCAATGGCGGGGCTGTTTCCATGTGAGGAAGGCGGGGATAGGACGAGCAAGGGTAGGCGCCTGCCGGTTTGCGAACCTATTAGTTTACCTTCCATACCTAAGGACTTAGGTACGTTATGTATTTTAGGAGCTGGGGGGTTTAATAAGCGAATAGGTAGGTTCCCTATAAGTATGAACACAAAGTACGTACTTAATAAGGTATCACGTAGGTCAGTAACAATTTATCTTCTATATGTGTTAATTAAATTGGGGATACGTTGAGTTCTATGAATTGGATCATTTACGAAGAGTACGAATCGATCAACTACCTAAGGTACTCTGAATTACCCAATAGAAATTAATATAGTGTAGCACCTCTTACAGCAAACACGATCCTGTCATATTACAAAGATCGTATAAGCTCTTCTCAGTCTGTTTCCGGGTAGGCACCTAAGCAGTACTCTCGTTATCCAACCAACAACCTTGGGACTCACGCCAACTCCCATAATCGACAGAGAACGAATGCAAGGTCATTCCCTATGCAAGTCGCCCTCAGCAACTTGTCACAGTTTGCACAATCTCGAGCACAATGGTGGAGCACAGCAGCCTAACCACCACAAACATCAGAATGGAACATATGCAATCTTAATCCCATGTCCTTTGGATTTCTGCTGCGGTCTAGCGGTCGTGTTATTCAGGCTACCACCACAAGACGAAAAGCGTGTCTATGCATAAACAAGTAGGTAGGTAGTTATGCATTGTGTTGTTCATATTACATTGGCGCATACTCCACCATCGACTCATCTCGCTCGGTGGGGGGAGTCTGGTGACTCCATCTCGGCATCAGCAGGCATCTCCCAGTCTGCTTGGACACCGACTCCCTCGCCAATCTTCTCAATCAATGTTACGAGAATGTTTCTGCTGCCTCCTCAATCAAGATTGACTGTTCCCTCCTCCTTCTCATCGCTTACAGGCCTCTTTGGGGAGAATTTGAGCTGAAATAGGACGCATGAGCCCCCGAAATCACGAAAATCAAACGCCAGATGTGCCTCACCTTGGGCCTTGCCTATCAACGCCAAACAAATCTCTCGTATACTCAGGACTTCCCCTGCCGAAAAGGGTGTTTGAGATGTGCGTCCCTCGACAGCCCCCGCAATAGCCAGTTCCGATCCATTGAGCTCTGGGTCTTCTGCGCCGGATTGTGCTCGTCGGGTCGTCATTTCGTAGCTTGACACCTGCGCCAGGTCAGGTGGAAAGATTTCACTTCTTGTCGGCGAATTTCTGGTGAATGGCACGGATCTGCTCCTCGACATTGACGTTCTGCATGTGGTTGAGTTGCGCCTGGGCCTTGCCATCCGGGTTGCCATCGAAGCTATGGATGGCCGCCTTCTTCCTACGGGCCAGCTCATCCTCGGACAGGGCCTGACCTGTGACTGGATCAAAGACATCGCTTCGCTGACTGGCGAGGCGTTTGAGATTGTTCGCCACGTCGACATGTGAAAGGGTCGACGCAGAGTAGCGGGAATCCGCCTTTGCCTTTTGTTCTTTCCAACTTGGGTCCAGGAGCTCGACTATGTAGATATTGTTAGTGTCTCTATTCATGTAGACATGTGCATGATTGTGGGAACTTACTTCGCATGTGAGCTTCGAGCTCGTTCATGGGGATGTGCTGTTTGCAGTTGGGACACAATGCCATCTGGGCACCCTGTCTGTTGGCTGTCTTCTGTGCCGCACGGGGCACGTAGTTCTCCTTGATCTTCATCGGAGCAGCACCGCCACGAGCCTCGGTGTGTGCTTGCTGCTTCCTGGCCTGGGCCTCTGCACGCTCCTGGATCCGACGGTCCTCCTCTTCCTCCTGGGCGGACCGGTGTGGTTGTTGAGGGCCGGCCGCGTAGGGTTGTGAGAGTGGTGGCATCTGGGGCTGGTAGGCTGGTTGCTGAGGCGCGAAACCGGGGTGGACGGGGAGAGGGTAGGAAGGGCCTGTGACGGCAGGGGAAGCGTTGTAGACGGTCTCTTCGCCAGGCATGGCCTCCTCAATTCGAAGGTTGGAGTTAACGGAGGCGTTGTTTCGGTCTTCGAGGGAGGCGTACTGCAGCTCGTTCAGGTTCGTCGGGGGTGGCAGGTTGGTCTGCTCGTCGGCATCATTAAAGGTAATGGTCTCGACAACGACGAAGTCACCCCAGTCGATCTGGGCGAAATCGGCCTTCTCCTTCTCTTCCTCCTCCTCCTTCTTCTGCCGTTCGGACTCCTGGAATTTGGCGTACTCAGCTCGCTGCTTAGCACGGTTCAGGACGAGGAACTTGTCATTAATGTTGGTCTCCAGGCTCTTCATACGCTCCTCCTGCAGTTTCCCACCCTCGCCACTGAGCCCGCTAGCCCTTAGAAGGGTTGTGTACTGGTCGACGATGTGTTGGAAGAAGTTGTGGAAGGTGTGGTTGGGGATGAGGAACTGGAATTGTGGGTTTCCAGCCTCGCGCTGGGCCAGCTGGGTCATGAACTGGCGTCCATTCTTGGCGACAAAGAGGGCAGTTAGGCGGATGACGTCCAGGTCCTTCTGGTTGATCCGGGGCATGCGCGCGGAGAATTGAAAGTCTGGGGGTCTGGGGGGACCTTGGGGCTTTTCAGGCGCAAGGGCAGCATCGTCAGCGCGACCGGCGGCTATGGCTGTACCGCGACCAGCCTTGACCTCGCTGAGGCGCCACTGGTAGAAGGGGTGGTAGGCGTCGGTGGGGTTGAGGAAGCTGAACTTTGGGTTCTGGCTCTCCTTGTCGCGGATACGGTCCTCGAATACAATGCCGTTACGCGCGACGTAACCGGCCGTCTTCTCGAGGACGTTGCGGATCTCGCGCGGGGGGAGGACGACGCCGGCGGGGGGCTTGATGTCGTCGAGGACGGCGGCGGCATCGCCGTTTGCTGTGACAGCTGCCATGGTTGACACGTCGGGTTGACACGTCGATCTATCTGTCTAGTTCTCGTCACGAAGGGTTTGGCGAAAGGTACTTGGATTGGAATGCGGCTAAGGAAATTTCGAGATACGTGTGGCTGACGCGAAACTTGTACCGGAGAAATAGTTGATCCGAGACTGGGGTGAAGAGCTACCCATCCATTAACCAGGATTTGCAACGAGGCGATAACCAACGAGCAATTGCAAGTGTATGCGGATGGGATAGAGCAACGTGACATTGCTCAATTATGTATCAAGATATTCGACATCTGGAAACCCGAGTTAAGCCCTCAGGTTGATGTTGAGTTTGTCTTGAGATGGATGATACGATGATGCAATGCTTTGAGGTAGACAGGCCCAAGCTGCAATGTTCGTATGTCATCGGTTGAGTTACCGCTTACCTAACCCTCCAACTAGCTTCAGAATAGCTCCAGGGGAAGTCATCGACAGTTCGTGCTACGAAAACAGAAGAGTCTGGGTCATGTCCAGCTCCACTTAGCCAGAAAGAACATTGAGGTCCTTCATGTTGCAGGATCACTACGAAGTGCCACACAGAATAGGGGGCTTCTGCTGTTGGTCGGCCTGGTAGTCTTGCCGTCCACATGTCAGACACGCCGCCAGTTAAGCTGCGAAGAAGCCACCTTACAGCAAAAAGTAACCCCTGTTGCGGCTGAAGCAACACTAAGGATGGAGGTACCTGCAGTGGCTTGGCCCCTTTGATTTGCAACGTCGCCTGTACGAAATACGAGGCTCGCCTTGCTCCCAATTCTCGAGGCAATTGCAATGCGGTTTCAAGTGAGAAGCGCTGAGAAGATCAGCTCTTTAAGTAAGATGATCATTTGAGTTTCAAGAAGAAACAAAGACATCGAAAGTGTCAATGAGCTGTTTGTTTCAACGAGACGCACCCCTGATATGTTGCCGTCAGATCCTTTGCAGGGGTCAGACCGCCGCAGCACTGAATGCCACTATGCCAGACGCCGGCCGGGAGGTTGAGCGGGCCCCGGGGGCTTTTTATAGGGCGGACTGGGGTGGGTTTGGGGGGTGCCAGGACGGGCTGGAAGCCTGGGACGTGCTGGAACGAGCCCAGGATGGGTTTAGCTCTCTTCCATTACTGGCAGACTGGCAGACAGCCGAAAAGGCCACTGTAGCTACAATTTGGACTGGGCGCACGGGTTGGTTGAGACTTGCGAGTGAGAGGATCCCATCACCAGTCGCGCGTTGCATTAGATCATCCCTTGAGGGCTGACACCGGAAACTTTTTGCCTCTACGTTGCTTTCTCCTTTCTCATCCTCCATCGAGTGTAGTGCCTTCCACTCTCTCTCCCGCCATCGCCTCTCCCAATCCCATTTCAGAGGCTCTGCTACGATAGACACTCTCTCGGGTGTTCGCTGTCTTCTTCTTACTCTTTCTTCCCTTTTTTTTCTTCGTATCCTTTTCCCTTTTCGCTTTCCTCAGCCACCGATGAGGATTCTTTAATCTCCTGGCCTCTTCCATTCCTTGCTCTCCTTCTCTACCCCCCCCCACCGATCCCCGAATCCCGATCGCTTCCTTCTCGCGCCGCGCCTCGAGAGAACACCACCTCCTCCCCCTTAAACTCACAGCGAGTCCAACCAACCCGAGTCGAGTCGAGTTCCCCAGCCGTCCTCATCCACCATGGCTCGTTCCACGCGGGGCAAGAGTCCCCAGCCGCCCGTCAAGGGCCGGCAGCAACCTGTCGAGAAGCAACCGCAGCTTCAGCCCCAGCTCCAGCAACCCGTCTCCAAGCCCAAGGCCAAGTCGGGCAAGAAGAGGATCGCCTCGTACAAGTCTGACGGCGTCGAGGACAACGATGTCTTCCTCCTCCCCGTCTCCGACTACTGGGTCGTCCTCTCTCTCACCATCCTCGCCACTATTGTTCGCGTCTTCAAGATCTTCCAGCCCACCAGCGTCGTCTTCGACGAGGTCCAGTGAGTGACCTTACTCCTATCCGCGAGATGAAGCCTTCCCGCTAATTTTGCTTCCTCCAACAGTTTCGGCGGTTTCGCTTCCAAGTACATCAAGGGCAAGTTCTTCATGGACGTCCACCCTCCCCTAGCCAAGATGCTCATCGCCCTCACCGGATGGCTTGCTGGCTTCGACGGCAAGTTCGACTTCAAGGAGATTGGCAAGGACTACCTCGAGCCCGGCGTCCCATACGTCGCCATGCGCCTGTTCCCCGCCATCTGCGGTGTCCTGCTCGCTCCATGCATGTTCCTCACCCTCAAGGCTGTCGGTTGCCGAACCATGACAGCTACCATGGGTGCCGGCCTTATCATTTTCGGTACGCTTCTTTCTGCTTGCTCTCGCTCGCGCCCTCGTCGAGGACCAATCGCTCCTCTAGTGCCCATACTGATTCACTGTGTAGAGAACGGTCTCCTGACCCAAGCACGCCTGATCCTCCTCGATTCGCCCCTGGTCGCCGCCACTGCTTTTACCGCCCTTTCATTCTCCTGCTTCACCAACCAGCACGAGCTCGGCCCCGAAAAGGCCTTCTCGCTGAGCTGGTGGTTCTGGCTCGTCCTCACCGGTCTTGGTCTCGGCATCACCGCTAGCATCAAGTGGGTTGGCTTGTTCACCATTGCTTGGGTTGGAGCTCTGACTCTCGTCCAACTCTGGGTTCTCCTGGGTGACAACAAGAACGTCAGCATGCGTCTTTGGTGCAAGCACTTCATGGCTCGCGTCTTCTCGCTCATTGTCATCCCCGTCACCTTCTACATGGCCATGTTTGCCATTCACTTCGCCATCCTCCAGAACCCTGGTGACGGCGATGGCTTCATGAGCTCCGAGTTCCAGGCCACTCTCAACAGCAAGGGCATGAAGGACGTCCCCGCCGATGTCATCATGGGAAGCCGCGTCAGCATTCGCCATGTTAACACCCGCGGTGGTTATCTCCACTCTCACCCTCTCATGTACCCTACCGGTAGCAAGCAGCAGCAGATCACTCTCTATCCCCACAAGGACGACAACAACATTTGGCTTCTCGAGAACCAGACCCAGCCTCTTGGTATCGACGGCGAGCCTATCAACGGTACCTTCGCCTGGGACGCCCTTCCCGAGCCCCAGTTCATCAAGCATGGCTCTGTCCTCCGTCTTTTCCACCGACCCACCAACCGTCGCCTCCACTCGCACGATGTCCGACCCCCGATTACCGAGGCTGAGTGGCAGAACGAGGTCTCTGCCTACGGTTACGAGGGCTTTGACGGCGATGCCAACGATTTCTTCCGTGTTGAGATTGTCAAGAAGCGATCCCACGGCGCCCTTGCCAAGGAGCGTCTCCGAACCATCGAGACCAAGTTCCGCCTTGTCCATGTCATGACTGGTTGCGTGCTCTTCTCTCACAAAGTCAAGCTTCCCGACTGGGCTTCCGAGCAACAGGAGGTCACCTGTGCCAAGGGCGGTACCCTCCCCAACAGCTTGTGGTATATCGAGTACAACGAACACCCCTTGCTCGGAGACGGCGTCGAGAAGGTCAACTACCGCAAGCCCGGCTTCTTCGGCAAGTTCTGGGAGCTCCAGAAGGTCATGTGGGCTACCAACGCCGGTCTGACCGACTCCCACGCCTGGGACTCTCGCCCTGAGTCTTGGCCCATCCTCCGCCGCGGCATCAACTTCTGGGGCAAGCACCACACCCAGGTCTACCTCATCGGTAACCCCATCATCTGGTGGTCCACGACTGCGGCCATTGCCCTCTGGTTCCTGTTCAAGGGTGTTGCCGTTCTCCGATGGCAGCGCAGCTGCAACGACTACGCCAACGCCACTTTCAAGCGTTTCGACTACGAGATCGGGACCTACGTTCTTGGCTGGGCCCTGCATTACTTCCCCTTCTACCTAATGCAGCGTCAGCTCTTCCTTCACCACTACTTCCCAGCCCTGTACTTCGGCATCATCGCCCTTTGCCAGATCTTTGACTACCTCACTGCCCGTATCCCCGGCATCGGTGTCCGTGAGAACCCCATTATCAACCGGATTACCACTGTCGCCTTCCTCATTCTCACCGCGGCCGTCTTCACTCTGTTCGCTCCTTTGGCCTACGGCAGCCCTTGGACTAAGGCCGAGTGCAAGCGAGTGAAGCTCTTCACCACCTGGGACTTTGACTGCAACACCTTTTTCGACAGCGTAAGTACTTCCGAGGAAATCCCACAGAGAAAACTCCCGCAGCGCGGATGAACAAACGACATGTTCGACATGGCACTTCCTCCATGCCGTGCTTGAACCTGGCGTTTGACGTACGCACTCATAAACAACGGCTAGGAAAGCTTGAAGCTAACATCACACCATTTAGTATGACAAGTACACTCTCACCGAGGTTCCCACTATCAGTGAGTCGGCGGTTCCGACGACGTCGGCCAAGAAGATCGAGCCCAAGAAGGCTGCCCCTCCCGCTGAGAAGGCCCCCGAGGCCAAGAAAGATGCCGGAATCTCGGGAGCGCCCCCTGTTGAGCAGCACCGAGTTATTGCCAAGGAGGAGAAGGTCGAGTACCGGGACCAGGACGGTAACCTCTTGGACCCCGAGCAGGTGAAAGCTCTAGAAGGCAAAGTTGAGTTCAAAACCAAGTACGAGACCCAGACCCGTGTCGTCGATGAGGCCGGCAACGAGCTCAACGCCCCTGAGGGCGGCTGGCCCAAGGACATGGGTGGTGTTGCTCCTCCTCACCCCGATGTCGAGGGCGCCAACAGCGAGACTGTCAAGAGCGAGCCTGAAGAGGTCGCCCCTCCTCAGGACTACGAGGCCAGCCAAGACGGCGAGAAGGAGGCTGAGGAGTCCAAGCCCAAGCCTGCCAGCGAGGGCAAGGACGCTACCGCCAGCCAAGAGGGCGAGAAGCAGGCCGAGGCAGTTCAGGAGTCTGAGGAGCCCCAGGAGTCCAAGGCCGAGCCCGCCAGCAAGGAGAAGGATGTTCCCATTCACGAGGAAAAGGATGTTCCTGCTCACGAGAAAAAAGACGTTCCTGCTCATGAGGAGCTGTAAAGATCAACTTCGCTGGGTATTTGTTTGCTCCCCGACGTCGCCGTTCCAGTGCGGCCGATATAAAACGAGGGCTCCTTTCTCCGGGCCCGCCGCCACTGCGTCCCGTGTACCATCATGTACTCATATCATCTGATGACGAATTGAGAAAGACCGGAGATGGGAAGACGTATTTCAAGAAGGTGTTCTCTTGTGCGGGAGGGATCTGGGTAATAAGACATGCCATCCGCTTTATGAAAGACAACCCACCAGACAAACCAAAAAAAAAAAGTGAGGAGAGGGTATTGAAGTGATACGAAACCTAGGACGCCGGGACATGGTGTTGTCTCATTTGTACTCTACCTAGTTGGGACATGTCGTGGCATTTTACTGTGGGCTACAACGTATGATGCACAGTTCCCATCTAATTCAAAATGTTTCATGTTCATAATTGCAAGTAATCGTGTCTCGAGTCAGCTTTGGTCAGAGGTAAACCTCATTAGCCACGACCGACGAGAAATCTGAGGACTAAAATAAGGACTTGATTTGAGTACAACTTCGAAGTGAACAAGGTCGGGGGAAAATGTGGAAACAATTGTGGTATCATTTCTATTACTACTACGACTATTAGCAGCGTCCACTTGTCGGGACGGCTGCGGATCTAGTGACTGTATGTGTAATCCAATCATGACGCTCAACAATGAACAGGAAAGGGACATCCTGTCCCGTAGCAAGACCCAATCAGCCGTGATGCACCAGCAATGAAGATGCGCGACCCAGAAACGCCCGTGTAACCACCAACAATCTCAAATCATCCATCCGCCCCATTCCCAACCAAGCCCGTAACTGTCGTCTGATGTATGTTGAAATCCCTCCTAATCTTCCGCGC
Source organism: Neonectria magnoliae (assembly GCA_037954305.1). Classification (NCBI taxonomy): domain Eukaryota; kingdom Fungi; phylum Ascomycota; class Sordariomycetes; order Hypocreales; family Nectriaceae; genus Neonectria; species Neonectria magnoliae. The sequence goes on from JAZAVK010000003.1 coordinate 568,149, forward strand.
TTTCACTTCCCAAACAAAGGAAATTCAAACCCAGCAGGGTGGTCCAACCCAAAGCCGTAGACCCGTCGATGCAATCGCATGCAAACCCGGGGAAAATGTACAAGAAATTGTAATAATACAAGGCATCACAAACGCAAGGCCAATAGGGACAAGACCCTTGGCAGGGCATGTCGTTGCTCAAGATTTCGTAGTGGGGATAGTCAGCGACAGGCGTTTAGTCTCCTCGGAACCGGCGACGCTCTTGACCTCCAAAGACTGAACAGAGCTGCGAACGCTTATGGCTCTGTCCGTCTGGTTCGGGGGGGTGCGAGGCGCCTCAATTGGACCCTTCTTAGTTATATCCCTGATTCTGTCGAGGTCCACTGGGGAAGCTTCCCTCGATGGAGGGATGATCTTGTCTATTGAGACAAATTTGGAGCCAGTATCCTCCTCCTGACTGTTACGCGGGCTCTTTTCGAGATCCACAGACAGCGACTGAGGCGCTGGGATGACGCCGCCGCCAATTCGAGCCCAGAACATCTGGTCTCTTAGCCTCACACTCTCTTCCCAGGCAGCTCTTTCATGGTCTTCGTCGTCAGCCCGCCAGTGTCCATCCTTGACCATTCGTAGGAAGCCAAGAAAGTCGCAAGTGGAGCGGACACGGGAGAGACAGTACTTGCAGAGGGGATGTCGCTGGGCGGAATCAGCCTCGCTAGTTCGGAATCGATGTTGGCGCAGGTAGACAGGGTCGGAACGCGATTCGCCGCAGAGAGAACACGGATAAAACTGAGGTTTCGTCAAGGCAAGAAAAGATGTAGAACCAGCGGGGACAGGTTCAACAACCAGCGATCCTTCTGTCATCGAGTTGATGACGGTTCGGCGAGCCAACCACGACAATCCCGGGGCCATGTCAAGGCGAAGGGTAGGGTCAATATCCTCAACCAAGACACGCTTATAGAACCGGGTATCCTTAAGATTTGGGAGAGGAGCAACCGAGGCATTCGACGCAACACTCATAGTAGACGCGGGAGTGTTGGGTGACTGAGGAGCGCTGCTACCGGCCTGAGCAGAGGTGTTTAGAGAAGTGGTGGAAGCATTGGAGGGATGGGCACTTGATGTTGATCCGCCAAGGCCAAACGCCGACAAAGCGTTGAGGGCGCTGATAGAGCCCGAGGAAACGCGGCTGTCAGCGCGTTTGCGGGATAAGCGAGCGAGGTTAGTGAAGTCATCGTAGGATGTGAGGTCGGTTCGCAGAACAGGCTGGACAAGGTGAGGGAGAGCGGTAGGGGGGCATGGCTCGACGGCCAGGCCCCAGGGTGACGGCAGAGGAGGATCGGCAGAAGCTCGCTGCTCCTCTCGAGGGTCGGGCTTGGTGAGGCCAGGTGAGGAGGGGGCGGTGGCATTGATCTGATCCTCTTGTTCGGCGGCCATGTGTTCCATGACGTGCTTGAGCTCGAAAAGTTGCTCCTGTTGGGACTTGAGAAGGCTTTCTGAGTCGGCAAGCTGGGACTTGAGCTGGTCGTTTTTTCGTTGCAAGACTTCGTGGTCTGCTTTCGCCTTCTCTTTTGCGCCGATGACCATCTTGTTGGCTTCTTCAAATAGTGCCGTGGTCAGGTTCTCCAGTTCCTGTTCAATCTTCTTCTTATCTCTTTCCGTATCCAGGCGCTTCTGTCGCTCCTCGGAGATTTTGGCGAGCAGAACCCTCTTCTCGGCCTCGACGGTGTGTTTGCGTATCCAGACGTCGCCAGTGAGCATCTCGCGCTGGGAGGCGTTCTGAGCCTCGAGAGTGCGGATGTGTTCTCGGGCAGTTTCGAGCTCATGGCGGGTGGAAGATAGGGTGTCGTCGAGGAAGGTTTGATGGTTGATGGCGTTTATGAGTTTGGTGCTAAGAGTAGCTACCTCGTCGTTGAGGTCGGGGTGGCGGCTGGGGCTTGGAGCGCCAGTGTCGTCGGCCGGGCTCATAGCCCTACTCCTAGGATCGGGCAATGTGCTCATCTCATCGCTAAAATCGTGTCGAGCAGGCGAAGAAGTGGTAGGCAAATGTGCGGAAGAGGACGACTTGGTAAGGGGGTGGGCGGAGGCAACCGAGGGCGTTCGAGGCCGGTTAGTGGTGGCAGCAATAGAAGAGAGGGAGCGAAAGTGGCCGAGGGAGCGTCGGGATGATTTGGAGGATGCACCGGCGAGAGGTTGCGACCAGCCGGCGGCGGACATGGTCATGAATCTATTGCGAGCGAGAGCGATTGTTAGTGGGTAAAGACAAGCCGGCAAAGAATGTGGTAAGGAGGGGGGTGGCGCCTTGAATCAAGGGATCTGAGACAAGGAGCCAAGAGCCAGAGCTTGAGCATGAGCAGGAGGAACGATGCGAGAAACATACGAGTCCATGGGGGGCAGGCGCGTGGTATGTGTGTCAGTCGTAGACGTCTTGTGCTCTCGGCCCCGAGAGAGGTGACGTGACGTGACTGACTGAGTGACAGGTCGAGACAAATCGAATTGGCAGCCGACGCACCAAAAATGGGCGAGAGAGACAGGACGAGGAGGAGGAGTCGAGAGAGGGGGGGGCTGATGAGTTTGGGGTTTGAATGGGACGAAGGGATGGAGGATGGAGGATGGATGGGGAGATGGAGAGATACAGATAGAGATGGGAGAGAATGGGTAGTCACTAGTACGTAGTACTACGTAGTGGATGGGATGGAGGCAAGTGCGGATCCTCCGGGGACGGGACGGGCATTGGATGGTGGATGGTGAGTGACGAATGGATAGTGAGCCAAGAGGACCCAAAGGGAGACGAAAGACCAGGCCACCCACAGACCGGGGGGGTTAAAGAGCGAGCGGAGAAAGACTGTTGTGGCTGGGTCGCCAAGAATAGGTAGTGAGTGAGGAAAAAGGTACTAGCCTCGTTCGGTTTGGTTCGTGTCGCCTTGGTTAAATCTCTCAGTCAGTCCTGAATGTCTCAATAAGATAGGTGATCTCTGGAGCAGTCGAGTAATTAGGATGGGATAGCTGATGATGAAATAGTAGGAAGCAGATAGTTTAGATGGACCTGGATGGATGATGGATGGAAAGAGGGACGGCCGGCAGAAGTGACAGAGGGAAGGAGCGCTGACAGGAGAGGACGGGAAGGAGGGCGGGGGGCCAGACCTTGTAGCGATCGATGCGCTGTGCTGTACTGTGCTGTGCTGTGCTGTGCTGTGCTGTGCTGTGCTGTGCTGTGCTGTGCTGTGCTGTGCTGTGCTGCGCTGCGCTCTGGTTGTGCCGCGCTGTGTTGTGCTGTGGTTGTGCTACCAAGTACCCGTGTGCACCAACCGGTAGTATTCGTGCAACCTAGTCGAGATACCTATTTAGGTACATGTCGGCACTCTCTCCCCCGCGCGTAAATCCTAGACTCACGAGAGGGGAAACGAAAGTACCCAAGGGAGGACCTCTTTGCACGAATAGATGCTGTGCTCATGCTCCCGTGCGAGGTACCGGTGTTCGTGAGCCTACCAACCCGCTGCCAACAGGGCCCCTCCATCTGTCCATCTGCAGGTAAGGTAAGGTACGGGTACGCAATACTATGTAGGTGGTGCTGCAGAGCAGTGGGGGTCCCGTCGCAGGCGCCAAAATCCCCCGGATGGATGCCCAGCACAGCCACGTTCCCTCCTCCCCTCTCGCCTCTCCGCGCTCGCCCAACAGTCACCAACAAAACGCCCAGCACGGGTGCCCAACGTCGGTAGTACTACGGGTCGTGGTACGTAGCATCTACTCGGTCACGCAGGAAAGGATACCGCCGCCTCCTATGGAAAGTTTCTCTTTCGCCATTGTTGACAGGTCCTCGCCCACGAGTCGCTTGCTGACGCCACCCCATCATGGCCCCAGCGCTTACACGATACGCTAGCACCCTTTTGGGCGTAGCGGCTCTCTTAACAGGGCGTCGCTCGCCTTTGGCTCCATTGGGATTTGCGGCCGGGTACCTTAGCTCCATGTACCTCCCGTCTCCCGTCTGCAAACTTGGAGCAATCAACATGAAAGGGTCGGGTACCGAATAATGAAGTTCCCCCTCCCCTTGTCGGTACGAGTCGTTAGCAGTGGTGGACTCGATCTATCCCGCTTTGCCTAACTCCCTCCATCCCGTGTGCACTATTCGTACCTGTTCGCACTATTCCCTGAGCCCTGGGATGCCCGAGTCTAGACTCTAGCCCGAGAGCCTCTAACTAGGTCCCGGGAGCCTGAACCACGAGGCAACCAGAGCCATTGGCACACTAACGGACAACGAACCAGCTGGGCAGGGGCGGGTTCACTGGCCCCGTCTGTATTCGTACTTGGCTGCAATCGGCCCTGATGAGAGAGGAGAAAAGCCGCCTCGGCTCATGTAGACTCCGGGCACTGAGAGATAGGTTAGACATGAGATCGACAGACGCAACTGCCCCGACGCTAACTTCCCGGGTTGTGTGTCAAAGGGATCGGTTTTTTCTTTTTTCTTTCTTTCTCTTCAGCTGTTGATCATTCCACACAAGTTGAATAAAACACAAATTGGATTTCTGCGGTGTGTCTGTTGGAGATAAATTACCACCAGAGATGAGATGAGATGAGATGGATGACATGACATGACATGGCAAGGGGACGGATGCGCGCACCCATGATCGTGTTCGTGTCGCCGTCGTGTGTCGTACGTATTTATCGCCCAAGTTACCTACGCGCTACTTCGTACGGCACAAAGATGACGGCACTGATGACAGGTACGAACCGACGGATCCTTGTCCTCCACGTATCCAGGTGCACGGCCGTTTGCAGCCCGTTCAGCCTCTTTTGCAGCGGATTGACGCCGAGAGTCAGCCGACGGGACGGGACATTTCAGCTCTGACACGATGAGACGAGCTTGGACCATCCGAGACGACAAATTTGCGAGATAGGCTATAGGGTAGGCAAATGAGCTGCAAGATGTAAGAAGGGCGCATTCCATATTCCTGTATCTCTGCCCAACTTCATCATCTAATTATGCCGTGTCATGATTCCTGAGTGAATCAACTAGTTAACTCTTGCCGGGAGCCGATAGCTAGTGCAACCATCTCAGCCTTCTCGATCAGTCAATCATCCATCATTCAGCATCGTCACACTGCATCTAGAATAACCCACGCTCCACCGACACCACAACTCACAAACATGACGCCGTCGTGGCTGAACCTTGTCTGTCGAAACTGTCCACCGACGAGTCAGCTTCTTCGCCACCGCGTTTCAAAAATCCGGTCTGAGCAACGTGGCAAAAGGTACCTGAAGCTAATAAGATCTCACCTAGCCCGCTGCCTCGGGTAGGACAACCAACTTGTTTGGCTCAAGAAACGATGTAACAATACATCTACGCACGTGTGCTTGTGTATATTTATTCATCTCAAAATAGACAGATATCTTTCGCTTTTGTCAACCTCTATCTCTGTATTATGTCCTTCACCATTCTCCAGCTTACAAGGGTATGAACCATGGCCTAGACACCAGACTGAATACAAGAATAAAAACACAGACCAACTATTCCAATGTGAAAGAGTTGTTTTAGTATCTTCGTCTCCAACTCCCATAACGGAACGAAAGCCCAGAGGCATATAGAAAAACAAAGAAAGAAATGGTGAGATAGAGTATACCACCACATTGATGTGTGTGGTTGTCCATGTACATGTACAGTCTAGTTGAGCAGTCTTGTCGACTATGCTCCTCCTCAATCGTTCCAATCTCCGTACTCGGGCATTCCGTAGGGACTCCACTCCTGTCCTGGATAGCTCGTCGCGGTCATTGGAGGTGGCACCTCCCCATCCGAGTCTTCGTCGGGATTGTAGTGGATTTTCTCCTCCTGAGTCTCCAGACGCACCTTTCGCCTGTGGGCTTCTTCCGTGTCCTCCAGCTCGACAGCTCCGTTGGGTCTTCGTGTGTTACTCCTCACGGGCGCTCCGTTGCTTGGCTCCCGACTTGGCTCTGGAGATGGCGCATACTCCTGGCTATCAATAGCCTTGTCCTTCAACTCGCGTCTTGGTTCATTGATTGGCGGCGTAATAACGTTATCGGTACTGGCCCCGGTCCTTGCTCTGTCCTGGGTCGCATTCATATCCACACTCTGGTCGTCGCTAACTGCAGAGGTTGAGTATGTGTGCGAGTGTGACGGGCTGATCTTGCCATCTACTCCCCCGGGAGGGCTCAACGAGATGCGTCGCGACTCATCTCCCATGTTGTAGTTTTCGTTAACCTCAGATTGTCCCCTTTCTCTCGATGGTGAAATAGCCCCAACACCAGGAGTAGGCAGAGGAGCAGCAATGCCAGGACTCTGAGGTTTAACCAACCCGTTACCATTAAACTGAGATTGGGATTGGCCATGATGGATCGGCGGCGCTCTATTATCCCTCATGCTCAAAGCAGTAGCATTTGAGGGCGGGTTAGGCACAACTCTTGGGTTGGCGTTGTTTATCACGCTCATGGTGGCCACATTGGAGGCCGGGTTAGAAAACACTCTCGGACTTGCGTTGCTCTTCTCGCTCCCACTTCCGCTTGCGCTCCCGCTCCCACTGTGTTGGCTGATCTCGCTCGTGAACCGTCGTAAATCCGGACGTGGCTGCTGTGTGGCATTGAAAGGGTTGTTCTGGGGAGATGTTGGAGTCTGTCCCTGGGGCCCTCCTTGATAAGTCTGATATCTAGGATCAATGCTGACACGGCGATCACCTGGCGGAGGGGAAAATTGGGCTACGGGTTGAGGGGTTGCCTGAGGCGATGGTTGATGTGTTGGCTGGGGCGATGGGATTTGCGGCTGTGGTGTTGGCTGCGGTGACGGTACCTGGAGTTGGGGTGGAGGTTGTCCTTGGAATAGTGGCGGCCCAGTAACTGGAGCAGGAGGCTGCTGTTGGGGAGAGATCTGTTGTATATTGTGCACCTGCTGCTGGGAAAACTGAGGTTGGTTCGGATGTTTCCCTACGTTGTACGGCGAGGGAACAAGCATTCCTTCACCATGGACAGCCTTATATCCTTCTGGGATAGGCACTTGGGCGTACTGAGGCTCATTCAACTTCTGCGACTGTTGCTGCGGCTGAATTCGAGCTGGGCCCTGGAAACCCTGAGAAGAGGCCTGGCGAAGAGTCTTGACGGGCTGGTTGGGTGGTCCGGGTTGTCTCTGTGCTTGTCCAGGAGGTCCCATGGACTGGCTAAGGGGTGGTTGTTGTCCCATAGCAGAGGCCATTGGGCTGAATGGCTGTTGTCCCATGGGTGGACTTGCATTTGCCCTTGGTTGGAACTGTTGCTGTCCCAGGGGAGGACTGGTACTTGTTCCGGAAGGGAATGGCTGCTGTCCTACGGGTAGGCTGGTAGTGGTCGACGAGGATTGCTGCTGCGCTAAAGGTGGACTAGCATTTGTCGGCTGGAACTGTTGTTGGCTCATGGGAGGACTACCGAATTGCGATGATTGCCGCCGAGAATAGCTCTGTGGATGGCCCATGAATTGCTGTGGCTGCTGCTGTTGCTGTCCAGGTATCTGCTGTCCAGAATATATTTGCTGTTGCTGTTGTCCAGGACGCACCTGTTGTCCGGGATGCATCTGTCCTGGTTGCATCTGTTGACCCGGCTGCATCTGGTATCCAGGACGCATTTGCTGTTGCTGTTGTCCAGGATGCATTTGTTGCCCGGGATGCATCTGCTGTCCCGGGTACACCTGTTGCGCAGGTTGCATCTGCTGTTGCATATTCGGAACACCCTGAGGGAACCTCTGTTGAAGCATTCCCTGTTGTAGCATCCCCGGCTGAGGTGTTCCCTGCTGACCTTGTATGAATCCCGGAGGGGGAGTCTGTCCCTGCTGAGGAACCTTGGAGTTTCGCTTGAACGCCCCGAGCAGCTTGCTTGCCTTCTTCTCTCCACTTTCCGGCTTTCCCTGAGCTTGCGCTGGCTTCGATCCCACCTGCCCAGACATACGATTTTTCAGGCCCCTCCACTTAGATGCGGGACTGTCTTGTCGACCTGGCACATTCATAGGTGGCTGAGATCCAGGAAGAGCCGAGCCATCCTTCGGTGGCACTTGAGGTGCCAGAGGGGTCGGCATCTGCATTGAGGTTCGTGAAAAAGGCACAGAAACCTGCGGCGATGGACTCGGTATGGTTTGGAAGCCGGGAGCCCCATGGAGGCTGGAAGTTTGCTGGCCAGGACGAGCCTGGTAGCCTCCCTGTTGGAGGTTCATCCGTTGCTGCTGCTGTTGAGGCTGAGACTGCTGTTGCTGTTGTTGCTGTTGCTGCTGCTGTTGCTGCTGCTGTTGCTGCTGCTGTTGCTGCTGCTGTTGCTGCTGAATCTGTTGTTGGATCTGTTGCTGCTGCTGTGGAGCTACCATACGTGTCCCAAGCCCTTGCTGCTGCAGCGGCGGCGTGTTGGATGCCGCAGACAGTGAAGGCGTACCGGGTTGAGATCCCCGGGGGCTCAAAGTTGCCGTCGATTCAAGCCGAGGACTCTGGCCCATGCTGGAGTTTGCTATGGATGGCGGTCCCGTCTTTGATACTATCGAGACTGGGGATTGGGGCAGGTCATTTCGGTCATTGCTCTCTTGGCGTGCGTGACCAGGCCTGTCATCAGACGTCCACGAGAAGCTGGGTGAGCCCATTCCAGGTCGTTGTGCCTGTGTGATGTTGGCACCGCCCTGGAAGGTCTCGCCGACAGATTGGTTGGAAGCCTGGTGTGAAGCATGCGGAATTGGAACCGTAGTCATCCTATGACAGCCAGACTGTATCGCCATGGAATCATCATCCCGATGAACTGACTTGAAATTACCTGATGGGTCTGGCGATCCAGGAAGGTTTGAGACTGCAGGTGACCCCTTCGGCGTCATGGATTCTTGTCGTAGGGGCGACGGTCGAGGTTGGAGCAAAGACGCCTCTGACTGGTTCGTCTCGGTATTTTCAAACCCGCGACCGGGTTCCGCAAATGCAGGATCAGTTGACGAAGGCCGTTCGGGTGAGTTCTGGGCCTGAGAATCAAGTGACTCACTTCCTGTCATCCGTCGTAGCATTGGTGGCTGTGTTGGGGACTGAGGCACTGGTGATGTCTGTCCTGAAGAAAATTGCATTGGAGAAGACTGTCCTTGAGGATGTTGTCCAATTGGAGATTGGCCTGGGGAAGTCTGCTGTCCTGGAGGGAATTGGCCTGAAGGATGGTGTCCCAGAGGCAATTGACCTGGGTGAACCTGACCTGAAGGGTGTTGCCCAAGGGGAGATTGGCCTGGGATAGTCTGCCCTGAAGAGTACTGCCCGGGAGAGAATTGCCCAGGAGAAATTTGGTTGAGCGGAGACTGCACTGGAGAGACTTGCCCCTGATCATCTTGAGAAAGCTGATTAGAGAGAAACTGCACCGGAACTTGCTGCCTCAAGGGAGATTGCCCAGGAGAAATCTTTGCTGGAGGTGGTTGTCTTGCTGGGGGCTGTCCCTGATGCTGCTGGGAAAACTGTCCTTGCAACTGCTCTGTAGAAAGGTGCGCATGACCGCCTCGGAATAATCGGTTAGCACCAGGCTGTCCTGGGGGAGACTGAGCCTGGCTGCCTTGGGTAAACTGGTCCTGAGGTTGTCCTTGGCTGCCTTGGGACCGTAATTGGTTGGGAGCAAGCTGTGCTGAAGGTGGCTGCCCTTGATTGCCCTGGAGGAACTGACCCTGAAGCTGTCCCTGGCTGCCCTGGGGATACAGTTGGTTATGAGCTGGTTGTTCTTGATTGTCTTGAGAGAACTGGCCCGGAAGCTGCCCTCGACTACCCTGAGGGCGGAGTTGATTGGGGGGTAGCTGTCCAGAAGGCAGCTGCCCTTGGTTGCCTTGAGGAAACTGGCCTTGCTGTTGTCCTAGAGGCGGTTGGCCTTGATGGGGTTGCGCAAGGGAGGGTTGTCTCAGAGGAGGCTGCCCAAGCGGAGATTGTCCAATAGGAGGCCGCCCCAACAGAGACTTTCCTGGAGGGTGCTGTCCAAGGGGATTCTGCGATGGACGCAATTGCAAGTGAGTCGCTTGTCCTGGCGGAGGTCCCTGTTCCTCAGGAGGTCCTTGACCCGGAGGCGGAGCAACACCGCCGTCCTGAGAACGGGGCCGATTCTTGCCGTGACCCAAGAACCCAGATATCAAACCCGCCGCAGAACCCCGCCTCTTACGCCGTTCCGGACTATCCGGCGCCGGCGCCGGCGCCGAACCTCCAGACCCTCCAGACATGACTGGCGCGCCATACCGTGCAGGGCCTGCGGTATTGCTCCGCACGAACCCGCCCGGCGGTGGCGGAGGACCCATGGAGCCCGGCGGCTTGGGCGTCTGGGCGCCTGTGGCCGGCCGCGAGGGGTGAGAGATGACCGGCCTTTGGACGTCCAGGCTGGGACGGTGGAAGATGCCCCCGACGGCAGAGCGAGCAGTGGAGAAGCGCTTCTTCTGCGGCGACGTGCTGTTCGCGACGCTTCCGGGCTCGTTCACCAGGCTGGAATTGGACGAGTGCAGGGGAGCGCTGGACTTGCCCTTGAGCTGTGTGACGGCTCCCAGTCCAGTGCCGAAGAGAGATGGTCTGCGCTCGGATTGAGGCGACTCCGGCCTCATCTGGTCCGGGCCAATGAGAGGCGGATGTGGAGCTTGGCCCGGGGGTGGAGTCGAGACGGCGTCCCTACTCTGCTCCGGGTGGTCCATTGAGGGCCGACCGCGGAGGTTGAAGAGGAAGCTTCCTCTGGCGGCCTTCTTGCGTTCCTGCTGCTCTTCCATTGCAAAGCTAGATTCGGAGATGCCGTCGTTGGCTTGCTGGATTGGATGCGGCTCGGCCCTAGGTTCAACCGACGAAGGTCTTACAAAGCGGCTGCCTAAATCCTTAAGAAGACTAGAGCTCTTCCTGCGACCGTGGCCCTCGGCGCCAGCGTCCAACTCCGGAGCACCGGTGGCGGCGCGGGGGATGGAAGCGGCGTCTTGGGAGCGACGCGGCGGGGATTGCGGGCCAGGCGGAAGCGGGTTGGCCTCAGAGTTGCTTCGCGATCGCTGGCCGTCGCGGGTGAAAAGCTCCGGGTACCGACGCGCAGATGACGGAGGTACATCTGAGGGCTTCTGCCTTGGCCTTGGGTGTGACTGGGACTGGGACTGGGACTGGGACAACGAGAGCGATAGCGATTGGGACGTTGACGTGGACGGCGTCGGGGACGCCGGCGACAGTGGGGAGGTGGGAAGCGTCACCCCCGTCTCTTTGTCGTATCCAAAATAAGGTTGTTGTTGCGAGTCGCCAGACCCTGCGCGATTTCTGGCGACGACGTGAAGCGGCTCGGACAGGTGACTCTCCTCCAGTTTCCAGGGACCCGAAGGGGGGAGCTTCTGGATTGGGTTACCCGCCATATTAGGCGGTATCATCGGCGTTATTATTGGTGGCGCGCCAAACGGCAAGCTCTGCTGCTGCTGGTCGACCCGCGATCTGGGACTGGGACTGGGAGCGTGTGGATGCATTGCCATTGGCGCTGCATCAGCGTCTGGCCGAGCCTGCTCCTCTTGCGGAGCCACGGGCGGCTGCTCATCCGGGGCAGACGCCATCCTTACAGGCGCCTTCTGGCTGTTGACGGCGACTTGTTGACGCGTGGTTGCGCGATTGGCGCTGATGGGTTCTTCTGCCATTGCGAGAGCCGGCCCGTGGTCAGCAGTGCTAGTATTCCCGGGGAAACGCGAGCTTGTCACGTCATCATCATGCTCGTCGTAATCCTCGAGCGAAAAGCGCGCCGCGGCTGGACGCGTGGCTTTCGAGGTTATGCCAAAAGTAGAGCCCCGTCTGATTGGCGGCAGCCCGACGAAGGATGAGTTACGCTTGGGGACTTCTGTCTCAGCAACAGCCATATTTGTGGACACAGTAGACACGGGCTGTTGCTCGTTGCTGGAGCCAGGATTCCGGCGCGTCTGTGGAAGCGCCCCCGGAAACGCCTCCGGAAACGCCCCGGAAAGCGCGCCTACCGCCGGCTGGCCCGGCCCCAAGCGGATCGGGACGTGCTGTGGCTGTGGAGATGCCACCACCCACTCCTCGGAGACTCGGTCATTATCAGGTGCCGCGGCGGGCACTGCTGCCGTTGATCTATCTGTCAGGGGTTGGCTTTGCTCGCCCAAGTGGACACCCGAGTGCTCAGAGCTATCATCCCTGGCCAGGTCTGTATCCTCGAACGGATTCCATGGGCTGTTGTCGTGGCTGGTAGGCGTTGGGATCTCCCACTTCACTTCTTCGCGCTCTTTACTAATGGAAACCTGCCGTGCTTGTCCATCATTCATCGCCTGAGGCGAGCCTTGGGTCTCGGCTGAAACATGCCGCCTACCAAATTCGCTAGCCCATGACGCGGGGCGGAACGGGTTCATACTCATACGACCCGAGTGGGAGGATGGAGGAGCGCGGCTGTCCGCACGCGTCGCCGGCTCCGTGCGGGATCTTGCACCAATGCTCAGACCCCATGATGATCGCCTCTCATGCTTGACCTTGGGATGCACCACTGGGGGATGGATGGGTTCGCCCTGTCAACCAGAAACATTAATAACCTCTTCTCATCACGTTGGACTGGACGGATGGGCAGCGGCATAGTGATATGTGTGAAGAAGGGAGAAAAAGCCTCGTAGCATTCCTATCTCGTACACCCATCTCGTCATAAGGCCCCGAGTGAAACACAAGCCCCGAAGCGTATGATGAAGAGATTTAAATCCAACAAGTACCCTGCCCAGGATGAAAAGGAATAGGCCCATAGCAGGCCCTAGGAAAAAAAGTGTCAGTGAAATACCTTGTCCCCGGTTCCGCGCAATTTGCTCCTCCCCTTGCTAAACAATCCCTTGCCCATCTTTCCGGCCGAGTGCATGAGCTCCTTGCCCTTCGTGCCAATCTGGTTGCTAGAATTCCCAAAGGTGCTGGCGGCTTGCGAGGGTATCGGCAACCCGCCTATTCTTGACCGACCAGAAGTGATTGGCGCATTGACCGAAGGCGAGCTGGCGTTGAGATACTGCTGGTAGTACGGTTGTTGCGTTGGGGGATTGGACCCAACAGAGCCCGCTATACTGCCTCCCGGAACGACGATTTGGGCGCTCGTTCCGCTGAAAGAGGATGTTGCATTAGCATACTCGGGGTGCTGATTCTTTAAAGAAAGGATCCAGTTGTCCAAGCCTGTTTCGGCCGTAGCAAAGGCTCTCTGCGACTCTTCATACTTTGCAATCCTCTGATCCGGGTTGGGGAGTCCCATAATCTCCTTGAAGCCCATTACGTCTGGCAAATGACCCGGCAGTGGAGGCGGAGCAGTCGATGTTGTTGGACGGTCATCTGGAGGCGGTGTCATCGCCACGGCGTGTGACGGCGTGTCGATCAGCATCTTCTCATTCCCGACGGATTGGCGTCGATTCTCGGAACCGGGCACAATGCTTTCGTCTGTCCTAGTTGAAACGGGAGAAGGGGGCTCGAGCATAGATGGTAGAAGATGGGTTTGTGGTCCAATGCTAAGCATGGACGGCTGCTGGGAGATCTCGCCAGGAGTCCTCGACATCTTCGGAGTATCTACTACAGGGCTGGTAACATCAGACACGACATCCTTCGGTGATTGAATATCGGATTGTCCAAGCGATGAAGGAGTGTTGATCCTTGGAACGGCCGTTGACGATCCATCTGCAGGTGTCTCGCCCTTGAGAACCTTGGCATTAGGCTCAAACCCGGCCTCCCAAGAAAATCGCTTCCGGAGGTCCGGGTGTTCCTGACTACCCGTCTCGTTATCGCCGCTTGAAGGAGCTAAAGCTGATACTGTCGATGAGGGGGTGTCGGTCGGTCGGACAAGTGCTTGCGATCCTTGTGCACTGCTTGGTGCGGAAGCAGGTGACGTGACTGGTTCGCCGCCCTTTTTCTCGGGTCCTGACTTCTCCGTCGAATCTTCCCAATAGCTGTCATAGTCGCTGAGGGTATAGCTGCTGTTGCGGGTATCCCGTCTGTCCACAGGTGCTAGTGAGGTCGAGGTCTCTCCGAGGGGGGTGGGTGTAGGGGCAGTTCCGGCAGGGCTGAGCGTCCTCATAATCTCGTCACTGAGCATGTCACTATCCTTGATAGGCGACGATGTGACGGTGCTCAAGGTAGACTCTCGTAGAAGTGGCTGAGGTTGAAATTCGGAGACAGAGCTATCTAGACGACGAGGCTGTAGTGGTTCTGTAGGTGTGATCTCGGGACCCAGTGCCTGAGTAGGCGTGCTGTAGACTTGGCTCGTCGGTACAGCATTGTGAGGTTCCGTCGGCGGAGCACTTCCCTTGGCATGAGGGCTTGGGGTACGCAGAGGTGGAATAGATCGCGGATCTTGAAGTGACAGGATAGGAGGCTGGCTTTTGGCGTCGACGGGGGGCTCGCTGTTATCGACGGAACGCCCCGAAACTGGAGGACGTTCACCTTGCTGCGATTGGGATCCCACTGTCGACTCGGGCTGCTCGGCAGCGCCTTTCCCGGATGATGCTTCCGTGATCAGGGGTTCTAGAACCTTGAGTTGATCTTGCTTGACTGGATCTTGTGTCTCGTTGTTCGATGTGGAGAAGAAGTCGGACCCAAACACTGACATGCGAGTAACATCAGGCAGCTTGGGGCTGACTGATCGATTCCGGTCAATCGGGGGATACGCATCGACAACCGGCTCCTTCTTCTCGACCGCTGCAAATGGCGCTGGGGCATTCGTGATCTGCTGGCTGGCCTCCTCGGAAGGTGGTGTGAATCGCTCGGCGGGTTTGGGAGCTGTGAAATCCGTGGCCGGCTGCGGTGAGCCTGCGGTCTTGCGGTCATCCTCCACATGTCGGTAGATATCAGACGGTCGAATCAAAGAAGACGATTTTGCTGGGGTAGAGCTGGCAGTACTGTGAGGGGTGGAAGAGCGAGCTTCGGCTTGGAATCCTGCCACCGATGAAACTTGAGATGGGAGGGGGGCTGGCGACGCATTTCGCCCGCCTATGGGCGAGGACGGGTTTCGAGCTGCGCCTTGGACGTGAGCTGGGATTGTGGGAATTAGGGGCGCCGCGTGCTCAGCCTCGGCCGCCGAGTGTTCAGTCTGCAGGTGAAGGGAAGGGGGCCCGCTGGAACTTCGGGAGCTGGAGGCGACGGCCGCGGCCAACCTCGGCGACGGCCTGTTTTGTTCAGATGGGAGACGCTGACCGATAGATCGAAGGCCAGTGGTGACGCGCGAGACGGGAGGAGGGGGGACAGGCTCGTCGTCCTCGGACTCGTCGGCGCCCCAGTCATCGCCGTCGTAGTTTTGGACCTTAGCCTCGACCCATTTTCTCGTCTTTTTTCGGTTGATATTAACTTGGTAACTTCCAGCCGTGGGAGTGTCGGGAGTCCTAGTGAGGCGACAACATGTCAGCAGGGACCGATAAAGCAACCATGTCAGAGAGGGGGTTCTTACAAGGGAGACTGCCCTTGCGCAAAAGGATTGTTGTATGTCCCGTCCATCGCGTCCGGAACTAATCGGTCAATTACAGGAACATTATTCTCCAAGAGCGAAGCTTGGGAGAAGTGTAATGGACGGATCGAGGGCGCTTGCGATGTTTTCGTGGACGGCGACGATCGGTCGATTTACGATTGCCTCGTCAGACGAGCGGTACTGAGTCGGAGGGGGAGATAGGTGCGTGACAAGGAAGTTAAGGATACAAAAGCCGAACAGAAATGATTCAGACAAACAGCCACAGTTCAAAGAAGTGATACACGAAGAAGACGAAAGTGCGACACGCGAGGACAAGATGCGGCCGACAGGAGGAGGTATTGGCGGTGATGATGTTGATGGTGCGGTCAGGCACTTTTGCTGGAGAGCTGGAGATGATGGAACAATTTGGGACTGGAGGGGGAGGCGGCGGCGGCGGCACAGTGGCAGCGGGCTGGGTGCAGGAGGACGGGGCCTAGCGAGAGCCTAGCGAGGGGTGGAACGGTAACTTGCAGTGGATGGACACCTCAGACAGGCGACCTCCTCTGCTGTGCGTAGCCTGTGACTAGCGGGCAGGGGGTCCAGTGGAATGGAAATTATGGCGGGCCCTGCCAGCTGTACAGAGAAGGTCGTGCAACACCACGAATGCACTACCAGCAGTGCATCGCCTATCACAATGTACTTGGACGCGACCAAGATCAGCTGGGTTGGCTTATTGTCCATGTTAGTTTGTAGTTGGTGCCCCTGTACCCGCCTTGGTTGCCTGGGCGGGTTAAAGCCCGGTACACACAACTCGACGACGTCACAGCAGCCACAGCCGCATCCACAAAACGGGCAATCCACCACGAAAGACCGATTTGAATCAAGTCAAGTATGAGGGCACATTTCTCTCGGGTTTCTATGTTTAATGGTGAACGAAGGAGTAAGTAAGTGGCGAGCGTGCTGCAAGAACCAGGTTCCCTCCCTCGGCTGGCTGAATACGACGTCGCACCAAAGTGGTGGGCTACGCACACGGAGTTCTTCGTGCCTACTGTGCTTCGTGCTCCATACACGGACCAGGGAGGTTACCACGAGGCGAGGAACAACGGGGCCTAGCAAACCCCCTGTAGGCGTTCATGGGAAATCCTCAAGATACAGGAATGGAAGATTAATTACACAGTAAGCGCTACATGTCTTTTTCCGGTCTTAAAATTCTACCTCGTACTGTACTATCTACTGTAGAACGATGAGATGGCCCATGGATCTTGCCAGGCCGCATTCTGCATTCCCGTCTGCGGGGAATCCACAATAACGGAACATGCGCACGGCACAGCCCGTGTTGCGTACGCATGCAAGCAGCCACGACCAACTCCACCACCACTTGCAGAAAGAGCATTCTTTATTTATCAATTACTCAAAACAGCACACAATACGAATAACCAGCCGCTCCTCACGCGCGCAAGCCCGTGTCGTCGAGTGATGCGATGCAACGGGATGACCGTGTGCACCATTATCCTTGTAATTGGTATGTATTCCTCCAGCACGTTCTCCAAGGATCATGGTTGCGTTGCGGGATCCGTAGGTAGCCACGGATGGGCGTGTCTCTTGCTGAATACCTTTCTTGCTGAATGTCTTTTTTGCTGACTTTGTAGGCCCTTAATACATGTTCATGTCTCGCCAACTTCTGATAGTCATTAACTAACTGTGCAATTGGAGGTAGCAGTTATGAGCTGGCCGAGACCAAAAGCGGGAAGACTTGAAGCGACTAGACTCCAGCGAGCGTCAGGCAGCATCTTACGATATCACGAGAACCACATCTAACTGCGACCATCACAACATAATTATCGCTCGGGCTTTTTCTCACTGCTCACGGTGCCTAAGCATAACATTTCCTCAAACCTAATCAGTATCGACATCTGATTCAAAATACTCGGCTGAGGTGCATGGTGTGGCTGGATGTACCTGCGTTATGTGTAAGCTGGGTTTCGGAGCTGCATTGCCCGACAAGCCCGACAACGACATCTACTTCGTACTACGTAAACGTGGCGAGTGCGCTTGCACGGCCACATGGAGGCACCAGCCACGAACGCCGGCCGGCGGCATTACCTCGGCAGCGCGAACGAGCCAGCGTGGCGGGACTGATTGTCTGTAATTACGCAGTATTACCCTGCAGCTCTAGCGGGACCGAGACAAACCACCATCCAAATCCCCTTTCAAGCACAGCGACCAAACCTCCTTTGTCTCTGACATTCCCACGTTGCGAAGCTTTTTTTCTCTCCTCCTCCGACACTTGACTCGCCGACTCCTCGATTCCCTTCTCTCCTGCAAAACTACGACCTGCTATCTCATCTTCGACTTTTGATTAATCCCTCTTAATCGCATCTCCGTCCCCACCTCCGTCGTCCGCGCCCTCAACATTGCACCCATCGCGGCGCGTGTTGTATTCGTACTTGGCCCGAGGCCTTCTGCACCGAAGCATCGGCGTTGACAATCGACCCCGACTACTACCACGACCCAAAGGCACCTTGACGGACTCTATAATTTGCTGCTTTATATACTCCCGCCCTTTCTCGAGAACCGAACCCGCGCTGGCCGCAGTTAGTCCTTGCCATCCCTAATCAGTCGTCACAATGGCTGTCGCATCCATCCAAGATCGAACCTCGGAGTTCAAGTCGGTGCTCCTCCAGGCCCAGCGTCGTCAGGCCTCAGCCAAGGTTGGCTCACAGCGAAGATCCCTCCTTTCGGATGCCCAGAAGTCCGCCGCCAATGGCCATGGCCGACCTAGGAGATCAGACTTTGCCAGGCAGGCGGCCGACATTGGACGAGGCATTTCGGCAACCATGGGAAAGCTTGAGAAGCTAGCACAGCGTGAGTTCTCCCTCCCCTACTGGTGTCTTTGATGGCGGGCTTCAGGAACATACGTAATGGCTTTGAAGACGGACACTAACGCGTGAACAGTGGCAAAGCGACGCACCCTTTTCGACGACCGACCAGTCGAAATCAACGAGCTCACTTTTGTTATCAAGCAAGATCTATCATCTTTAAACCAGCAGATTGGCTCTTTGCAAAACCTATCGAAGCAGCAGCACCCCAAGGCTGACCAGGAGGGCGAGCACAACAAGAACGTCGTCTATCTGTTGCAGGGTAAATTGACAGATGTGTCAGTCAACTTCAAGGACGTGTTGGAGGCGAGGACAAAGAATATCCAGGCATCAAGGTCGAGGACAGAAAATTTCATTTCGAGCGTATCCCAGCATGCGCAGCCATCGCTTCAACAATCAGCGTCGCCCCTCTACGGAACCCCCAACCGCAACTCACCAGCACCTGGAGCCGATACTCTGTCCCTCAACCCGGTGGGCGATCAGCAGCTGATGATGATGGAGGAGGCGCAGCCGGCCAACACGTATATCCAGCAACGAGGAGAGGCCATCGAGGCGATTGAGAAAACGATCGGCGAGCTGGGTAGCATCTTCGGCCAGCTGGCGACGATGGTTTCGGAGCAGAGCGAAATGATCCAACGAATCGACGCCAACACGGAAGATGTTGTGGACAACGTCGAGGGTGCGCAACGAGAGCTGCTCAAGTACTGGTCACGGGTATCGAGCAACAGGTGGTTGATAGCCAAGATGTTTGGTGTCCTGATGATTTTCTTCCTGTAAGTGTGTCCTTTGGGGATCCCGGTCCTTGGCTTGGGTACCCGTCCTGCACGGCCCCTTACATGGTCTTGGCACCTCTATTCAATGATGTTGTAGCTGATACTGACGTGTTGCTGCAGGCTTTGGGTCTTAGTCTCGGGCTAGACTCAGTAAAGTCACAGAAGAGGCAAATAGCCACGAGGGGAGGTTGTGTGGGGAGGTATTAAGTAAACGAAGAGTGGACGAAGAGTGGACGAAGAGGGGAGGGGAAGGAGGGAGTTTTATGGCACATTTTGTTGTAATGGATATCATCGATGGATGCTCTTCTCGTTCTTTTCTTTTGCATGTATGTATAGTTTCATTTGTCATCCCCTCCCTTAGAGTCCCATGAGACATAGAAGGGCCTATCACAAAGGATAATGCGGGGGACGCGGGGGCCAGCTGGGTTTGGGTTTGGGTTGGGTTTGGTCAGTCAGGTCAGGTCTGACCTGGCCTGATGTTCTCGGCTCGAGCGAATGCAAACGGACAGGGTACATCATCATCGTGGGGGAAACATGTATGGAAGGGACTGTGCGGCAGACGGAGTGCTTTGTAGATGGGGGGACGAGCCTTGTCGAGGGGCTGTTATCATTATACACCAGCTGATTAAACCCACCAATCCGAGTGCTGTGATATCATGGCGCTCGAGCAGAAGAGATGGTTATTCGAGGATGGGAGAAGTAATGCGGGTAGAGAGAAAGTGGCAGCAACCAATGCCGAGCCAGATAAAGTCAAGGGTGGACGGACAGTCTGCCTTCTATTCTCGTACTTGTACAGCTGATGCATCCTGTTAAATCCCTAAATCACTGACATTGGGGGGCAGAGAGCAGAACGGCCGGGGTTCTCGCCGACCGGGCCCCACCTCTTCGCGCACTACTGCTTGTCACTAATGCGCGGCCAGCAGAGGAGCTCCCGCAGAGCATCTCGGACCAACCCCACCCCGAAGCAACTTGGCGGCCCCGTTTGCTTCCCACTGGAGGTACCGGTACATTTGGCTCACACGCCCCCAAATCACCCCGCGCGCCTCTGGCAGCGACTAAAGACTAAATCAGGCACGGCGCAAGCGGGGTGGTGTGGTGGGGTACCTTCTTTTCGGGCGGCTTTGGCTCTCGGCCTTGACCCCGCCAAGACTCTTTGTGAGGAGGGAGAGAAAAAGAGAAGGGAAAAAAAAAAAGGATTGGGGTCGGGTCGGGTCGGGTTATCGTCATAGGCGGCGGGATAGTAGAGTGCCAGATGCCTACGGCGATCCATTCTTAGTGTTGGCTTCGGTGGAGGTGGGTTGGTTGGTGTTGATCGGGGAGAGATGCCCGTGGACTTGTTTATAACCGCCTCGACTCCCGCTCTCACGTGGAATCACACACATATTCTCTCTCTCCTCTTTTCTTCTCCCGCCTCTGCTCTTCCTTCTTCATCCATCCTCAACAAATTCCTCCTACATCTCACACACAATGGCTGCCACCTCCTTCAAGCTCAACACCGGCCAGGACATCCCCGCCGTCGGCTTCGGCACCTGGCAGGCTGAGCCCGGCAAGGTCCAGACCGCCGTAGAGTACGCCCTCAAGGACGGCTACACGCTCGTCGACGGCGCCTACTGCTACGGCAACGAGGACGAGGTCGGCCAGGGTCTCAAGGCCGCCTTCGAATCGGGCGTCAAGCGCGAGGATGTATTCGTCATGACCAAGGTCTGGGCCACGTACAACACCCGCTGCGAGCTTGCTCTGGACAAGAGCTTGAAGAGTCTGGGTCTCGACTACGTCGATCTGTTCCTGGTTGTAAGTTGTCCTATGAATAGTACCTCGAGCTTCCTTGCTAACATCTGGATCCCAGCACTGGCCTCTCCTCCTCAACCCCGAGGGCAACCACGACAAGTTCCCCACCCTCCCCGACGGCTCGCGAGACATCATCCGCAGCCACAACCACGTCGACACCTGGAAGCAGATGGAGAAGCTCGTCGCCACCGACAAGACCAAGGCCATCGGTGTCTGCAACGTAAGTTCCTCTCCTGCCGTTGTATCGAGACAAGTATAAGTAGACATGAAGCTAACGCTCGCATATAGTACAGCCTCAAGTACCTCAAGGAGCTTCTGCCCCAAGCCACCATCGTCCCCGCCATCAACCAGATTGAAAACCACCCCAGCCTGCCCCAGCAGGAGATTGTCGACTACTGCAAAGAGAAGGGCATCCACATTGTCGCCTACAGCCCTCTGGGCAGCACCGGCGGCCCCATGATGTCCTCCGAGCCCGTCGTCAAGGTCGCCGAGAAGAAGGGCGTCCCTCCCTCCACCATCCTCCTCAGCTACCACGGTAAGATTTCTCCCCGAAGCCCGCCAAATATGCAGTTGTCACTAACACTTGTCTAGTTGCCCGAGGCAGCACCGTCCTGGCGAAGTCCGTCACCCCCGAGCGTATCTCGGCCAACAAGAAGATTGTCGAGCTGGACGCCGACGACATAAAGGTCCTCAACGACTACTCTGACGACCTCGCCAAAAAGGGTGAGCTCAAGCGATATGTCTACCCTCCCTTCGGCATCAACTTTGGGTTCCCCGACAAGCAATAAAGGGAGCTCTTGGATGAGACGATGAGACGAAAGGAAAAAAAAACAAAAAAAAAAAGGGACATAAAGTAAATAAGATGTTATAATAGACTGAAGCCTAGAATACTGGCTACGACATGAATACATAAGCATTGAACCAAACCTCAGCCAATGAATACTGCTCCATGTATTCGTACGAAGTAATCCGTGATTCGGTATTTGGCGACTTCCAATTTGGGCAATTTCTGTTTCGGACCACTTTTCCCGGGACATTTTCCGTGCCATTTTCCGCCGTGGGGGCCGGTGTTGTCAACATGACGGCGGATTTGCCCATGACATCACAACCGACACAAATATGTTGAACTTCATGTGACAATTGAAGCTATTGTGGATATGCGTTGAAAGACGGGAACCAGAGAGAGTATTGCGAGATATTCCGTATCACAGATGGCGAGTGAGCGAACAGGCTGTCAAACATCTCAAGTGACGTAAATTGAAATCATCATTTTGCTACCCAGGCCTACCTAGACTCATCATTCATTTCGCAAAACTACCCACCCCGTTTTCTATGATATCCCATAACATAAAAAGAAAAACATCAACAGAAACTACAGCTACAATACGCTGGTCCGGGACTTGCCCGACATGTCGACGACGACCTTGATGACCAGGTTGCCATTGTCGTCCTTGATCTTGCCGGCCATCTTGAAGGCCTCCTCGATGCGGTCCATGCCCTTGTACCGCTGGGTCACCAGTTTCGTCAAGTCGGGCATAGCCTTGGGCTGGTCGGCCAGCAGGTCCAGCACGTAGCGGTAGGTCTTGGCATAGCGGAAGACGCCGATGAGGTCGACCTCACGAAGGGCGGCGGCGGAGATAGGGAGAGTGAGGACGGGCGTGCCCATGCCAATGATCATGACCTTGCCTCCAGGCTTGGTGGCCTATGGTCGCCGTGTTAGCGCACTCAGAAAAAGAAAACACAAGGCTGGCTCAGAAGGGAGCAATGGTGGAAATTCAAGCTTACGTAGATGGCCGTTTGCACACACGTTTCGACACCAGTGCACTCGTAGACGGCAGTGACCTCGCCGACGGCCTCTCCGCCGACTTGGGTCTCCCGGACCGCCGCAGCCACCTTCTGAGCATAGGCGAGCTTGTCCTCGATGGTCTGAGGGCGCTCCATGGGCACTAGGACACTGGCGTCGGCAAAGCCGTTGGCGACGGCAAAGTCAATACGATCCTTGAGGATATCGGCAATGATGACCGTCTTGGCACCATCGGCCTTGCTGACGGCGGCCGCGAGTAGACCCACGGCGCCAGCTCCGAGGACGAGGACGGTAGAGTCCTTGGGAAGGGCAGCACGGTCCCGGGCGTGCCAGGCGACGGAGAGGGGCTCGGTGAGGGCGCCCAGATCGAGGGAGACATTTTCCGGGAGTCTTTTGGAGAGTAAGTGAGAGTTTTCTGGCATATGAGGCCGATGTGAAAACTGACTTGTGACACCATCGGGCAGGGTGATTAATCTTCTCCTGTAACGTTCCCTGGGCATGAGGGTTCGCCTTCGCGGAGCTGCGGAACTTCATACCGCGACAGATGTTGTAGCGGCCCTCGGCGCAATACTCGCAGTCCTCACAGGGCAGGCCGACCTCGAGGGCGACGCGGTCACCGACGACGAGATCGGAGACGGCCGAACCGACAGCGACGACGGTGCCGGCGGACTCGTGGCCGAGAGTCAGGGGTTCGCGGACGATGATGTCGCCGTTGCGGAAATGGTTAAAGTAGTGCAGGTCCGAACCGCAGAGGCCGGTGGCCTGGACAGCGACCTGGACCTCATCGTTGGCGGGGGAAGGGAGATCTCGTTGCTCCTGTGAGGGTCTGTTAGAAGAGATGTTGGGGATAGGAAGTGGGAGGAGGAGTGGGAGGAGGAGACGGAGAAGATGGTAGGATGAGAACTCACCAGGCGGAGATCCTTCTCGCCGTGTAGGACGGAAGCCGTGACGCTCTGAGTCGACATGATGAAGGGGAAGTAAGGTGAGGTGAGGTAGGGTGAGGTGAAGTAGACAGTCAATTGAAGAACCTTGATGAGCGATACAATGGAAAGCACCAATCCTTGAACGAGAAATATGAACGAGGGCCGGTATGATCAAGAAGAAAAACAAATCAAGGAAGAACTGTTGGACGAAGAAGGGGACGGGCAACGGGAATTGAGAGCGTGGGCGGTGGAGAGCGGACCGAAAGGCGGGACGATGAAGCAGCACAGCTAATCCCGGCTCCGATATCGACGGACTCTTACAGCACTCACAACAGTCAATTAACTAGTTGGAGCTTTGTCGCGGGGAGAGAGCCGAGTCGCGGCCCCACGACGACCCCATGACAAGAGTTGACGAGAGAAGGGAAATGGGGGAAATTTGTATCCATCCCGCGGGCGGATCGAGGTATAGTACCTGTACATTGGTGACGAGGGGCGTGGGAGGATGATGATGCTGGAGGGGAAGTTGAGTGCCCCTCCTCCCCCGCTGCGGGACTGACGCCGTTGTCCGTAGAGCATCTGCTAGGAATTGTGAGTTACAGTACAGTACAAGTAAGCGAGGAGTTCCATGAGGTCCCGCCACTGTCTTCAAAGGGCAATTCCTCGCCGTTCCCTCTTTAGTTAGGTCTGAGTAAGTTGGCCTCGGGGGAATGAGAGCCGCGAGCGCTGTGTGTAAGTTATCCGCTCTCCGCAAGCTCGCAACGGGACCTGGACATGGCGTTGGCTGAGATCCATCATGACAAGCGATTGGGAATCTCGACGACAACGAAAGAATCTAAACAGCAGGAAATCGACCCTGAGCAAAGTGTCAAGCATCCATCTAGTCCTCTGACGATCCAGGTACCAGTACCTCCATCCACTGCGTCCGTCTTTTACACTGGCTGCTCTAGCGGGGACCCATCGCTGCCACGCCAAATGAAAAGCGGCGTCATGCCCGCTCAGAAACTCGGCATTGTCTCCGATGGCGCGCGCCGCCGATCCGTTTACTGCTCTTGCAACGGCGCGTGAGGCCAATTCCCAAGTGTGGGCATTGGGTAAATGTTCTTCAGATCAGGTGGTACATGCATCACGAAGATGGGTCCCGAGTTTGTGCCGCGTTTCGTCCATGTCTTGTCGATTTAATGGCGAGGGAGTGGTGCTTTGGCCGAGGGTGGCATGGGGAGAAGGCCTAGGTTTTGCAAAGCTCACACAGTCTGGGTGTCTAGATACGACAATTCGTCGCACGAAGTAAGTTACCTAGTGAATAATACATACATCATGAGATGCATCTTCTCCGTAGCAATATACAGACAGACTCCTTGTTCATATCCGTACATGTAGACTGACGCCCCGTCGCCCACTTCATGCCCACTTCATCATCCGTCCCCTTATCCCACCATCCCACCCCCGCGTCCGCGTCCCTCTGCCCCTCGCCGCATCCTTCTGGGAGTCGTAAACTAAAAAAGAATGTAAAAGCACCCACACTTCCCTTCCTTGCTTCCAGACATCTCGGGACTGCACTTCCGTATCACCTCTCACCTCTTCTCCGTCTCTCAGTAGCATTTTCCGAAATCATGGCTGCTTCCTTCTTCTCCCTCGAGGGCCAGACGGCCGTCATCACCGGCGGCACCCGGGGCATTGGCCAGGCCGTTGCCATTGGCTTCGCCGAGGCCGGCGCCGACATCATCTTGGTCCAGGTACGTCATGCCATGATGCGACTTCGACTGCGACTGCGACTGTCGAGGATGATTGTATTCTAACAAACTTGCGACTACAGCGAGATACCACTGCTACCGCCACCAAGGAGGCTGTCGAGAAGCTCGGCCGCAAGGCCTTCGTCTACACTGCCGACCTCTCCTCGCCCGCCTCCGTGGGTACTCTCGTCCCCAAGATCCTCGCCGACGGCCACAAGATCCGCATCCTCGTCAATTGCGCCGGAATTCAGCGACGAAACCCTTGCGAGGAGTTCCCCGACAAGGACTTCAACGATGTCAGATATTCCCCCGCTGTGCTTCTCTCACATCCTTCACTAACGCCCTCACTCTCCCTAGGTCATCCAAGTGAACCTCAACGCCGTCTTCACTCTCTGCCGCGATGTCGGCGCCCACATGCTCGGCCTCGAGCCCTCGCCTGTCACCGGCCGCCGCGGCAGCATCATCAACTTTGCTTCGCTGCTGACTTTCCAAGGCGGCTTCACCGTGCCCGCCTACGCTGCGTCCAAGGGCGCCGTCGGCCAGCTGACCAAGAGCTTCGCCAACGAGTGGACGTCCAAGGGCATTACGGTCAACGCCATCGCCCCCGGCTACATCGCCACCGACATGAACGAGGCGCTTCTCGCCAACCCCGAGCGGCTTGCCAGCATCACCTCTCGCATCCCTGCCGGAGTCTGGGGCTCGCCTGAAGACTTCAAGGGCACGTCTGTCTACCTTGCCAGCAAGGCCAGTGGTTACGTGAGTGGTCACATCTTGGTCGTCGACGGCGGCTGGATGGGTCGGTGATTATGTGCTTGTTTTTGTGTATCATAGAAATTGGACAAATAGAAAGGACAGCCATGAGAGAATAGGGCAAAGAAAAAGAAAAAGAATAAAAGATCCTTGAAAACACCTGCGCTGGGCCCCTCACTCGGTATCCAGCTTGTTCCCCGCCGTTCTCACGGAAGCCATTAGAGATCCCCCACATGGTGCGTATCCATCACCTTTCGCAAAACATTAGCAGCTCCAGTGTCAGCACAATGCGTTCTCGAACCGAAACGACTCATTAATCCCGCCTCACCCGAACCAATCTTCTCTTCTCTGAACGACGGAAGCCGTCTGGGCCAGCGACGACAATGACCTTGTTGCGCTGGTGCCAGGCCGCATGGTGATCGGAGGCGGAAGCTTGGGCGATGATGCTAAAGGTCCATGGCGAAAAAGGGTCAGCAACTCTAGATGAGTCGATCGGGAGTGAAATGGGGACTCTAGACTTACGCAGACTGCAAGGCGGCAATGCGCACTCGAGCGAACGAAATGCTCAATTCCTCGTACATTTTGTACACGGTTGGTTGTTCGCGGTCTGATTCAAAGACGTCGGGCTTGACGGCCAAGTATAAGTCGAATCGAAATCTTGGTAATCCGAGGCAAGTCCAAGTCTTTGAACATCAAACGAGATCAGAACATTGGCACCTTGCGGCCATGGGATCATTATCCATCCTTATATATGCTACGACATCTCCGTCCATCTCGAACCGGAACCCGAAAACCACATGTTTGCAATCCTCCCATATGCTGTCACACAAAACGCCCCGAACAAAGACCCCGATTCGCTGTGCCAATGGAAGAATCTCCGACCGGGAGCGGACAAGGTCCGGCCCACACCTGATTGAGCACGGCGCTTTTCGAGTGTACTCCAGCTATACCTCATAGGATACGCAGCCAAGGATATGAGGCGAAGTGGAATACCGGCCTGCCGTAAGCAAGCCGGGCATTCCCTAAAGATCCTTCATAAACGCCAAGGTGTATCTACAAAGTACATGATAAATGTAGGTGAGATCCAGGATCCATGCCCCTAGGTTTTGGGACCCCCACGTCGTCATCGCCGCTGGGGTGAGATTAGGTAGGGCTGAGAAGGGCCCAGACAGTGATGACCTCCCTGAAGAGAACAAGGAGAGAAGCAGGATAAACCGCCAGAAAATGATCAAGACGTAACGTACGTCGTATACACATCTATATTCTCCCGTCACCGGGCCCGTAACCCTCTAGGCCTAGATTTTACTTCCTGCGCCATGCGAAACCTGCATCAGCCTCTGTGCCATGCACTGAGATGGGATGGAATCCAAAAAAAGAGCAAAAGAGATGGGAGCATGTTAGAGCTCGCGGAAAGAGATTTACTGGGATTTACCCTTGGTTCCCTCGTAGTAATGGGCCATCTGGAGACCCGCCCGTCGGAAGCCGCACTTGACGTAGAAGCCCTCGTTGGCCTCGCTGCAGTCGAGGATGCTCTTGTAGCAGCCGACCTGCTCAGCAACATAGTCGAGCGCCTGGATAATTCGGAGGCCAAGCTTCTTGCCCTGCTGGTCTTTGGCGACTGCGATATCTTCGATGTGGCCAACGGCGCCGAGGTTGTGGATGCTGTAGAGGGAGGATCCCGTCAGTATGGATTCTTCTTACCGACGCAAACTCGACTTACAACTTGCGCTCGACGATCAAAGCACCCGTACCGACGACAGGTCGCTCGGTCTTGGTAGTATCCTCAATGATGATGATGTAGTAGGTGGCGGCAGCGGCCATGTTGTCGTACTGTTTGGCGAAATCGGCCTCGCTGATGTCGCCGACGGTGGTGAGGACGCGGAGGCAGTCCAGGAAGCCGGTGTCATAGTCGGATTTGCGCAGCGCGCGCAGAGTGTAGCCCTCGGGCAGGGCAGCCGAGACCTCGGGGGAGAGGAGGCTGGCGGCGAAGATGCCTTCTTGAGCCATGGCGGTGTCGAGTTTTGCCGGGGGGAGGGGAGGGAGGGGGGAGGAGATGGGGAGGAGGCTTCAATTGTTGCGTGGGAGTCCGAGGTTTCGACTTTCGGGAGCGTGAAGACGCGGAGAATATTCGGAGAGGACTCGGGGTTCAATTGTTGAGGGCGAGGCGCGAGTTAAGTCGACAAAGGCAAGTTGATTGAAGGATGATGACAAGAAGATGGAGCGAAAGAAGCTCCAAGTCAGACTGGCCCTTGGGCTATTATTAGGACAGGGCGAGAAGCTCGCTGCACAGTCTCAGCGGGCGGGGGGGGGTTTGCTTCGGCGCCCCACGCAGCGGTCAGGAGCAGGGGAGAAGCCCTCACTCTAATAAGTGTGCTGCGCCTCAAGGCGACTCCGAGTCTTTAATCTACTCTACGTACACTGCTGCAAGTAGGTGAGGTGAGTAAAAACAATGAAGCTGGTGATGTTCAGGCACACTTTGAGATGGATGGTTGCTTGCCAGTTGAGAAGGCTACTGACATCAGTAAGACACTCACCAGCGATGGGACTACCCCCAACTGCCGAGGTCAAATGGCCCGGTCGATGCGTCGCTTTAGAATCGATTGCCTTGTTTGCAGCTGACGAAACACAGCTGGCTGGATCCAATGAGCAGTAGTTGGGCCATTGACATTGAAGTGATGCCGTCACCGTGATTCCAAGCACCGGCTAGGCTCCGAACATGTCTTCCCAGTTGTTAGGCTTCGGAATACTACCGCGATGCTCAAATCGCAAGACCTCGACTGTCCGCCATGATGAATGATCGTCACAAACCAGGCCAAAACTTACCAGAAGCCTTCTATTATGACGGATTAATACAGGGTACCTGTCTTAGGAGACTAGGGCCTCCTGGCAGACAAGGACGTGGATTGAAGGCAAGGAAGGTACATGGGTACGCATGAATGTGTCGCTAGGTCTTGCCCTCCTGCTCACAATCACATGCAAATGTTCCAACCTGGACCATCACATAGCTGGCCGCCCTTGATCTCCATACCATCCACATCCCACATCCCACTACGGACGTCCCAACCAATCCTCCCTGGTCCCAACAGCATGTCTTCCGCTCTTTGCCACTCCGTTATCATCAGTGCCGCTACATCATTGGCGTGTTCCTGTCCACGGCCACGTCTACGTCCACCTCCTCGTTCACGGTGTGGCTCTCTCGACCCTCTCTGACCCTCTCTCTGCGACTATCCACGGCCATCCGCACCTCCTTTCCATCCTCTCACGAGATGCTCGCACAAGATGAGCCTCAATGACACTGTCGATGATACCGCCCGCACCGTTCCCGTGACCACCATGGATAACCGCAATATTCCACCCACTCCCGATACGACGCCTTCTCAACCTACTCCCACGCTCCTCCCAGAACCCGTTGCACAGGCCGTCAGCTTTGCAACGCGCTCTACTAGTCTAGCTATCCGCCTTGGCTCCGTTGCTGGTACATATGGCCTCGATGCTGCAAGATTCACCACCTTGTCCAGCCTTGAGCTGGCTCGGACTATGGTCGAGTCTGTCTTGAGCCGTGCTGGTAGAGAAACCCTTTCTCGATCCCAAAGCGACCTGGCCACCGTCGAAGCCGAGTCGGTCATCGAACGAAGCCTCGAGAACCTCCATCATGCTATGACCCAGGTCGTCTTCTGGACCGCGGCTGGCTTTCACTTCACCAACACCACCATCTCTATGGCCTCGGAAGCCTCGCAACTGTTTCTATCGTCCCTGGATCAGCTCCTCGGCTCAACCGATTCATCCCGGGCTATTGCTAGCATCATCACCTTGATTCGTCGCGAGTTCCGAGACCCCGCTACCGGTGCTCAAGGCAAACCTGTCGGCGTTAGCGATTTGACTCTCGGTATATGTGCCTTTGCATATCTACAGCAGTGGTGTTGGAAGACACTAGATGAAGAAACTCGTCGTCAGGAATGTGAGGAGATCATTTGGGACGTTGTGGTTCTCAACGATGGCGAAAGGGTGGATATTCAAGCCGAGAATCTTGAGGCCACTGCAAACCCCCAGTCGAAGACGACACAGCGACGGATTTGTAGTTCTGAAGGGGAACCCTCGGAATTACCGCAAGAACATCACCGAATCATGTCTGATGACGATGATGATGTTATCATACACCGCCTCAAGGACCAGATTGTTGATTCTCTCCCTCCAGAAAGTACAATCTCGATTTCTAACTCAATTTCGACGACTCAGACGATCACAATTGATATCGATGGACCTAGGCCACTTTCTCTCCCTACTTTACCGGGAGCAGAAGTTGTTGAAACCCGGGTCACGCGCTCCCCACAAAGTGTCCGGTCTGGAAGGCGATCCAACAAACCCGGAGAGTCGTCTTACCGAGTGGTGTACAAGCTTCAAAGAGCAAAGGTCGGAACTACGACATATAAGAACCATGATGAACGACCAAAGCCCCCACTCATCGAGCTGTCTAATACGGAAAAGCCGACCAAAAAGGCACAGCCTCAGGAGCCATCCAAATTACCCAAGAGAACAGGGGCAACCGGCCCCAAGTCGCCACCCAGTACCCGCACGGTTGCTCCGAGAGACAACAGTGGACAGCAACTACGAGTCCCATCACGGACGACTAGCAGGCAGACGGGTAACTCGGGGCAAGACACAACTAGCAGGAAGCCAAAGATAACTCAACTAGCGACATCAACGACTCACCAGAAACCCGAGCGTGAAGCGAACCAAAAGAGGCTCCGAGTTCCTCTCACTTCTCGAACAAAAACCGACCTACCTCGTGAGAGTTCAACTGTCGCTCGAAAGGTGCTACCCAAGAGAAAGACTGACCCACCTGTGAATGGGAAAAGCACCGAGAAGAGAGGGACCCTCAAACAAGCTCTTCGTGAAGGCAGCCAATCTATCTCTAATATGTGGCACAAAGATACAACGACTGCCACCGACTCGAAGCAGCAACCAAGAGGAAAGGAAATGGGAAACAGGGCGGAATTTGTCTCGTCCAGCGCTGAGGTGCCGGATTCCAAACAGGAGTCCCGCAGTTCTACTCCATCCGCCGACCCTGAGTCGGAGAACCCAGAATCGATTCAACGAAGTGCTTCTCGGGCAAGCTATATGTCAATCCACAAGTATCGGCGCGACTCCATTGTAGCTCAGACTGATACATACTCCGTTCATTCTACCCTCGGTCCGCGACCAAATTCTCCCAGCCTTTCTAGGACTGAGTCCGCTGCTGATTCATCCTGGACCACATCCTGGCATGACACCAATCCTGTCAGTCCCGGTCGACCACTCTCTGGTCTGGGTCATCGTCGCGCCACATCGCACGTTCCTAGTCTGTACAGCCTAGCCTCCAACGATTCTCAATCATCTCTTGTATTGGCGCCTTACAGGCAAAAGAGTGCCTACACTGCAGCTGATGCATTGAGTGTCCTTCGAAGAGACGGTGTAATTGACGGGATATTTCCTAGGGCTCATGTACTCCGCAATATCACTAGGTACATGCGGTTCTCGTCTGCATCCTATGGATCTAGCTTCCTCAAGGCCATGGGCATTTCGAAGGAGATGCCAATCCTGCAAGTCCGGGATCGAATACATAGCGACGTGAGACACTTTCTCCATCACACAGACTCCGACATGCACAGTGTACTTCTCGCCTCCTTCGTTGATCCAGAAGGCGGGACAAATTCAAGCGGTTTGACAGGAACTGGTGTTCCCTTGGTACACTACATCTCATTGGATCATGAGGCTAGAGCAGTAGTGCTTGCTTGTCGGGGAACACTAGGATTCGAAGACGTCTTGGCCGACCTTTTATGTGACTACGACGTTCTCGCCTGGCGCGGCCGTGGGTACAAGGTTCACAAGGGTGTGCATGCCTCTGCCCGACGACTCCTTTATGGCGGTGATGGACGCGTGTTAGTGACAATTAGGGAGGCACTTCTTGAGTTCCCAGATTACGGACTTGTCTTATGTGGACACTCGCTGGGGGGTGCAGTTACGGCTCTCCTCGGCGTGATGCTCTCGGAACCAAACCCTAACGGCACAGGGTTTGTCACTGCCGATGAACCTCATGGACGATCATATGACCCCCCTAACAACCAAGATTTCCAGGCGGACCATCCATGCCTGCCCCCTAGGCGTCCAATCCACGTTTATGCGTACGGGCCGCCTGGCACAATGTCGACCTCGCTTCGCAAACGGACTCGAGGTCTCATAACCAGCATTGTGCATGGTAACGATGTGGTCCCATCATTGTCATTGGGTTCCCTACATGACTCACAAGCTGTCGCTGTGTCCTTCAAGAACGACGAAAACCAGGCCAAGATGGAGATTCGTCGGAGAATCTGGCAAGCCCTGCAAAATGGCATGACCAACAAGTGGTATGGCCGATCGTTTATGACCCCTAATGAAGAGAAGTTGGAATGGGGTCTGCCACTACTGCAGGTTTTGAGAGCTGGTATGATAAATCAAAAGCTCATGCCACCTGGTGAAGTCTTTGTTGTTGAGAGTCAAAGAGTGCTGAGGCGAGACGCTTTTCTCTTCGTCGAAGAAGACCACCTTGGTAGGCCGGCACAAAGAATAGTGTTGAAGTACATCAAGGATGTGGAGGCACGGTTCAGAGAGATGAGATTTGGAACGAGTATGTTGATGGACCACAGTCCGGCCAGATACGAGGAGGCTTTGGACAAGCTCCACCTCGGTGTTGTTTAGTGAAATGTTTGATGATTCCATTGTATCTTATGATAGATTGATAGCGACCAAAATTGAGCGTGCGGCTTATGGATAGATGGACGGATCACAAAGCGATAGGGGGGAGTTGCAAGTTGGATATTAAGCAGAGCATATTAAGCAGAGCGCGCCGGAATGGACTACTTGCTGTCATCCCGTTTCACTTATCATTATCGTCATTTTACACCATAAAAAGCTCAGTCCGCCATGGTCGTGATGATCTTGCCCTCATCGTCATAAAATATTTCCTTTGCCTTGACGGACCTCAGATGATCAACCCCCTTGCTCAGCTCGCAGTCGTGGAAGAAGAGATACGTCTTGCCCTTGAACTCGACAATGGAGTGATGAGTCGTCCATCCAAGAACAGGCTCCAGGATGCGACCACCGTAGGTAAATGGGCCAAGAGGACTCGATCCG
Organism: Neonectria magnoliae; assembly: GCA_037954305.1. Classification (NCBI taxonomy): domain Eukaryota; kingdom Fungi; phylum Ascomycota; class Sordariomycetes; order Hypocreales; family Nectriaceae; genus Neonectria; species Neonectria magnoliae. The sequence continues at coordinate 601,278 of JAZAVK010000003.1, forward strand.
GTCGCATAGCAGAGGAAATGCGTGTCGCCAGTCGAGTAGGAGAAGTAGTAGACGTCACCGCGCTTATGCAGCCACGCGGCCTCGAAGAAGCGCCTGTCGTGGTCGTCGGCCAGGATCGGCTTGCCCGTCTCGGGGGCCAAGATGGTGAGTTCCTGCACGGGGTCGGCGAACTGGCGCATGTCGTCGGTGAGCCGGCCGACCCGCGGCCCCTGGGCCATGACGGCATCGCCGGTAACTTCCTGCGGGCCCTGCCAGGCCGGGTCGAAGGCGTCGTTGCCCTGCTGGTAGCACTGCAGCTGGCCGCCCCAGAGCCCGCCAAAGTACAGGTAGGCCTGGCCGTCGTCGTCGACGAAGCAGGCCGGGTCGATGCTGTAGCTGCCCCGGATGGGCTCCGGGTCCGGGGCGAACGGGCCCTCGGGCTTGTCACCCACGGCGACGCCGATGCGGAAGACGCCCTGCTTGTCGCGGGCCGGAAAGTAGAGGTAGTACTTGCCATCCTTCTCGGCGGCGTCGGGCGCCCAGAGCTGCTTGGACACCCAGGGGACGTCCTCGGTCTTGAGCACGACGCCGTGGTCGGTGACGGCGCCGGGCGGGCTCAGGTTGTCGATGCTGAAGACGTGGTAGTCGGCCATGTCGTATTGGTCGCCATTGTCGTTGAACTTGATGTCCGTCTCGCGGTCGTGCGAGGGATAGATGTAGACGCGACCGTTGAAGACGTGCGCCGAAGGGTCGGCGGTGTAAATGTGGGTGATGAGAGGTGCCATGGTGAGAGGCCGAGGAGAGTGAGTATATGTGTTACATCGACGAGTGAGTGCCTTGAAGCGAGAATCGTGGTCGTAAGTCCCAGCTTATATATGCCCGGATGATATGCTAATTGACGTCGGTTCGTAAGATGCAACAACCCATGACCCTATTTACCCAGAAAATGCCCCGACCCATTTATCCGGCTACCTTACCCCAGTTGTATGGGGTACGTTGCGGTGCAGCAGCACGAGAGCCGGGCGTGTCGGGGCCGTGGCCGAGAGCGTTTCTTGGAGCCCCATTCAGGTGGGTTGATCGACGGGATTGCGGCTGGCGACTCCGACTGGGTGGTCCGATGGATGCTGCTGTGGTTGGTGGCTAGCCAGCAGTGTGCAACCCACAATGAGCATAGATATCCCAGTGAGATGAAGTGAAGGTTGGGGATATAGGAGAAAGATACCCATGTGTGATAGTTAATAATCTTGAACGCCAGTCTCTCCCTGCCTCGTTGCGGCTTCTTTTCCCGCATCGGAGACCACGGCGTCTTCGGTCCAGCTGGGCTCCTCGTCTTCAAACCAGGCATCTTCGGCATCCTTCCTCACCATGGAATCGAATTCGTCGTTGTCGTCGATGGCGTTGTAGTCGAACTCATTGTCTAGGCCACGGATAAAGCGGTTCTCGAGGAAGTCGTGCCAGAGTTGTCGGCCGTGCTCCTTATCCGTCGCCGGATGCTCCCAAGAGTTGTCAAGGTCGACACCCGTGCCGTTGGAAGTTGTCTCACCCTCGCCTTCAGATCGCGGCAAGTCGGAGAGCTTCGATTCTCCTCGTTGTAGGGCCGCCTCCAGCGTCCGCCCGTAGCCCTTCACCTTGCCCTCTGTCTCGCGTTCTGCCGGGGTTTGAAACCTCTTCACAAGGCGCTCATACAGGACAATATCTATCAAGCGATGAGCATTCAAACGGACGATACGATACGGGAGAAGCTTACCGGCGAGCTCATGCTCCAGGTCGTCAAAGTACGACGCGTTCCGAGCAAGGTACTCGCGGCGCCGGTTCTGGGCTTGAATCTGAGCAGCTTGACCCGGAGACTTCGGTTCCCTTGGGACGGGCCGCTCAAAGGCATTATTTTGTCGATTGGGAAGCATGCACATATCGAAGGGCCGTCTGATAGATAATGCACGTATTTCTTTCAGTTGGGTAGAAATGGTCTTGGTTTGCATCGTCAAGAACAAGTCTTCTATGACGCGCGACCCTTGCTGCAGATGCGTTAAAAACACAGTTCATACAGTGTTCACCGCACAGTATATCAGTCAATGGGATGTAGTAGGATCTTCCTACTGGTAATAGATAGGCGGTTCTAATTTTGATGTTCGGATGGAAATTCTTGGAGCTCCTTCTTGCGACCTTCAAACTTGATGTCTGGTCAAGTATTGTAAGAAAGGACGCAACACTCACTCCTCCAATGGCCCGACACCTCATGACTGCATCAATCTAAGAGACGAGCCATGCCTAGGCCGTCAAATACCGGCAAAAGAAAGGTCTCCAAACGAGGATTGGAGTGGAGAGCACCGTTGAACTCATCCAGTCTGTCTAAATCACTCCAATTCCAGTTCACCGACTCTTGTGGGACGGTCTTTGTTGCTGGATTGGCCTCGCTCTGGTCAACCACCAGGGCGGAACGGAGCGCGTTGTCACCAATTATGAGACCTCCAGGACGCAGGAGGCGTGTGGCATTTCCTGGTTTGGAATTTTCAAGGATAGACTGCAGATACTCTGGGTACTGAGACTTTTGGGCGTCGATGAAGATGATGTCATATGGCTGAGGCGGCGCGTGGTTGTTCAGTCTATCAAGAGTAAGCGAGTGTAATTTTTTAGGGATGACCAAATTTGAGAAAGTAAGAGTCTCTCACATTTCAGAGGCATCGCCCTCGAGGATTTGAGCGTTGTCCCAGCCGCGGGACTTGAGCTGGTCTCTTGCAAGCTTAACATAATCAGGATAGCGCTCCAAACCGGTGACACAGCCATTGGGGCCGACAGCATCAGCCCAAACAGCGACGGAGAAGCCGACAAAGGCTCCAATCTCGAGGACTTTTGCAGAGTGTTAGCATCAACTATTTGCTCATATCTGCTTAATTCAGTCAATACAGGGGACTTGCCTCTAGAAGCACCAACGAGATGGGCGATCCAGGTGAGAAAGCGAGCCTCAAGGGTGGAGATGGTGAAATGGGCTTGCTCTTGGGTCTGAAGAACCCAGGTATGATATTCAGTCAGTCGAGCGGGGAGACTGAGCGAGCGGCGGTCGGCATATTCGCTAACTGCCTGGGCAACAGTGTTATTGGGGTATAGAGTAGTACAGTTCTCTTTCATCGTGATTGCAATAACACAAGCCAGAGATAATGGCTACGGTCGTGGCAGGATCAAGACTTTGCTTACCGTGATTATTGAAAGAAGGATGGGTATAAGGGATGGATGACGGGATGGGAGAAAGGCAATATCATCTCATCTCCATTGTAACACTGGTCTAGAACTACAGCAGCTGTCGTGCGATGGTTCGCGTATATATTCCTGATCGGGATTGCGAGTACACATGCTTGCAGTCATCTTGTGTACGAGTGAGTGTGCAAGTGCACAGCTTTTGGTGGTGCTGATTAGGTTGAACGATCTACAGTTGCCGTCTCCCAGAACCCTGGTAGCGGTATCTGGTACCCGGATGCTTGGTAGGTAGTTTCTATTGGGAAGCGAAACTTTGTTGCCTACCTAACTAGCCGTTTCATTTGGACATTTTTGTGACGTCGTGTTATTGCTGTGCATCCAGTCTTTCTTGGTAGTGTCTCGTCAGTTCCGGTACATCCGTCACCTGGTCCATTTTGAGCAGTAGAAACCGTTTGATGAGGAAGCCACCGGAAATAGGAACGGAGAGTTGGCCAGGATTAATTACTACTAGGTCCAAGTGTTAACGAGAATGACTGAGATGTCAAACTGCGGGCAGGGCGGGATCCGATGTTGGCACGTGCGGGCGGCTGACGAAGACGTCGGGGTCGGAGAGACTGCTCCGTAGAGCGGCCGGGCATAGGTGGGATGCGCGTGTACATGAGTTACGTACGAGTCGCCGAGGCGCATCAAGACCCGGCCGTCAATAGAAGCTCGAAATTCACAATAAATCGGTTGTCTTTGGGCGTGAGACAAGGCAGCAATAACGAGGCGGGCGTGCAGGGAACGGACGCATCTAAACCAGATGCAGCCACGAACATGCAATGCAACAAGACGGTGAATGAAGCAACGAGGTGGGGGTTTTCTTCCTTCTTTCATCTTCTTCGTTTACTTTCCTTTTCCGAGCCAGGCTCAAGCCCAAAGTGAGGCCTACGATGCCTGTCCGGTATTTGGGGTCACCCCTGTCGATACGACGCTTGGGTGGGAGATGGATGGGGACGCGATGAGCTGTGCATGCATCTGCTTGGAGCTGGGACTCCTGGGGAGCGCGCAAGGTGCGTTTCCAGTCGGTTGGGCGCGCGCCTCGGCTGTTAAATTGCAAGACCAAGGGCAGCACGCCGCACGCAGCATCAAATGTCGACAGGCAGCTGGCAACTGGCAATTGGCAGCTGGCGGCATTGATGCGCGCACCTGCTAGGTGCCTTACCTTACCTACAGCACTTACCAATCGGCATCTGTATTCCAGGTTCCCCGTCTGTAAACTTATCCTGCATCTTCTTTCGTCTCTCGTCTCTCGTCTCTCGTTCTGCTGGTGCTGGTGCCGCCCCGTCGCCATCCATCCCCTTTACGTCCCTTTTGGCATCAGATCGCCGTGGCTGTCTGCGCCGGGCATCTATCTCGTTCTCGCTCTCGCTCTCTTTCCCCGTTTCTTTGTTTGTCTCGAACTCTTGGCATTCGGCCTGATCCATCTGCCTGCGTGTCTGTCTGCCCTCTGTCTCACTCGGCCGTCGACACAAGAGAAGAGCTCCCCTCACTCACTCCCCTCCCCACCAATACCGTACCATCACCTGCTGTCACTGCGTCTGCGCTGCGTGTTGTTGCTCTCCCTCCAACTCTCCAACATCCAGCCTGCTTTCGCCCGCATCATCCGTCGACACAACTCACTGCTAGACTCCAGCTCATCATCGGGCCCCCGCCAAGTCTGTGGCCCATGTCGTCCTAATGGGCGCCACCGACATTGCCTCGCGCCTGAGAGCAAAGTTCTCGAAGCGACGACACTCGGCCACGGCATCATCGCTGGCCTCGTCGGTCCAGAGCGTCGCAGATACCTCCTCTGTTGGGAGCCGCCATCGCTGGGATTGGCACCGGGGACGCGATCAAAGCCACAGCGAAGCCCACGACGACCGAGAACACAACGATGCGGACATCCGTGACGACCAACACCATTCGACATCTCGCCGAGCTGTCAGCCAGACCCGCGCCACGCCTAGAAGCTCGAGTTTCGACTGCAGCCCACTGGATCCGAACCTTACCAAGGACGTTCCGTCCGATGGCCCGCGCCAGCATCGCCGCCAGCTAGGCGTCGACGACGCTGAGGATGCTACCACCAGATGTAACAAGGAAAAGACATCGACCCGAGCACAGCCAAAGTCAACGGAACCAGAACCAACTCCCGTTTCATCCACTTCCTCTCAGGCGGTCCCACCCGCTGCGCATGTGCCGACAGCGGTTGATACAGCGGCGGATACAGCGCCCGACGACCCAAACAACCCGCTAAAATTGCCTGGTCCCTGGCAGAGCCGCGGCGGCTTGGCCCCTAACAACCACCTGGGTAACGATCTGCAGACTTCTTGGCACGCTCCGCCGCAGCCTCAACTTCAAACACAGCCAAACCCGAGCACTTCACCAACTCTCTCGCCCGTTCCATCGCCATCGTCCTCGCCCACCCGCCCGCGCGCCCGCCCATCCAACTCAAACCTCGATCGCATCCACGAAGACAGCTCCAACGACACCTCGTCGTCCCCGGCTCCGCAATCTGACGCTGACGTCGACGTCGATGCCCAGCCTGACGCGCGCGACCATGACGATCCGCTGAGTCCCGGCTTCGCTCCCTTCATTGCGATCCCACCACCCTCTGCCAACCCAAAACCTGCTCCAACCGCGACAACTCCGGCCGTTAACTTTGTTCCATCCCCCGGGCTTCCGCCTGCCAGAACTCTATCGTCCTCTTCCTCGTCGCCATCCGCACGGCCGCCCGGTCCACCGCGCCGTCAAAGCCTTCTCTCCAACCGCCAGTCGGCCTTGATCAAGACCCTCCTCCACAGTCCGCTCCCGACAGACTCCGGCGTTGACCCCTCGCTGCTACTCCCCATCGACGCCAACATGGTCACCCGTAAGATCTGGGTCAAGCGCCCGCATGCTTCTCCGACTCTCGTCACCATCAACGAGGACGACCTTGTTGACGATGTTCGGGACATGATCCTGCGCAAGTATGCCAACTCCCTCGGCCGCACCTTCGATTCCCCCGACCTCAACATCCGTATCTGCCCGCGCGATCAGCCCAAGGACCGCCTTCTGGGCCCTGAAGAGCCCATGGGTCGCACCTTGGACGCCTACTTCCCCGGTGGCCAGACCGTCGACGAGGCTCTCGTCATCGATATCCCTCGCCGCGCCCCCAAAGCCTCACCCCACCCGGTCTCACACGTCTCTCACATCTACCCTAACGACGAGGTGCGACCGTCGGAGACCGGAGAAGGCTACTTTCCTCCCGTTAACGCCGGAGCCTCTCCCCATCCTCCAGCCGCAGTCCCAGTGCATGGTGGCTCACAAGCGCCGCACTCCATTGCAATCCTTGGCACCGGCCAGCTCCCGTTGATTCCGTCGCCGGGAGGTGGGAGGTCATCACGTACCTATCGCGAACGTCCCGAACGTCCCAGACTCGGTCGGACCCATACTTCTTCGCCCACGATTCTGGCCAACGGTGCAGCTGCCTCCACCACCGCCCACAGCACCCATTCCCACGGTACGCAGCACTTCAATCCTCGGCTGCCACATGTCCGGACTCATTCAAATTCCTCAGAAGTTACCGGCATGCCTCCTCCTGTCGCTCCTCCGCTTCCGACCCCTCCAGCTCCTGAACCCTCCCAGGCCCAGGTCTCGACTCCTCCAGCCAGGATCTCGTCGCCCCGACCTTCCACTAGTCGCGTAAAAAAGGCCAAGAAGAATTCAGAGCATCCGAGTCTGCCACCGGGCATGCTCAATGGTGGCGTACCCCCGATCAACGTCCTCATTGTCGAAGACAACCCAATTAACTTGAAGCTCCTGGAAGCCTTCGTGAAGCGATTGAAGGTGCGGTGGCAGTCTGCCATGAATGGCCGAGATGCCGTCAAGAAGTGGAGGACTGGTGGCTTCCATCTGGTTCTGATGGATATTCAACTGCCAATTATGAATGGTCTCGAGGCTACAAGGGAGATCCGGCGATTGGAGAGAGTTAACTCTATTGGCGTTTTCTCTTCTACTCCAAGCAGCGGTCTGCCTGAGGAGGAGATCACCGACGAACTTAAGGAACAAGACAGGCTTGAAAACCTGGCTCTATTCATGAGCCCAGTCATCATTGTGGCCTTGACCGCTAGCTCTTTACAGAGCGACAGGCACGAAGCTCTGGCCGCAGGCTGCAACGATTTCTTGACCAAGGTATGTGCCAGCCGACGTCACCATAACGAAACAGTATGAATAGGAGACTAACTAAATATTTAGCCTGTCAACTTCGTTTGGCTAGAACGAAAAGTCATGGAATGGGGCTGTATGCAAGCCCTGATCGACTTCGACGGCTGGCGAAAGTGGAAGATCATTTCTCAGGAAGCTGAGGAAAACGAGGCTGCCAAGAAGGCGGCTGCGGCTGCCGCGAAGGTCAAGTCAAAGAAGAATAAGCAGTCTTTGTCCTGATGACCTCTTCGGACAGCCACTTTTGAGGAGCCACACGACCCTCAATCCACCAACACAGGCCAAGTCAGGATCTGACCATCTCCTATTTAAGCCATCCTGGTTCTAACACATGACAAATTGCTCGGCTGGAAGCAATTCTTAGACCCTCCCCTATTTGGGTCCAGGATGTTAACTCTGGTCAACCGGCTCGTCTCTGCACGCTTTGGTGAGTTATTGGACCAGTATCGGTGATGTGCTTGGAAGGCCACATGCAACATGCACACGTAATAAAGCTCTGGATTTAGGTATCACGTAATTTCCGGGAAGAGCTGGGGCATGCAGAGCACGAGGGCCGTGCAGACGACGAAGGATGGTGCAAGTGAAGAAGAATACGAACTTTACGTGTGGAAAGCTCCATCTTAATATTTAAATAATTATCTTATCAAATTATCTTATCAGAGACTTGGTTAATATGAATTTTGTCTCGTACCTGCTGCTCAAGAACGATCCCTAGACTCTCGTATCGCAAGAGCCAGTACTCTGACCAGACCCGGCTCAGTCCAGGACGAGTGGGTTGGATATGATACCCGGACATCGGGTGATTAGTTTTCCCGAGTAGCTGAAAAATTGCTACTACTCCAACAAGCAACACCTTACCTCCATCAACCGACTTAATATCCTGACTTGACGCCGAGCTCAGCCAAGCCAATTACGCTCAATTGGCCCTGGGTCGCATGTAATGCAGCACGAGGTTCGACTGGAGCTGCTGTAACCATGCCCCCAAGAGTTCGTGCCCCGTCAGTCTCACTGGCTGGCCTCGATGCCACCAGCGCGCTCTCCAAGACGGTCCCCTTTACCCGAACGTTTACGACAACACCATGCCGTGAGAAGATGAGCAAGAGCCGCCAGCGCATGTATGAGTGGCTCAAGTCCCAGTCCGGATCTGGCTTGGCTGAGGCTCCCATGTCGCCCAACTACCTGGGCCCGTTCCAAGATCAGCCCTTTCCTCTCAACCCGCTGTTCCGCAGTCAGCCCGTCCTGGACGGCACGACGCGAGAGCTCATCTGGGAGAAAGTGACTCACCGCGGGGAGGCACTCAAAGCCGTCTCGGCCGAGATGGGCGTTGACGTGAGGAGAGTGGCTGCCGTGGTGCGGTTAAAGGAGGTCGAGAAGCAGTGGGTAGCGGATGTGAGTACTATCCCCCAATCGCACCTTGATACCCGCCCTTTGCAATGATGAGACTATACAAAATTTCGATTAGTCTTGAAGACATTTTTCATGGTTAGAAACTGTTATATACCTGAGCGCAAACTACTTTTTCCGGACTTGTACATTACTTTTGGCTTCTGGACAAGCACTGACAAAGCCAACAGGGCAAGAAATTGGCCACCCCTTACGCCAAGGCTGTCATGAAAATGCTGCCCAAGACGTCATATCGCGAGGGCGAGGAGAATGAGCCTCATGAGCCCATCAACGAAGTGCACGTTCACAACCTTACGATGCAACAATTATTTGTCCCCGTCTCGGAATCCCGACACTTCACCCGAGAAGATGCCGCCACCGCTTTCCACGATAAGGTGCTATCGGCAGACATGAGATCGCCTCAGCCGGAGCTCATCACAATGGAGCGAGAGATTATCAAGGGCAAGTCGCGGGCAGAGAGCCTGCAGAAATTCAAAGAAGCCGCTCAGAAGGAGGAGGACGAGGTTGCGAAGAAGATTCTAAGGCAACGGGGTATAGACGAGAAGATGACCAAGAGGGTGCATCAGGATCGGTACGAGTTCCGGTTCAAGGAGATCAACGTTGACAAAGTTGGACGGGACGGACGGTCGAGGAAGGGCACTGGCTGGCGGTATGGCCAACCGTTTGAGGATCGCAAGCGTGGGTTGGTCAAGATTCCCACTTCAGTTCCTTGAAGTGTATTACAACTTATGCATGTCATGTCTCCCGATGCGAGAGTTGGGGGTCGGGGGGAGACGGGACGCTTCGCCCGACCAGCGGCGCAACTGTACAACAACAAATACCAGAGCCATGTATGTAAGTGACGTAGAATTGAGCTATATGCTATTAACCCGATGTGATATCTACTCTGACGTCCCAAACCAGCTGGCCTGGTCGGCCACGATCAAGTTCTTGCGAATCTGTTCGATCTCATCGGGTGACAAGCCGCACTTGGTCTTGACGTACTGCTCTACAGAGCCATAGTCGGATTGCAGTGCCTTCAGAGCTGCGAGCATGTTTGTGGGTCTGTTTTCGTTGTCAGTGGTTTTTACACCAGGGATAGTCGAGGCCGATGAAGACTTACGTGGCGCTGATTAGCCGCTTCGCGCCCTCGGGATTGTTTCTGAGGGATTCGTGCTCCATCAAGCGGGCCATGATCTCATCCTTCCGCTCACTCAGTCCGGCATTGGTGAGGCTGTACTCATGGGCAATGGTCTCGTCGTCGACGCCGCACAGGGACAAAATGACGGCAACGATAACGCCCGTCCGGTCCTTGCCGGCGGTGCAGTGGAGCAACAGCGGCTCGGGACTGGGCTCCGCGAGGTGCAACAAGATGGTGCGCATGGGTCCAACAGACTCCCAGATGCTCCGGTAGGTCTTGACGTAGCCCTCGGTGCCCTCCCCCGAGTAAAAGGAGAGGCGTACCCCAATCTCTACGGGCCCGTAGTCCTCGTCGAGGAAGACGGGGGTGAAGACGCGGACGGCGCCGGGCCACTCGCGCACACCAGTAGAGAACTTGGCAACCTCGTTGGTGGACCGCAGGTCGTAGACGCGGGAAATGCGCAGCCGCTGCAACACGGTGATGCCGGCGTCGGTGACGCGCGAGGGTTCGGCGGAGCGGAAGACGATGCCGGGCTTGATGGTGTGGCCGGGCCGGGCGGCGATCGGGGTGCCGCCAATGTCGCGGAAGTTGGGGAGGCCGGCGACGGGGATAAAGGGGGGGCCGAGGTCCGACATGTCTACCGAGTTGTTGTTATGAGGGTGTAGTTAATTATTAGGCTCCTAAGGCTGATTGTTAATGATGTTTGGTAACGGTGCACCGCCTTTTTGCTGAGATCTGCTCACTTTCGTTGTTTCGGGGGTGGGAGCGAGGGTGGGGATATTTAACCTCCGGACCTCGGCATCCTGTCACGGCGGTGTGGGCAAACGAGATGCGTGAAAGACGGAAATACCGGGTGAGGAGATTCACACTGGAGACGGAGACGAATACCGCGTGTGCTGGGGAGACGTTTCAGGACAGGAAACTGTGTGGGCTTGATGGGATGGGATGGAAACCCGCGGATGTTACGCATTCACTCGTCTTTTACCTCGTTGTTGGTCGGATGCACCGGAAGTCTATGTTCTAATAACCTAAACAGAGGAAATTCTATTCTATGCTGTTGTTACATGATCCGTACAATGTTGAAGTGCTTTGTGGAGAGTGCTGTTGAAACATGTAGGTGGTTGCGCGCGAAGCGTTGTTTGTTGTACAAGAGAAGAGAGTTGTTGGTCAAGCAGTACGTCTCGAGTTGGTGCGTTCGATTGAGAGCGAATACGAGACTGAGGCCGAGAGCCATCAACCATTTAGAGGGAGTATCCGCAGTTGCCACAGCGGCTCCACTGGCAGGAGGGACAGACAACGTCCAGCTGGACGGAAAACCATCCCTGCTTGCAGTTGCACTGAGAGAGTGTGTTAGAAAAGGATGAAATCTAGCGGTTGGGAGGAATGTGGGCCACTTACACACTGCCAGATGCGGGGAACAGCTTGGTTGTTCTGAAGCTGCACGTGGCGCTGGCCGGTGGTGGAGGAGTTGTGGCTGCGCGTGCGTGTGTTAGTTGGCTATTTGGGGAACAGGTGATAGAGAGAGTAGGAGCAGAGACGTACTAGTTGATGGCAGCCATGGTGAAGGAATAAGTGTCAGAGAAAGTCTGAAAGGATATTGTGTGAAGATTTGAGTAAGTTATGAGACTGATGAAGAGGAATCGAGATTGATGGTGGTTTCTGAGACTTGATCCTGAGGGAGCGAAAGGGCCTTATATTCTGCTCCTCCGCATCCCCATCGTCAAACAACAGCAACAACTACATTCCGCCTTGAAACCATCATGGCACTGCCTTGTCGGTGTGCGCAGTTGGAAACTGTATCAGCAACCTTGAAACCCATCGTTGAGTGGCTAAGCCATGGTGGTCAAAGTTGTGGCACTAGGTCTCTCCTCGGTGAAAGACAACGGGGAAAGGAAATCCTAAATTTCAAAGTGTAGTCTAGTCGCTAGCGGTGCAAAAGGGGAGCATGAACGTGGGCTTTTGATAGGAAGTTTCAACTTCTATGGCTTCCTTTTTGTGTGATTCACACCAAACACATCCCTGGACAGCGCTGAGCAGAACGTTGCCCCGTTATTTCCTCGGCCTTGGACCCGGTTTATGTCTGAACGGTAAGGCGGCGAGCGAAACGCTGCCTCGAGTTGGTGAGACGGGATTACAGTGCTACTGGAACAAGGCAATAAGGCAACGCCGGCTTCGCTTTTCAAGAGACAAACTCGGGCTCTCTTTTCTGGCGGTGGGTCCCTTTCCCTGATGAGCCACCGTCGCAGCCTTCAACTAACGAAGTAGCTTGAAGCCGCCTCACGATGCCTCTCTTCCACTTCACCTTTGGCCGCGTTTGGTTCACCTCGGTGGCTGATGGCTGATATTTTCGAGCCAATGGCACACGTCGCAGAAGCAACCTCAGGCAATACAAGGTTCAAGCCCGCGGTCCCAGCACATGGCGCCTGGAACATGTAAGCTGGGCGAAGCTTGTGATGAGCTGCAGCCAATCACGTCCCGACCAACCGAAAACCAGGGATTGTTCCGATGGCTTCTCCCACCTTTTGGAAACGACGTCATCACTTTCACTAAGGCTCAACACAATTTCAAGTTGTCGCATTTGCCCTCAAGAACTACAACAACAATCACATCGCAAATCTCTCGGCGGGAAAGACGGCCAGCAATAAACCCCTTGCGCCAGGTAAGCAAATTCTGCCTACGGCGGTCCATTTTGTTGCATTTCCCAACCAAGCGAGTCACTTCACTCGGGCCACAACCGACGTGTCTGTCAATCAACGAGGATCGTCAACAGAGCTACTCGCCGAGATCCCTCCCTCGAGGGACCCCTCACAGCCCCTTCTGCCCTTTTATTTTCTTTCCTTTTTTTTTTTCCTTTTTCCTCTTTCCCCTTGTCACCCAAAGCCTGTGCGACAACTTCAAGAGCATCGAAAACGAGAACCTATCACCAACCAAAGTCCGCTTGCTAACCCGCATCTTCACCAGAAACCTCACCTTAGCAGCGCAACCACACCGCCAATAGCCATCGCAACCCGAGCCCCCCCTCCTCGCCGACCGTCACCTCCTCGCCTCGCTGCAAACGGTCTCCGCCACCGAGGCGAAATATTGCAATCATGGGAATCCTAGGATTTGCCGTCAGCTACGTGCTGTTCTCGGTCTTGCACCTGTTCTGCTTCGCCCTCGCCCTCGCCACCTGTGGGCTCTACGGCACTGATTTGCACCATGCGAGTCAACAGGGAAAATACAGCGATTCAAAATGGGTAAGTTCCCGGTGAAGGGGAAGTGAGAACAGTGCCTTTGCCTGTGCTAACGACATGTGCGTTGTAGGTTTACGCCGTGGTTGTGGGTGCTCTGTCGGCGGTCACTTGCGTCCTCTACTTCATCCCCTTTGTCCTGCGAGTGGCCGGAGTCTTCGCTGCGATTTGGAATACGATCCTCTTTGTGATGTGGATCGCTCTCTTTGGTATCTTCGGCAAGGTATATACAGTACTTCGAAACTTGTCAACTCTTGTCAACCCTCATCGACATTTCTCGACACTCATCAACACTCGTCAATACTTGCGAGATCCATGATCCATGTTCGTGTCCGGTTCAACTAACACATGCCTACAGATGTACATCAACGAGAATTTCGAAGGCGACAACGGCATCAAACGCATGAAGAATGCTGTGTGGGTTGACCTCGCCAGCGCTCTTTTGTGGCTGATCGCTGCCCTGGCGTCGTTTGGCTACTGGTGGAGGCACCGCGACACTAGATCGCGCTTCACAGGCCGCGCGCACGTCTAGACGATGATTCCGGCGTCTTCACGGCAAGAATGGGTGCAAGGGTGGACTTGGGAGAGACAGGAGTCACGATGGAGAGAAAGGCTGGGCAGGCGTCGCGGTCTGGCAACTGAAGTCCTGAAACGAGGATACACGAAGCCGAGTTTCCACGTCTGCTGGTCGGGCTATTTTGTCGCATTATTTTGCTTTTGCCGGTTCGAATTTTGTCAAATCCGTCGATGGATTCTAATATTTTACGCCCAGCTGGGTACAGAAGATCTAGCCTATATCCAGCCTGATAGATTACCCAGGATACAACACCATTTATTTACTTAATCTCGTCATTTGCGGATACCCATCACCTTGCCTTGTGACATGTGGCGATCTTATGTCTCGGAATGGTAACTGAGGGGGTTGTAGATCTTGACTACACGCCAGCTGACTCTTTTTATGGGCGGTTACATCTTAGAATGGTTGACTGGGTGTCGAGGACCAGTTAGTTACAGTAGTCCATTGCAACCACAAGAGCGGAAACGTCAAGTCAGCCGAGGGTTCTGAAGGCTCGGGGCTGATATGGCACGGATGGCGAAACCCGCCAAAGAGCGGGAGATGGGACGCACATCGACGTCGATATCGGACCACTTCCCGTTGCCAGTGGGGTTCAGTGTGAATACGCCGACTCGTAAGAGGGCTGGAAGCATGATGATCAGCTCGGGAATGGGACGGAGGACAGCAACGGTTCGTTCTACTCGCGGGAAATGAACCTGGGAGACTAAGCGTGAAACCAGGGTCCATCCATCCTGCTCGTTAGCCTACCTTAGTAGGAGGAAAAAAGAGCGACAAACTATGATGATGACGACGATTATGGTGCTAGGCGAAAATCAAACCCTTAAGAGGTTGACCCAGGTCCCAGGAAGCCAACCACAGCGAGCCAGAAAGGACCCTCAAACGACGTCATCGTCATGACCCCGAACCCACCAAACCCACCAAACCCACCAGGTCCCACACTAGCCTTGCAGCTGCACCCAACTTCCGCTACGCACCTCTTCTCTAATGCCCAAAATCATCCCAAACACAGATACGAAAGCCGAGCCCAGACGCTCAGGCAGAATTTCCAATGCATCCCGTCGCAACTTCTGGTCGAGGTCCGTGCGGATCCGTCAGTGAGTGGGGGGCGGCTCGCAACCGGTAGGGCGCGACCGAGACGGAGACGCAGAGCCATCCATGAGACGGACGACGTGCGTATGTGGAAATTAGTGCTTTTTTACAAGCGACGATCATTGATGATGGACCTCTCAGCCCTCCCCCCTCCCTCTCGTTCTCTGCGGGCAACCGGTTTAGTAAAAGAGGTCTACACAAGATAACTAGGCAAATAGGCGAGAGATTCGCATGATTCATCGCCATCAATACGCTCAGCCAGAGACAAGACTTGTCGCAGCACAGAAACGATCCTCGCCTTTATCTGCGCCGGTAAGGGCCACCAGTCCAGGATCGACGAGATACGCTGCAGGGAGAGGTCCAGCGCATTGAGAGGTGAGAGGGACGATCTTGCTACCCATCACTGTGACCATTGAAACGGTTTGCATGAAGCACACGGGGCCAGATTCTCGCTCTCTCTCTCTCTCTTCCTTCGGGGGCGCGGAGCCGGAGACTCCTCCGTCTCTCGACAGCGTCATTTGGAGCCTGACCGGAGCGGGGATGGTTTGAATCAAGTTCAGCGACGGGGGCGAAGCTGGAAACAAGCGGGAGTGTCGGATCGAGTCGCTACTAAGACGGAGTGGGTGGCTTTGTACAGGCGATGATGCCAAGTGGCATTAACATTCGTTTGCACGTCGTCGGAGAGTCAACGGACGACAGCAAACAAATATACAGGCAAACATGAGGCGAGCATAAACAGACTCAGAGACTAAAAGTATGCCTTGTGTTGCATCAGTTCTTTTATCGTTAGAAGAGGCAGTCTGTCCTGTCGTACAGTACACCCGGCTGATGGGCCTACATGGATGGTTGGATGGATGACGGACGGCCTGGGAAATGCTCAACGAAAATGACCACCGCTGCTAGTGCATCTACAGCACGTCCCAGAGCACGTAGCCTCAGATCATCGATCAAGTTCGCAGCCCTTCACGTCTTTTTTTTTTTTTTTTTTTTCTTACAAGGGACAAACGACAAGGGCCGGGGTGCGGCGCTTGGAGAGCTAATGACGACGGCGGGAGGACGGTTCAGCCCTTTGGCGGGGACCTTTGGGCTTTTGGGCTTGCTTCTCTTGCGACAAACCCACTAAATTATTAGGTTATCCTAAGGACGAGCGTGGCTACGAGCGGTAATGGGTGTGTCAGAGACGTGAGAGTCAAGAGTCGGAGTGTGAGAAAGACGCAACGCAGGTTTTGTTTGGACTAGACTGGGGTGGTTGCTCCCAAAAAAAGAAAGAAGAAAAACATCTGTCGTTCGGGTCGGATCATCTCTGGTTGATTGATTCGTCCCCCCCTCCTCTCAGCCCTCTTGAGCGCTGTGAGCCTCGTCCTTATACTCACCCTGAAGGAATATCTTGACTTCGTTACCCTCCTCTTCTCCTCTCCTCTCCTTTCCTTCCTTCTCCTTCCTCTCCCTCTTGGCCTCTACCAGTCACTCCATCTTATTCCATATCTCTCGCTCCTCAGCCACGATTCCACCCGTCTCTCTATCTTTATCTTGTTTTATCACCTTCCCTCTCGGATCCTAGCCCGTCCTTTTCGGTGCTCTCTGTTGCATCCTTACATCGCACTCGTCGATCCTCCACTGCAATCTCCCACAGCTGGAAAGCAACAACGAGCCATACGAAACAAGAACAAAAAAAGAAAAGGAAAAAGGCTTCCCTCGACCGATATTAGAGAACTGTTTTCCCAGGACGCAGCACCATCATCAGCTGTATTTCTCTCCTCGTTGCGATACTCCCGTTGTCGCCGTCCATCCTTTGTTCTTTCCACCGATGCTTCGGCGCTGGCGCCTGATAACGCAACGCCGACTGACCGACCGGCCCACGCAACACCACCAACCACCGCCCCGAGAAACCAGCTCCATCCAAGGCGACATCGACAAAAACAACGACGACAACGACACCAACGCCATCATGGCCAACTTCGCGCGGTCCCTCAAATCTCCGTATCTCTCGCCCCGGCTGCGGCCGTCCATGCCGGGCCGGTCCGTGTCCAGCTCCTCCGACCTGTCCCTCCCGTCCAACAGCAACAGCCCGCTCTCCGAGGATTTTGGCCCCGACGTCGTGTCCGGCCGCAACACGCCGACGCCGCTGTCGAGCAGACGGGCCGCCCCCGCTCGCGACGGGTTCTTCTGGGACGCAGAGGACGTGGGTGGGTTTCTCAATGCCCCGATTCGAGGTAAGATGAAGAAAACAGAGTTTCATTGTGTTATTTGGTTTTTTGTTCTTTGGCTCTTGCGCGCGCAGCTGCATTCCGTTGTCTTTGCGCCTATTATTCAGTCATGGCCCCATTTCCCTCCTCACGATCCGCCAGCCTGCTGCTCAGGAATGTTGGCATTTGCCTCGTCCCATCACAACAAAGGACGTACTGTCTTTTGTAGGTAACGCAGGCTTCGTCCTGGGACAAATCCCACCCCGAGACATGATCCGATTCTCCAAATCTCCCATGTCGGGAGCACACTGCACGTACCACCACCACCAACCAACCCGGCCAGTTGCTACACACCAGATCGACGGGCGTCCAAGCAGCGCCAAGCTAGAAGCCGCCTCCGCGCACCTCGCGAGCATGGCCACGAGGGCGTCCCCCTCATCACCCTCAAAACCCGTCGCCGGCCAATGGGACGTTCAAGCCCTCTCATGGCGCATGGCGCATGGCGCGGATGGAACTCTCCGATCCCTTCTCCTTTTGCTTTTCCTTTTGCCTTCCGTTTCATCATCATCTCTCTCTGTCTTCAACATCCAGGCCGGCCCCTACGGACATTAATCAATCAATCAATCAATTACCCCACACACCACACACCGCACCCAGCAACGCCAGCAATGGCGGGGTAGCGGCCCCGTTCTCCCCGACCCGGGCCGACCGTTGAGTGACGGCGGCCCCAGTCAAAGTACTCACTTACATTACATATATCCCGCTCTCACTCTTCCCTGCTTATTCATGCTCTCTTTTATAAAGTCTCATCCTTCCCCTTCTCACTTGCTCACCTGTACCTTCTTCAGTAGATCATGGCACCCCCTCGGCATCATCATCTTCACGTCCTGCCACTCCACGCACCCACAGCCACAACGGCAACGGCAACGGCAACAACAGTAGTAACCCCATAGTCATCGAGCTGCCTCAGCATAGACGCTTCAGTGCCGCTCCCATTCGCACTCCGCCGGAACCTCTCTCGGCGCGAGGTGATCTCCCAGGGTATGCCGTCCTTCACCTCCCCTTGTTCCTCTCTAGCAATCGCTGACCAATTGATTGCCCTTCTTACAGAGGCTACTTTCCACTCCACGAAGACCCGAACAGTCGTGTCCATCGCCCTCACCCATTCCAGGCCCACCACGACGCCAGGATGGCCCGTCATCAGTCCATGGGTCTTGTCCCTGACTCCAGGCCCGCCTATGCCGATCGCCCAACATCAAACCCAGCTCCAGGCTTGTCTATGGCCCAATCCAATACCCCCGTCGCTTCCTACCTCCCTGCCGGATTTCACGACAGTCCGCTGCCCATGGGAAAGTACTATCCCTCCAACTACGAGCAGCGAGCCGATAGTCAGGCTTCCTTGCGGCCATCGTTTTCCTCATCTCTGGCCTCCACCTCCGCTTCCGACTCCGACGTAACTCTCCGACCTCCGGACCGCTCTCAGATAGCGACCCCTGAGTCGGAGATCAAGCGCAAGCTGCAGCAATATCAGCGCGATATGGTGGCCCAGGCCAGCATGGCCGCCAACGAGCTCCTCGGCAGCTCAGTTAGCTCCAACGCAAAAGGGGGAGCCGGCTCGTCGCTGGGCGGCATCCGCATCCGGGACACGCGCTTCACTGCCCCGGCACCCCTCAAGCCCATGTCCCCAAAGCTCCTTCCTCTGGGCAGTCCGGGGCCTGTAACCCCGATGACCTTAGAGTCTGCTGGGGGAAGCTACCTGAGGGACAGTGGGCGAGACGACGGCCTATGATTCGCTGCTCGAGTCTTACAACATTTTACTACCTCCTCATTCCCTTATTAAAAGTTGAATAACAGGCTTTCGAATACATCGGCTATACATGAGCCCGATTCCGAACCTGTGCAGATAGTTCTTTCATTTTCGGGCGCTCGTTGGGATTGTCCTTTTCATAATAGCATGCATGGCTTGGGCGGATTGGGGGAATTCTGACGCAAATGCCGCTTCTGGCAGCGCAACGCCATGCGCAACACAAATACACACACGCATACACATACTTCAAGGCATGATAGATACCCTTAGAGATTATGATGGAAATACATGGAAGAAAGCATTCTTGATTTGGCGCGTGGGCCTTGACTTCTCCCTCCTCGGATAAATGGCCGTAGTCAACAACGCGCCCAGAAAGGCACATTCATTGAGCCCGTTTCAAACGGGCAATCACTTTTGGCAACAATTAGTTTGAGGCCACCGGCCTGCAGTAGTTCGCTGGGAAGCTTCCCTGATAGCCCCCAAGCTCCCCTCGCCACCAATCTTGGTCAGTATTGGTCCGCTGGATGACGCGGATCCTGTCTCCGGCCCTAAAGGATAAGTCGTCGGCGCCAGTTCCTTGAAAGTCGAACTGAGCCTCCACAAACTCCATCAGCTTTTTGGGCTTCGGTCCTGGCGGTGGAGGCGGGGGCTTCTTCTTGGCTATCGCCGCTTGACCAAAATAGTCACTACGCTGAGATTTGAGGCAAGATGTGCTGCGCGACCCACGCAGTACAGTGGCGGACGTGAAGTCGGTCGGCACGGCCAGGCCGCCTGGCGTAGTAGCTGTCGATTGGATTTTGGGAGTCGGGGCCGGTTGCTCAGGCTCTGGGCTTCGATCGGGAGATGTGTGAGGCTGGGACGAGGCTGAAGTTACACGAGACAGAGGAGCTTTCAACCGTTGAAATGACACAGTTCGTCCCCGAAGCGATTGTTCGCCTTCCGGCTTCCTATGCAACGCCAGGTGCTTGCGAACTGAGGAGAAAGATTCGACTTCAGAAGCACTAGGGCCGAAGGCGTGTTCCCAGTCTGCGACAACGTCTTCCATGGGGGGTGCCGGTGACGGGAATCCGTTCTCCTGGCAGTACTCGTGGACGACAGTATAACAGAGACCCAGCAACCGATTTTGTATCAATATAACGGTAGCGAGCAAGGGTGATATGATGCTGGAGATGGCATGCACGAGAGGAGGCAAAGTCTCCCGCAGGTGAGAATCCGCTGTCTCAAAAGCCTAGTGATACGAGTGTAAGTAGAGATACGACGGAGGCATCGAGGCCACAAGGAAAGCAGTTGCCACTTGGCTAAGGTGGGCTCACTAACCTCTGACAGAACTGACAAATCAAGCTGAGCCTTTGCCAGTTGAGTCTCCTCTTTTGGAGATTTTCCAGGCTTTCTCTGTAGCTTTGTAACTTTGGCCTGGGCGCTCTCAAAGTCGACTCGCATCTTGTCCCGTTTCTTGATAGTCTTTTTGATGGGTTGGATCAGGTCCTTGACATCGGTAGCAGGACGGAGTAACAGCGTCTCCATGGCGGTAATTTCGTCTCGCATTTCCTCGTGCAGGCTCGCGTAGACTTGTTGCAGGCCAGTCGACCGCCTCAGAACATCACGCGGCGTAGCTACGGGGACAATGCGCTGCTCCTCTCCCTCTGTATCTACACCGATGGGGCCATAGAGCTCCTGGAAGGCGTTGGCGATGCCGAGTTGGGAGAAAGCCATGTCGTGCCAGGCAAGCTGGAGACATTTGGCTTCATTGATGATCTAATGATGGCAAAGGGCCTCGTCTCAGTGGCGGGATCACAAAAGCCAGTTGGGGTGCTCACCTTGGTAATGGCAATATCGCCTGCCTCGTAATCCTTGATCATGGCAGTGACGTTGTGATCATCGGCGGGGGCTTTTTTTACAATCTTGCCCAGCCTGGTCTGGACCGACTGCACCGAGTCGGTGGTCTTGGTTCGCCAACTCGACATGGCTGGCGTACGGGTTATTGTCTGCTGATCAGGTGTATTGAGTCGATGCAAAGCTCCGGGGGTGAGAGAAAGCGGACGCTCGCAAGGGGAAGACTCAGGACTCAGGAGTGGCAGGCCAGGTAACAGTAGCGGTGGAGCCTGGGGTGAGTACTTCGTATCTGGGGGCTTGGCTTGGTGAACCGTGAACCGTGAACCGCCCACCGTCAACGACAGGATAGCGTCACAGCCTCGTTAAGGTGATGCGACCGAGTGAATTGCAAGAGTGAGTGATCAAAGTGACGGCCGGCTCGATGAAACTGAACCGAAAATGTGCAGAGACGCATCGGCTGGGGCAGGAGAGATGACGGGACGGGCCATGGATGATGGGCGACTCTCCTGCTTCGTACATAAGTTACCTGAGTATGTACATATCCGTCGAAACAGTATGTATTTACGGAGAAAGCTGTAGCAAATGCGAGTGCTTTATATGTGGAAATGGAAGGGGCATGTGCTCGGATCCTCTGGCGGGACAAACTGGCAATTTTTTGTTCAGGACTGGGGCGATCCCAACCGGTGTTGGTTGCTCTTGCGCCTTTACCGGCTTGGGTTGCAGACGCTGCAGGGTGTGGCCTCTCGATCTGTTGGGGGGGAGACAAGCTATAAACGAGGTAAGGTAGGTGGGTAATTCGGATAGCTGACTTGGCACGAGTATGAGGCAGTATGACTTGGGACGCTCACGGTTTCAGCAGCGAAAGCTGAAGTGGCTGGTGCTGATGCGGATGCAGATGCGGATGCAGATGCATGCCTAAGAGACACGACCAACACACGTTTTACTTCCAGGCCGATGACTCCCTATCGGCTTATCTTCTGGAGTAAATGAACCAGACAGATCCCTGTCCTGCCTAGTGGGATTACAGGTGCTGCCCACGTCCTTGTTTCGTACCACCGTGCGTATTCGTAGATATTCGCCGGTGCTGAGCTCAGCAGGCACTGGACTTAATTATTACGCCCCACCCAACCCTAGATAGTTGGGTGTAGGGTAAGTAACTCGTCGCATCACTACTCTCAAAAGGCTCGGACAGTATCATTATAAATAGAATTATATCACTCAGGGTTTTGACCTAATAGATCTTCCCTTTTGCTTCATCCCAGATTTTCTGCAACTACTGTGGTGGTCTTGTCGTGGAGCTTGCAGGTTTGTCTGGTTGGAGCCAACAAAATGAGTCGCAGTTCAGGCAGTCAATAACTTTGTTTGGCATCATACTGCTTAAAGTCTTTTCGACGTTACGTAGTAGTGATTGGTATTATAACAAATGAGCTAACTATCTAGCTTAGTCAGTGACTTCTCTACAGTCTCCATCGAAAACATATTCCCTGTAAATTGGCACTTCTCAAATGCTGACAAGACAGCTTGCTCATGCTCTTCCACGCACTTAGACCACGTGACTTGGCGTCGCATTCGTCAACGCCCTCATTGCATCCCACTTTACCCAACGCGATTTGTCCCGCGCCTCACGTTCCACTCCACCACCGGAGCAAGCAGGCAACTGTGGTCATCGGCAAAGTGCGAGCAGTCTGGCAACCGCCGTGATTGATATAAAAAGTCCCCGACCAGCTCCGGCAGGCTAAGCGATGTGGATAGGGCATCTGCGCCTCTCGCCTTAGCAATGGCCGCCTCTTTGAGACACGGCACAGCCCCGGGTGCGCTGCCAACGTCCGCCAGCGTCCTCGAATTCATTTGTCTCTTCACCCACGACTTGAAGCGGAAACAAAAACGATGGCAGGATGGCACGCTCAAGTACCACACTTTCAACAAGCGCATCATGGTCTCCGACGACCGCGGCCACTTCATTGGTGATGCTCATTGGCAAACAGGAGGCGATATTGAGCCCGGAGACGAATTCGAGTTGGATCGCGGTGCCGCTATCGTTCAAGTTTCGGACTGTACCGGCCAGCGGGAGCAGGATCTGACAGAACTCCTCGATAAAAGAGCCAGAGAGGTCGAAAAACGCCGTGCCAATGCCGTTTCTCGGACCCCTAGGCACAGTACCATCGCCGCCCCGTCCCCGGCCCAGGATCAATCCCCTCACTTCCAGCTTCGCCATCGTCCACTGGCCTCGGTTGTTGGAACCCCCTCGAGGATTGGGAGGGCTGTCATTTCGCCTCACTCTCCATACGAAATACGTCAGATGGCCCACAGGGCTCAGCAACCTGAGCAGCATGAACGACCCGCGCAAGCCGAAGACCCCCCGCCACTAAAGAGGAGGAAGCACGATATGTTACCTCCTGGAAAATCCTCCCATGCCCGTAGTCTCTTTGGTGCAGCCTTAACTCTTACGCCCTTGCCCACGACCACACCATCGGCTCAGGTTCAACTTCTGCGAGACAGACCCAATGCAAGCCTCAAGTCCCTATTGCCAATTGCGAGCGACATGGACCAAAACCACAGGCAGCCGCGACATTTGATCCAACAGCCTGTTGAAGTGGAAAGCTCCCCAGACTTGGCAACCACCGACCCACGCAGGCTATTCGAAGTACCCATCAACAGGCCGCTGAAAGGCGTGTGTCACTCTGTTGCTGAATCTAAGAAACCAAAGGTTCTTGAGGTGGAGAGCTCGTCGGACGCTTCGACGATTGGTCCCCGTCGTCTACTGGAAGCCGATACAAAACGACCGACAAACATACATTGCTCTATCACTGAAACCAAGAAACCAAAGCGATGCCCCCTTTCAGACAGTAGCAACATAGAGACCCCTGAAACACTTGGGTCTTCTCCAACCTCACCTGCACCAATCAGTGTGACCAGCGTTCAACCCAAAAAGCGCCCTATTTCCAGTTCCCCTCCACGAACCGCCAGTCTGCAGACCGGACGCCACGAGTCTAATGCGACTAAAGAACAGCAACCAAATGACAACAAGCTTCCTAAGGAGAAGGCCTCACGAAAGGAGACAGAAACCCCGAGACAACTCGATGACCACAACCGAGCATCCGCGAAAGACGAGCCACGGACGGAGCTCCGAATCCGTTCAAGGCAGCGGCGGGGGCTTCTAGTCATGTCAAAGAAGCATGGTCAGGAGCACAACCCTGTGAAGCGTTCTGAAACCTCATCAAGCAGCCTAAAATCGGGCCATCCCCAACAAGGCGAGGTGGTAATGCCAAATGCTGAGGAGCCCACTTCTGCGGATGTATGCAGCGATCAAGCTCTCAAGCAAAATACACCAATCGAAAGGCACGAGGCACGAATAGAGTTAGCCACAAGCGTCATCAGTGCGGACCTCCAGGTTCTTGATGACGCCTCAAAAGACGATGATGATCTTCCTAAACGGGGGCTAAGTCCCGAGATCGAGCTTCGGTCCATTCGCACCCACAGGACGGGAAAGAGCACGGGTACGGGTTCGGACGAAACTTCGTCGAAGACGAATACCCGTTCCTTGCGCGATCGCAGAACCCGGAAACAAGCGACACAGGTTACAACGAGAGGCGAGGAGGACGAGGCAGATCCCACGGCGACATCCTTGGCGCCCAAGGCAAGTGATCAAATGCATGGTTCTCGAACCAGCAAATCAAGCTCCAGTGGACCTCGAATCGCGAAGATGGCCCGAAAAAGCGTAAAGAGCAAAGAAATCATTGGTTTCGTCGTTCCGAGCGATGAGCCCACCATGGCACCCCTCACCTTTGCGGCTCATGCACTGGTGACCAATAGCACAGTTGGGAACACAATAGTCGGAAACATCGTAGGTGGTGAGGCGGAATCGTCACACATGGATGAGACGTCGAAGCCAACAGCCCAACCAGGTTCAGTGGCGCAGTCTGCGGCAACGGGCAGTTCAGATGACAAGTCGAAAGCAAGGCCAAAAGCAAGGCCTACACCGCGACTTAGCAACCCGGCATCGCGCGGGAAAAAGGCGGCCAGACTGGAGGATGCGGCGGGCCTTGTACCTCAGGCTGTGATGCAACTTGATCCCGTTGCGCCCACCCGTGTCGGCGCCCCCAAACCCCGGCCCGCCTCCGCAAAACCATCGGAGCTACCAGGCTTTACCAAGGCGAACGGTGGTGCCTGGAGTAGGCATGCTGAGGATCTGCTTGGTATGACGAGACCTGCGGAGAAGCAGTCCAGGCGGCGGTGAATGGACCATAATGCCATGTGCCATGCACCTTTGCTGCCGTCGCCGTCGCCGTCGCCGTCGATTTGTTGTCAGATGTAAATCTTGTCTCGACACTGCTGGGATAGTCTATGTTCAGACTCATGTTCCGGTCAACACTGGGCTTTTGTTAGGCGAAAAGATGTACCCCTCCCTCCAGCAGTGTCATGTTGCACCCAGAGAGGTTGTGGGCCAGACAGACCCCGCTGCGGTCATGGAACACCACAGAATGGACCGCGAACCACCCGTCTGGGTGACAGGGCCGTTATCAAGGAAACGAGGCTCCAGTTGCCTTCTGAGGCACAGGCTCACAGCGCAACGCAGCCAAGGATGCCCACTCGCTCGCGCACGCAGCAACGCCTCGAAATCCATTTGCGTGAGGTCGGCTTCGATGCCTAAAAACCGGCTGCACTGCTCCTCTCCCGGCCTTCTATTATCATCATTTTCTTCCGTTCTCTTGCAACAGAAGACCCAGCGGGTGACCCGGCTCGCCACCTACCTGGGAAGTTCATTACAGTACCAATAGGTCTCTGAAATTTGCGCTGGCACATACTCGAGTTTTGTGACGCGTTTGACTTCTACTGTCCGCCGCCGTTCATCTGCGCCGTCCATGTTCGATTCGGACTACGAGCAGGGTGACGGCCAAATCCGCCCCCAACGAACCGAGGAGCTGCAGCGCCTGTATGACAGATGGCGAGACTCGGTGGACTGTGATCGCAACTTCGAGAGCTTCTTACACCTTGATCGGGATGCAGGTTTTTTGCAAGTGCCGTCCTTGCGACGCTCTCCATCACAGCGAAGCGGCCGGTCTTCTTCTTCTTCTCTTTCTCCTTCATCGGCACCCGACGACTGCGATTTTGGCGAGCACGAAAAGGGGCCTCGGCGGCGAGGCCCTCTTACAAAAACCAAGAGAGAAAAGACGGCTTTCATCCGTAGACTCGGAGCATGTCCATCGTGTCGCATTAGAAAAGTTGGGGTAAGTCATTCAATTTGTCCACCAGCGGGCATAAGGGACTGAGATACGGATAGTGTAATCATTGGGACCTTACGGAATTCGAAAATTGTTGGCTATCATCAAGACCGTGCGATAATACATACTCGGAGAGACTGGATGACCTGGGTGGCTTGTCAGACGAAGTTGAACTTTTGGGCTTGGAACCTCACAATCCCCTCGCACTGATGTCGCAATTCGAGATAGACTTCGACCCTGCGACCCTGCCACGATCCTCCCTTGTCAGCCCTATGAGCCCCATGGCGCCTCTCACGCCCATGTTCTTTCCATCGCAACCCTGCATTGACTGGGCTATTCCCACGATAGAAGAGGGTCATCTCGGCAACACACAACTGATTAGAGACAAGCAACTCGTTGCAATCGGGAACGAGGTGCCTGCAAGCGATAACAACTTCATCAGCTGGCAATGCCGATTCGATTTGGACAATTGGGCTACGCGTGCTTCAGCTGCGCCATGTGGAGGTCAATTTCCTACACCAGACGAAGTAGTCCACCACTTCTTTGCGACACACTATCCAATCGAACTAGACAACTCGCCGATATGGTACAAGTGTAGACGATGCGATCAGTGTAGCACTGAGAAAGAGTACTGTCGCCAATGCGGACCTGTCGGCAGCGGAAGCCGGGAGCAATGGATATACGGTTACGCTGTGCGGTGCTGCAGCTAGGATGGCGCTGTGAAACATAATGAGCCGAGCCAGGGTTGGCCATGAGCAGGGAGGTTATGGAGACTTGAAGAGTGATCAAGGACCAGATCAGACGGGTGGCGTTGTGTTGGGTTGGTTCTCGGAGATGGGCTTAAACCCGGAGGGGTCGCTGAAGCAGACCGACTGGCTACGATTATGCGTGGCTGGCCGAAGGAGGATGGGATGTGGTGTCCAGGAGCATCTTCTGCTGGGAGAGTAAGGTTGATAGGCAGTGGATGCTGGGTAGCGCTGTGGATACCTTGACAGGACTTGACCCAGAATAGATACAGAAGACGGTTGTCTTGAAAATGCCGGATGGCGGTTGCCTTGGTGTGCGAGTGGGCATCCGTTGGGCAACTGGGTAACGTCAAGGGCCTGACTATAAGAAGGGCGGCTCGCCCCGGATGGAAATAAGGAGGTGATGAATTGAGATGGTCGCCCGCCATGAACCAAGTTTACACTGCACGTGCGCCGAGACCTCGGAGGGTGTCGGTGAGCACTATTGACCTGTTGACCTACCACGTTACAGCGCCATGCTCTTCCCCGTGACAATGCCTAGATTGTTTCACTTTTGGTGTGCGAAGTAGGAGGCAACAGACCTTGATGGAGTGAATCAGACTTTCTTCTTCTCATCAAGCCGCTTGGTAACCACGAACGCTCAAGACGCCTTGTTGTAATAAAGTGCACATGATTGTGGAAAGCTGGGGTACGATGAATGGAATGGGTGGAACTTGGAGTTGAGTCATCGATGCATCGTCGCATCGTCGCATCGTCGCATCGACGCATGTGAAGGAGGGACGGATTGACCAACCACAAGGCATATTCCTCGCCGAAGTCAGCGCACCAGCGGGGCGGGTAGTGGGGGCATCTCGGCCAATGGAAGCGCCGAGCGAGGCAGATCCTGGCCGCCGCTGCAGCTGCTATTGGACAGGGCTGACTGGACTGCCCCGAGACGATTGGCGGCGCTATGCCTGATCGAGCACGCCGAAAGACTCAATCTCGTCGACTGCTGCGCCATGTTCCTAGGCCTCCGTCAGCTTCAAGTGAAATACCGTCGACAACGCCCTACCGCGGCCTCAGGCGTTTTCCTCTGCTCTTCCTCCCTCTCGTTACCAATCTCTGGCATCATTCCCATTTGCACCCCCCATCGCCAGTTTGTGTTGGCTGCATGTGTGTGTGTCCCTTGTTTGGTCTTCACCACCGTCTCTCTTTTCACCTCCCGTTCTCCATCCCCCACCAACCCGCTCCAAGCCACAGGCACCAGCGATCAGTTCAAGCTGGCCCAGCTCCGTCATCCTTCAGCTTGGCTCGCCCGTGATCCGCGTCCAGCAACTGGTACTACTTGCACTCATCAGTCGCCCGCCTCGCCTGCTTATTCGCGCTGCGTTTTGCTGCGGCTAATCCTGGAATACACAACCCCATCACGTCACGTCATCCATCATGTCTTCACCCCGATCCACCGCGTCCACTCTCCCCCAGGGCTTCTCCGTCTATCAGCCCGCACTCGGTGCCCAGCTCCAGTTTTTGCCCGCCATTGGAACTCCTCAGCTGGATGAGCTGCTCAACGCTTACATCCCCGGCGCCGCCTCGGCCCAGGAGAAGCGCGCCTCGGTGTCGCTCGACTTCCTCGAGCATTCTCATTTGACAGGCCAGAGCTTCAAGTTCTATCCTGTCCACTCCATGACTGTCGTGTCTCCTGCTACCGCTAGCCCGATGCAGGACTCGGCATCCGGCTCGTCCTTCAACGCCAGCCCCGTCATGTCCAACTGGGACTGGAGTCGAGCTTCCAACTCGTCGCGCTCTCCTACGTCTCAGCAGGCGCGTACGTTTCCCAAGGCTGCGTCCTCACGCCACCAGGCCGCTGACTTCTCCCACATCCCGGGGATGAAGATCATGACCAAAGACGGCCTGGATGTGACCAACTCGGCCTCGCGGGGATCCAAGACCAAGGAGCAGCGAGATCACGCCCATTTGATGCGCATCATCAAGGCTTGCGACAGCTGCAAGCGCAAGAAGATCCGATGCGACCCCAGCCACAAAAAGCGTGGTGCCTCTCAGGCCGTGTCGCAGTCTCAGGCTGCAGCCAAGGTCACAAAGAAGGTCAAGGCCGTTGCACAAGAAGTCAGAGCAGTCACCCCAGCAGTGGTTCCTCAAACGGACTTCTCTGTATCGGCTCCTTCCTTCACAGTTGGCCAGTCCTTCGCCCAGATGGACACGGAGACTTTGACTCCTGCGTTATCTGGGCTCGAACCCTGGGAGGAGTTCATTCAATATCCTGCTGCTGACCTCCCTGACGATTACGACTTCTTCTATGATCCCGAGGGCTACCTTTCTCCCCTATCCTCCTCACTCTCGGCATGCTCCACTAAGCCCGTCACGCCTACTTTCACCTCCTCTCAACAAGACCTATCAGGCTCTTGCAACCTATCCACTGGCGAGGTCTCCATGCCATCGCCACAACTCCCATTCAACCAGACCGACTCCATTCACGATTATGTCGACTTTAACCTCTTCTCTCCGCAGTCATCCTTCTCCGAAGACGATCAAATGGTCCGGATTGAGCTATCACGACAAGTGGTCAACGAGTCACGCTCAGTCCCGTCCGAGTTTGCCAGACCTGATCAATCTCCCCAACGCTCAGGCGGCGATGGTGTCCAGATAGGTAACGTCTCGGATGCAGCTATGATGTCTGCATCTCGTCATCTATCCCGCGATGACGAGCAGAGTCCACGTGGGCCGTATCGCGATCCTGGACTTGATACGCAGGATTACTATAGTCCGTCGTCCTCCAGTCTCAACTCGGATCTCTTTAGTAGCTCCATGAGCTGGATTGAGGAGATGGCACCTGTGTCGGCCCAGGAAACGACATCAGCAACCACCAACAGCCTTGACTCTTGTCAGGCTGTTGAAGCCAACGTACGCCCCCGTTTGATAACAGCCATGCTTGAGCCCCGACTAACTTTGCAAAAGGTGGTTCCTCGAAACCCAGATAATGACCCCGAGGCATTACTCGTTGAACGCGTAAGCGAAGCATCCCTCTTGATCGTCTGGCAGTGGC
This sequence comes from Neonectria magnoliae, assembly GCA_037954305.1. Lineage (NCBI taxonomy): Eukaryota > Fungi > Ascomycota > Sordariomycetes > Hypocreales > Nectriaceae > Neonectria > Neonectria magnoliae. The sequence continues at coordinate 630,924 of JAZAVK010000003.1, forward strand.
TAACTTTGTGGAAGGTCGCAATACTTGCAACTGTTCGCCAACCCGCTGGACTTGACACGGCAAACGTGACACATGATGGCTTCGACACATTAGTCGACCGCGTATGCTTCAATGACTTCCCTCTACCAGAGCTATTGCTGACTCTCCATCAGGTTGCTCCTATCAATGGCTTGATTACCTCTCAGGCAATTGCTGACGGTGGATCTCAATTCCCCACCAGTGCCGTTGGCATTCTCTCCTCAAGGACAGACATGGCGAATGTGGGCGTTGCCACTGCTTCCGTTTCCTCCTCTGCCATGGGCGCGTCAGTCGCTGCCTACGGCTCAGGCGATCGTTCGGATGGCTTACAGGTAACACGCATTGACGCATCATCTACTGCACTACGCGCTGTGGTTGCCCACCGGGAGCAGCCGTCGGTTAGTCGTGGCACAGGTGCATATGCAACCGTGATTGCAAGCGATCAATACGCAACACCGGTTGCAAGCGGCCATATGTCCTGGCAATCCTCTTCTCAAGGACGCATCGTCGATGACAACGAGACGAACTCCAAAGCCCTGACCTCCCACTCTGGCACCAAACAAGGTGTCAGAGATGTCTCATCGCGGACTACAACGGATGTTGCCATGCAGACACTCGCCGTTGATTCAACGGCCGTCGAGAATGCGCCTCGCGTCGAGAATGCACTTCATGTCGAGAATGCACCTCGTGTCGAAACTGCATCCCGTGTCGACACGACCCCTTCTGTCGAGACAGACACTCAGACCTACTATGCAAAGACCTATGCAAAGTCCAAGTCGACGGTTGGCGAAGGAATTCCCCTGTCACCACTGATGATGATTGCTGCACTGGTCATGGCATCTGGTTCTTCCCTATCGTCGGCGGAGAATTACCTCACGACGATGATGGCAGTCGTGCTTTCGTTTGTCGCAATCGCAAGCTGGGCTCATCTGTCAGCCAGAGCGGTACTGGGGTCGGTTCGCGGACAACCCTCGAATTCCATGAAGGGAAAAGCACAGCGCTCAGGCAAACATACCAGCCTTGTTGCTAAAGCCAACCTGTGCGATCGACTTGAGGCTCTTCAGAGCCAAGCATCACGCGGCAGAATGCCAGTTAGTCAGGTGATATCACGAAGCGTAGCTTTGATGGCAGTCTAGGATATCAAATCCTTGTCACACAGTATCAGAGCTGGAGGAGATGGAAGAAGCGCTTGGTTCACGATACCCTGAAGATCCCTCAACTTTACGGACGAGATCAACAACTCTTTTCTTTGTTTTGCAGTGTATATTATTAGCATTTGGCGGGCCATATTAGCATCGCTGGTCTCACCAGGAGTGGGGGTCTAGAACCCATAGAGCAAACACCAAATTTCAGAGTACTTTGACTGGCCTTTAACGGCAGCGTATTTACGTCTTTCTTTGGCCTTGTAACGATATTTTAATCCTCGTCGTGACTTTTGTGACGAATGCTTTCGCCGTCGTGAATCTACGTAACGTTGTGAGCGGTTTGTCATGTGACGCTGGGCAATGGGAGAACCCTGGCGAGAGCACAAAGTCGGCAATTAGTGGGGCGATCTGCTCTGATGCAAATTAAATGGATCCAGCAACGTTCTTCGTAGACAACCAGACTTTTACGTCTTCAAGTAGGACATAGATCATCTCTTGACAGTGATAGTTCCCACAGGCCATTGACCAGGCTAGCAACCGAATCTTGCTTTGAGCGACGCGCCAATGAGCTAAGAAACCCATTTGAGGCACTGGTCTTCTCTCCACCACCGGCCTTTTCTGTGCGCCAGCCTCGCAATCGCTGCGAGGCAAGCTTGGGGGGGGGGTTGCTTTCCCGTGTTTGCTCACTCACGCGTTGCGTTCACAAATCGCTGCTTGGGCTCCATCGGACCCCGCCGTACAAGGACTCCGTCTTTGGAGGGAGGTTTGCTTAGTGAGACACAACGGAGGCATTGTTGCTAGGTGGTGCCTTGGACCTATCGATTCGGACCAGCGCGGTGCGAAGGCTTGCGTGGAAAGGGTCGTCGTCTGAAAAGAAGCCTCGTCGATGTGTGTTGCCTGTGCGTGCCGACGCGGGTTGATGACTTAGCAGCGACTTTCGCAACGTCTTCATCTCAAAGCGGCCTCGTTATTCAGTTTTTGGTTCTGTCACCAAAATTGACTTAAAACTTGCGTGGGAACTACAGTGAGTCAGTGACTGGGTACGTAGGTACTTAGCTTGAGATCGCAGCACAGGTTGCAGAGGGGACGGACCTTACTAGGACGCATGCAAAGGAGACACAAAGGGCGAAAGAACAATAGACGTTGCCGACTGCGAGTTTCGACGCCGAGGAAGCTCAGGAGGAGTCGATCGGCAGGCGGCGTTTGAAAGAAGGAGCTGGACAGAAAGTGTGAGAACTAGACCAGAGAGAGGAAACAAAGAAACAAAGAAACAAAGAAACAAGGAAACAAAGGAAATCACGAAGAGAGAGGACAGGCAGGCGGGTGACTTACAGGGAAACAACCTGCCCAACCACCCGACAACGGCATCTGTCATGGGCATGCTGAAAAAGGCAGGCTCGGCCACGTCCAGGGCCTTCCGCCGGCTCTTTGGGCATGCGTCGCCAGCTGGTGACGGCGATGGCGCAGCTGGCAGCACCGACAGCTTGAGCACTGGTCAAAACATCGACGGTGACCACCGCGAACCCATCGTTCACAACAACGACAACCGCAGCAACAACGACGACGACGATGCAAGCAACGCCAACAACCACATAGACGGCACACCACCTCGGACGACGCGCGACAAAGCCCAGGCATCCTACACCGAGAACCAACAGAGCACCCATTTCTCAACATCATCGCCTCCAAACGTCAAGAAGACGCCAACCGGCCCAGAAGGCAAGCCCACAACCAGAATAACCGAGCCCGAGTCCGATACTATGGCCTATCAACGGCAGCAATTTAGACCGCAACACATCGGCAAAGAGAACCTTCCTCCCAAGCCCGATGCTGTCACCGACCACCTCTCCGACACCCTCGCTAGCTTGACTCTCGGTGAGAGCGCAGTCACCCCAGTTGTGAAGCCGGTGCTGCCGGTGCTGCCGATGCTGCCTCCAAGCCTTCAGGATCCTGCAGTTGTAGCTGAACGAGCTATGCACATGCGCTTCACTGAGGATGCACTTGACATGGTGAGTGAAGCTGGGCAAACCACCCTCCCCCGTTCCCTTAGCCTCGCTGACAACAACGCTGATAGGCACGCCTTGCTCTGAAAACCAACGAGACTCCGGTCGGTTGCGTCATCGTACATAACGGAAAGGTCATTGCTAGAGGCATGAACGCTACGAATGTCACTCGCAATGGAACCCGGCATGCTGAATTCATGGCTCTATCCGCTCTACTATCTTTGCCCCCAAAAACTGGCCCTCTGACGACTTGTCTCAAACCAAAGGTGGAAAGCTCAGCCTCCGCCGAGAATTCGGATGCATCTTCAACGAGTTCTCACTCTCCAGACGAGGGCAACGAAGACGGCAGCAAAGGACACCTCTATCCATACGGCCAGAAGTGGCATTCAGCCCCGCGAGTTGATCGCTCAATCATTCGAGAGAGCATTCTCTACGTTACTGTCGAACCTTGCGTCATGTGTGCTTCTCTCCTTCGTCAGCTTGGTATCAAGAAGGTCTATTTTGGCGCCGTAAATGACAAGTTCGGAGGCACCGGCGGCGTTTTCAGCATCCATGCCAACTCCTTACCCGTCAGACCTGACGGGCAAACTGCCAGCGCTCATCCCACCCCGCGTCCAACTCAACTCCCCGACGGAACTGGGACGTTGGGTGTGTCTTTTCCACCCGGCGGTGGAGATGGTGGTAATATTGAGTCTGGATACGAGATTGAGGGCGGCTGGGGTCGCGACGAGGCAGTGGCCCTGCTAAGGCGGTTCTACGTACAGGAGAATGGGCGAGGTATGTTTCTGATACACGAACTCCGAACTCCGAGGCCTAGCGGGTATGGCTACTAACTTTGAAACAGCACCCGTGCCTCGCAAGAAGGAAGGCCGGGCCGCCCGTCTGGCCGCTATGATGGAGAAGGACGGTGACGGTTTACAGGAAGGAGACGGGAATGATTCCCCTCTGGATGCTGAGCCAGCAGACTTGATTCCTACGCCAGATGTTTTGAAGGAGCAAGTGAATATCGCAAATGGGCGAACTGTGGCAGAGTCGGGAGTTGTGGCGAGCAACTGAGGGACGTGAAACTGCCCCCACTGCTTTTTTTTTGAAACCTTGACTCTCGATTTCTTTTCGGAATCAGACATTTGCTGCTGTGGTCCTGCCAAGAATGGAATTGCATTGTACATGCTATGCTACGAGTACATGGGAGTACTTTCATTATTCCCCAGCTATCAACAAGGCCCTGAGCCATTCGGCATGCCGGTAGCATTTGATGTGGACAGGGACGAGAGCCGGGCTGAATTAGTGTCTTGAAACTAGCTTGTATGCATTGGGAGGATGAATGCGCCTTGTGCGTTGCTGGTTTGAGATTCTTTACTCTTAGGATGGGGGCATATGTTAAAAATCCGACCATGGTAGCTGCAATGAATTGCTGCAATTACGTACTGTGGAATCTAGCCCCGTATCTTGATTATACCGGCTTGACCAACTGTCTGAGCTAACCTTGGAGTATGAAACATCTTGCTTAGATTTGCTATGACATTGGTCGGGTAAATGTACTGCGTAACTCAACAGCCAGACTCAAACCAATTCTATATATGGTATACATGCAGAGGAATGGCTGATACTTGAGTTGACGTGGTCTTAGCATTATTCCTAACAGCTAGCTCCATTCTCGATACTCGTCCTTGCACAGATCTCACTGAGCAACTCACCCTTCTCAACTTCTCTTAAAGATAAGCCACCGATTTGGCCTCAAAAAACTTCTGCGGCTAAGAGTAGGAGACAAAATGCTGCGTCAGGTGGTTGTGCTGTGTGGCTGATGGATACCGGAAGTCACACGAGCCGATGTCTCGAAGCAAGACAACAAACAAACGTCAACACCAACGCTGAGCTTGCAAAGAAGTGGAAACTTCACACGACTCAACCTCACGTCGGGTTTCCCTCTCAAGCATCTCGGTTACAGTACTAGAACTCCTGAAGGCTCTACGTGATGGGTATCTACACCGCCCATCTTTGCTAAAGGTTCGGTTAGCTGACGTGGTGTAGTCTGAGAACTCCGTCGATGGAAAGGTTACTACTACGGTGGCATCGGTACTTGGGTCTCTCACGGCACCCATCAACCTGGTACCGAGACCGACTCCGCGAGGAACTACGGGAAATAAGGGTAGCGCCCACACGACTCCTTAGAATCAGTGAGACGGCCGATGTTTTGTACTCGATCAGCCGAGCACGGCATGATGGGTTTCTGCTGCGTAGGCTGCCACCCTTTTCCATCTTCCGCCACGGATTCATATATGCATACCTGGTGTCCAAGCACACATCCAGATGGCAGTTTTACAGGGTTGCCGCCTGCTTTTGCAGGGTTCCGCACGCCGGCTCTGTCCGTGAGGTGGTGAATCCTAGCAAGGATCGAAAGCTCGACGAAGTCGCGTCGCGCCATGGCATCGACCGCGGCGAATTCAGGCGTGTCAGTGGCCGACTCCGCCGTGTATGGCCGCTTCTTCCGTGAATAGGCGACGTTTCCGGTGGAGATCGAACCACTGGTCTCAACTCGCAACAGATGGAACCTGATCGGAACTGGATGTCACCGCGGCGGCCGCCTCTCACCCGAATGCTACGTTTCCTTCGCTTGCATCGCCATTATCTGCCAATGAAGCAACATGACGGGATGCATAATTCCTGCCTGAAGAATAGTTTTGACGCTATAGGCTCAAGGCTGGACGTCGGCCTCCCATTTGTGCTACTTGGTAGGCCTCCCTGTGTTACCATGAGCCAACCCCCCCTTTGAATCCTGAGATGATAAATGCTATTGTCCCCGGTGGACTTGCTGGCTTCGAGAACCTGAACGACCACGACAAAGTGCATTTACGTCAGCAAGCAATCCGGCAAATCGGATATGAGAGTCTCAGCAGTGGAAGAGTCGCGGTTGTTTTCGGGCACTTCATGTTTTGGTCCGAAGACGCCAACATTGTACAGCCTATTTACACACCGAGCGACCTAGACACATTCACACATATTCTCTGCTTGGATGTTCCGGCTGAGACTGTTGTGAAGCGTCGTCAGGATGATGTGGGGAGGAAGCGTTCTTCAATCTCTGTTGAACACATACGCAACTGGCAGCAAGCCGAGAAGACGGGCCTACAGCATCTTTGTCGACAACACGGTATCTTGTTCTCTCTCGTACCACCACACCCTGACATGATCAGCAAGGTGTCAACACTGGGTCGGGATTTCCAAAGCTACTCAAAGGGGCTCAACCTATCCCGTGTCGAAGCTTGGCTAGATGCCGTGATGCCCCAAGAGAGACGGCTGGAAACTGTCCTGGTTCTTAATGGTGACAAAACGCTGACAGAGTCGGATACCGGGGCCTTGTTCTGGCGGATGGCCCCTAAGTCTCAGTCATCGGACAACAGAGAATGCCCACTATCGGCTTGTTTGGAAGCCCTTTGGGGTACTCTGAGATCGCCTTCCGCCAAGCTACACTGCTTTATAAAGAAGCGAGCGATGATGACGACTTCGAGGCCCTGTGTGAGGCTGTAGCGTCAGCGGTGACGATACGTTCAGAGTTTGTATCGCTGTTGCGGCTGATCTCGAGCCATGGCCATACCGGCGTCGTGATTGTGACTTGTGGCCTACGTCGCATCTGGGAGAAAGATCTTCGTAGACTGGGTATGGTTGAAAGTATCAAGGTCATTGGCAGCGGCCGCGTCGTAGAGGCCATCTTTGGACACCGCCGCGGCCATTCGAGTCCCATATCCGACCCCGAACCCAGTTCCTCGAAACTCCGGGTGTTTCATGCGACAGGCAGAAACGTGGCCAAGTTACTGATGACCCCAACGCGGAATGCAAGTGTCTCTGGGCCAGACCTCCGAGCTGCGCATAACCCAGTGGGCTCGTACCTGGCGCAAGAGTTTCTCTCTGAGATGATCGGAGTCGACGAGTATCTAATGCCGCACGTCCAAGGTCATGAAACCAGCGGGTATCGGCTCTCCAACGAGGCGCGCACATCCATCGTCGCCCTCATGCGTGGCGGAGAGCCTATGGCTCTTGGAGTCAACGAAGCATTCCCACTGGTCATGTTCATCCACGCAGCATGTCCGGCGGACATCAAGCCGCACCATGTGCAACAACAGCGGACTTTGGTATTGGTCGACTCGGTGGTCAATAGTGGCAAAACCGTGACCGAGTTTGTGCAGCATGTTCGATGTCTCTCCGTAAGCATCAAGATCGTGGTGCTTGCTGGTGTTGTTCAAGCCAAAGCCACCTCGGAAGGCCAGTATTCCATGGAGGCTCTTGCTAGCCAAGGTGATGTCAACCTCGTTGCGTTGCGCTTGTCTGACAACAAGTTTACGGGGATGCGAGGAACGGATACTGGCAACCGCCTCTTCAACACGACTCATATGTGTTAAAGAATGTCATTTAGGAGCCAAGAATGAATGATGGTGTTTGGAGCATGTTCCCAAGGAACGTCGCAGATGCTATCGGGTAGCACATTGGAGACTGGATTGTAAAGGAATCGGGCCCAGTACTTTATTTCATATTTGTAATTCACGACAGAGAACAATAAACAGAATAATCGTTGACCTTAGTGTCTTACAGCATACACCTCCATGTAAGCGCTTTATCTCCCTTCTCGGACAACTCCTTGGCAGTGTATCGGTTAACTTCGCCCTCACCTGTCCTCCTCTTGCGCTTTTTATTGGTTTGAGTGTATCCGAGAACCAGAATAAGAGCAGCGACAATGCCAGTACTGATGAATCCGAGTTCCAACGCATGCCCAAGGATAAATCGAGGCGAATCTGCCTGTCTGTAGAAATTGGCTGCCATGGCCTATGCTCTTCGGATCAATACGGGTAGGTATCCATGCGATTGGGTTGCACTTACACCGCCGAGGTTTCCGACACCTATTTGAAGTGCCATACCCGTGCCTCGCCTGTAGCTGCCTGCCAGGTTGTTCGCAAGTCATGTAATGACACCAGGGAACGCGGGATAGATGGCACAAGCTGCAATGAAGACACCAGCGTAGACTACCTTGGGGTTACTAGTCGTGATACACCTAAAGGGGAAGTAAAATGTGAGCATCTGCGAAGTTATGGAGTATCTGGGGGTTGAGGTTGGGAAAACTCACATCGTGAAGCCGACAATCATGATGCAGAGGAACGCGATGATGAAGGGGCTTCGCTTTCCAACGCGATCCGAAGTGTACGCGACGACAACCGCGATAATAGCAGCCGTTATGCAGATAGAAACTGTCATGAGCTGGGACGTGCTGGGCATATGCCCAAGATTGCGAATGATGGTTCGGAGGAACAGGCTGATGCCGTATAAAGGGCATACAATCTAATCGGGTCGTCAGTGGCTGGCTAATATCCTCACGGGAAACAACAAGGGGGGGGAAATGACGACTTACCCCCCAGTAGACGAAGATGTTGACCCAAAATCTGCCAGTCTTTGAATGTGCTCCAGACATACTTCCACTTGAACTCATCGGCCTCGGCAACTTAGACTTCTTCACGACCCTGGCCTCGGCTCTGAGCCTAGTACTTGAGACGGTACACAACAAATGCCCGCTTCTCGTCTGTGAGAAAATTGGCCGTCTCAGGAAAGTCATGTAGGAAAAAGAAGGCAAGAATCGCAACAAGGCCGCTGAACGCACCAGCAATTGAGGCAGCTGAGAAGAATAGTGCCTGGCGGAATTGAATCTCATGGCGACAGTACCACATGATCAGATAGTACTGGAGGTGGAGAGTCAGCACAATATATACGAGACGAGTATTGAAGACAATTTTACCGCGACTCCGGGAAAGAGACCCGCCTCAGTGAGTCCCAGAAAGATGCGTGCGACGAAGAGCCCGTGGTAGTTCTGTACGATGCCCATCAGAGTCATCACAGTACCTCATGCAACCATGATGGTTGGAAGCCTGGGACGAAGCTTCTTGAGAAGCAGGTTGGAGGGGACTTCGAAAGCTGCGTAGGTGAAGAAGAAAACAGTGAGGCACCAGTTGTATTGGTCGGGTTCCATCTTGAGGTCCTCTTGAAGGCCTTCGATCTTTGCGTTGCCGATATTGCCTCCTACGTTTGGGAAATGATTTGTTAATACCTATAGGGATCGAAGCCTCGGAAGACATGATCATGCGCTGGCTGAACATACTGTCCAAAAGGAGAGCAGATAGAGGAGTACAAGCATAGGGATCAAGCGGAGTCCATCTGCGTCATGAGGTTAGTGAAATGTTCGGGCTTTTTTGTAGGCTGTAGTCAGGAACAATGACAACCTTGCGGAGAATCTTCTTCTCATCGATATGGGAAAAAGACTCAAGGGTCGTTCCTGGTGTTGTGAGGCCATCAACGTGGACTATTTGGCCTTGTCCACTTCGGTCAGAGGCGTTGCCCAGTTCGGCCTCGACCACGTGGGCTTTCTCAACGGGAGATGCATAGAAAGACATGTTGGTTGACAAGATACAAGATGCGGAGAAGGGTGAAGCGGATAGAGGTGGTAACTTGTATCCCCTGAAAGATTGGAAGAGTTGCGGACAAAGTCCACAAAGGACGAGTTGCTTGGTGGGAAACGGGTCGAATGAATCCTCAAGCGTGGTTGGATTCTTTCGTGTTGGATAGCAAAGAACACGGAGATCAAGGACTTGAATTCAGTGGATCCCAGATGCCAAAGCCGGTGCCTCGAATAACGAGTCTCTACCCAAAGGAAGGGACCGTCGCCGGATAACTGCGGCCCATTCTCCCAAGAACATATTGCCAACTCATCCCATTCTTGTTGAGACTGCCCCTGAAACGCCAGCCAGGATTCAGGCTGACCTCGACAACACCAGCACCAGCACCAGCACCAGCACCAGCACCAGCACCAGCACCCCAGCTGCCGACCTCTAGCAACATCTAATCAGCTCTGTGACGTCTACTCAAACGACGCCTTTCGCGACTATATCACCGCAGCCCCCGGTCATTCCACATTCCGCAGTGTCGGCAGACTGTGAAGATCCCGCACCTCCTACTTTAAGGGACCCCGAGTTCAAATGGCTTCAGGAACTGTACAACGAAGGGTTCGAGGCCGTCTTTGGTTCTTGGATGGGCAGATATAGTTGCCCTTTTTTGTATGTGCACCACCCAGGGTCTGAGTATGTTTCGGGATGTTTCTTTTTATACTAACCGTACATGTCCCCTAAATTCGAGCAAGATGGTCTCCCTGAGAAGCATGTCAGCATGTCCGACCTATGCTGTCATCTCGACCAGTCCATGACAGATGCTGCAAATGGTGGCCATACCCAAGCCCAGGGGGCAACCAATTTCCAAGAACTCAACGAAAGAGAGTGACTGATTGAGGGCTCGCTCCACAATACTGTCGTTGCCTTCTCAGCCAGATGACTACCCATCGCCTCCTCTCCAACTCTTCACATTGACGTCGACCACTGCCGCGTGGTTCAAGCTCTCTGCCGACAAGCTCGGAGGGATATACTCAGAATCATCAATCGACCACCTACCGATCGATGCTGTCCTTGTTTCTCTTTGCCCTCACCCCGATTGCCGTCGGCATATCTGAAGACGAAGAGGCCGACGGAATCTCAGGACAGGCCTACGTCCATGCGACTCTCCAACAGGTGCAAACGCTTCGGGCCAGGCAGAGAAATTTACAATTCAGCGACTCGAAAGTGTCTCCGTCTCTACGCGCGCCCCAGGTAATATCTAGCACGTCGGATCCGTCAACCCTTCCAGTTTCATCAATGCAGAAAGCGTCGCATACTGGACAGCTCTCACATTCGACACATCGGCGTCTCTGACCCTTAATTGCAGGCCCTTGTTTTCATCGGGGCTTTTCGGGTTTGAGGCAGAAATACCCTGAAGCTTAGCCAGAGCCTGTTCCAAAATGTTTGATGAAACTATGCAGCGTTGGCGTCGAGGAAGCTCTGAAGTGACTGACGAACGTGCAAAGCAGATTATAGGCGCCTCCGCTTGCTGGAAGTTGCTGGGCTGGAAACTGGCTGTCGTCTTTAAAGAAGCCCTTTAGGATGGCCACGATGAGTCCTAGGTTCGCAAGACACTCACGGTAGTTGTTGATTCTAATAAACTATCCTTATAGTACTTAATAGTATCGAGGTTATAGATTATCTTAATTTACTAGTAGACCTTAAAGAGGCAAGCACCGATAGGGTTGTGAAATTAATTAGTATAAAAAGCCTTTTTATGTACTACTAACCTATCTCTAAAATATATTCTAATACTAAATTCGAAATCCTCGTATGCATATTACTAAAGATTTAATAGCGCATTAGAGCTATATAGTAATAGTGCTAATACGCTACTAATAACTATTAACTTAGGGGTATATAGCCGTAACTAAAGCTAATATAACCCTTTAGTAGGAATTAGCTAATATATACTAAGCGAAAGTAATAAACCCAATATAGAAATGAGTAGAATACTAGTTAATAACCTAGAAAGCGAAGTATAAAATGCTATTGCTAGAATTATCCCTCCTAACCTCCTTAAATAAGTCTAGAATATTATCTAATCTTATAGTGCTATACATAAGATATAGGCGCATACCTCTTATGAAAAAGATACCTTATATAACCTAGAAGTAAGCCTTAAAGAGTAAATTACCTTAAATATTACTAATACCCTTACTTTAGTTATTAAGATAGCTGTTACTAGAACTAATAACTATAAAAGAGATTAACTATTATATATATTAGTTATAGTGTAAAACCTTATAACCCTAAACTATAAAAGCCCTAAATAAATAACTTAAAGCTAACGTATGTAATAAGCATGCGCCGCATCCAAGTATGCGCCGCACTTTTCGCTACCCTAATAGTTTAAAAGCATAATAAAAACGCAATAGATCAATTGATTAACTAAAACTAGTCACTATACTCTTCCCCAGACGTCTCAATCACTACCTGACACGTTCTTGCATTATGTCCGGGCTTACCACATATTCCACAGCGCCGAACGCCTGGTCCGACTGACCTTCCTCGACCACCACTTCTCGACGATTCCGCAGCTACCTGCGCATCAACATCCATCTGATCAATTGCTTGCCTTCCTTCCTCCACTGTCATTACCCCTCTCTTCTGTAGCCGGCTTCTTTTTGCCCTCCGGCGCCGGCTTAGTATCTCATTCGCCTATCGAAGATCCTGTACCTCGGCCTTTAATAATGCATTCTCATGTTTAACTGCTTTATAACCCTTCACAATACACTCTACTGCCCCAAGAATCGACTCTAGGGAGCTACTGTAATACCTTCTGATTCATCTCTTAACATAATCAGACTGACAGCTAGCCTCAAGTACTGTCTTTAGGGTCTTTGAAACCCAAGGGGTTGAGGGCTCGGCCCCCTCCTCAGCCGGCGTTGGGGTCCGTAGCTGCACATCAAGCTTAGAGACCACACTTTCTAGGTCAAGAGGGACAAGCCCGGCCCCTCTGAAAGATAACCGGATGTTTTGTTCCGTCATAGTAGCTTGGTAAGCGGCATAAAATGCCGGGAAGAACTCGGTCTTCGAAACGTGGGTAATAGAGCATCTGATTAGATGCTCTATTTCTCGACCATAAGCCTTCTTTAGCAGGCTAAAGTACCCGA